>CM062810.1:376271350-376961350 GCA_031772625.1 Pinus tabuliformis
TCCTGAAATCAATTTCAAATAGGTTAGTTTAGAATTTCCATATATATATATATATATATATATATATATATATATATATATATATATATAGTTCTTGAAATCAGTTTCAAATAAGCCACTTTACAACTTTTGCTATAACATTTTTTTGGGAGGTTTCAGATAGTGAAAATTGGAACCTATAGAGGAGTCATCTCTATGAACATATTGTTCAAATGTTTGATCTTATTTCACTATAATTTTAGAGATATTATCTAAGGAAGTTAGGATTCCTAAATGATATTGAAATAAGTTTCAAATGAGTCAGTTCAGAATTCTCTATAGCTTTTTTTGTGTGGTTTCAAATGATGGAACTTAAACCTTGTTGAGGAAAAAAATTATGAAACATATGGTGTAGTTTTAGTTCTTGGTTTGCTATACTTTTAGAGATATTATCTAAGGAATTTATGGTTTGTGAAAGATCCTAAAATTGACTTCAAATAGGTTAACATATGTTTTTTCTATAACTTCATTTCTTGAGACTTTTCAGACAGTGAAATATTTAGGCATCTTAAGAGACATAAATAAGTACCTTAGTTGCAAATTTTAGAATTATATTTGAAGAATTGGATATGTGGCATGCTATACAAGTTTGCTCGTGGGAAGAGGCAAAAAATTAGCAAGTTTTATGAAAGTTACCATAAATTTCCCTTGGCATATCAAATTCTAGTCATGCCCTTGGAATTGCAATGGGGACATGTCAGAGTATTGTAGAAAGAAAAAAATAGATTCAAAAGAGATAAAATCTCATTAATATATCAAGTAGAAGTTCAACCATTCAAATACTCTCCAAATTATAGTTTTAAATCTACACAACATACAAGCAAATAACTTTTTATTAGAAGATCGGTTTTATTTGGGTGACTGAAAATTTTGATAAACAGGAGTGTTATTGTTATTTTCTCACATGGCTCCAAAGAAACATCCAAAATTTACTACATCAATTAAAGTTCTTGAAGGTTCATCCAAGACATATGAAGAAAGTGAAGACTTATAATTTCGGTTCTCCTATTTAGAGAAGAAAGTTAATGAAATAGATGATTTTATGTTGAAAAAAGGTGGATTTATTAGGTTTTCAATAAAATATCAATGAAATGGAAAAGAGGATAAATGGAAATGCATAAAAACACATAAGAGAATAAATAATGGAAATACAAACCACTCTATTTAAATACCTCCTTAAGTGGATGTGGAGATATAAGGAAATCATGAACACAAGGAGGATCATGGTGATGGATCTGAATCACATGTGGGGAGTATGTTATCACAATTGGAAAGCATAAATATTGAATCCAAGAACCATAATCAATACTTTTCAATGAAAGATCCACATCATCGGGGATTCAATTCAACACCAAGGAACTACTACATTTTTAAGATTGATATGAAGAACTTTGATGGTAGTGATACTATAACATGGATATTCTAGATGAAGCAATACTTTGATCTACACCAAGTGGCATCATTACAAAGATAAATAATGCATCCATGTTTTTAAAACAAGACCAACATGTATGGTATCAATGGCTTTGTGAAAGGAAACATGATTCTATTATATATTGGTCCATTTTTATAGAGGAATTAATAGCATATTATGGGGATATTAAGAGAAATAAATTCTTTATTCAATTAGTAAATCTTTAAAAAATATGGTTTGGTTACATACCACTTCAACAATTCCAAAGTTAATTCTCAGGGTAAGGAACATTTTAGTGGATAATTTGTTAATCATATTTTTGGAACCTGAAAGGAAAGAATCTAACTAGAGGTGCATATATTTAAACCTAAATCTCTAGAACGTGCTTTCATTTTGGCAAGGAAAGTTGAACGTAAAAATATGCACACTACAAAATAAATCACTAATAACTATAAAGAAGATCATACTTGTTGGGTCTCCGTTTTGTCTTATTTTTTTTTATTTGTCTCATGATATCGATTGGCTAAATGATTATTTTCGAAGAGTATTTGTTACTTCTTTGTTTTAACATGATTAAAATAGCATTAATGAGAGTTTAATTAAGGTTTGTATGTTGCAGGATTAAAACCAGTTTGATTATACTTTGGGACGTGCCTGCACCATTGCATTTATGTCCCTGCACCATTACATTTACCTGCCTACACCATTTTATGGCTTCCTGCACTATGCTGAACTCAAACCTGGTCTTATGCTCTATTCATGAAGGCAATGGCATTTTGTTAGCAGCATGCAAACTCTTACACTGATATCATTGTCGTTGAAGTTGTGCCTATACTCAAACCCTCCAATTCATGGGGTTCGAATTGTGGCCAATATTGTTGGGAAAGATACACTGTGCACTTTTGCAAACCCTCAACACATGAAAGAGCATGTTGCAGATGGCACGACAAGACATGCCCTTGACATACTTGTCAGAGTGGAGAGATGGCCTTGATTATCGCCACAAGACTGATCTTACCTCAATGTCTATAAAGGTCCTCACTCGATCAGTGTTAGGCCTCAAGCTCGTAGTAAAGCCAAATGTCAGTCCTGAAGCTATGATAACAATATCTTGTCAGTTTCATTTATATTGATTGTTCTTTCACCCCTTGCAATTGGAACTTATGCTCGAACATGCCTTCTGCTTCTCCTAGCAGCAACTGCGTTAGGATTCATAACGGATGAGCCAGGCTATTATGAAGATGGTAATTCTGATATAATATGTTGATAATGAAGGAAGTTGATACGGAATTTAACTTTGGTGGAAAGGGACACTTGGCATTCGAGCACATAACTTGGGCCCCATATCAACGCAAGTTAATTGACATCTCCCTGCTATCTCTGCACATCAGATTGATTGATTAGAAAGTCAAGTTTCTAGCAGTTCAATCGATAACTGGAGGTGCACGACTGTGGAAAGGGTTCATATTGTTACTCAGTGCCCACACTGCAAGTGCGCCTCCATCTCAGCGTACGATGGCATCTAGAAAATCTAAACCTTCTAGTGCCACTGTTGGATCGTTTACTGGAGGTGCATTGCAGGAGGAGGTCATTTCAATTTGATGCGATATTAGTTCTTTTCTGAGTGCCACAGCATGTTGGTTGCTTGCTGATATCGGTATTGGCATTTTTTCTACGTTGGTACCACTTTATATTCTAGAGATATCACCCACTGAGTTTGTGAATCCATTTCTCATTTGTGTTGAATATTTCTTGGTGGCAAGATTAACCTTGGTTGGGAATCCATTATGACTGAATCTTCCATCACCGTATTTAAATGCCATGAGGGACGTAGCAGTGACTGGTCAAGTCATTACGCATAATTGAAGGGTAATTGAATTGTACCTTCCAGCAATAGCTACTCCAAGAAAATAGGAACGATTCACCATAATCGTTGCCTATTTCGACACTGAGTTTCAAACTAATTCTTATTTTGGCAAATTATTAAAAATAATAATCTTCTATATTTTAATTGGCTAGATTAAAAGGCCCAGTATGTAATTTGATGTCTATATAAGAAATGGACTGGAGCAAACATAAATTAGTCAATTAATTAGACAATTAGACAGTAAGGAAGGAAATCAATCAAGTTAGGGGCAGTGCGCATGAGAGGAAGGTGCAGAAGGGAAGAGGAGTTGTCCCAATGTAGCCTCACACAATTAATAATTGGTGGATCACTCCTCTTGTCTTGCTGGAGCTCAACATTGTCTGCTTGATGTAAAGATTGTTTTTCAGGAATTAAATTGAAGCAATTTTCATATATGTTCTGTCTATTTATTTATTACATCTATTTATTTATGACTGCTGTGTGAACTAGGTTAATCGAGGGTGTGAGCTGGCTGGGTTGGCCACCAGACCAGCTCGCCATCGCTCTTCATTTCTTAAATTAATTAGCATTTAAATTGTCATTTACTATGTGAAGTTTATTTAATAATTTATAGTCTCTTTCCTTCTCTAGATTGATGTTATTTAATTTGCTGCAACGTTTTCCTTTCAGCTCTAAACTTCATTGATTTGCTGCATTAAGAAATTTTTCATGTACTTGAGATTTGTTCTTACACTTGGGATATTTATTCATATCAAATTGTGTCCCTCCAATTGTTCTTATTTACAAGATCAGCTTATGCGTTGATGAGCTGTAATTGATTTATATTCCAAAACATGAAAACAATGTGAGTGATTATGGTTTTGAGGTACTGACATATTCATTCAATCTATGCTTACAAAAACCATATATTACTTGTATGCCGCAGAGCCAATATTAATGAAAGAAAATTGCATCATGTTGAAAACAATAATATTTACTTTCCATTAAACTTCTGGACAGTTCTCCATGATTTATTTTCAAGGACAAGGAAGGTGATATTCATATTAATTTAATTTCTTTTAGAAGTTATTTACACAATAGATTTACTTGTCGATGCTTTCAAGTTAATTTCACACAGAATTAGTAAAAGCGGAAATTAGTACAAGCAGAATGATTTTGAATTTCTTTTGAATTCCTTCTAGCATTTATAGTCTCAATATTGTGTCGACACTATTTGGTTTCCAATTATGATTCCCTTTCTGTTTGTTCGTACTTAGAATTTCCTTTCGCATTGGTTTGCCTTTTATTTCCCACATGATTTAATTGTTTGGATTGGTGTTCCTTGAATTCTCTTTTAGTGCAGGATTTCACTTATTAATGAGATTAATATGCAAGATAGACTAGCATTTGTTTTGCAGGTTGTCAGGGGCTTTCTCTGGCATTTCTAGTGTTGCGTCTCAAAGTTCACGAACTATTCGGATTGACAAATTAAATGTTGGTACATTTATAGAACCAATACTGCACCCAACATTTTGGTGTTGTTGCTGGGAAGGCGTTCAGGGGATTGACCTTGGTGATCTGTTGCCTTTGTTTTTTTCCTTCACCTAGTTTTTCTTGTAAATTTATGTTCTTTGAATTTATTTCTTTCCTGCACTGTTGCTTTAAGGTTTCTCATTTTCTCTGATGTTGAAAGAACTTCCCACCCTATATATATATATATATATATATATATATATTTATATATATTTATATATATATATATATATATATATATATATATATATATATATATACACACATATCTATATATATATATCTATATCTATATATATATATATATATATGTATATATATATATGTGTATATATATATATATATGTATATATATGTATATGTATATATATGTATGTATATATATGTATATGTATATATATGTATGTATATATATGTATGTACTATATATATATATATATATCTATATATATATATATATATATATATATATATATATATATATATATATATATATATATATATATATATATATATATATATATATATATATATATATGCTAACGAATGTACCATTTGGCTTGTTAAAAATAGGAAAATGGTATTTTGGGGAATCATCTAATGAAGAATTTTTATCCTGCTACAGAGACATACAATTCATCCAATGAAGAATCAACAATTGAAAAATTTAATATTTTGATTGAACATAAAAATGATATTATTAAATCTTTGATTTCAAAATTGGATGACTTGCAGGAAGAGTGGAAGCAGGATGAAAATCCACCACTTATCTTTTGCACCAACTATAAAAGGAAACACCTCCTTGGAAAGTGTCCACTTAGTAGCCTGAAAATTTGCAAAATTTGTGAAGAGGATCATCCAACAGAACGTTGCCCATTACTACCAAGATTATTGAAGGTAATCAAGAAATCAAATCGACTACTAGGTATAACTCAAAACCCATTATCATTGATACTTAAAATAATGCTTATTTTTCTGAGCAGACTCATCAACATGTTTATAATCCTGCAGTTTCATGGAAAACTCTTAATCCTCCTCGAATAAAGTATCCTACTTCATGGTCGCAGTGGCCCTCTCCTTGGCCCTCATCCTCGAGCTAGATATCACCATGGCCTCAAGAATCATTTGGATCCTTATCTTTAGGGCAATCTCCCATGAAAATTCAATCATATGAGCACCAACAATAGCCACACTTTCTTTCCAATGCATCATTAATTTATCCTCCTCCATGGTCCCAACTGCATGTGCAATGTTACCCTAGCCTAAATCCATACCCTACCCCTTATCCTAATTCTTACCCTACTCCTTATCCTTACCCATACCCTCACTCTCATTCGAACCCTAATCCATACCCTAGTCCTAGTCCATACCCTAAACCTAACCCTAATCCACACCCTAGACCAAACCCTAGTTCTAATTCAAAACCTAGACCTAACCCTAACCCACAGCCTAATCCCAATCCAAATCCAAACCTTACTCCAAGCATTGACAAAAACCCTAGCCCAAACCATATCATAAACACTAATCTAAACCATCAGGTTGCACAACAGTTTCAAACACCTATTCTTCCCATTGAACAAAATGCTACATCTTCCATGTTTGGAAAGGGAATGAATTTGGAAACTTCCCCCATTACTACAAAGCATTCACCCTAAGAATATATAATTCAAAGACCACCAGAGGAGCAATATTTCATTGGAACTTGTTATGAAAATGTTGTTGAAACTTGAAACCCTAGAATTGCTCTCAACCATTCTTATCAATCTGAATTTGATCCTGAATTTGAGGGATTTATCTTTTGTCTTTCACCAGATTCTTTGTGCCTCTAGGAAAGTGACTATCAAACTGTGGAAGACTTGCATCAGTTGGAGAATCATAAATATATGGATTCCATTGAATCCTGGTTTCAAGCAGTCATCAAGCCATCTTATTTCCTCGTCATTCAGAAACTCTTGGTAACATATCAATTGAAGCAATTGGTTTCTCATGCTTTGATATGTCTTGAAGTCTATTCTTTAAAAATAAGTGTGAGTATAATCAACATTTTGTTCCGCACATGGCTTAATTGGAAGTATGCTTTCACTTAAAGGTGATAGTTCTTTCTTTAAAAATAGGGTAGGATAATAGGAGAATAATGAATAAAGATGCATAATAAAACTCTTGAACTTGTGATTCCCTAAAAGCACAACTTTTGAAATTTCTATTATCATGCACTCGCATGGTAAGACCAGAAGAAATTTACACTTAATACCTCATATTTTAAAGTGACTTTGATTATCGAATAACATGTCAGTCAAGGATATTGTTATAATTTACATGTAATACTTTTCTCCTATCCTTAAAAATTATTATTCAGAACATATTTTTAAGTCCTCTTCGAAGGAATCAATGAAAAACCTCCTATGATGGACCACACCTACAAAACTATAATAAGATTTCATCAAGAACCCTGGTATGATCAAATCAAGGAAAATTTTTGGTCATTATCTGAGATGTTTTTTAAATAAGTTCTTAGGGTAGCATGACCAACCAATAAAAAATTGTAATTAAACAATTTTCATGCCATTCTGCACTCTTAAGGAGTAGATTTTCTTCCCCACCTATTAAGTAACCCATTTGAGGTTAATCATAATCATAGTTTTTTTCTAAAGACATAAATGAATTAATTGAGGGATAAGAGGTCTCATTGCGAGCTGACCTACTATGATCATGGGTCCTAAGGAGAATGACATTACTGCACTGATCACCAAGCCAAGGTAATGGCTTTCAGTTGAAAAATTGGAAGATGAGAGGTCTCATCACGAGTCGGCTTGTTCATTCTTGTTAGTTCTCATGAATGGCACTGTCGATAGCTGGTTACCAAGCCAGGACAATGACCTTCAATTAACTTCTAAAAAGAGAAAAAGTAAAATGTTCTTAAACAACTCTGAATCTATATCTAATAGGTGGGACAAAATAATTTCATAAGGTTAAAAGGTACCCCTGTCGAGGCTATGGATGCCTATTGGCAGCAGGGCCATGCATATGGTATTAAAGTTAATTTTATACTATGATTTACTTGGTTGTTTTTGCCTTTCCCTGAAATCACTATTAATCTCTTTGAGAATGGATTTAACATCCTTCTGTTGTCATGCCTAGGATTTCTATCTTTTTGAAATGATTTTTATGGACATGGGAACCTTAGTGTAGGTAGCTCATTATGCCCAAACAAGAGAGCTTTACTTATACATGGATAATGGTAAGATAATCATTGTGGGAAGGTATTGCTATGTCCACTTTTAACACTATGGGTTTTTTTAAAAATCAGGTCACTCATATTTACAACGAGGATATTAAAAGTGAAACTCCTAGTAAGGGATTCCTATGAGATATTCTTTTGGAAATTTTAAAAGTTAGCTTTTTTATTCAAGTAATAACACCATTTGTGCAATTTAGTTTTTCATGGCGGCTTTCGTTTTATGTTTTCTTGAAATCAGTTTAAGAGAATAAAGTTTCCATCAAACACTCTGTTTTAGAGCAAGATTTATCTAGCGTAGGAAATGTGATCACGAAAAATTGAAAGAACATCATTTTGAATGCCTACAGATGTTTCTAATTTTGTTCTTTTGTGAGGAAGTAACAGTACCAGATTTCCTTGCATGAGGACATGAAACATGGTCAGCATGGGGGGATGTTGGGTCTTTTTTTTGTCTTATTTTTATTTATTTCTCTCATGTTGTCGATTGGCTAAATGATTATTTTCAAAGAGTATTTTCTACTTCTTTGTTTTAACATGATTAAAATAGCATTAATGAGAGTTTAATTAAGGTTTGTATGTTGCAGGATTAAAACCAGTTTGATTATAGTTTGTGACGTGCCTGCACCATTGCATTTACCTGCCTGCACCATTTTATGGCTTCTTGCACTATGCTGAACTCAAAACTAGTCTTATGCTCTGTTCATGAGGGCAGTGGTAGGAAACTCGTACATTGATATCATTTCAGTTGAAGTTGTGCATATACTCGAACCCTCCAGTTCATGGGGCTCGAATTGTGACCAATATTGTTGGGCAAGATACATGGACTACACACTTTGGCAAGCCCTCAGCACATGAAAGAGCATGCTGCAGATGGCACGACAAGGCATGCCCTTGACATACTTGCCGGAGTGGAGAGATGGCCTTGATTATCGCCACGGGACTGATCTTACCTCAATGTCTATAAAGGTCCTCACTCGATCAGTGTTAGGCCTCAAGCTCATAGTAAAGCCAAATGTTAGTCTTGAAGCTACGATGATAGTATCTTGTCGGTTTCATTTATATTGACTGTTCTTTCACCCCTTGCAATTGGAACTTATGCTCGAACATGCCTTCCACTTCTCCTAGCAACAATTGTGTTAGGATTCATAATGGATGAGCTAGGCTATTATGAAGATGGTAATTTTGATATAATATGTTGATAATGAAGGAAGCTGATACAAAATTTAACTTTGGTGGAAAGGGACACTTGGCATTCGAGCACATAACTTGGGCCCCATATCAATGCAAGTTAATTGACATCTCCCTGCTATCTCTGCGCATCAGATTGATTGATTAGAAAGTCAAGTTTCTAGCAGTTCAATCGATAACTAGAGGTGCGCGACTATGGAAAGGGTTTGTATTGTTACTCAGTGCCCATGCTACAAGCGCGCCTCCATCTCAGTGTATGACGACATCTAGAAAAGATAAATCTTATGGTGCCACTGTTGGATCGTTTACTAGAGGTGCATTGCAGGAGAAGATCATTTCAATTCGATGCGATATCATTGATTTTCTGAGTGCCACAACATGTCAGTTGCTTTTTGATATCGGTATTGACATCTCTTTTGTGTTGGTGCCACTTTATATTCCAGAGATATCACCCACTAAGTTTGTGAATCCATTTCTCATTTGCGTTGAATATTGCTTGGTGGCAAGATTACCCTTGGCTGGGAATCCATTATGACTGAATCTTCCAGCACCATATCTGAAGGCCACGAGGGACATAGTAATGACTAGGCAATTGATTACATGGAATTGAAGGGTAGTTGAATTGCACCTTCCAGTAATAGCTACTCCAGGAAAAGAGGAACGATTCACCATAATTGTTCCCTCTTTCATTCTAATTCTTATTTTGGTAAACTGTTAAAACTAATAATCTTCTATATATTAATTGATTGAATTAAAAGGCCCAATATATAATTTGATGTCTATATAAGAAATTGACTAGAGCAAACATAAATTAGTCAATTAATTAGACAATTAGACAGTAAGGAAGGAAATTAATTGAGCCAGGGACAGTGTGGACAAGAGGAAGATGTAGAAGGGAAGAGGAGTTGTCCTAATGTAGCCTCATGTAGTTCATAACTTGTGGATCGCTCCTCTTGTCTTGTTGGAGCTGAGCATTGTCTACTTGATGTAAAGATCATTTTTTCAGGAATTAATTGAAGCAATTTTCATCTATGTTCTGTCTATTTATTTATTACATCTAATGATTTTGACTATTGTGTGAACCAGGTTAATTGAGGGTGTGAGTTGGCTGGGTTGGCCACCAGACTAGGTCTCCACCACTCTTCATTTCTTAAATTAATTAGCATTTAAATTGCCATTTACTGTGTGAAGTTTATTTAATAATTTATAGTCTCTTTCCTTCTTTGATGTTATTTAATTTTCTACAGCATTTTCCTTTCAGCTCTAAACTTCATTGATTTGCCATAGTAAGAAATTGTTCCTGTACTTGATATTTGTGCTTACACTTGAGATATTTCTTCATATCAAATTGTGTCCCTCCAGTTTTTCTTATTTACAAGATCGGCTTATGCATTGATGAGATGTAATTGATTTATATTCTAGAACATGAAAATGATGTGAGTGATTATGGTTTTGAGGTACTGACATATTCATTCAATCTATGCTTACAAAACCATATATTACTTGTATGCCATGGAGCCAATATTAATGAAAGAAAATTGCGTCATGTTGAAAACAATAATATTTACTTTCCATTAAACTTCTGGACAATTCTCCATGATTTATTTTCAGGGACAAGGAAGGCGAGATTCATATTAATTTAATTTCTTTCATAGTTATTTATGAACTAGATTTACTTGTCGATGCTTTCAAGTTAATTTCACATAGAAATAGTACAGGCATAATGATTTTGAATTTCTTTTGAATTCTTTCTAGCATTTACAGTCTCTTGATATTGTGTTGACACTGTTTGGTTTCCATTTATGATTCCCTTTCTGTTTTCTTGTACTTAGAATTTTCTTTCGCATTAGTTTGCCTTTTATTTCCCGAATGATTTAATTTTTTGGACTAGTGTTTCTCAAATTCTCTTTTAGTGCAAGATTTCATTTATTGATGAGATTAATACACAAGATAGACTAGAATTTCTTTTGCAGGTTGCCAGGGGCTTTCTCTGGCATTTCCCGTGCCACGTCTCAAAGTTCACGAACTATCAAAATTGACAAATTAAATGTTGGTATATTTATAGACCCTATACTGCACCCAACAATACTCCCTCTCCTAAACCGACAAGGTTGACTCCTCAACATATAGATGAAAGAAAAGTAAAGGGATTATGTTTCAATTGTGACAACAAGTACAGTAGGGGGCACAAATGTAATGAAAATAAATTGTTCTACATCGACTTTGAAGTGGATGAAGATAAAAAATTGAAATTGTCACAATATTTAGAGCTAGAAGAGACTACTCCAATAATATATTGTCATGCATTGGACAACATCAATACTCCACAAACCCTCAAGATAGAAGGATATGTAAAAAAGAAAAAGGTATCTGTGTTGATTTATTGTGGCATTACCCATAACTTCATCCATTAAGAATTAACAAAAATTCCTAATTGTTTCATGTATCTAGCACCAGAGTTCAAAGTAATTATTGTAGATGGAGGTAACATAAATTATTTAGGGAAGTGTCATAGTATTAAGTTCAATATGGGGAAGTATTTATTGGATAGCCCTATGATCACAAGTGATGTTGATTTTGTATTAGGGTTCTAATGGTTACAATCATTGGGAATAATGACCTTTAATTTTCAATACCTCTTCATAATATTTACCTCAAATGTTAAGGAAATTGAGCTTAGAGGTATCCAAGGAAAACCATCTAAATTGATAATATCTAATGGAATGAAAAAACTAATTAAAAGGAGAATTAGGGTGTAATGAAGAAATTATGTTTACTTAATGTTAAAAAGTCAATATCATCTATGTAGAGGATATCCATAAAATTGCCAACAATAATTCCAAGGTATTTGGATAAATTCCTAAAGGTCTTTCACATGCTTGAGATCATGACTATGATATTAATTTGAAGTCGAGAAGTGTATGAGACAGAAATGAAGGGAAAATCGTACTAGAAGAAAAATTAATTATTTGAAACAAGGATTAGGAACTGAGCGACCCAATAGTTATGGAGTACCTCATCAAATAGAAAAACCTACTAGTGGAAGAGATGACATGGGAAGATTACTTGTAGAATCACTAACAACTAGTCAAGTGTTGTGGAAAACACCTATTTGAAGAGGAGGGGCATGTTAAGGCCTATGTAAGCCTCATGTTAACCATAAAACCCCTTATTAAGCCATACATATTAAGTGATTACATTTATAATGTTATATTATTATGTAGGCTAGAACCATTCATATTCCCATTTTATTGTAATTGTACTCTCTCTCTCTCTCTCTCTCTCTCTCTCTCTCTCTCACACACACACACACACACACACACACACATACACATACACAGAGAGGAGACCTAGTCATAGGATCATAAAATCTCATCTTGTACATTATATTCATTGTAAAAGGAGGTTTCCCCCTTGAAGAGGATTGTAATAATTGTCTTCTATCATGTTTAAGGTGTAAGGTTGATAAGAACGCTAGTGGTTAATTATGACAAAAACAACCTAAACTATCCTTCTAAAATATTTAGGAGTGGGGGAAGATTATTATGGTTTCCACTCAAGTCAAGAATCAGAGAAAAATTATAATGAGATGAATTCTTCAGACCTGTGAATACGTAAGTTTAATAATTGCGTAGTTTGATAGGTTTGCAAAAAATGTTGTAGAATTTGCCCCTTTGTTTTTTTCGCAACTGCAATGTAAGTTATCCCAAAAATAAAATAAGGATTAATTATACCAATCATAGGCCAAGATGAGGCCCTAAAATGAATAACATAATTTTAACAAGGATTAAAAAATGAATTTGAAAGGAAAATAATATCTACACACAACATATATCAAAGAAAATATAAAGTGGAGTCACCAATAATATTGATGGGATTTTGAGAATGAGTTCCCCAATGTAACACCCCCTCCTCCTAGGTCCACCCAAGAAATCAGCTAGCCAAGGTAAACATGATGAGAGAGGATACTATAAGGGATTAAAATTCCTTGGTGACCTTAAGGAAATGGAACCGATAGAATATATCAAACAAACCCATCGACATCAACAACAACACCCTCAGGAGACATGCCATCCACTCAGATATCCTATCCCCGAGTCCCACTAATGATTTAAGCCTTTTAATCCCTGGTCACTCTCATGCTATAGGAAATATAGTGACAGTAAGCCAAAGTTTCTCTCATAGGCTTGTGTGCCAGCATTCCTGGAGTTTGCCAGTAGAGCTGTGCTAGTGTCCCTGAGATTTGAGCCACTTTTCTAGCCCATAATCCCGACCTTTGGTAAGAAAGTGTTACAAACTCCAGAATCCATGAAAGACATGATGATAATATGAACAAATCAAAACTCAACCTTAGGACTAGGCCTGAGCATCCTCAACCAGGACTGAAATTCTATCAAACACTTGGCCTCAATGCAACTTGCAAGACTAGGATACAAGACATAGCATAAATAACTAAAAGAACTTATGAAACATAACTAGAAGGATCACCTCCTTCTCTATTGAACTATTATATCATCAATTAAGTCTTTCATCTATCCATTCAACAATTACACGTAATTACATGAAATGAACCAATCTTTAACCATGCTTATAGCCAACATAAAACCATATAAATATCGGAGATATGACAACCATTAAATCCACATATAAACCAGTGCAAAAGAGAACTTAGATTTCATTAATCATAGGAAAATATGACCAGGTTTGGAACTTCCATGTACCACTTAACCATTGACATGAATGAACTAAATATCTCTTTTAGCCAGTCACCCCCATGCCATATTCCAACCATGAATGTGGGATCTCATAGAACAACCAATCCATGAACAACCAAGGGAATCTAGAGGTTAAACCACCTCCACCCTCATCATATGGTGATCACACCAAAACTGGTGCTCCAATCACAATCAAACCGAACTTGGAATGTCATCTGGAATTCATCACTATCCTTGAGGAACTTTCCATCTCCTTGTCTCTCAGGCTTTACCACAATCCAATCTCAGATCACTAGGTCCTAAACCCAGACCAATCTCTCAGGATTTACCATAATCCAAACCCAGATCACTATGCCCTAAATTGAGACTTCTCCCTCAAGATTTACCGTGTATCCTGCCAAAACTGGTCAAGGGATTCCTAGACCTTTGGGAATAAAACTTGAGACCACCTCTGCCCTAGATTTTGAAATCCATCCAGTAAACCAAAGCTAAAAACTTAGATAAGCATCCCAACATACAATGAAATCTAGAAAAAGGAAAGGCTAGGCTCAAAACCACTGTCATAACTCAACAAAACCATGCTACTGACAACAAGAGAACCATACACCAACATGCAAAGCCATGCATGTCCAAACCTTCTAGGAAATCACATAAGAAAAAGGTTACTTACAAGTATTCTTGTTGAAGCTGCTTGATCCTACTCTTCTTCCTTGATCCTTGCTTTCCTTCCTTTCCCTCTGCTTGTTTTTCCTTCCTTGATCCAAAGCTAGAGTGCTCCAAGAAAAATCTAAGTGACCAAGAGTGTGTGTGTGTGTGGAAGAGAGAGAGAGAGAGAGAATAATGAGAGAGCTTCAAACTTGAATTTACAAAAGGTTACCAACTGATCCTCAGAAGCCTTTTTATGAATGAGGCCTCTATTTTCATCATTTTCCATTATTTTCCTTCAATTACCTCGTCACATGCAACATGTGACCTTTCACCTTACTTTTCTCCTAATTTCCTTTATTTTCATAAATATATGTGCCAAAAATGTGTTTTTTCCTTTTAATGCCTTTGGCTTGGCCTTTGCCATACTTCCTTAGCCAAAACACACATCCAGTGATGACCAAAAGGATATATTTTCCCAACATTTATCTTGGAATAAGTGTCCCTTAACCGCGGTCTTATTTTTCCTTTATTAACTTTTATTACATGAAATTTTCACTAGGGTCGTTACACCTGACATACAATTCTGAATATAGGTTATTGTTCCCTACATAGACATGTAACAATAGTTAGAATGTAAGAAAATAAAAAGAACAAACCATGTAAATAAATTAAAGCATGAAATGAACAAGTTGTCAATTCAAACAAGAAGCACAATAAAGAAGAAATTAGGAAACAAATAAATATTTATTAATGGTGAAAATGTGACAATGTAGCTATCCTAGAGATAGAGGATGTTTGCCAGAATTGAACCGTTATGGCTCTCCTAAAGGAGGGTTTTTATTTTTCCCTATTTTTATTTATACTCTCTCCATAGAGCTCTTGAAAAATATCTAATGATGGAGCCCCAATAATGCAAATATATGCTAGAAATTGGAAGGAAATCTTTCTCACATAACCCTGATATGATATTCTCTTATTGAACTGGTTCCCATGGTTGTCTTTATATAGGAAACGTGAGTAGTTTTGCCCATCCAAATCCAATAATGGCTTTGGGATTCCCATGCTTGAGGGGGGAGATGGGGAGTCTTTTGGGGCTCCTATTCTCCTGTCAAGTGTGTATTGTGAAAATTTGTAGACCCAAATTTCTACTGCAACAATTGATTAAGTTTCTTCTATTTGTTAAATAATTGAACGAATTATTTATTGTGTTCTACAGTAAGTATCAAATCCAATACGACTACAACCTTCACAACTTAAATAATATGCAAGAACAAGAACTGAGCAAGAAAGAAATAGCACACATAAGTGACACTATTTTTTTTGGACAAATGTCCTCAAAAAAACCCAATGTGGGAAAATCAGTGCAACAACTGAGGGTTTGTATTATTAAGTAGTATTTTTCTGAATACAATTCTTTGGATGTCCAAACTTGCAATCCTATACAAAGATCTAACTGGGGAAAAAGGTAGTGACATGATCTCACCCTATCATTGGAAGATCTGACACTGATCTGCGTTGGAGATGAGCCTCTGCCCTACCTCTACGCAGTCTCTGTGTAGTATTACATCACACCCATATAGTCACTGCATCACTACTACTGGGACTACACTGTACGTCCTCTCGATCCTCTGATAGCTGGAAACTTCGTCCCTCTGGCCTCCTGGTCTCACACCTCGGCTGCGGCACTAGATCTCGGCTATTCCTCAGCATAATTTTAGACTCCCTCTCAAGCTCTACACTGCCACAATGTAGCTCTTAATGTCCCTGCGTCAGCCTCTCTAGACGCCTTTCTGCCCTCTCTACTTTTTACTCTCTAGATTAGGAAAACTTCCTTTAGAAACTATCCCTACCCCTCACTGCAAGAAATCACCTTGATCCCTTCTCCAGCAACTGCTGCATTGCTCTCTTGAGAAAATTGATCTTTGATCTCTCACCCGATCTGTGTTTTCCAAATGCCCATCAAGTCTCTTCTTATAGTCCTCTCGTTTTGAAGAGAGAATCCATACAAGTGAATTAATTTTTAAAAATGTGGAATAATATGTTCATAGTTTTGATTAAACCCAATGTTTCGGACTTCTATGTGAGTCCATATTCAGGGGAATCTGGGCATTCCCCTAAAGATGGGCTCACATAGAAGTAAAAAACATTGGGTTTAATCAAAACTATGAACAAGTTATTCTACATTTTTTAAATACTCTTGTTGATCAATCAACGACTCATATTAGATTCTAATCAATGGCTCAGATAATTTTGGCTTGATCCTCATATTCTTTTAGAAGTTTCACCTCAGTTTAATTAATACCCTTTAATTATTTTAATTTCCTAAGTTTAGACTTAGGCATCCATTAAAAATAATTAATTATTTTAATAAAATGGTCTTTGGGTGGAATTTCCCAAAACAATTTTTGGGTATTCTGGAACACATGTGTCCTAGCCACCCTACAAATTTTGAGGCCTAGAGCACATCCAATACTACCAGAAATCAACACTTCATCTTAGCGAGAAATGTGCTCTTGTAATGAAACCTACTGAAACATCACCTTGACTCTATAACATCTCCCTCTGCACTGTTGATGTCTGACATCACTGCCCACCAAATACTGTGCAAATGCTGCATCTGTGTTTTTGTTGACTCTGCATGCTACTGCCAATTGCATTTGCACTGCAACCTTCTCCAGTTGTTGTTGTTGCAAATGAAACAACTGCAATAATAATAAAAAAAAAATCCAAAACACTGAACAGGTGTTCAACATGATGCATCTGTTGCTGGAGTTCTAACTGTTGCTAGTCTTTGTGTTGACCTTCTAAAGCCTTTGCATTGTTGTTGACTCTGCATTGTGCCAATTGCACTACTTCCAACTCTGTTCTGCGCTGCTCAGTCTTTGGCGCTCCTAGCCACTGCAACTGTCACTCTAACACTCCTTTGCACCAACTAACACTAGTCCATCCTGCTACTTCTAATATGGACTCTCGTAGCAAGGTATTGATCCAAGAGGTGGACTCCTTGAGGATCCTACCCATTTGCTGTTCTTTTGAACTAATACTATATCACCTCACCTCTCCCTTAGAGGTATTTGGGAAATCATGGAAAAATATCCTCGATCTTTGCGGTTACACCCTGCGGATCATGTTTCTCGTCCTTGTCCTTCTTCTTGAGAGGAAACTGTGTAGCGTAGTGACAAAATTCACCACACCGAAATATTTTATCTTTGAGATGTCCTTCTTCCACCTCCACTGCTCTTGCTGCTGCTTTGATGCAAGGGCTGCATTCTCTTCCTCCTCCTTGGGCTTCATCCCACTACTGCTACTGCGATCAATTTTGCACATGGCTAAATCTTATCTCATCTCTTCCTACCAAAGAGTGGCCCACATCCCTTCCCAATCCAACAATCTCTCTCTGCCCAATATTCTTTGCACAAACACTTGTCATTCTTCTTAGACTAAATTTAGAGCCAACCTCACCATCTTTGTAGGTTGAGGCATTTGTCCTACAACTACCAACGAGTCTCAAACCTCCTGAACTTTCGATAGGAAAAGATCAATGTGTTCCCCCTTCTGCATCCTCGTAGATCTCATTTTCTCCTCCAAGTACATCTTCTGCTGCTCAAAAGATCCTTGATACAATGTATCCAAAGCATCCAACATCTCTTTAGCTGTCCATTTTCTAGTAATGTGACATACAATGTGATCCCTCACTCCGTCGACGATCAAGCGCTTGGCATTCGCCATCTCAGCCTTGTACTTCTTGAGCGGATCTACATCGGCACGTTCAACTACCAAACTGTCGACATAAGCTTTGAGATCATGCTCATCTAGAAGGTAGGAGATCCTAGCCTTCTAGATCACATAGTTGGATGCTCCATCCAACTTATCTTGATGTCTCATCCCATTAGCTAGCATCTTTGCCAATAAAATGTCAAATTTCCTCCCCTCTCTCTCCTCTGCATTGCTACTAGGCTGGCCTATGCACTCCCTATTGGAGTTAGTAGATCCGCACCTCTTTACTGCTACTCAACAATTGTGAAATCAAATTCCTTGACTAGGAATTCTCTGAGGAAGAAACTCCCTCAAAAAGTGTCTCCTTCCTTCTTCTAATGTTTCTTTGCCCCGGTAACTGCTGCAAAAAACCGTGTCTCACATTAAGACTGGTCAATGCTGGATCTGCTGCTGCACTGCTCCCTCTGCCACTAAAAAACCACGAACTGGAAATCTTACCTCTTTATCAACTCACTTAAAGAGAGAATTTCCTTGAGAATCTTTCCTTCTTGGCTTGGACTGTGCAATCCCTCTAGGGATTCGATCTTCTTCCTACACAACACTTTGTTCTCCCTCCTTCTCTTCAACCCTGGGCTCTTCTGGTATGCTCTCTTGCTTCACCTCTGCTCTGATACCATGTGAAAATATGTAGACCCAAATTTATACTGCAACAACTAATTAAGTTTCTTCTATTTGTTAAATAATTGAAAAAATTATTTACTATATTCTATGGTAAATATCGAAACCAATACAACTATAGCCTTCACAACTTAAATAATATGCAGAAATAATAATTGAGTAAGAAAGAAATAGCACACACAAGTGACACCGTTGTTTTTGGACAAATGTCCCCGGGAAAATTCAATGTGGGAAAATCGGTGTAGCAACTAAGGGTTCGTATTATTGAGAAGTAGTTTTTTGAATAAAATTCTTTAGATGCCCAAACTGGAAATCCTATATAGAGATATAACTAGGGGAAAAGGTAGTAAGATGATCTCACCCTGTCACTGGAAGATCTAGCACTGATCTATGCTACCTTCATGCAGTACTGCGTCACACCCACACACTCACTGCGTCACTATTGTTGGGACTATGCTGCACCTCCTCTCGATCCTCTGCTAACTGGAAACTTCAGCCTTCTAGCCTCCCGGTCTCACATCCGGGCTCTGGCACTAGATCCTGACTATTCCTCAATAGAATTTTAGACTCCCTCTGAAGCTCTGCGCTACCACATTGTAGCTCTACATGGCCCTGCATCAGCCTCTCTGGACGTATTTATTTCCTCTCTACCTTGTATTCTCCGGATCAGGAAAATTTCCTCCAGAAACTATCCCTGCCCCTCACTACAAGAAATCACCTCAATAACTTCTCTAACAACTGCTGCATTGCTTTCTTGAAAAAATAGATCTTTGATCTCTCACTCGATGTATTTCCCAAATGCCCATCAAGCCTCTTCTTATAATCCTCTCGTTGATCCATCAACAGCCCAAATTAGATTCTAATCAATGGATCAAATCATTTTGGCTTGATCCTTGTCTTCTTCTAGAAGTTTCACCCCTAGTTTAATTAATTCCCTTTAATTATTTTAATTTCCTAAGTTTAGACTTAGACATCCATTAAAAATAATTAATTATTTTAATAAAATTGTCTATGGGTGGAATTTCCAAAAATGATTTTTGGGTATTCTAGAATACATGTGTCCTAGCCACCCTACAAATTATGAGGCTTAGAGCACATCCGATGCTACGATAAATCAACATGTATAGACTCAGGACGAGTTGACTAAATTTGGTACTTAAAAAATGAGATCAAATATTCATGATTTCTTGCATTGTTAGTTCTTGGAGTGTCATTTTCTATGGATCCAATTCACTATCAAACAATCACTTGCACATATCCATGCAAATTCAAAAGATTGACCTTGTGCAAATTAATTAAAACATGATTTATGTCAATTAATCATCTGCTTTTGAGCAAATTATTGTTATTATCCTTATGAACCTTTTCTTTTGTTTAATTTGTGATATTTTCTGACCATGATTGGTGCATTCATTGAGTGATTTTTTAGTGATAACACATCTAATAAGTATTGAGGAAGGCACCTCCTTACTTTAGGTGGTGTGTTCATTTTTATTGGATACACCACCTATGAGGCTTCATACTATGCACTATACTTAGTGCAAGAGCAGCACACAAACATAATACATTACCAAAAACTAAAAGCACAACCTTTGGGGGTATGGTGCGCAAAAATATTGTGTATGTGCACTATAAATATTTTAAAAATTTGAAAATATAAACTAATTTTACACTTAGAAAAAAATAAAACAATCTAATTTTTTTATTTAAAAAGATCATAAAAATGTAAATTATGGCATCATAAGAAAAAATAATTCCTTTTCCCTCTATTTTTTTGGAGCCATGGTACTAGAAGTGCAAAAAAATATTTGAAGCATTATTACAAATGAACTCAAGAATCTGAATCCACGACATATGTGAAACAAGCACCAAACTCAACAATTTGGAAGCATTGCATGTGTGGAAGGGTGGGACTCTGAAAATAAACATCAATGTTTAGAGAGGAGGAATGCATTGAAGGATGGTAATAATGAAAAATCAACAATTAGAATTTTTTTAAAACCATAATCATTGTACACTTGTGCTCACAACAAATTGATGTTTTATTTATTATAACATATTGGTGTGCTATGATGTTTGTGGTGCACCAAAGTAGGTTTTTCACGAAAATCCTTTGCTAAAAACTTTCTCTTGAGTAAATAAGAGATTGAATTAAAACCTTTACTAAATGCTATTTCCTTACATTTATTCTGCTTAGGTTATTCTACCTACAATCCTTACTTTCAATATGGTTTCCTCTATCCAATTTGATGTCCTTAAATATTAATGAGTATCATAGCACTTTCTAATACTCTTTCAAGCATGCTGATTGTTCTCCTCCTTTAACCAAATATTTACTTATACATATGAGATCTCCACATCATACTCCTCCCCTATATTTGGTTTCTTTGATACCAAAATCATGTAGCAACCACACAATAGGCCCATTAAGAATATAACCTTCAAATAGTATCTCCTACAAATTGTAGAAAATCTTACTACAATGCCAAATTTCATCACAAAGAACAAGTAACAATATAGGGGAAAGTTATACATTCAACATGAACTTAATCTACATTTAATTCATTTCCAAACCGCTACAGCAACATACCAATATATTCTCTTTAGGGGAAAAACCACATCACTACATTAACCAAGAAAGAAGCTTGCAAACTTTACAAATATCACTTCACAATAATATGGTCCTCAAAGAGCATTGATACCATTAACTACTATCTTCAAATTCACAAATAACATTCTGCATAAGGAAGCTCTAATTAAGATTTTGTAGACTATTGACACACTAATATGTACATCTCTCCCTCCCCTTTGATATAATTACATATAATCCTTTATATAATAGAAGCATACAAAAATTATATTTAGAATACATGAAACTATAATATTCAATTGTTTAACATAGCATATGATTACATTGTATTATTTCTCAACTAACTAACACTTATCTCATAATCTCTTGTAAATCCATCTTATAACCGTTATAGATCTTGAACAATTAATCTTTTATTAATATAATAACTTTGCTAACAACAATATAGCAAAAGTTACAACTACCATTATAAATCCACTCTTGATCGTAAATTATGAACAACATTGAAAGAAACCTATTATGGATAAGATACTATATGGAGGCTTTTTTTCTCTAAAATCAGGACAGGAATTCATTGAAATCACAAGTTTGATGGGTAACCCATACACAATAAAAGTACCCTAGGGGAATTTTAGGGTGTTGAATCCATATACACAGTCAAAAACTAGTTTACATAACACAACTCAAGATTTCACCACAAAATTTTCCACCGATTCCGACACCCAAAACTCCAAAAAGTCACACTAAAGACAATTCCGTCTATAAATGCTCAAAAATAAAGTTGTCATTACAAAAAAACCCTAGATACAATTACATGTTAAGAAAATCAATCCAGTAATAATAAGTATTCCATATTACCTTATCACATGTTAAGAAAATCAATCCTATAATAACACTTATTCCATATTAAAAAATTCCATATTATCTTTTAATATATTATGATCAATAAAACCAAACCCACGTTGAAATATAATAGAAAACACCATAAACTCATAATTATAAAAAAAACTAATTATTTCTAATCAAATAATTATAAATAACAATTCACCAACCTAATGATATAATTGCATGGTGTAATAATTTTTTCCATAGATTTAATATTGTTCATCTTCATTAAAAAGAATTCAAATTTAATATTACATACAAATTAATTTTAATTCTAATATATTTTTAATAAAATAAATTATATAAATTATATTTTAAAAATAAATAATAAAATAATAATAAAAAACAACAAAACATCTTCTATATATATATATATATATATAACTTTTTATTTTCATTAAAAAAAATCAAATTTAATATTACATACCAAGTAATTTTAATTATAGTAAAAATAAATTATTAATAAAAACACCAAAATAATATATATATATGCAAAATTATATTTTGCAAATTTGATTTTTATTAGTTTCTAAACAAATAATTATAAATAATAATTCACCAACTTATTCAAAAATTCAAATTTAATATTTAAATTTAATTATAAATATCTTTTAATATAGTAAATTATATTTTAAAAAAATTAAAAAAAAAAGCACTAGAATAATATATATATATATTTATTGCAAATTTGAATTTTATTAGTTTCTAATCAAATAATTATAAATAATAATTCACCAACATGTTACCCAAATTATCTAACTGCGCCACAAAATAAATCTTTAGGCATGAGTTATTTTAAATATAAATAATTTTCTTTTAATAAAATAAATTTTATCTTTAAATAAATAATAATTAAAAGTCAAAATATCCCACGACAATAACACAATGGGCATAAAAAAATATTAATATAATATTAATTTCATTTTTTTAATAATAATGAAAAGTCAAAATATCCCACGACAATAACACAATGGCCAAAAATAAATATTAATATAATATTAATTTCCAATTAAAAAATTGCAAATTACATTTCCAATTGGCAAAAATTTCGGTGAAGCTAGAATCCAATGAACATAAGTGTCCTTGTGAAATAATAAATTTCCAGTACACCTGGAAACAACAATGAAGTGCTCTGGACATATCTTCGGAAGAATTATTGCGTCCTTTGATGATGAACACTTGCATGTGTTGCATGATTGATGACTGAAACTTTGAAGAGGCTGAACTACCCCGCTCTGAATTACATGTTGACTGTGGGTTTGCGAGTCACACAAACCAGGTTGTTTATTTCTGTAATACAATTCATTGAATGTTTTTGAGGGGGTGTTTTTGCGGATTTGTTTTTGTTGTGGGATGATTTATATATAAATATAATTTTTTTGGATTAATCACATTGTTAGGATTTGGTTGATTCATTTGAACCAATTAATATGATTCTACCAAATTTTAACAATGTGATTAATCCGAAAGATTTATTTCTATATTATAGATCACAAAAGTCTTAGATCTAAGATAATTTGTATAATTTAAAAAAAAAATAGTGGCTAAATTACCCTAACTCTAGTCATCAATTAGAGTAGTCATCTTTATTTATCAATTAGAGTAGTCATCTTTATTTAGATTAAACACTGCTTAGTCTATACTACAAATCGATTCCAAACACTAAAATTTTAAATTTGCTCTATACTTATTAATATGGTAACTTAAATCCGCAATCAACATAAACTCATAAATTATATTTATATTATGGATCACAAAAATCTTAGATTTAACATGATTTATATAATTTAAAAGAATTTAGTGGTTAAGTAAGTCTAACTCTAGTCATAAATTACGAACACTAAAATTTTAAATTTACTCCATACTTATTAATATGGTAACTTAAATCTACAATAGACATAAACTCATAAATAACATGCTAATTCTACAAAACAACATAAACTCATCCATAACCTGTTAAATCTACAATCAAGATAAACTCATCCATGACAGGCCAAATCTGCAATCAACATAAACTCAAAAATCTCCGCTATCAATGATCTTGTCACACAAATTAAATCTGCAATCAACATAAATTCAAAAAATATCTACTGTGTAGTGTGCCTGTCACACAAATCAGATGATTTGTTTCTAGAATGCCATGTGGGAATGATTCTATGGTTGGTTCTTGCCGACTTACATTCACCCCTGAATAGCAAAAAATTGTATTTTCAACCGACACTTCACCAAACGCACGTTGATGAGAAAGCACATCACATGGATCTTCGACTTTGATCTTCACGGGCTGAGAAATGGATTTTGACAGAGGCAATGGACGGCAGGGTAATCAATATCGATCGAAGGTGCATGGACCATACTCATCACGGGCTCAACAGGGAAAAGTCCATCTACAGCTGTATTGAAAAGCTGACAATATCATTGACGAAGTTAAATGTCTGTAGCGTTCACTTTTGTTTTTGCTTGCCAAGGCCTGGCCATCCATACATACCAGTATATTCCATGAAATATGCATCTTAAAACTCTAACGTTCATTTACCGTATTTTTTCCTCAGTGGTCCTAACAGAACTTGGGAGGACAACCAGGCTCTGTTGCTAATAGTGTTTGGAAGTGTATCATTAATAGTGTTTGGAAGTTTATCATTAGGATGAAAATGGGTTATCAATAACCTTGATTTTAAATATATGAATGATTTTATGAGATTTTCATAAATGCCAAAGATTGGATACCTAGTTTACTTTTTGGAAATTTTAGTTTTAAGTTGAAATTTGATAATAAATTTGTAATCAAATTATGTTTTTTAGTTATTTAAAATATGTTTTTAATGTATAAATGAATTTAGTTTTCTGAAAAAAAAATAGTACTCGAGATTTTATATTTGAAATTTGTGATTCCAATAAATCTCTCTTGAATTTTAGTTAAAATTGAAGAACAAGTACAGGGCACGGGGTGCAGCTGAATTGGTGATTACTGTGATATGAAAGTATTAAGTAAATAATGAGATTCAAGATGGAAATATCGATGGCCAAACCAACCAAAAAAAGAATGAAAGTTAAAAAAAAAAAAAATTCACATTTAAAAAACCCCCAAAGTTAGAAAAATTAAACCCTGGCCTGAAATAATTATCTTTCATCATGTTCATTTTAAGAGTAGGTATTTTTTGTTCCATGGCTTTAATATGATATTTGGGAAAGTGAAATTAAATGGAATAGGCTATTTGAGGAATTGATATTATTATTATTATTATTATTATTATTATTATTATTATTATTATTTAAGATTTTAGTATGTTATTTGAAAAATTGAAATTAGGTGATATGTTATTTGAAGAATTGAAAATGAAACGGATAATTATTAGTTTTCTTGACTATTTAAAATAAATTAGTCAGAAGATTTTAGGTTGAGTGATTTGATGAATAATTAGTTTTTTCAATTAAGTGGTCTCAAGTTTTTAGAAATATGTTGTAAGTAGCTCATTTGTATATGGTCAAAAAGTGACAACCAATCTTTCAAATTCTCTTTTAAAGTGAATATATATTCATAACTCTTTTTTTTAATTATAATTATATTTTTTATTTTTTTTATTATAATAATTAACGAGTAAAAAGATATTTTAATTCATTTTAATTATATTTATTAAACATATAATTATAAATAGTATTTTATATTATTAATTCATTTCTTATATTTATAAAGGCTAATAAATAAAATTGGTAATCTATACATTTAGATTTAGTATTAATACATATGTTTGAGGTATTTTTTAAGGTTTTAATTTTTTTTCTTTGAAAATTCATATGTATAGAATGTAGGGGAATATTCAATAAAAAAACATGTAATTTACTATTAAAATTGGTAATTTTTAGGAGAATATCATCCATTTAATCATGTGTAAAATATAAGCTAATTTTTAATTAAATTGACCAATAATTTTTTTTAGAAAATATCCAAAAAATAACTTATTTGAAAATTTCACCCCTAAAATTTTCCCTATATTAAAAGCAGTAGCAATACTTACAATAAATATTTTCATATAATATTATTAATAAATTTGTTGCGATATATATAAATAAATTTTACAATAATTAAATTTTACCATTAATATATATATATATATATGAATGATTAAATTTGGTTATAATATGTTAATTAATTTAGATAAAAATTTATTATATTTGACATGGAAAATCTGGGTAGATCAACCCAGGGCATAACCCCAAGGGTATCTAGGAGAATTGACCCTGTGACCACCCGATTTGTGAGGTACTTAACAACAGGAACTGGGGCCTACCCCCTGTGACCTCTCGATCGGCCAGGTACTTAACAACAGGAATCCAAGGCCTAACCCCAAGGGCATCGAGGAGAATTGACCCTGTGACCTCAGGATCGATGAAGTAATTGACCCGATCCGCGAGGTACTTAACAACAAGAACCCAAGCCCTAACCCCAAGGGCATCGGAGGTACTTAACAAGGGAAACCCAAGGCCTAACCCCAAGGGCTTAACAACAAGAACCCAAGGCCTAACCCCAAGGGCATCGGAGGTACTTAACAAGGGAAACCCAAGGCCTAACCCCAAGGGTATCAAAGAGAATTGACCCTATGATCGGCGAGGTACTTAACAACAAGAACCCAACCCCAAAGACATCCAGGAAAATTGACCCTGTGACCTCTCGATGAAAAAGATACTTTTATTTTAAAATATTTAATTTACTTAAATATTAATAATAAAAATATTCATTATCATATAAAAATTTTAAAAACTTTTTTTAATTAAATTAGAATAACTTATAAAATGTTTTTTTCCCTCTTTCCTTAATTATGATGGATAATTAAATCTGAGTTTGCTATCATAATTTCAACAACTCCTCAACGGACAGCATTATTCAAGTTGAAAGTACAATTTTTTTAAGGTGGCCATGTTTTTCATTAAACAAATTATGGTGAATACGTGGTAGCTTTCATTGCCAATTCCCAAGACACATTCAAGTAAACCATGAGCCTACAGCCACTTTTAGTTTTGGGACGAGAAGCATATCTTCGGGCCATACTCAAAATCAAACAAATTTTGGCAAGCAATCATTCTCAATTGAACATTAGTTGCACTGTGGAGTAGTTATTTCTGTGTGAAATTACAACAGTTTGCTTTGATTCTCATTGTTAATGCAGGCATCTTTCTCGATCAAAACCAAACTCACGACGACTTAGAGCAGACAAACGGTTGGACTGTGAAGAAATAATTGCTGCTGTAGATGGACTTTCAGACAAGACGATATCATACCCATCTGCGAATGAATCCATTCCTTCTGCCATCAGTTGCCAGAATAAACCCCCTCCTCCTGTTCTTCCACTGCATGCAGCAGCATAAATGCTTTCATAGATCTTTGAAAAAAACCTGTCCCTTTGAGCCGTGCTATACCCTGGGTCTTTGTATGATTTTCCAAATTCAGCAAATAATACTGGTTTCTTCAGGATTCTGCTTGCATCTTTTAGATGTGTTTGCATCCACCTTTTCAAGAAGGAAAGTTGTGCCTCTTCATCTGATCCAGCCAGCCTGTTGAATCAATATCAGTACAGTAGAGTGCATTTAGAGCATTATAATGGACAAAGATATATTGGATACCAAATCCCTGATTAGTATATTAAAACCATCTAAGAAACTAATTCCCTAGGCTAAATCAATCAATCCCAAAATTGTATGACCTGGACCCTACACTTATCAGGATTTAATCAGCTGTTAGATTTTACTTACTAAACTCTCTGTTTGTCAGTAGTCATTCATGGGTTGTAAATGAAATATACCAGGCATCTGGGTAGGAATGAACAGTTGCGAAATCGATCACTCGAAGCTTATTATTGGTAATGAAATCTGTTCCCACCAGGTATCCCCCTGGATTCGTCTGATTAGCCTTTTCAGGGGTTGAGTTGCCATAAAATCCTTCCAGGCCAACTTCAACAAGGTGGTTTCTATCAATTGACTTCACGTACTTGCCCATTTCTTTTATCCATTTCTGTAATTGAAAAGAAATATGTGAAAAACACAATAAAAACATCCTGCAGTTTAATGAAACAATCAAGTCGATGCAAGATTTATACGTTGTTTGACCTTCAATATCCTTCCAGAAGTATCACTCTGGCAACGGGGCTCGTTGATGAGTTCCCACGCAAAGATTGTAGGGTCGTTCTTGTAAGCAATTCCATTCATAGTGTTCACTCTGGTCACAACTCTCTGCAAGCAAAAAATACATAAGTCCAAAGTTCATGCCACAGTAAAAAATGAAGCTCTAAGCCATCTTCAAGTGAGAAGCAAGGAGCTTTACAATCTAAGCACAAATGTCAATTGCTTCATGTCTTATGTACTTAAAATTCTTGGTGACTTAGGCTAAAATATTGGAGTCACAAATCCCTAATTGTTGGAGACACTTCCAACTGGAATAAGGAACTTAAATTATAGTTCGACTTGGAATTAAGAATAGGGAGTTTTGATTATAGTTTCTATTAGGTTTTTCTTTCCACCATTAGAAAGTTTTGGGATTTTCATGTGATCTCAAAAGCATCTAAAACCCTACCATGAAAAACCATTTCACCATATCTGAAAATAGAAACTTTGAGTAGTTCTATCTGCCGTGACCTAAAGCTTTTGGTTTCCCAACCGACCTCAAAAATTTTGGTTTTCAGATCGATCCATGACTCAAAAAACTCATTACCTTGAAAGGGTTAATGCATAATTACCTTGATGTGGTTTCTGTAAAACCTTTTCACAGTGGGATTAGTGTAGAAATCGTCATCAGATGTGATATTTAACCCTGCTTCGCGTCCCCATTGAACATATTGTGGCCTTCCTCCATAATCCTTGTAGTTGTTTACCAAGCTCAATATGACTCTGATACCATGCTTTTTGGCTTTCCAGACCACGAAGTCCAAGGCCTGCAATTTGCCACATAAAAAACTAATGAGAATTACAGTTATTATGCATGCATTGTGTATTGAATGTATCTCATCAGATTGAAGACCTGAAAGGCTTGTTCATTGTATACACCAGGAGAAATTTGTAATGCTCTATATGTATTTCCATCGTTGAAAGCCCATGTACGAGCAACAGTCAGACCATGAGCTGCAGCTTGTTGAAAAGCAAAGGTAACTTTTTTTCTGTCTGTTTGATTTGTGGCTACAAACATCATCCAATATGAGTTGAATCCATTTACATACAGATGGCTTCCGTTCACAACAAAGTTCCTGCCTTTTCTCTTCACAAAAGAACTTCCAGCATGAAAGCAACTAATAGATTCCCATTGTTGAAGAATAATGAAGAAGGGAATAGCATAAACAACAAACAGAAATCTCATCTGTGAAGGACCCTCCATCAGAGACACTGATTGTTTGCTTAGGAAAACCAAACCAGACTCTATTTGTAAAAGCTGTACAAGCAATATCAATCTACTGCTTGATAACAAGCATAAATAATACACACTTGAAAGAATGAAAGAGGGGAATAAAGAAGATTGTGACTGGGTAATCTCCTGTCAGAGCTTAGCAATCAGCTAGTTAATGAGGAAACGATGACACATGGAGTGCTATATGGCGTGATGGAATGTGCTGTCATGGCACAAGTAATAAACCAGAGGGAGAATGATAGGAATGAATTCAATGTATTAGTTGAATGTGACAGATAAATAAAACATGCATTTAGAACATTAACAGGGCATTTATTGGGCATGGAGATGATAAAAACACAGTTCCAATTTCTGTCTGTGCTTAAAAGCTTGATATTACACTATAGATTCCAATTTTCTAACTTAATTCAACTCACCCACCCATGTCAGTTGGAAGAACTTTAAAATGGGTAAATGACTATGAATGTGAAAGAAGTTAAGGTGGACGAAAAGCAAACCAGTGGGAGAGAAATATAAAGGAAGTAAGAATGAATACATAATTTGATGTCCAGGAACGGCCATGCCAAAAACAGAGAAACACAATGACAAAAATACAGAGGCATGAACTAAATGACAACCCAAAGTACATGAATCAGCCTGATATTTGCAGATGCAACTGCAAAGGTAGACTGCAACAAATGCATGAACTGAAATGACAACCTAAGTACATGAATCAGCCTGATCATTGCAACTGCAACTGCAGAGGATAGACTGTAATAGAAATTATGCCAGCTCCTTTTTCTTGTTTCCTATCCAGGAGAATTAAGTACACTGTAATATCTGATGTCTTGATTTTGAAAATAAAACCGGGTGAATTCTCCCCCATCTGTCAATGGGCAACAGCCTAACCACACAGTACATGCCATAGTAGTTAATAAGGCGGGAAGATTGCATTTTTAATATTTTTAACTGTAACCATTATGCACCCAGCAATGCAAAAATAAAGCTACGGTCTATTTGCTACACAAATAATATTATAACCCATTCCAACATTAAATACAAATACAAAATACAAAATACAAAATAAGCAGATACTGATATCTACACGAATAACCCATTTCAACATTAGATACAAAATATGCGTATACTGATCGCCACTCTCTGTTGAGCAAAGACAGAGACGTGCACAAAAAAACATTTAGCTTCCATAACTACATGACAATGATATTAGGGAATTTCCATAGAGCTGCACAGAGACTTCTCTCACTTTTATCCTTTTATATCCGTGCACTGCACGGCCGACCTGCGTATGTACAGTGAAATTTTCGGTCCGTGAAGGTGACAGTTAACGAGTTTTGTCAACATGCAATTCAAAGTGAGAGAGTTCAGGTGCTTTAAAATTTAGATTTAGATTTTTCATTATTAAGTTGTGTTAAGTTATACTTAGAATGGAACAAAGATCTGTCAAACACTGAATATTTTTTTTTTTTATTATAACGAATTGATAGGATCCCTGATTTGGGAAGATTCAAGTTCAAATTTACTGGGATGTTGTTATGTGAAACTAGATTTTTTAGAGTTATTATAACAATTTATTTAATATAAATTTATCATGTTATTTGTGGGAATCATATTTGGGTAGGGAAGATAACAATCAATTCTCCTAACCATTCAAAATAAACCTAATTGATTATATATACCATCATAGATCTATCTTAACTTGAGATCTACCAAGCCATGAAATGGATCAAATATCTCAAGATGTAAACCTCTTTTTGAGTGCAAAACTTGAGGAAATGTTTGCACGTAGACAACTTGGCACATCTAGAGTCAAGATGAATCTAGATCTATGTTGGTTCTTACTAATATTATTTACCAATAGTCACAATTAGATCCCACCACCTGAAATGAAAGAGACAATGCAAAGGATTAGGTGGGAGCAAGGGAATATCACAAGTGATGGTACCATAGATGATTATAGTTAATTATCAATTTAGTGTTCTATACATTGGATGGTGGAAACTTATGGCATGTTGCATGCCTTGGATTCCAACAATGAAGGAGAAAGAAATGTCTGCCTAAGGCATCATTGCAGAATGTTGGGAGGGTAAAATCATGAGAGACCTATGCCATTGTGAGTGCAATGATGGTAGTGGAAGGTGGATGCGTTCGGTCTTGGGGGGTGTGGATGATTCTATATTTAAGTCAATGAAAAGGAGTGTTCTCATATCCAATATAGTGACCAATCTAACTGGTAAGAAAGTGCAATCTCATGTCTATTTTGGAAACCTTCTATTTTTGTTCTTGTTGTTTTTGTTTGCTTCTCTATGGTCGATATTTGATTTTTTAAGGAATGAAAGTGCTAGTGATAGTGTCATATGCAAGTATAGCTGAAATGGGGTGATCTTCTTTTTGGATTTGGGGGTGGTCTAGGCGGTCGTATCCTTTTGGCCTTTGGTTTTTATTGAAGCCCTTCTAATTATTCTTTTCAGCACAAGCTTTTCTACCTAGTTGATTTTTTTTTTCTTTGGCTAGGATGTTAACATATCAAATCTTGTGGTTAGTGGGAACAATTATTCAATGGAGAGGGTTTTTGTTAGTAAGAATTATTTCTAAGGTATTCTAGGTCACCTTTGATTGTTTGATACAAAGAAAAGCTATCTAAGAAAATCCATTGTCCAAATATCTTAGCGATGTAACCCTTTTCTAGGCTTGTTAAGGTTGATCTCTACTTGGGTCTCGAAATCAAATGTCTTTTTCAGTGATTGTTGTTTGGTGGCAGTTGAATGTTGGGGCACTATTTTTTTCTTGAAACCGTGTTCACATTTACTTGATTAGGGTGGTATTGTGGTGGAAATTGCTTGTGAAGGGGTCTCTATTTAAAAAGCTTTGCATTCTTTCTCATGCCCCTGAGTTTGATTTTCAATTTGGTGTGATTAATGTTTGGTTTTTGCTATGGGTGATTGATAGGCCCCCAAAATAAATATGATCAGTAAAATGTCATTGATATTCCACTGGACAATTCATCACAAAAGATCTGATAAAATTATATTTAAAATATGAAATTCTACACTATTACAATTTTATTTCTTTTTTAGATTCCTAGATTTGTAGAATGGTGTTAATAGTGTATGCATGTGAACTAAAAATTATGTAGAAAATAGATAAAACGAAATAAAATCTCATACACATTTGAAACAAGATATGACCTGAGAAATATTTTCGAGATGAAAACTCAACTAGAAGGTAAGGCCACTCTGCTCTCTTTCTTTGAATAGAAAATGTCTGTGAGTATAAATAAGTATGGCTTGTGGCTACTATAGTGCACAAATCATCTTTGTGTGCTCTATATCCTATCCCTCTTGACTATTTTTGCTCAGCTATAGAGGAAATGCACTCGAAAGAATGGACCCCTTTTTCCTCCTAGTGGCCCGATTATAACACATCTCGATAGCCTAATAGTGGTTAGATTTGACTACTTCAATTATTAACTAGAGTTAAAATATAGAATCTTCTAGAGACTTCTTCATCATAATCACATGGATAAACCCTTTTCCATGAATAATGGGGGCTAATGTGGCATCCTCTCGAATTACGGTGGTGAAAACAAGAAGGTCAACTTTTGAGTGGCATAACTTTCGCATATGAACTTTGATTGGCACGATTATTATGCCATTGGAAATTTCTCTATGTGTAGAATAGGAAAAAATGTGCTACAATAAAACGAAAAAGTTTTACCACCAAAAAGTGTCATTTGATGCCTAAAAATTCTCTTGGAAGGTTTTAGACCCCATTTTTCCAAATTGGGCTTCGCTGGTAAAAATGTTACTGAAAGTTGATTCCTACACTTTTTCCACTCACGAAGCATTAAGATGGATGACAAACAATATAATGATCCAATTTGGATCAAAGTAGATTATAAGGTCCATCAGTCGACTACTAGGAACATAAAATGATGTTTGACCCCACATTTTGCACTTAATGGTGTATTTTCCTAGCTTGATGAGTTCTTAGAGGATTTGATGTGGTTTTCATGCTTTATGTGCCTTAACATGTTTATTGTACATGATATACAAAGATATTGAGAAGATTTTGAGGAATCCAACACTAGAGATATTGTAGGTACTTGCTCCTTACATTAGGGAGAATCAAACCTGACTGGATTAGGGCATTTAATGCCTCCTCTGGTTGCTATGAGTAGGATTTGGGACAAGATCCCCTTTTCTAGGATTTTTGTAGGAAAATGAAACCCTTCTCTCAAGGAGGTCGCTCTCCCACTTGATGTATAAGTAAGAGTATCTAATTGGCCCTAGAGGAAGTAGAAATAGAATATTAAGCTTTTTGAATATTTATGAGCAAGTTTTGTAGCATTGTAATGTAAGACATATTTTCAATTAATGGAAGCAGTTCATCATTTTAGCACTTGGTTCTTCTTCAAGGACTCTGAGAATTTTTGGGTTGGGTCCACCCTAGGCTATTTAGAACCTTCTTTTACTTCTTTTGATATTATTCTCATGCTTTTCATTTATCTTGTTTAACTTTCAAATCAACATTTCTCGAAATTACAGTTTGATAATAACCTTCATGGTTAAGTAGGTAGTTTCTTGATCTAATCTTCTTTGAAGGTAATTTATACAATCTGTCAACCTTCTTGATCATTCATATCACTTATCAATGCATATTTAAGTCTTTTTCCATTTCATTTCCTTTGTTGTTACAAAATCTAAAATTTGTTGTTTTACTGTGCAACTGATATTATGGTTACAAGGGATAGACAAAGCATGATTTTGTGATAATAAATATTAGAATAGGTTTTCCCATGCCTTACTAGTTGAATAAAATCATTTTATATCATTCTTGAATCCCTTCCTCACCTTACGTTTGCATTCCAACTGTTTTATTGGCTTGTTGGACTCTTCCTATAGCAAAACAAGGAATCTTATAACATTATGCAAATAGTCCATTTCTCTCACCTACTTCAATAATAAATACTTGGTTTAGTCTCCTTAACATATTAAAACACATATGGGATGTTACTGGTGGAATTTAGAAGCATAGATACCTCACAATGTTGCATATATATGATTTTTCTAAATTATTTATGTGGCTTGTTTTCTATAACATAGATTTCATATTTACAAATTCTTTATTTCCAAGTACGTTTCTTTTACTTTATTGCAAGTAGCATAGGTGTATTTCATTTCATTTCTGCAAGTTAATTTTACAAATTTACTTTCCTGTAGCATAACTAGTTTGGAAATTTAACCTAGTTTTTGTTCACCTAACCTTCACTCCGACACCTCTCACATTTATAATAATTTAAAGAGAAAGAAGATAGTTTCTATTATATAGACAATGCCAACCCTTACAATTTTTTTTTACAAAATTCAAGTTGATAATTAAAACCGAGACCCTTGGAGTTACATCATTGTTGTTGCAATAATGAGGGCCATCACCTTTTGGCATTGTTGTCAGGGAGGTGTCAAGGTATGCACTACCTTTTTCTTTGATTGATTCACTCTTTTTTCTTATTTTTTTCTTCTACAAAAAGAAAAAACAAAGAAAAAACATTAGCATCCTTTCAAAAAATATGAAAAAATATAATTTTTCTAGAATTTTCTTTTTTATTCCTCACAAAATTAGGGACAAGGTAAGATTTTTTTTACCAAAAATCCCTAGTTATACTAGAATCCAACCCTTTTTAGCTTATTGTGCGCCTCCTTCCCTATCAACAAGTACCTTTGAGGCCCTTTTGAGTGTGAAAGCAAGGACAGTTTTGGAGCTTGCAAGAGGAGAAAATACTTCAACCCCCTCCACTACTATCACTGAAGAAAGATAGCCTAAAGTGTTTATATTCCCCATTAGAGAGACAAATGGAGAATAAAAAATAAAAAATATTAACCCATCTATGATTCCACCCTTCTATGGCCTAATCAAAAAATATTTTGACACCTTAATGTTCTAGTTTATTGTTGTGTGTATAACTTATCTACCCCACATATGAGCAAAAGCTCAACCTTTTCCTTCCACCTTAAAGGATGTAGCTCTCTAGTGGTTCATGTGCCTCGAAGGTAATAGTATCCTGGATTGGGATCAAATGCAACAATTCAAGATTATTATAGAGCACGGGACACCAAAGATGATATTTCCATAATGACTCAAGGGGAAAATGAGTATTTAGAGGATTATGAAGAAAGGTCCCTCCTAACGGAAGGGCATATACTTGCACTTTGGGACCATATGCCTTAAATCTTGTACTATTGATAGGATTTAGATAATATTTCATGGAATCTCTTAACTTATTGACTAATGGAGATATCTATTAGCTCACCTAAGATGATATTAAGCAGTTTTTTAAAAATGTTTCCATAACAACTAGAAAAAGAGGTATAATGAGAAAGAGTTCAGTAAGTCTTTCTTATTTGATAGTGCTTACTAAAAATGAAATAGTATGAATGCTAGAAGACATGAAAGCCAAAATGTTACACACATTTTCAATAAACATTGATACCTTCAAGACTAAAAGAAAATAAGAAGAAGTAGAAAAGCATTGGTTGTGTTTTCCCCCCAGTGCAGTAAGAGACACCCTAGGAATGAATGTCCTTTGAATGGTATAAAATTTTATTTTGTATGTGAAGAAAATAATTCCACTCATAAGTTTCCATATTTGCTAGGTTTGAAGGGATCATTGAGCAATTATGCTTAATCAATCAGAAGAGATCACAGGTTCCAAGACAATTCCAACAAGGTATAAACTTCCATTCTCATTTAATTCATAATTATAATGCTCAATATTAGCCTTGGTGCCCTCCTAATCCTTTAGCTTGGCCTATGCCCACACCTTGGCCATATCCTCCTCAACCTATTGTTCCCGCCTTCCAACCAACCTCCTCAATAATGGGGTAATCCATCACAAGGATGGAGGCCTTAGGTGGCCCAACTGCTTGCTTTGACTCCTCCTCCTTAGCAATAAGTACCATAGAATGTTACTTTGAAACAATCCCATATGTCTGCTCAACCGAATCCCAATCCTAATAATAAGAATATTCGACCTGTTTATAGTGGAAATATTGCTTATCAGAACTATTTTATAGAGATCCAAGAAACCAACCTTAGGTCAAGGAAGGTTCTCCCAAATTTCCATCCACCTTCTCCTAATGAAGAACCTAAGAAAGGGAAGGAGGATCATGTGCCTCAGATCATTCAGCTGAAAAATCCCTATCTTGAAAGGTTGGAAACCAAAAATACACACGCCATAGAAGAGGTTGAACATCTGCGAGAATTAAAAAATATGTGTAAAAATACCTTTCCTCAAATCCATAAAGGATGTTCTCGTTTATAATAAATTCATCCAAGAATAATGTCTTAGAATTCTTGAAAGGAAGAGAAGGGATGCCCCTACCATTACTGTTGTTGGGCAACTAGCTGGCCTAATACATGCACGATTTATCATCTCTAAGTATTTGAATCCTTAAAGTATGGTGGTATATGTGAATATAAACAATATTGTAGTTCCAAACACTCTTATTGATCTAGATGTTGCAACCAGTTTCATGACCAGGGAAACTATGTTTAAGCTTAACCTCCAAAGTTCTTAAGAAAGACCACTACTATGCTATAACTTGTTGACAAATCCACAATAGAGCCAGAAGGCATAATCAAAGATGTAATGGTCTACATAGACTCCTAGGAATATCCCAATTACTTCCTTTCCTCCAACCTAAAACCAATTTCAATGGTTATCCACTCATTCTAGAGAGACCTTGGTTGGCTATTGTTGATGCATATATCAATTTTAGGATTGGATACATGTCAATTACTAATTAGCAGTCCCTAAAATAGCTTGTCCAATATCCCCCCAACTCAACCTCTCATTGAACTTGATTTTCCTACATGAGTAGAAGAAGAAGAAGAGGATTTTGAACTCTCATCACCCTATCTTGTGTGTATAATAAAAACTACCCTCAACAGTAAGCAGGCTAATAAACATGACTTAATTGACAAATGTCTGCAAAATCAATATCCTGCTTCTATGAAAATTAATGGGGTGAAAGAGGAATTATCCCTAGGATAACCTAGAAATTCCAAGGATAGTTCATGGGCATAATTATTCACTATTGATTTTGATCATAACAACATAAAAATGGTAGAAATCAACTGCTCCATATTGTTGAAAATTAACTTCTCACTTTTAGATGATCAAGAGGATCAATTGCTTACTATCTTGAGGCAACACATTAGTGCATTTTCATGGGATTACAATCATATGAAAGGTACACATCCTTTTGAACTCACCCATCACATATACCTAAAGGAAGATCACAAGCCTATTTTCCAACCTCAAAGTTGAATGAATCATGCTTCAAAGGATATTTAGAAAGAAGAATTTCATAAATTACTTGATGTAAGTTCCATCTATCCAATTTCAAATAGTGAATGGGTTTATCCTTTAGTTATTGTTCCAAATAAGAGTGGAAAATGGAGTCTTTTTCTTGATTATATGGAAAGCCATAAAGAAATATCATTTTACCTTGCCCTTCATTGACCAAGTCCTTGATGTGCTTGATGGGAAAAAGTTATTTTCCTTCTTGGATGGGTTTAGTGGGTACAATAAGATCCATATCAGTCTGAATGATTAGGATAAGACCAATTGCACTTGTACTTAGGGGATTTTTTCTTATAAGGTCCTCCCATTTGGCTTATGTAATTCTCCTACAACTTTTCAAAGGGTTCTGCTTAGCATATGTTCAAATCTTGTACATGATTCAGTGCAAAATTATATGGATGAATTCACACCCTTTGGGAATGACTTTCAATAAGCTCTCTCCAATCTTAACAAGGTCTTGAAAGGATGTGGGGAGATGAATATCTCCTAAAGCCATGGAAAATGCTTGTTCCTAATGAATGAGGGAGTTGTTCTTGCACACATCCTTTCCTCAAAAGGGATACAAGTAGACCCTAGTAAGGTAGCCATCATTAAACACCTTCATGCACCTAAAAAAAAAGAGATGTTAGAAGCTTCTTAGGCCTTATAGGATATAATCAAAGGTTTATAAATGGTTCTAGTAAAATTTCTTCTCCTTTGGTTTCCTTGTTGACCAAAGATGTTGAATTTTCTCGACTAGATCCATGCCAAGAAGCATTTAAGAGCATAAAAATAAATTAATGATAACACATATTCTTAGAGGTCCTAATTGGACCTTCCCCTTTCACATTCACACAGATGCATCAAATAGGGAAATTGGAGTAGATTTAGGTAAAATTGAAGGTAAACTTCCTTGTGCAATCTACTTCATTAGTAAAAATATATCTAAGTTTGAATTAAATTACATTGTAATTAAAAAAAAACCTCATTTTTGTACACTCTTTCAATAGGTTTAGAAATTAAATTATTAGTTTCTAAGACTTTGTACATACTAACTATGCAATAATTAAGTATTTCGTGGAAAAACTAGATTTAAATGCTAAGATAGTCACGTTCCTATTTCTTTTGTAATAGTTTGACTTAACCAATGTTGACAAACTAGGGAAAGAAAATTTATTGCAGATTTTTTTATCAAGATTAACCTCTTCTCCAGATGAATTGATGGTGGATGATCAACTCCTAGATAAGCATATTTTTTCCATCTCACTTTTCTCTCTATGGTTTGTTGACATTGCCAACTATCTAGCCACTTTACAATTCCCCCCCTCCCATGTCTTTGTGGGAGAAATGAAAAATTATTAGACTAAGTGCCTCCTGTTGGGAAAATTTATTGACAACTAATTCACAACATAAATATGTCAATCCAAGAGCATAGGCTTAGAGGCATTATAAAGTATTTGTAGAGGTATGGACATTGATAAAATTTCCTACTCAACTATTGGAATAATGCTTCAATTTGGTGTCAAGCATTGGTATATAGGAAACAAACTTAGAATATTGAATCGTGAAAAACCAATCAAGTTCTTATAGACTACTTCTAGGTCTTGCCTGTAGTAGATATTTCCCTTGTATTAGGTAACAATCAAATTGAAAAGAAACTCTAAAAATGTGTCAATAAGTCGAATACCTATTATGGGGCTAGTTATAAAACACAACTCTCCCAATAAATGTTTATCATCAATCACATCCAAAAATCACCTACACTTAGGCTCCTTTAGCGCGAGACTCTTTACTCTTATGCATTGATAAGAAACTCTAACTTATGGGAACCACTAAGTTTGTGTTACAGGGCCCTTCCCTCAAGAGTTGTAGTCTTTCAAACTTAAGGAGAATGTGTTCTTATAACCATGGAAGGTTGAAATGCTTCACAATATCCTGTTGAAAATTGCATCAAAAAATTCTCAATTTGATTTTGCTTTTATTAAATTGAGAAAATTCCACATCAGCAGACAACTTGGATGATGTTAACTTGTGTGAAATTCCTTCTGTCACCTAGTTTACTCAGTAAATTTGAGTTTGAGGATTTAAAGTTCAATTCTACATGTGTGATTGCTAATTTGTAGCAACCAAGGTCAATTATCTCAGGTTGTTTTCAGTTAAACTAGTTCCAATTTTTGGAGTAACTAGTGGAAGGTCAGTTAAGGAGTGGGACTTATTTGGTGTGGAGCCTAATTATCTTCTTGATTTTTAAGAGGTTTTTTGTTTCAGTTGCATTGGATCCCTGTTCCTAACGGGGTGACAACATTGTCCATTTAATCCTGTCAAGGGGGGTGGCAACGACTTTTATGAGTCCCCCCTCGGTGGGGGTTTAGGGGCACTTCCCTCAAAGCTAAAAATAGATTAAAAAGTGCCTTGTCAAATGTTGTAATTTCATAGTCAATATGAACCATTCATTAGGTGGATGATCTGATGGTAGATGTTATGTTAATTTAGGGTTTTTTTCCCTAGAAGGCAACCCTCAGTTTATATGAGGGAATTGCATTGCGGCTATGTATTATTATTTTGAGCGATAAAGAGAGGAGACTGTGTGAGAGAGAAGAGTAAATTACAATGGATTTGCTATAGGTTGTATCTCTTCATTTTGATAGATAATATAAAAGGAAGGATTGTCTGTTTCTCTGTGGACGTATCCCAAATTGGGTGAACCACGTATATCTATGTCTCTCTTGTTTTATGTATTTTTGTATTTAGTTTCCACAATATTTTGTGTATTTCATTGCTCCGCTAATTAATTTATAATAGGACTTTAGTCAAACTAAGTGATCATCCAGTTAACTGATCAATCAACCCAAAATAGCTAGTGCATGCAGAAAATTCGACTTACCTAGTTGAGGTGGAGATTCCAAGGAAGTGCAACATTAGTTGTAGACTAGTCTTGAGTGTACACATGTTGCATGTTGTTAGATGATCATCCTAGGGATTTTCACAATTAAATTAGAGGAATTTCCTAAATAATATGGGCTAATTCCACATGGAACATCGCAAGGAAATAGGAGCTCAAGCCGAGGAAAAATTTGACTAAGTCTGGGTCAAAAACCTTCAATGAGTAGAGAGATAGGTTTTGCAATTGCAGGGTGAGCTCAGTTGAGCAAGGAAATTGTAATACATCTCTATTCATTTGATTAATGCAAGAAGGAATTGAGTTTTTTAGCATATTGATTTCCCTAGATAAAAATACTTATTTCATATGTGTTATTTCTTCTTGTACGTCTGAGACTTTTGTTCTAAATTGTTAATGTCCACAAAGTAGTAGTGTAGGTTTGTGTCTTGTGATTTTGATTAAAACTTCATGAGAAGTTGCAAATATACAACCTAATTTCTACATATCCTTCATTGATCACTCCTACAAATCCAAATAAATATAAAACAAAATAATCATGGCATCAGAAAGAATTAAAATCACCAAATATGTGTAATGCTACCAAAACCAATCTCATAAAGCGAAATCGAGAACTCAATTGCATGGTTTGTTTAACGAAATCAAACCTAGTTTCGTCAATAAAAGATTGTTACGTGTGTTAAATCCTATTGTGTGTTTATCAGTTAGTCAAGGTCAAATACAAGATAAAGATTATATATTAAATATGTTAACTTGTTCATGAAACCCTTGTGTCATTTGTGAAGTTATAATTCCAAATATTAAATCTATGTATTACAAATTACAACATGATGAGGATGCAATCGATAATTCATTCAATCTATCGATGAACATATTATTACTCTATATTAGATGCAAAGATTGGATACTACAAAACAAACTTATATTATATCCAAATGAAACCTTTCATATACCCAATCTCTGTGCTTGCTAAACAAACTATCACTTGTTATGCCAGTCTGATTACAATAAATGGAATTCCTTTATCAGAATACAAATATTAAAAATCAGATCTACGGGTCATGAATCAAATGTTCAAAAGATACAACCTATCATATATCAAACCAAGCAAGATAGAGATTATTACTCTATGTTATTTTCGATCACCAACACTATCAATTGGACTTTGAACCTACATATCAATTGTAAAGACCACACATTACATAGATTTGATATATAACAAAACAGGGAACAAGTTAATATAGAAAACATAATTAGAACAAACAAATTCTATGCACTATATGTACATAGAGTGCAATCAACACAACCTAGATGTAAATTCCAAAGGTCAAATGAAACCCATGTTGCTTCAATCCACACAATTACTACAATGCAGAGCTATCACTGGGTTTTAACTCACACATCAAGTATTATACAATTGATATATTTATAAAATCAATGTGATTTAAGGAATTAAATAGGGTATACTTACAATTTTTAACAAGTACATCATACTACATGTTGTAAACATGTTAGAAAATGGGGCAACAAGCAGGGTTTGTGGACCTTTACCAACAAGCAACGTTTCCTGAGAACAAACATAGCTCAGATCATAGTATTGCATGAAACATGAATCTAAGTATAAAAAACAATCTTTTATTATAAAAATCCAAAAAATACATGAGAAATAATACAAGAGCGACCCTAATGGGCATAATGTAGGGCTAAAAAATGATAGTCTGTCTCTATTCCTACTATTTGCTAATGAGACCCAGATCCAAAGCTCTGATTTTATACAAAAAAATACACAAAGTAGATTGGCATCTCCCATTTCTTGAGGCACTATTCTTAGTAAGATCCGCGGGTTCCAAAAATCTTAACAATGATCTAGAATGCAGGTGAAATAGAGTTCTGAACTAGGGTTAAGTGGTGATATTATTGAAGAGACCTGAATATAAGTGCCCCAATCTTGGGTGCATCTCATTAGGTTTGATCTGTTGAAGTGGCGAGCCAACTACATACTCCATCTGAATTGGGAGTCCAATATGATAAGTGGGATATGATCTAAAAACTAAGCCTAAGAGAACTTGGATGTAAAACCAAATATGAAAGGAATGCTTGCATGTCCAACGTGGAGCCTGGTTGTAGGAGACCTAAAGGAGGTGCAAGTCCTTCTTCAAACCCTCCTTAGAATCCTCATAATAATTAAGTTATTGTAATGCATTCAAATACCATAGATAATCGACATCAAACCAAGATTTACCTTACGATTCCTAATTGACATGATCCCTTGTCTTATGCATAAATGATGGTCATAAGGGGATGATAATGTGGGTTTAAAAGGGAAAAAAATGGGTAACTAACAACAAAAAAGTAGTCAATTTCGGGCCTCAACATTTCCCCTAGCCATAAGGTTTTGTGTGTCATCACACAAAAATGAAACATATCTGATAGTCCAAATTTATCCAATGGGTGCTCCATGCATAAAATATACCAAAATTGAAGTGGCATGTGGCCTCACTGACTATTGATGTTGATATTTACATTAGCCCCACCTTCCTTTTGTGCATCTTTAAGTTTCTTCGTTAAATTGTTGATTTGTATTTGTTGGTAAAAATTATGTCTAAACCATTTTCTAGCTAGTTTTTTTTTATGCTTCTTGCTTTCCTTAGTCAATTCTTCAATTTCCCTCCTTAGCTCCTCATTTCTAGTCTTCAAAATAATGTTTTTGTTGTTAAAATACATGTCAAGAACTTTGAACACTTCAATTTTTACTTCAACTTCTCAATCCTCCTATCCTTTTTCTTATATTTATGAGTTGGAGGCTCCACTAGTGTAATAGAAGACATGGTGGGGTGATAATATTCATGAAAATAAATAACATAGTTAAAGTCTTGGATTGGTAGGTCTACAAAGTCACCACGGTTAATAGTCTTGAATATTGTATTCTATTTTTTCGACTTCTTAGCAAGAGAAGCTACTGATTCCTCCTTCTAAAAAATTATTAGGACCCTTAATGGTTTGGCCTGAGGAGAAAAAAATTGATAAATATGGAAATCCACTAGGATGATGAGGCAAGGGTGAAGTGTGGGGTTCACATGGAGATGGGGAAATAGAAAGGTTGGATGTTTCTTCAACTACCCTATCAACCACATCCTTTGTTTCCTCTTGAAGCACATGATTATGGCTACCAAATCAATTTCTTGTTGCAAAAGCTTCCCAATTATCTTCTCTTTTCCTTAGTTCCTCCCCATTTAGGATTTTAATAAGACCATGATTATACAATCGTTACCTAGAATTTTAGGGATTTTTTGAACATCCTTAGCCATACATCCCAAACTCTTAAGAAAGTAAGGAAAATTAATAGGCTCACTAGCTTGAAAATTAAATCATAGGTAGATGTGGTATAAAGAGGTAATGGCATACCTAACCTTACATGTCACGAACTTTTTCAGGACATAGAGAAATTTTCTCCACTTCCCTATGATGTGGCATCATGGCACACCCTTTTTCTAGTATGTTTTAAACTTTGGTGCAGTAAAAACTTGGGCCCAACATGCTTTTTCCACCTGTTTGTTATTGAACCATAGATTTTCTTGCTGAGGGGGTCTCATGGCTTGGGTCACAGAGTCCTTGGTCACATCCATGACTAAATTTCCAACTTTAGAAACCTTCCCATAAAACCCTTGTGAAAGGCCATTGCAATGGCATAATCATGACCATGAAACGTTTTAGGTGGAGCCATCCTGTAGCCTCCAAATTTTCTCTATTAACATTATACTCAGGGGAATTCTCCAAGGCTACCAATGACCACAACTATTTCCTCATAGGCCCAATTTTTCCTATCAAGGTGAATTGAGGCTTGGGATTTCAAGCTTCTGTTGTTAGTGGAAATGAGGGTAACACTTAGGACAATATACATGGTGATGTGAAGGAGTAAGGTGACATACAAGACAACATAATGGAGTTATATGTGAAACTAAGAATGAGAATATGTATGTGAAAGACTTCTGGATGACGGTGAAATAATACCTCAACAAGGAATACAAAATGTTTGAAGAATGATGAGGCATGATAGACTCACAGGCATGTAGACTAATAATAGCCAATGACAATGAGATTGTGGTAGAGGGTTATCATCATTATATGGTTGAGCAACTCATTGAATGATATCATAAATTAATAGAGGAAATTCAAGTATTTATATATATGGGACTGAGGTTTTATATTACTGATATTAACTAGATTTTAAATACAACAAAGAGACTTATAACCTAATAGGCTTAGCTTAGGTTACCTTTATACCAAAGCTTCATGTAATACCATACAAGAGAAAACCTAATTTTTGTGAGACCAATAAGATGTTGTGACTATGAAGAAAAATATATGTACTTGACGTTGACTTTGACTGTTGTATTTTGACAATTCTGAAGAAAAAAAAGTATTCTTTCTACTGGCAAGATCTTAAGAGAAATCAAAATACAGGAAGTCAAATCCTTGCAAAGACCCTTTAAATAATGAATAACCTTGAAATCTACAAATTGAATTATTAAACATTCACATAGGTAGTCTTGTAACTGATGTAGAGGTCTTGTAACTAGAACTGGAAGAACTATGAAAACTTTAACATCTAGGGAATTGTCAAGGTTGTTGTTGTTGTCCTTACAGAGATTTATGGTTCCATGCCTTGAGAATTCATTCCGTGTCAATTTCTCAAAAAACTTCAAGGGCCAAACAATAGAAAATGTTGAAAAATAAAATGAAAGAATGACCCAAAATGACCCTTGTGTGATGCTATTCTTCCCTTTGTGGTTGTACAATGTTCAGTGTTGATAATGCTGAGAAAAAATGGTATTGGAGTTGATGCTATCAACGAAAATGATGGTGTTGATGATGATGATGATATTGAGAGTGATAGTGGTGCTGGTTTTGATGGCAGTGATTATGATGCTATAAGTGTGATTGATGTTGGTGCTAATGACAATAATGATGATGTAGAGGTGGTGTTGACGTTAGTGCTTGATAAAAAATAACTACAACGAAGGATTTTGTGCCAGTCATGATGGTGAAAATGGCAATGTGGTCATTTCATGCTCTATATAGAGGAGGTTTTTCATGGACCTAGCTCACATGACTTAGGTGTTGTCATTAAGGTTGGACATAGAAAAACATGCCATTTTTGAAATAGGCCACTTTCTAGTTAACAACTAACACCTCTTTTTTAGTAAATACACAAATTTTGGGGAAGATCTACTTGCAAATTGCCTAGTTTTCAAGCATATTTACTATTCAGTTGTGCCAACAACTTGATTTTCACAAATAAATTATTTTTTTCTTTACTTTTTATTATTAATTTATTTTTGGGAAGATCTGCCTACCATTTGCCTAGTTTTCAAGCAGACTTCCTGTTCAATTGTGCGAATAAGTTGTTTTTCACAATGAAACAATTTTTTATTTACTTTATATATGTGTGTGTGTGTGATGATCCCCAATATTTCAACGATAATTTTACAACTCGCAAGGCTATCAACAAAAATTATCAACCCAAGGTTCATACAAACTTAAGAGGTTTCGACACTATATGTGCATCATGCAATCTATATTTCTTTCGTTGATATGATACAATGAAGTGAATAACATGAAATCCAAGAGTAAACTGATTGAAAAAATGGAAAAACTAGTCTACTTGCAGAATGTAAATTCTATGCTATTTGCAAGAATGTAAACACTAATCTAATTGCACAATGTAGAAACTTAATTGAAAAGGAAACTAGCCTTATGCAATAACAATGGTTTGCAATTGAAACCCTAAAAGAAGCATGAATTCAAGAGTAACCGTCCTAGTATATCTTGCTTGGATAAATCAACCTTTAATCACTGTGTTCAAGAAGATTAGATTTAGTGATAGAGTTCATTAGGCATTTCATGAGGCAATCAAGAAAACATCACTATATCTTTGAATATAGAAATTTGTCCACTGACCCTAATTGCAAAAATGTGTTGTAGTGAAGAAAAGGTAAGTCCTCAGTGCTCTTTGATCTCCCCCAATCATGGTTTTAAACCTTGGGGTACATTATTCAAGGCTAAGAGGAAAAAATCAAGCTTTTGGAGGAAATCTAGCCAAGTTTACATGGTGCTACAAGATTTCTACAGGACGGTACATGATTGCATTGTTTTGCTACAAGATTGGATACATGAGAATTCTGAGGGTGGAAAATGTTATATAAAGTTGTGAAATGGTAGATGAAGGTATATGAAGGATGTATGCTAATTTTTCCAAGCTTAGCACCTGTTAGAGGCCCATCTTGCACAAAGACAAATGCACACAATGTCTTTCAATGATCAAGAAATGTACTTTCAGTGGCAGAGTTTTGAGGGCATTTTGTAGTGAGGAGAAAGAGGTTGATGATGGTAGGAGGAACGTAGGATTACAATGCTAACCATGCAAATAAAAAATAGTACCTATACACCACAAAAAGTGTAACAAACCAGGTAAAAAATCCATGTAAAAGTTAATAAAGGTAAAATAAGACCTTGGTTATGGGACACGTATTCCAAGCTGAATGTTGGGAAAAAACATATTGATAGGGATCACTTGTGATTAATTAATGGCTAGGGAAGTTGGAAAAGACAATGGAAACGACTTTGGAAAGGCATGAGGCATTTATTGGCATTTTACTTATGAAAATAATGCAAATTAGGAGAAAAGGTAGGTGAAAGGTCACAGGTTGCATGTGAGGAGGAAAATGAAGGAAAATAATGGAAAATGAAGAAAATAGAAGTCTCATTGATAAAAATGCTTCTTAGGATCAGTTTGTAATCTTTTTTTACTTCAGTTTTGGAGCTCTCTCACCATTCTCTTTCTCTCATTCTCCTGGACACTTAGACTTTCTTGGAGCACTCTTGGAGGAGTGTGGCATACTTTGGAATTTTGGAGAAAGAAGGCAAAGGAAGAGCAGGAAAGCACAAGAGGACATCGAGATCAGAAGCTACAACATGTTTTGCTTGCATGTACCAAGTTACATGTATGTTTTCCTCACTAGTTTTGGCATGCATGGCATATGCATGTAGTTTCTTGGTTATGATTTGTCATTGGCATGGAGGATTTCTTGGATTGACAATGGATTTGCCTAGCCTTGCCATTTCCTAGATAGCCATGGTGTTGTGGGTTTTACTTAGCTTTTTTTTTCTTTCTAGTTGGTTTTCTTGTGCCTTTCGCTATGGTTTGAGCTATCAGTTCCTGGAAGCCTTGGTTGGAAAAACGCTCTAGAAGTCCTGTAAAAACTTGGGTTGAGTTATTAGTCCTAGAAGCCTTAGTTGGACAAATGATATGGAAGACCTTGGTGGGTTGGGTTAATATAAGTCCTGGAAGTTCTTGTTGGACAAACGCTCTGGAAGCTCGACGATAGTTATGGGTTGAGTTACTAGTCTTGGAAACCCTAGTTGTAACAAACGCTTTGGAGCATTGGGCAGCTTGGGTAGAGACCAATCTGGTGATGGTTAGCGATGTACAACCATGAGGTAGAATCAATGGTTGAGGGTTGAGGTGGTTTGGCCTCTAGAAGCCCTGGATGGTTTTGATTGATGTGTTTTATGAGATCCCACATTCATGCTTGGAATATGGCATGGGGGTGACTGGCTAAAAGAAAGATTTGGTTCAACCTAGTCTATGGTTGGGTGGTTCGTGGAATTCCCATACCTGTTGGCCTATGAAATCATCAATAAGATCTCTCTTTATCCTTGGTATTTTATGGGTAAATATACTTGTTTATATGTGGTTTATATGGCTGTTATACCCTTGATATTTTTGTTGGTTATATGCTGGTTATGAATGAGTTTTATGATAGTGGAAATGTATGGCTCTCATCATGTTTTGGTTAATCACTAAATGTACAATGAATATATGGCTTAATATATGGTGATGCAGTTATTGTGATGAGGCATCAATTCTTCTTATAGATTCTCAGATAAGTATCAGACACTTATGCTCAAATCTGTTGTTTAAACCTGTAGATTGCATCTTTGTGACATGTTTGATGAAATTCTTGTAATGGATAGTAGGGGTCTAGTCAAGTCCTTGTTAAATTAATTGTATTTTTATCATTGTCTTGATTTTATCTTTCATTTATGGAATTTTGATGGAGTTCTGGGCAGTGACCTAATCCCTGACCCTGAAAAAGTGGCACAAAATTTAGAGTCGCAGGCACATATATACCTGGGAAAGTCTCTAGTTGCATGCATGTCCATGCTGTGGTAGAGACTATAACATCCATTCACACTCATGACCATGTTATGGGAGTGACTGGGGGTTTAATATAGTAAAATGTTAGTTTGTCTCAAGGGCTAGTCACTTGGGAGGTTTGGATGGCTCCTGGGGGTTCTACATTATGTCTCGAAGGTCTATGTAGTGTGTTCCATTGGCTCCACTTCCTTAACTGAAACATGGGGAGTTGAATCACATCATAGTAATTATTTGTCACATTTTTACCCCGGTTGGCCGGTTACTTTGGTAGATGTGGGAGCAGGGTGTTACAAAAAGATTATGATTTTTATACTTGTAAAGACTAAAATATCTTCTCTTCCAGATAGTCTGTCCTCCAATTTATCTCACTAAATTACTAAGAAAATAGAATGAAAAGTATATGGAGTGAATTTTTTTATTAATTAGGATGTCCTAGGGCTCCAATCTAAGTGGAACCACTCTAAAATACCATTACTACTCGAAAAACTAGAAATTCAAGAATCAATGAGCTAGTTAAGCTACAAAATTCTAAACCTGATCAAGTGAAATTTCTATGGGGTAAATTTTGTTACTAACTTGAATGTTTTATGACTCTATACAAGTGGAAAGAACTTGAAATAGCTTCTTAACACATTCTAAAATTTAGCAGAAACTTACTACTATTTTGCTACATGAGACTTCCTAAAATTCTAGAATTATGAACTAGTAAACGAATCCAAGTAGCTCAATGAAGAATATGAATTCTCAAAGTTGTTATAAGGATGCATCATGCTTGTAACTTTGTAAATAACCTGAAAAAAAACTCACTTCAATCATATAACCAATATAACCTGAAACAAAGGAAACATGAACACTAAATGCATAAATAATAGATGCAAGTGAAAAATACATTCAAAGAAAACCAAGAAATTGTACAATAGGGATCTGAGGCTTTCGGGATGGCCAAGCCCAAGGGTACTCGGAGTCATATGAAGGAAACGAAGCTTTAGAAGCTAAAAATGGCACCAAACTTCATTATTAGAGTTAATCCAAGTACATCCCTTCTAGAAATGAAAGTATAACTGCTAAATAACAAGTTGTCTCCACAAGAAGACTAAGAAATACATGCCCCTAGAGGAAAATTCGAATTGGTACTTAAAAAAATTGTTGGGGAAACATCCTTCTTGAAAGAAGACAACTTTCCCCTCCAAAATACCTCAAAATGTAGATCTGGGTCCCAACACAAGGAATCTTCATTTAATGATAGGGAACACATTCCTAGATTTTATCGATCAGTGGAGCTCCAGAATATGTCAATAATTTCATGATATCTAGTTCATATATTATCCAATATTGTTCCATCATATAGTAGGGAGAAAGTCCCTATATTATCTCATTCAGAATTTACTCAATATTCTGTAGAAATAAATAATATTAGGATCATAATATGTGATTATCTTTAAACCTTCCTAAGAACATATTAAAGATAAAAAAAACATTATTTGGTGTAGAAGGAGGGATTTAATGTATCCTTATGTACCTAAAAAAGGTTATATGGGCCTTAATTTGTGTCTAATTTGGATTTCCATCAGTACATACACACACACACACACATATATAAGAAGAACAAATCAAAGTGAAGTTGCAGCAGGTTGGGGGTTCCTCCCTACCTAGTACTTTCAAACTAGATGTTGAATTTTTTTTTGGATAAATTATTACTAATGAAAGGGCTATTGGTATAGTATCAATCTATGCCCATTAACTAGAAATGAGGTTCCCTATCCATCAATAATCTTGATGTTCACAAATTTATTGTCATACACTTCCTCAACTTCATAAGGTCATAGCCATTGTGTATGGAACTTCCCATTGACCTATTTAAACATTGAATAAAAGAGGAGAGATTAGTCTCTTTGCTTGAACTTATCCATTTTGATGAATCTATCATGCCATCTACTTCATTGTCGTTGGACTAGAGTGGTTCGTTGAATAACATTATGTCACATCTCATCCAATTCATTCAGTTAGAGGAGTCTTTGTTGTTGTGCTTCAGAGATATTTTTGTCTAAGCGAGCTAAAATCTTGTATGTTTTTACCTGCAATTCAATTGGAAACAAAACATTCTTGCCATATACTATCTCATATGGAGTGTGTCCAGTTGTATTCCTCCACATGGTCCTATAGGCACAAAGGGCCTTAGGAAGTTGATTTTCCCAATCCTTATGATGCAACTACACTATTTTAGTCAGAATGGATCCTAGGAATTTGTTGGTCAATTCCACTTGCAAATTGGCTTGTGGATGATAGGGTGACAACTTCTAATGCACAATTTTATATTGTTGTATGATGACCTGCACAATATTTAAAGTAAATTTCACTCCTTGATTTATTACATTGTCTCTAGGAACACCAAAATGCATGAAAATATCCTCAAACATGAAATCAAAAGCTACCTGCCCATTAGCACGAAAAGAGGCCTTAACTTCTACCCCCTTAGTAATATAGTATATGATGGGTCCCATCAATAGGTATATTTTTAGGCCCATTTTTCTATCCTTCAACCCTTAAAGCTCTCCTTTTCTCACATTAATTTTCATTTTTTAACCATAATATGATTAGTAGGAAGACGAAAGGGTGATCTTCATATTTCATGGCCTAATGTGATCAATATGCAGGAGAAAGAAGCATTTTTGGAGATATTTACTATACAGGGGTTGATTGGAGACATCTAGAGAGAATATAGGGGGGCTTTTCCATTGCATTAACTCCCCAAATCGGATTGAGATCAAAGATTTCTCACCAACAAATCAAATTCACTAGCAACCGAGGAACTCAAGTGTATGTGAAGATCAAAGGGAACCATATCCACCAATCTTGAGATTTTAGAGGGAATCACTCCTCTTTTCAAGGGAGCTTCCCTCAACTACTTTTTGTATAAATAACAAAGCCTAAATGTTCATTAGGATTCAAAATTTTGGGGGAGGTAGGAGTATCTACTGAGATCCTAGTGCTTGATACTATTATTTTCATCTTTCATATGATGTATGTGACTCTCATTTTCTGTCAATGAAAAAATTATTGTTGACCTACATCTAAGTTAGCTTTGGAGGGATGAAACCCTTGGGTTTGGCCTAACTTAGAGGCTTTAGTACTTCTCCTATATTCTTTCCTTATTCTTTTTCAACTCATTGTATTGTAGGAGTTATATTTTAAAAATTGTAGTTGCATGTGACCACTACCTCTTTATGGGAAGGGTGGATGGAAGATCTACAACAAGAAGCCAAAAACATGTGTTTATGATTTCTTGGAAAATTGTTAAGTTTTGGATTCAAACTCTTCTGCATGCTTGGTTTCTGCAACTTAGGAGTTAGTTGCATTGATTTGGCAGTTAGAGTAGGTATATGTTAGAGTAGGTCTTAAAGAAATAAAATTCAATTCATCCTTTCCACTTTGATTCATGTTGTTGCAATATTGATCATTTAATGCATATATTTGATTAGTCTACAGGGATTGTTGTTTATTTGCAAGGGTTGAAACACTCATCCACATCCACCTAGGAAATTCCACCTTCCTCCTGGACAACTCATATCACTCACAAAATCTGTCATCGAGATAACACTTACAGGGCCAATGAAGGACACTATGGGTATGAACTTGTGTGCAAGATAAGACTCTAAGTGGTACTAAGCTTAGAAAAAGGGCTCCCATGCCCTTCATTCACTGCCATCCACCTTTTTCCACCTTCAAGACACCATAATTTCCCTTTGAAATCTCTTAGACCCCCTCCAGTAGCAAAACAGGGCCTCCTGTAGCAATCCTATTGCATTGCTAAAATTCCACCATATTTGGTCTAAACTTTGACTCGTGCATTTTGAAGTTGAATAATGCCCCATAGGATTTAATTTCATGATTAAGGAAGATTCCCAGACCACTCCAAACCCATATTTTCCTCACTACAATCACAAGATGTTGGGCATGGAATCCCCCAAGGCGTTTTGTGGGGCTCAAAGCCCATGTTTTGACCAAATGATGTTGTAAAGCCTTGCGAATTGCGGGCGCGGAAGTATGTTACAGTCATGGGGTTGTCCGCCCTAGTTTTGGATGTAATGTCGGCCTACCCATGGTCCGCAGACCATGGGACTGTATAAAAAGAGTGAGGCTATAAAAGTAAGAGAAGGAATAGATAGCGAAGAAGAAGCAAAGAGCAAGAGTCGAAGTGACTAAGTGTGTCTTTGGGTCATAGAGTAGGAAAAGGCTCTGCATCTAAGTGCGCAGAGGCCTAGTAGTCCACAGCTGAGTGCACAGACCCCTGCAGTTGAGTGCGCAGGGCGGAGTCGAGTCTGTAACCGAAGAAGAGATTAATAAAGAAAGGTTTTGTTACCAATTCGTGTACCTATTCTTGGATTTATGCATGGTCAATGTAAACAACAAACACACTGTTTGTTTACTACACGCACATGTATGAATGATTTATATTTCTAAATGTGACTTAACGCATACAAATAAGCTAAGTTAATCAACTAACAATGGAATACTAGTAGAGGCTTGGGTAATAACAGCGTTCGGCCCCTCGAGTAGGGCTATGCGAAGGCAGCATCTCGGGATACGAGGTATGGGTAAGTGCGCATAGCAACGTGCACGCAGGGTCGAACCGCGGACCACTTGAACTCATTAGACATCTATAGGGTGCAGAAACCTGGTTCTAGCACCCTCCCATACTACTTCGGGTGAGACCTCAGTCCGTGCTCCGTGGACTGTTGCCGAAAGGGCTAGTAGTACTGGGATTTGTTTGGCTAAATCACCTCTGAACCTGGGTCAGGCCCCAACAAGCCAACAAATGGTTTCGTTTCTGGGACCAGGATGTGCATAAGAGATGTCTGATGTCATGTTGCTGGAATTCGACAAAGAAAGAAATTGAAGGGTGGTTGGATAGAAATATTCACAAGTTCGTGAAGCAGGAAAATAGGAATCCATGAGTATCAAAGGAACAGTGGTTAGAGCGCTACTTATATATGAAAATCCACAAAATTTTCTTTTCATCCTTCCCCTCTGAGTTGTACGAGTGGATCGTGAAGCTAGCAAACAGTCAAGGAAGGTGTATGCTCGACAAATCTATTGTGTGGACTCCAGAGTTGGTGCGCAGACTAGAAGCATCAGAAGATAAGATCGTGCGTGCTGTGGACTATTGGCTCGATCGAATTATAGGAGGGTTTATCACCGAATTCATGGTAGACATGTCAGTCATCTATAGCAAGGTGGAAGGACACTTCCTCAAGGGACCGCAAGTGGGAGAATCTACAGAAATGAAAGTAGCGAAGAATTAGAGACTAGTCCTCTGATTTCACTTCAACGAGAAAGCGAGGAAGAGCTCGTGAAGGTTTCACCAAGGAGTGCGATCAGTCTAATAAGGCAGCGAATTCCGCGCATACCACCTCCACCTACACCATCACTAGTTTCACCATCTTCACCCCCATCTTCGCCCACACCACCTCCGCCACCACCACAGTTTAGTATGGCGAGCGCAATAAAGTTGTCGGTATTCAAAGGAGTAGGGAACAAAGACCCAAACAATTTTGGTTCGTATTAAAGGCTGTATGGGAAGCGAAAGGAGTCACGGATGATAATATCAAGAAGGCAACACTGGTTAGTGCCTTTCAGGATCCCGCACTGATGTGGTACATTAAACACTCCAATGACAATCCAAATGCAGGGATCGCAGATATCCAAGCTGTGTTGAGCAGTGAATTTAGAAGACCAAAATAAAAAAAATAGTCGGTTATGGGTTTAAGGAAATCACAATGCTTCTAGGTGAGACCCCCTAGGAGCTGGATCAGAGACTGAAAGGTGTGGTTCGTGAAGCCGACATGACCTTGATAGATGGGCAGCATCGCGCATGGTTTGTAGCATCACTAACTCCACATCTAAGGACGAAACTATCATAGCAAAAGTTATCCACCCAAACCAAAGCCTTGGAGATTGAAATGAAGTTGCACGAGACCCCAATACAAGATCCTAGCCTAGGAGTCTAACAGATCCATGTGCAGTTGAAAAATTTGTGTCTTGAGATGCAGATTTTAAAACATGACAGTACAACTCACCGAGAGGTGCGTGAGGAGGTATCGTGCATAAAATGCAAAGGCCAGGGACATGACAAGGACCATTGTCCAGTCTTCGTAAACTACCTGGTGGGAGGAGGGCCAATGCCATTAAGACCAGAGGAACTAGCAGGACCAAGCGCAACTGATACATTATGGTGCGTGATTTGTGAGATAGGATGGAAGCATGCTACAGATAATTTCCACCTATTATAGAAGTATACACAAATGTCCCAACAATTGTTCTCTAATTTCTGCAAGTCGGTAAGCCATGATGAGCGCACCTATAGAAGTTATGAACTAATGATGGATTGGGCTCCTACCTATAGAGTTCAGACCAAAACATGAGCCCTTGATCAAAATACAGGGATGGAATGCACTGGATTTCAGCGGCGCAGACACGGTTGAGGTGGAATGGGACCAGGAAGGGGTCACGGACAACTAATTTGTTAAAATTGCGAAGGGCCAGGGCATTATTCCCATGATTGTACAAATTCGACGAGAGCATCATGTATATATTATACCTAGTTTGATCATGAGACAGAGGACTACCCCACACTGATAGTGAGGTTTTGCGATAAAGGAATACTCCAGCCTCCCCCGACTCAGAACCTGCAAATGATGAGGTCTGAGCCACGCAAGGAGGACCCAAATGTAAACATCATGCTTTGAAGCGGTATCACAACAAGAGATGACAAAGGTAAGTAGTAAGAAGAGATTTCTTGGGTTTGCAAGGCTCCAACAAAGGAACCAAAGTTCAATCTAGAGCACGCGAAGGAGACATTCATGGAAGCTAAGAAGAGCTTCACGAAGGCCTCCACTTCAGGTAGTAAAGACAAACCAGAACTGGATATGGACCCATCAATGCTTACTACCTTTCTGGAGACATGCATGAAGTTGCTGCGTGACAGCAAGGCTATAAAGGGACTACAAGAACTCATCACTAGATGTGCTAGATCAAGGGAACTGTGCATAGTCCGGAAGCTCGAGAAGCACACAACACAAACAAGAAGGGAGATGAGATTGAATGCGCAAATCGGGGAATATGAAATGGATCAAGTGATTTTGGATCTAGGATCAGATGCGAACGTATTGCCAAAGCAAAAATGGGAGCGCATGGGCAGGCCCGCATTGCAATGGTCTCCTATTCAGTTGAGAATGGCGAACCAACAAAAGATCCTACCAATGGGAAGATTGCAGGGAATAACGATAGATATCGAAGGTGCGAGCGCGCTTGCAGATTTCAAAGTGATACAGATTTTTGATGACAACAATCCCTATCCTCTACTACTGGGGATAGATTGGGCCACTGACATGAATGGAGTAATACTTCTAAAGAAGCTCAAGATGATTTTTGAAAAAAAGTCACTACGCGTAGTGGTAACTTTAGACCCTGTGGAAGCATCACGCTACATAGAGCCACTATGCGATGATGAGAGTGACGATGATCTAGATTGTATCTACAAGATAACCACTTGGGAACATGATTGGGTGAATCCTACAGTGGAGGGCAGGATTTCGTGGGAATGCGAAAGCTCCTACACATCAGATTCAGACAAGGAAATAGAACGATGGTAGAATTGGTTACACGAGGTAACCCCACTCAATTACAACATGATGATAAAGTCACTACACTGTGTAGCAAAAGAAGCAAGAGATCTGCCTATGTATGATGGACTAACCGTGGTAGATGATTTCTTGGACAAATTTGAAAGAGAAGTACCGGAACAGTGGCGTTTCGACACTATGAAATGGGCACTGTGCGTTACGCTCACAAGGTGGTGGGGTACGCACCAGCAGAATTTTGAGGACTGATGGGAATGTAGAAGGATGATGCTCATATGGTTTGGAAAGCCTCAGATGCAGATGAAAGTCAGACATGATGGACGAGACGGCCTGCATGCCCACCTCTCCATATGGGTATAGGTGTATGGTATGCAACCTACATGAACACACACCGTCCTCACGATAGGAACCGGGACCAATAAGCAGGAGCGGGAAAGACGAGGGCACGAATGACAAAGTATGATAAGACCAAGTGCGCCAAATATTATACGTGGGGAAGCCTTTGACAAGGTGTGCGAAGTGTTGAACACGGTCCACCATGTGAGACGCATTGACTGGGACCTGCATGTACTAGTGGTTCTATGGGCTTATAGGACCATGTGCAAAACCCTGACCGCACGAGCACTTTTGAAGCTGAAGTATGAAGCAGGGGCTGTAATCCCTATGGAGCATGTGAAGCCTAGTCCATGCATAGCAGCACTCGTAGATACGATGATTCACGAAGCCTAGAATGAAGGAATCACACAGCCGCAAGAAACAGAACACATTAGACTTGAGGAAGAAATCTGACGAGGAAACTTTAGACTCTGCGAACTTGAAAGAGAAAGGGTACGATTAAGGAAGAAAAGCACTATGATGGACGCAGAGGTCAAGAAGCTGGAAGACAAGATACAAGAAGTGTTTCTTGTCGAAAAACCTAGGATGGTAAGGCAAGGTGCATACGATCATACTGAAAATTTTGAAAACTATTGCCATGAATTTGTTAGTCTACTGCCTTGGCTTGGACCTCATATCGCCAAACGTAGTAACTAGGGTAGCGCATTGAAAATAGTAAAGTGCGCGATGCCAACCACAACAATGGAAGGTGAGGATTCTCCGAGAACCATGGTGGGGGACGGGATGGAGCCCCACATGGGTGGTATGACCACCTGACTAGCCATGGGAAGGACAGTCTTAGTGCTCTAGGCAGTTGAAAGGAAGCACAGGACTATAAACTATTCTGCTCGGGTGCTGCGTGATATTGGGGATGAGCACAAATGCAGATCCATAGGGTCCGCGACCGCACACGGAGGGCTACGCTGTCACGTGGGTTGGTTGGAAAGTGACTGTTGAAGTCAATATTCACGATGAGATGCTCAACTTGAGGCCAAATGGAGTAGGCGGTGGGCATTTAAGATGTGATTTATGCGAAAGATTTTGGAAAATCTGTTGCCAAGAAAGCATTAATGGACCAGAATTGGGGGGAACGATTGAATTTGAATTCAAAAGGCACTATAAAACACAAATGGCTGGCGAGCAAAAAACACTTGGTCATTTGAGAATTGAGCGATTAAGCAGAGCACTCAGCATTGAGAATGAAGCGATAATCAAGCCCTTGAGTTCATGAGTGACAAAATACAGCCTAGAAATGATGACAGCAACTAAGGATTGTTTGGGAATTGAAGAGGTAATTGCTGGTGAGGCCGCGTAGACCCCAATGGTGGAGGATGTTCTAGAAGTTGTCAGGGTTGTGGTAGATATCCCCAAATCACCGCGTACACCAAAGCCCAAGAAAGATAAACAAGCAATGGCCCTCGTACACGTGTCCCCTAGGAACCCGCTACGCAACAAACTATTGATGGCAAAGAAGGGGAAGCTGTCACGATAGAAACATATGAGGAAGAAGAAGATTTGTAGGCCTTGATCATCACCAAAGAAGAAGATGAAGGCATGGAGGAGGATATTCAACCTACACGCTCTGCAACAAAACTACCCGCATATGTCCCTCCATGGAAAGGGAAGACCAAAGTGCCGAAGGACTTGGACGAAACCAAGAGTTCACTCCAGACCCCACTCCTCCCAGACGGAATTGTGTTTGAAGGCACGCACCTGGGCCGCATGTCAACCATGAATTTTGAATATTGGGACCTCACTGACTGTGAGAAGTTCCCTCAACTGTAGACTAGAAACCTCATGAAGCAAAACACTGCGGGGGTGGTGACAACGCTAGAGCCATGCAAGTGGTTGTGTGGTGTGGAAAAGGCTGGGCTACTGAACTTATTATGGGTGCCACATTTCCACTGTGTGCCCATAACCATTTTCGTCATTAGGCAGCTACTTTTCCTGGTGCATGATGGGTATCTATGGCTGGAGGAGCCTATCCCCATCACCGCAGACCTAATTCACTACATTTCTTGGCTCCACTGCAAAGGAAAGGACCTCATGACCATAACCAAAAGAAAGGGAAGTGATTTAGCCCTTTCAAAAGCCATGAAGATGAAATACAAGTTGGAGAAGAAGAAGAGAGGCTACGCCATCTCCAGCATCAAGGAAAAAGGGGTATGCATAGCAACCCAGATCGTAGATGGCAAATTTATGAGGAAGTGTCGCACCGACGAGGTACCAGCGCCGGTGGTCACACTGGCTGAGCAGTGCGTGGAGGGGGTCTAGTTCAACTGGTTTGAATTCCTCTGCCAGGAATTTTTGAAGAACTGTCATGAAGCCCAGGAGCAGGGTAAAACCTTCCACTATGCATGGCTATTGTTATCCATAGTGCACGTAGCGGGGAAAATGCTGGAGGATAGTCAACTCCCTAGCATCAACAGAGAATTAGCAGAGGCTGTGAAGTATGCTTCGCTCTGGGCCATGAAGGATGCGAAATAGATACGCGACACCAAGATTTTATGGGTGCTTATGGAGATGAACATCCGGATGTGGATCAATCAGAGGCTGTGCTTGTTGCCCACAGTGTACAATAGTCCGCAGAGTTTCGCAGAATTCAAAGCCGACATGCATAATGTATACATCAATGTGCGCAAGGATACAACAAAGAAGTGGATGAAGATCCCTTTTATATCCACTGATGACACCATTTTCACTATCTTGGAGGCATGGCCTCTCGACTGGCACACCCCAGATCTTGAAAAACTTGAGAGGGCGGCAACACAGAAGAAGAAGGATGATGCCAAGCTGCACATCACACAATTGGCAAAGAAAAGGTGAAAGGAAACAATAGTAGCTGAGGCACAAGCAGCGCGAGAAGAAGCGCAGAAATCCGTCGAGTAGAAAAAGGCCACAGAAGTAGCAACAATAGCATAGGAGGTAGAGGAAGCAACCAAGAAGGTGGATGAGGGCCAAGCAATGCCCTCGCGGGGGCAAGAGGCAGAGGAAGAAGAAATAGTAAAAGGGAGCATGGACCTAGGGACTACGTCCACACAGCTGAAGTGCCCACACACGACAGAGCACGTAGGACCGAGGAAGAAGGTTAAGGCCTCGAAATTGGTCATTGACCCGATCATCTTAATTGAAGGTGATCTGCATGACATCAGCAAGATGGTTCATGATGTCACAAATGAGGCCCTTCAGGATTTTATGCACGAGAACCACACTGTGTTGGGGGCCCTCAGGGTGCAATTATAGGAGTTACAGGTGTGGCCCCCTTAGGTGGGTACCCTTTTGACCCACCTCGGAGTAGGATCCTCGGCAGCAGAATAGATGCTGCGAGCACGGATGGAAAAGACAATAGTGTTGTCGGAAGGGGCCCTAATCGCAGCGAATGAGACTGATAGATTTTCAGTTAGCATGATGAAAGGCCTTGGCCTTAATTTGGTTGCCCTTCCATGAGAGACATTGTATCTACTACAGGATGGGATAACGGTAGAGTTGCGCGCTAGGGAGAGCCGCATGATCCAAGTTCCCAGCAAGAAAAATATAAACATGGAATAGCTTAGCTTGCAGCGTGACGAATTGGTGTTGCAGAATCAACAGTTGGTGCAGGTGTTAGACGACACTTGCCAATGCGTCCTAGAGCTGGCCATCCCAGCAGATCTACCAGTAGAGGTGCGGATCCACAGGTTGAACGAAGTCCATGAGGCTAGAGAAGAAATGACTAAGGTTCAGCTGGAGCTGAATCTTCAGATTGTCGAGCTATGGTTAAAAGTGAAACCTTCCACTCCCTCGGAGGTCCAAGAACAACACGCTAGCGCTATCACAATGAGATTGGAATAAATTGGAAGTGCAGTGCAAGACTGTACCACTTTGTTGGAGCAAACACTTGAGGTCCTCACAACTTTGTAGGAGGACCCCAACATCTAGCGCCTGGAGACAGAGGTGCGAGAACTTTAGCAGCAATACGACAGTGTCAAAGGAACTGCGCAGACAATAGTCCTCACTCAGTAGCTTGTGAGGATGCAGCAAGCTAAGGCACTGAAGGAGCAGGTGGACATGATGCGACATAAGGAGGAAATTCTCAAAGCGTGCATCCAACCATGGATCGACGAGTCTTTCACTATCACAAAAAACATTGAAGGAAAGCTCGCGCACATACAGGGCATGCACACGTTAATGTAGAGAAGCGCCCCAGACATGGAGGTCTTAGAACAGAGGATGCAACAGATTCAGCAAGTAGTGGCTCGGTGCACTATCGACATCAGAAAAGTTTGAGGACAGTTGGAGGAACTCTGTGCCAAGATCGTTGCGCTGACAGAGTGACTCAAGGGTGAGTCATGATGTTTGTGTTGGGCATGGAATCCCCCAAGGAATGTTGTGGGGCTCAAAGCCCATAATTTTACCGAATGATGTTGTAAAGCCCAACAAATTGCGAGCACGGAAGTATGTTAGAGTCATAGGGTTGTTTGCCCTAGTTTTGGATGTAATGTAGCCTACCCATGGTCTGCAAACCATGGTATTGTATAAAAAGAGTGAGGCTCTAAAATTAAGAGAAGGAATAGATAGCGAAGAAGAAGCGAAGAATAAGAGTCTAAGTGACTAAGTGTGTCTTTAGATCGTAGAGTAGGAAAAGACTCTACAACTGAGTGCTCAGAGGCCTAGAAGTCCGCAGCTGAGTGCGCAGGGTGGAGTCAAGTTTGTAACCGAAGAAGAGATTAATAAAGAAATGTTTTGTTACCAATTCGTGTACCTGTTCTTGGATTTATGCATGGTTAATGTAAATCGCAAATATATTGTTTGTTTACTACGCGCACATGTATGAATGATTTATATTTCCAAATGTGACTTAACGCATACAAATAATCTAAGTTAATCAACTAGTAGTGTAATACTAGTAGAGGCTTGGGTAATAATAGTGTTCGGCCCCCGAGTAGGGCTGCGTGAAGGAAGCATCTCAGGCTGCGAGGTATGGTAAAGTGTGTGTAGCAACTTGCATGCAAGGTCGAACCGTGGACCACTTGAACTCATCAAACATCTCCAGGATGCGGAAACCTAGTTCTAACACCCTCCCGTACTACTTCAGGTGAGACCTTAGTCTGCGCTCCACGGACTGTTGCCGAAAGGGCTAGTAGTACTGGGATTTGTTTGGCTAAATCACCTATGAACCTAGGTTAGGCCCCAACAAGCCAACACAAGACAACAAATATAATTAGTCTTAGTATTTAGAATTCCATAGTCGTGTTGAAGATAAATTCCTCTAAGAAAGTTGCAATTAGATTAATGCAAATAAATTATTGATTTGATTGGTGTGCAAGTAGGGTGCCATTGTCTACTTCTGTAACTAGACTAGTCTATTCCTTTCATGGAATTACAATTCGCCTTTACATTTAATGAATGGAATTTTCATTTCTGTAGTTATAATCATATTCATTTCCTTGCAATCATGATATGCTTTCATAAGAAATTCTCTTTGTAATTAGTTGAAGGAGTGATCTTTGAATACTTTGATATGATCTAAGGACTAAGGGTGGCATGAGTAGAACTTAACTTGTTGTGCATATATCGTTGTCACCTATAAGTTTGTACGAACCCTAGGTTGATGATTTAAGTTGAGAGCCTTGGGAGTTGCAACATCCTTAATTCAGTACCAACGCTCACTAGTATATACAAAACCAAAATACACCTTTTCCTTGTAGATGTTGGAGTGTGATCCAAATTTAAATAGGAACATAACAAATTATAGATATAACCATAAATAAAAAGACGTAGTATAAATAGCATTTCATTTCATTACTATCAAATACTGGAATATGCTTACAAATAGAATGGAAATAAGACTATCTCGGGAAATTGTAGCTTATCTTTGAGAAGCGATGTGGTGGCTACATGCCTCTGACTGTGTTACAATGAGGCTCAAGTGCCTATTTATTATTGAACAACATGAGAAAACCCTAAACAACCAAAACCCTAACCCCAAGAGATGTAACACCAAGAGTTTGTAGGCCTTGTTGGGGTTAGTTGGGCAACCAACTTCTTGGGCTCATAAATTGGTCATATTATCTCTAGTTGGCACGTATGATACCTTGTTAGCGAGGTTTCTTTGAGTACTACAAGATTTTTTGTAGGCCCTTGCCTTTGGCTATGGGATTGCAGCGTACCTCAAGAAAACACTGTTTAGGGGGTCAAAATTGCTCCGGAAGTTTAGGACCTGAAAAAACTACTAAAAGAGTAAATGATGAAATAAACAAGGAAACAAATGAAACTGACTAGAGGTCTAGGTGGGATAGGTGAGTGGCCACCAATATCCACCTGGATCATTCCTCCCCCTTAGGAATAAATTCTCCCCATTGCATGCAGAGCCACCATGAGGTGAGGAAATTTTTGTTGAACCTGGTCCCTGGTGAGCCACTTGCCTTGGTGCAGGAGTTGGCCAGCTTTGAAAACTTGATATAGTTGGATCTTTTGTTGGCAAGTGTTCTTGACCTATGTGTCCATAATATGATTAGTTTTGGCATGTTCTGTGCAGTCTGTGTTTAACTCTATTGGTGTGAGTTGTTCTGCAATGTTTGATGTGTCCAACAATGGTGGGAAGTATGGTCTAAGGCGGTCCACATTGAACACTAGGTGCAGGCCAAGGAATGGGGGAATGATGACCTCAAAAGAATTGTCTCCGACAATCTTGGTAATGGTGTAAGAATCATATTAGAGTGGTCTGAGCTTCCGATGGGCTCCAGTAAGGCGTTCTTTCTACAAATGCAACCAAACTTTGTCACCCACCTAAAACTTGTGTGGCACCCAATGTTGATCATGTCATTGCTTGTACTTAGCATTTGACTTCTCCAGGATGTCATGAACCTGCTGGTATATGTGTTTGATGCATTCAATAAATCTGGTCGCTTTATCAGCCTTAGACAATATATGTGTGGATTCTATCTGCGTAGTCACATGAGGCATGACAACATCAATCAAACATAATGGTTGAAATCCTAGACCCACTTGAGGGGGACTGCGACTAGTCGAGATAGGGAGAGCTCTATTATAACTGTGTTGCACAAATGGAAGAATCTCATCCCAGGTTCGAGGATGCTTCATTTTGTACATGCAGTGTATGTGCACAATCATCCTATTGACAACCTCCATCTAGCCATTATTCTAGGGATGGAAGGCAGTTGATTTGGTGAGCTTGGTGTCCAAGAGTGTCCAGAGGCTTAACCAGAATCTGCTTAGGAACATGCTATCCCGATCTGATATAATGGTCTATGGGATCCCAAAATGTACCCGTACTCGTTCAAAGAAGAGTTTGGCAATGTCCTCTACTGTGATACTCTTCTTGTAGGCTGCCAATATAGCGATCTTTGAAAATCTATCCACGGCCACAAATACACACTCATTACCATGCTTGGTAGAAGGGAGGCCAAAGAAATAGTCCATGGATATGGATTCCCATGGTTGGCTGGGAGTAGGAAAAGGAGTGTACATGCCTTTCTTCTTAATGGTTGGCTTAGCGATGCCGTAGGCAGTGCAGGATCTGATATATTTCCCAACATCTAGTCGAAGTTTGGGCCAATAAAAGTACTTTTGTAGTACAATCACAAATTTCTCCACATTAAAGTGTCCTGCGACTCGAATGTAGTGCACCTCCCAAATCAGCTTAGCACGCTCACTTGAAGGAACACAAAGGTGGCCTAGGTAGCATAATAATGCAACTTGGAGGTGGAAATCAGGAACTTTCTTGCCAACTATTAGCATCTAGTATGTCAAGGTGAATTCTAGATCATTTTTGTATAGTTTCGGCCATCCAAAGGTCTCATGACCACAAGAGTTGAGAACAATAGTCAGTGCTGTAACTGGGGGCTGGCTGAGGTAGTCTACAACATGATTATTGTTTCCCTTTTTGTATTTAATGTTCAAGTGGAATTGTTTTATATATGTAGACCACTTTTGATGATGATCATTCTACAACTTCCCTGTGTTTGTATAAACTAAAGAGGTCAGTGATCAGTGCGGATGACCATCTCCTTCCCTAAAATTTAGTGCTTCCATTGTCACCAAGCTTGCATGATGGAATAAATATCTTTATCATAGGTGGGGTAATTCCTAATTGTATTGGAAAGTGTCTCACTATGATAGGCCACTGGATGCCCGTGCTAGGTGAGGACTGCACCAATAACAATGTCTGAAGCATCTGTCTCGATTTCAAATGGCTTTTGTAGGTCTAGTAGTGTGAGTACCAGTGTAGAGCAGAGTCGGTTCTTCAACTGAATGAATGACTTCTGTTGGGACTCAGGCCAGGAAAACTTTGCTTTCACCCCACCCTTAGTAATCTAACACAAAATCCAAGTGATATGGGAGAATCCCAAAATGAAACTCTGATAGAAATTTGAAAGGCCCAAAAAGTGGTGAAGCTCTGTTAGAGTGGTTTGGGCTGGCCAATCCCGAATGACTTGGATCTTGGTTGGGTCCACATGCATGCCATGCTCATCAATGATGTAACCCAATTATTGTACTTGGCTGATGCCAAAGGTGCATTTATCCAATTTTTCACACAATTTGTGCTGCTAAAGGGTTTGAAGGACCTGCCGAATGTGTTGCAAGTGTTCTTCCCAACTCTTGCTAAAGATGAGGATGTCATCCAGATAAACGACCATGAACAAGTTGGTGAAGGTCCGCAAGATGTAATCCATTAGCCTCATAAAATTAGTAGGGGAATTTTTCAACTCGAAGGGCATAACCAACCATTCAAAAAGGCCTTCCTTAGATTTAAAGGCAGTCTTCCACACATCAATGGGCTCTATTGGAACCTGGTGATAACCAGAATTTAGATCGATCTTGATGAAATACTTGCCCCCCTTGAGTTGGTCTAGTAGGTCATAAATCCATGGGATTGGATATCTGTTCATGACAATGATTTTGTTTAGTACCTGATAATAAATGCAAAACCTTCAAGTCCCATCCTTCTTCTGAACAAGTAAAATCAGGCTCCCACAAGAGAGGAACTTGGTTGGATGTGCCCTCTTTGCAGCAACTCCTACATTTGTTTCTTGATCTCTTCATTTTCTAGAATGGATCAGTGATATATCGGTTTGTTGGGTAGAGGTGCTTCGGGACTCAAATTGATTGAATGCTTGACCTAACAATGCAGGGGTACGCTTATGGGTGAGGAGAAGATGTACCTTCATTCTTCCATGACTATATCCACCTACTTTTGTTGCTTGGAGGAATCCTTCCTAGGGCCATGAATGTGGCTACGACCTTCCCCTTACTTTGAGAATGAATCATAAAGAGAAAAAAAATTCCTAGTCTAGGAGATGACCTTACTTCATTTCTTAATAGAGATAAAAGAGATGGTGATAGGTGGGGCTACCTCCAGTATCCTATATAACTTAGTACCCAAATAAATAATAAAAAAGCGAGGTTTAGACTCATATACAACATGTTGCTTCCATAAGTATGGTTTTCCTAATAATACATCACAAAATTTAAGAGGAGAAACATCACACAATAGCTCATTCGTCAAGGGCTTGATGTTGTAGGGAAGGTGACACTACTGGCTAACGTGGAGATCTCGTCCTTGGTGAAGCCAACTGATGGTGTACAATTGTAGATTTGTTGTAGTTAGTAGGCCCAGCTGCTTCACGACCTTTGCTTAAATGAGGTTCTTTTGGCTCCTATTGTTTACAATGAATTACAATAGAGAACCCTTCACCCACATCTATGAGTGGAATAGGCGCTCCCCATCTTCTAGATATTCAGGCTCAATCTTATGGATCTTAGGGGTGGCCATAGTGACACTTGGATCTATGTCAATTATCTGCTTCCATTTGTCACTCCCCTTGTCAAGTTCTGACTCAGAGTCAGAACATGCATCAGACTCAGAAGCCTTCAGCTCAGCCACCAGTGACTTCTTGGCCTGACACTCACTTGTGTTGTGAGTGGAGCTCTTATGGAACTCACAACACTTTCCCATGTCATTCTTTGTGTTTGTGTTGTTGTTATTTTCTTGTGTCTTCGGCAAGTTATCCTAGGTCTCCCCACCTTGGCTTTTCCCTTTGCTCTATGTTTTTGGGGTGCCTTTCCCTTGCTTTAGATTCACAGATCCAAAGTCTCAATTTTTATGTTTAAGCTTCTGCTCAATATTGATAGCATATCGGTATGTCGTGCCATGCAAGGAGATGTCTAGGAACTCCATCTCATCCTGGATGTACCTATATAGGCAGCCACAATACTTGAGTACCAAATCTTTCTCATAATCCTTGATGCCCAACTTTGTGCGAAGGGTATGAAAAACATTGGTAAACTTCGACACATCTTGGTCCCTTCCCTGTTGCAGTGTGGTCCACTTTATGTATTTATCCTCATAGCTTCTGATATGGTAGTATTGCTCCTTGATGGCATCTCAGAATGAATCCAAAGTGGGCGTGGACGAAAATAGTAAGGGCTTACTTTCCTCCTTCTGATCACAGTAGGTTTCCTGCCAGTCCTTGACATGGGGGGTGACTTTGAGAAGAGAAAAAGTAATATTTTCTGGGCTGGAAAAATCATGAACAAAAAAATATCCTTGTAGAATATTTAACCATTTATCTACAGTGTCCACATCTATCTGAACCTCAGATATGGGAATGTCAAAGTTAACTTGTACCTTAAAGGGTGTGGAACTTCCAGAGTAGCTGCTGGAAGTAGATGCATTGCCCTTGGGTAGCCGCTGAAGGATCTGGGAAAAGTTATCCATCATCACGTTCCTTTGTCACTTGAGGGCTTCTTCGAGAAATATTTTGAAAGGATCTCCTACCCCCTCATCTTTCTTTTCTTCCCCCATGGGAGGCCATTTGGATTTGCGAGGGTGGTCTAGCAAAGGTTTAACTAGTTCAAGCTCTAACTCCTTATATCCCGACCTCGTTGGGGACATGCAACGAAAAATAGAGAAAGAGAAGACCGCTCAGATACCATTGATATGAATTTAACCAGGAATGCAACAAATTATAGATATAACCATAAATACAAATATGCAGTAGAAATAACACTTCATTTCATTACTATCAAATACTGAAATATGCTTATAAACAAAATGGAAATACGACTAGCTCAGACGACGGTAGCTTATCTCTAAGAAGAGATGTGGCGGCTACATGCCTCTGAATTGTGTTACAATGAGGATCAAGGGCCTGTTTATTATTGAAAAACATGAGAAAACCCTAAAAAACCAAAACGCTAACCCCATGATATGTAACAAAAAGAGTTTGTGGGCATCATTGGGGTTAATTGGGAAGCTAACTTCCCAGGGTCATAACTTGGTCATATTATCTCCTTTTGGTGCGTATGATACCTTGTTAGAAAAGTCTCCCTGAGCACTACAATATTTGTTGTAGGACCCTGCCTTTGGTTATAGGCCTGCAACGATATGAAATAATGCCGTTTAGGGGGTCAAAACTGTTGTGGAAGCTCAGGACCCAAAAAATACTAAAAGAGTAAATGATGAAATAAACAAGGAAACAAATGAAACTGATTGGAGGCCTAGGTGGGATAGGTGAGTGGCCACCAATATCCACCCAAATTAGAGTAATAGGCCCCACAAATTCAAATGCCCATTTTTTTAATGGTTCAATGAGTATCTTGGGCTGTAAAGGAATTTCATTGGATTGTATTGGGAAACCCATCTAGTGACAACTATCACATTTTCATATATACTCTTTGGCATACTGGAAGGAGTAGGCCAATAATATCTTGAGTGAAATACTTTATAAGATATTATTTTGTTGGTGAAATGTCCTCCACACATCTCATCATGGGAAGGTCTCAATATATCAAGCATGTCAGCTTCCTATACACATCTTCTCATAATCAGATCAAATCCAATACAGATAATTTGATGATCTTCTGCTTCTTCGTAAAAGAGAGATGCTAAGGTAGCTTACCTGTGGCTAGATAGTTAGCCATATATGAAAACCATTAAGAATTAGTAAAAATAGCAAATAAATTATCATTAGGAAATGTGTCATCTATATAAGTTTCTTGTCCCTCATTTTGAATCCTTGAGAAAAAATCAGCTACAAAATTAGCTTTATTAGGTTTGTCTAAAATAGTAACATTGAAATTTTATAGTAAAAACAAGCATATTGTCACTCTACCATTAGTTATGGGTTTTTCATTAAGTAATTAATAGTAGAGTGATCAATATGAATGAATATCTCATATCTAGTGACATAATGCCTAAATTTATTTATCACATATACTATGCCTAAGAATTCCTTTTCAATAACTGTATAGTTTAGTTTGGTAGGTGTTAAATTTTTACTCATATAATAGACGGTGTAAGATGACTGACCTGCTTGCTAACCTAGAACTACCCCAAGGGCTATATTTGAGGCATCTATATAAATATGAAAAGGAAGGGACCAATTTGGTCCCCTTAAGATAGGTGTCTTGGTAAGCTTGTCTTTGAGCATTTCAAAGGCTTTTTAGCAATAATCATTTTGGGAGAAATCAACATATTTAGCGAGTTGTTTATACAATGGAGCAACTATTTGGGCAAAGTGTTGTATGAATCTCTAGTAACACCCAACATGACCTAAGAGTCTTCTTAGCCTTTTTTTAGATCTTAGGACGAGACTATAGAATAAGGTTAATCTTCATGGGATCAAATTGTATCCTTGCACTAGAGATGAGATGGCCAAGAATTATTCATGTAGTTTGAATAATATGACATTTTATGCTACTAAAATAAATACTAGATTAATGAAATCTAATTAAAATTTTCTAAGTTTTGTAGGGATTCTTGAAATGAATCACCATATATAGAAAAGTCATTCATGTAAATTTCAACGGTTTCTTGGGTAAGATCAGAAAAATAGCTAGAATTGCTCTTTGAAAGGTGGAAGGAGTGTTACATAAAATGAAGGGTAGTACTCTATAAGTGTACATCACCCATGGGCATGCAAATTTTGTTTTGTCTGTTAATTTTTCTTAGGGCTATATTGTTCTTTTCTTTAATAATTTAATTTCTTCATTAACATGTTAAATTCACCCCATGACATCATAACATTATTCATATTTACATCATTATTCAATAAAGTTCGCGACTATGTAGAAAGAACAATATCATCATTATAATTGTAGCAGGACATAAAGGAACAATAGAAGAAAAACATTCACACATAGAGACACCAGGATTAGTCGAAGAATAGGGAAAAACGCACTATGGGGAAAACCTTTTCAAATTATTCTTCTTATTAGATTTTCATTGAATGATTCAACAAAAGAGAGTACAATGATCCATATCTTCATCCATACAACTATTAAGAAATAATCAACTAACAACATCCATGAAATGAACCCAAAAGTATGCATACTCAAAACCCTGATTTAGAAGCCTATAATGAAATGTCACTGTCTGTGGAAAATTGCCAAACACTGTGGTCAATGGGTGAAAATATTATACAATTGAAATCTCAACCTTTAGGTCCCAGTCACATGGAGGAGGAGTCATGCGTATGACTGAGAGGTTCTAGATGCTCCCTTGAGTTTGTAAGCCATCGATTGCAGTCAAAATAAACTTTGGAAAACCTATAACTATGACTCAAAAACCCTAGATGCCAGTCACATGGAGGACGTATTATGTGTGTTACTGGAAATTTTTAGTTGCAAGGATGAGCTATCTAGTGATTCACTATAGTTGATATCTCTCTATTTCATGCCTACAACTGAAGCCCAAAGCCCTAAAACAAAAATGTGAGCTCCAAACCCTACAATTTCTCCTTCATGCGAACCCATTCTCCACAGACGTGCCTCAGACCTGTGTGATTCAAAACCAAGAAAGAGAATAGACGAATGTCTCATGAAAATACTCAAATGACATTGAGGTCACATGTATTTATAGCCTTCCAAGGGTGTCCAATTTTATTTAGGGTTGACTTGACCAAATATGCACATGTGGGCTCATAATTCAAAAATACACTTTCCCTTATCCAAATTTGATGATCTTTAGGTCGATTTTGGTCCTCTAGAAAATAATATTAAATGAAATCATCATATCCATAAAATGAGATTTCCAAAGTGGAATTTGGCCCTAGTTTCCAATTTGAACACTCCCTCTCAACTAGGGGGAACTACATCTACATCATGTCATGTGTATCCTGTCATCAATTCATATCCAATCTTAAGAATCTCATCATCACATATTGTCACTGATCATCTTCATTCATTTATTGATTATTACTGCTCATCTCTTGATTGTCCCTACTCATATTTTGAAAATTCTCGAATCTAAAAGAAGAAGGATTTGACATTGGAGGGGAGTCTAAGCTACCACCCTCTATTCATCAGGGAGTCACTGCTACCACCCAGAATCATTACTAGTGGGGGAGCCCAATGCTACCACCCAAGAAACATTAGTGGGGAGCTAATTCTATGATCCACATCATCATTAGATATCATATCTCAACTTGGAACCACATCGGGGAGCACATATCAACCTGAAATCTCATATGGTAGCTAAACATGCATGACCCCATATCAAGCAATAGCTGATATAGAGGAGCACATGTCAACCCATCCTATTTCCTATTGATCTTCCTAGCAATGAACCTCAAGAGTCATGTGTTAGAAAACCTACATTGTAATCTGAGCTTGGGATAGATACCTGACTTACCAAAAGGTAAGTATCACATGCCAAAAGACTCCTCAACCCGTTGGCAGATGGGGAGGGACAATCTCGACAAGCCCGACTTGTGGGTATGATGCCAACTGGGGTATACTCTACAAATACCAAGATAGGGGAGCAACATATCCAACCCTATGGGTAATAAATATGAGTGATACCCTATTTTCTAAAGATACCTCAAACCAAAGAGCCCTTCATATCAATTCCACACCCTGGGAGCTTAAACAAGGGGGTAAGAGATGGTTCAATGTCCTCAATCAATGATTCTCTCTATAGGTCATAAACATATCATCATGCTCATATCTGGTAATCATCATGTATCAATAGAAATAATATCTTGTTCATGCAGTACTTCAAATAAAATATTATATTAGACCAAAAATATATATATCACAAAAAGGATACCATAGTCATCATCCTTCTCATGGAGGTGCCAACCACAAGCCTAAGTTTGTCTTGTAGAGAAACATAGTCTCAATATATGAAGGCATCTCAGTCCCAACTATATACAAAATTCTTTTCCACTCATTTCCCACTCTTTGTTCATCACAACGTATCCATGTCATATCTAGAACATGTTAAAACATCTGTCCAAAGAGATTCTTCATCTTGCCTCGTAGATAGCCATGCTAGAAACATCATACTCAACCTCGGCCATGCTTAAAGCTACAAAATTCTCATACAAAACATCATGGAAGATCTCATACTAAGGCAACACCCAAGTGTTCTTATCTCATAAACAAAGATCCCAAATAACATCGATACATCCATGCAATCACGTACCATAGTAATAATGTCTCATACCAAAAATAGATCATCCCATGCAAATATCGTGAAGTGAGCTTGGCTGTAACTTAATGTGTATGAAGTGGTTGAATCGTGCATTGACTCAGAATATACAGATGAGTGTTCATATGGAACATCAATGCTTCAATCAACTATTAGTTGCAAAGATAGGTTCAACAATATCTCTTCACAAATTCTTGAAATTCTATCAGAGTGTCCAAGGATTTGCATTTTCATTTTTCCAAAAACTCTTTAATATCTTCACGATATATATTTTGTTTTCTAAACTTCAGAAATTGATGATTCTTCATTTCAAGCCACTTCCCTCTTAATTTGATCATCCGAGGTTCATTTTCTGTCAAGAATATACCATTATTATATAAAACCAAAATTAAATTCGTACCTTGGACCACTTTTGAAGTAGAAGTTTGGATTGCCACATCTCTTGGCTTCACGAGGTGAATGTCGATACAAACATACCAGGCTCGGGGAGCTTCCTTCATACAATGCTTTCTACAAACATAAAAGTTTACCAAACCAATATGTTGAGCCTGACATAAATCAATATTGTGAAATCAGATCAACTAAGTCATCTTATCAAAGTTTATATTCCAAGTCATAACTAATATCAAAATCCTTAATTTCATTGTATCAAATTCTTTAGACTAGGTGACAAGAAGAAATCATCCAAATATCAAGTTATGACTTCATCTATTTTCATGCCAACAAATTTTCATTTATCAAGTAATATCAAACCAAACTTCATCAAGTCATCCTCATGATCATAATATAAACCATTTCTGTCACTAGATGCAAATGCATACACCGAGGATTATTCATGCAAGTTCCATCCATTTATTGTGAGATTACTTCATACTGAATCACAACTATTTATACTTCAACCATTGTTCCAAGGTCAAGGATTCCAATACAAAACCATTATTGGATATCAATATTAGTCACTGAAAGTTACTATGCTCGCATAACACTGGCATCAAGGAAAATCATTAGTCATTAAGTACCAAATCAGATAAAAATTCTAACTTTTCACCACTATGAATTCAAATAATCCATAAGCCAAAACATATCTATGAATCATCAATCATCATGTCAAAGTTCTAAAACATCATCAATCATTCAAGCCAATATGCTCACTAAGTCAAGCCAATACGTCAAATCTTGTCAAACCCATGTAATTAATATCTCATACTGTCATACACTAGCTTCAATGATCAAATTGAAATAACATAATAATATCCATATTATGGTCACTTGCAAACACACGTTTAGTTAGAGCATTCACTTTCTCTCTAGAAAGTCAAATATTCAAACTTCTCTGCTTATATAACTTTTTGTTGTCCGCTCCATGTTTATAGGATTTTCATCCTTTGGGTGAACTTCTGATTTCATGCAAAAATATTTAATTTTGTGTCCTATAGGCATAACCATACCCATAGGCATTGTTCCATGTGGTTGAGGGGCTTTAGTCGCATCCTTAATCTTGCTTTCGTGTAGTTGAGTCTTAGAGTAAGGAAAACTATTTCTTCTTAGACTAGAACTTTTGTTGCAAACCAACAATATCAGATATTTGTCTATTCATGTCCATAAATATTACTTCAGGAATAAAGAATCTTCTATACATATAATGAAAATGATAATAAGTGCGGGGGATCTTATGGAGAGATTTTCTCTCTGAATGTGAAACCATTTTTGTCATCTTCTTTCAAGCAATCAACCTATCTATGATAATGTCATGCATCAACATATTTTTAGATCATAAATTCATATTGTATCACATATTTATCATGGGCATATCATGTTAGCATAAACTACTTTACCGTTACATCATGACATCAATATTTCATCAAGGGTTAGTGTCAAATAGATAATAGGAGTATACTTTAAGAATTGTGATCACAACATTACTTCTTTGTCAAATAACTCAATCGATCAAGTCAGGGCTTCCAATTTAACCATATGCCATAATACTAAGCACATCAAAACATAACCACAGTGAACAAAAGTTCCTGAATATCAATCTCATTTTTACACTTCTATCATCATGGTTACCATGTTTATCACAAACATTATCAATAGTATCAATTTACCATCTATTAGAATCAAGGTGCTAGCCTTCTTTATGGAATCAAAATATCAAAAATGATAGATGTTAGCCAAACATCAAGTATACCAATATATCAAAGATCAATATTAAGTAGCTTCATAGAATCAAGAAGCTCATCATATCTAAAAGGTAAGATACTTGTTCAATACCAACTGCATCATTTCATCATAAGAACCATGAATCCAAATCACAATCATATGCATGAGCCATTTGTGAAGGATACGTTCTCATTATACATTTGTGAAGGATACATTCTCAATATACCCTAGGGCTTACCTTGCCATCCAATATTACAACTAAAACATAACATTGAAAAAATATACCATGCATACCTTGTAGTATTCAAATACCTGTGCACCTTCTTATTTTACATAGGCAACTTTTAGCACTTTTTCACCTTTCCATCAGGTGCCTCTTTACCTTTTCCAATGCTAGTTCTTCTCTTCCTCCACTAGCCATGATCCTCAAGAAGGATCCACTTATCAAAAATCATCAGGAGGTTAGAAGTACCCATATACTCAAATATACATGTAGGAAGTATAAGTAATCAAAACAATAATCAGATTCATAAGTCTAAACAAAAGTAAATAAATAAAGGAGCATCATAAATGGGAAAGTAATTATCTCCAATGAGAGGTGATCATCTCCCTCTTGAACTAGCCTTCAAGAGCCATCATTGTCCATTGTCCACTTGTTTCCTTCAATATATATTCATCAACTTCATCAACAACTAGGCCTAATAGAAACTATCCCATCTAGGGCTTCATCAAATATGTCACAAGTGCTTGAGTATCTTCATATTGACCATGCTAGGGTTTCTAGATTTCATATCTCAAAACTTTTCCATAAACCAGGGTTTATTTCAAACCATAATATCATAGTATCCATCAAACCCTAATAACCAAATTTCCTAGGGTTTCCTTCAAACCCTAGAATTCTTTTAGGTCTCCTCCATCCTCTCTTTCTTCCATCAATGGTGTCATCATAGGGGTGATCTCCATGAATTTTATTTGGCCCAACTCCAATACCATGTTAATTTTTCTTAGGGTTATATTGTAATTTACTTTGATAATTGCATTTCTTCATTAACACATTAAATTCACCCCATGAAATCATAACATTATTCATATTTACATCATCATTCAAAAACATATGAAACTATGTAGAAGAAAAATATCATCATCATTAACACAACGAAACATAAGGGAACAATAAATAATATCATTCACACATAGAGACACTAGGATTGGACGGAGACCAGGGAAAAACCCACTATGGATAAAACCTTTTCAAATAATTCTTCTTATTAGATTGTCATTGAATGAGTCAATAAAAAGGAGTACAATTATCCATATATTCATCCATACAACTCTTCATCTAAAATAAAATAATAACATCCATGAAATGAACCTAAAAAATTCTCATATTGAAAAACCTGATTTAGAAGCATATAATTAATTGCCACTGTCTTTGGTCAACTGCCAAACATTGTGGTCAATGAGCGAAAACTTAAGAAAGCTGAAATTTCAACCTTTAGGTCCCAATTGCAGGAGGAGAAGTCATGGGTGCGATTGAGAGGTTCTACTATCTCCCTTGAGCATGTAAGCCAATGACTGTAATGAAAAGCAACCTTTGGAAAGCCTGTGACTATGACTCAGAAATCCTAGATGACAGTCGCATGGAGGACGTGTTGTGTGTGTGACTGAAAATATTTAGTCACAAAAATGAGCTAGCCAACGAGCTACTGCAATCAATATCTCTTTGTGTCGTTCCTATGATTGAAGCCTAAAACCCTAAAACAAAACTGCGAGCTTTAGGCCTTGGAATTTCTCCGTCGTGTGAACCCATTCTCTACGGATGTGCCTTAGACCCGTGGGATCCAAAACCAAGAAAGAGAATATAATAATGTCTCATGATAATATCTAAATGAGGTTGAGTTCACTATATTTATAGAATTCCAAGGGTGTCCAATTTTCTTTAGGGCCGACTTGATCAAATATGCACATGTTGGCTCATAATTCAAAGAAACACTTCCCCTTGTCCAAATTTGATGATATTTAGGTTGATTTTGGTCCTCTCAAAAATAGGAATTCAATGAAATCATCATCTCCATCAAATGAGTTGTCCAAAGTGGAATTTGGCCCTATTTGGAAATTTTAATATTGTCCTGATCTTTGAGTACTATCTCTAATTAGTTGTATTCACTAAACCCATCAAGAAAGGAACAATACTTTTTCCCAGCTAACGTATCCATAACTTGGTGGATAAAGGGAAGAGGAAAATCGTCCTTAAGAGTTACTTTATCTAATTCTCTATAATCTACATTGATTCACCACTATCCATTTTTCTTCGGGACTATCAAAAGGGAGAGACCCACTGACTATTTGAAATGGGATAGATGAAGTTGGCATCCAAAATTATTTAAAATTATTCCTTGATAACTTCTCTAACGATAAGGTTCTTTCATTTATGGGGTTTCCTAATAGGTTGGGCACCATCTTGAATGTAAATATGGTGTTTATATGTTTTCAGAGAAATGTCTTGTTATTTTTTTATGGATATGTTAGCATTAGACATGTGTTCTAGTCTCTAAGGTGTTGGAAAGGCTAAGGAAGACAAGATCTCTAAAACCCATAAAAGGTTTCAAGAGAAAACACTTAGAAACATCTCAATTAAATTAATTGATCATTAATTTAAAAATTCTTAAGCCTAACTTAGGAAAATTGATTAATTAATGGGTATTAATTGAGGAAATCATTTTTCCTCTAGAGGCTTCTAGAAAAGGGACTTGACAAAGTCTAAGATTACTTGAGCCATTAATCATGATTAAATCTTGGTCTTTGATGCTCAAGTGGGAGATTATAATGAAAGGTCGAAGGGATTGGAGAACACACATCACGTGAGCAAGGAAATTCGAATTACCTAGTATGTAGAATTAAATAGGGTGTAATGCGAGCCAAGGGAGAGATTGTAGCTAGGGTTTGCAACAATGATATTTTCCAAAGAAATTATTAGGAGCTTTTACAGTGATCTAGAGTTAGGATAGGAGGCTAAATTATAGAGTATAGGAGGCCATATTCTGCAGTGTAAATTGCCTAATTTTCCAGTGCAAGTTGCTAAAAAAGGATCAATTCAATTGCTAGAGCACAGATCTAGTCCCAGGAGGAAGAGCGAATTATTTCCAGACGTAGAGGGAGGAAATAAAACTTGTCTGGAGGAGTTTCCAAGGAAAAATGAATTTTTTTGATGATGTAGTGCACATTTCAAGGTAGAGGTGTGAGTTTCAGGAAGAAGTGTGAGTAGTCCAGAGAGGGCCAGATCTAGTTGCTATGAGGGGAAAACATTTTCTCAATATATTTCTAGTTGAGATAAATTTTTAGAACTAAGCAGATTGGCTAGTAGCTATAATTATCTATTTTTGTTGCATAATAAAAAACCCTCATCTTTGCCTTTGGTTTTCCCTTTAGGGTTTTTCTAGGGACTTTTGTCCTAAAACAAATGGTGTCATTTTTATTGTGTTTGTGCATCTATTTCTTAGTTAAAGTTTTATATTTCCATAGCGTAATTTCATTATGAAGAATTGTAGTGTGAATTATTCGCTATTTCATGTAATAATAATTAGAAAAGATAAATAAACTGTTAAGTTAGGAGAATAATTTCCAGTTGTTGTAGTTCAAGGAATTTTCACATGGTATCAGAGCATGGAAGACTAGATCAAAGGCTCTAGGTGAAGGAAGCTAGTTTGAGCAGTTTTAGAGGGTGTTATGTAGCACCATTTTCTAGATCTATGAAGGTCAATCAAGTAGTGTGAGTAACAGAGAGGCAGAAAATCGATTTCTAGTTCATGTGGAGGAAAAGTTTGATTTCCCTTAGAACTGTAGTAGTAGGCTATGGATTTGCAAGAGAGGGATTCGATAAGCAGATCAATGATGTCGTAGAGTGGATCTAGTGTAGTTATTTTTTCAATAAGGGTTTTACAATTGCAGATCAACATAGGCAATGAAGAGAAAAGAAAACAGATGGAATTTATAGAAATTCTTAGAGGGTTTCCAGTTTTCTAGCTGTAGGAGAGGAGGCCATCTTTTCCAATAGGAGAAGACCATAGAAGACTTGATAGTGTGGCCAATGTGAATTTCAAGGTCAACAATGCATGTGCCAGATCCAAAGAAGGACATTCGGAAGGTAGAGCTATTTATTGTCATGAACATAATTTATATAAATATAATGTAAATATAGTAATGATTACTTAATAAAAATGTAAACACAAATTTCGTAATATGCAATAATCTTCAGAACACTTAAAAGACAAAGGCATCCATTGTAGGACAAGTAATTATATAAAGAATATTCAAATACAAGTGAGATGATGAGATATAACAAATGAGGGTCCCTGTTATCAGGAAATCTAGTGTCCACTTGGAGCTGCTAGTCCCACTAAGACTGGTAGCTATCTTAGAAACAAAAAAACTAAAACTAATTTCGTTTTCCTTTGTGAGAAGTAGATAAGAGTGGAATGAAGGACACCAACCTTAGTCTTGCGCTTGGTTCCTTGCTCGGTTGCTCTCCCTTCTGACAGACAGATCCTTGCCGCTTCTCCTTCATTTACCCAGCTTCAAAGAGCACATGTGGAATCAAAGCATCATAATACTGTCGAAGAATAGAGATCTACAATCATAAAAAATATAGGACCAAATATATATTGACCACAAAAATGCATATATCATCAAACATACAAGAATGTGGAGGAAAACTTGAATAGCTTTATTAATAATCAAGAATAGCAAAGAGGATTACAACCAATTGTTTTGACCCAGCATGAAAGCCCTTCTTTCACCTCATGAAAAGCTTAGATCACCCAACATTATGATATTCCGACAAGAAACCAACCACACTTCCTTACAAGATACAAAATTCCAGCCTCTGGATCTCTGGGATGAGGGATCCATATATAGATGATTGCAAGGGGGTGAGTCAGCTTCTGGGATTTTGATTAGTGTCCTCTCTCTGATAGTTCTTGATTCCACTTGGAGATTGATGATCTCTTACTCATCCCTGGGTGAATTCAGAGAGGAAAGTGTCACAGGAGAAGTTTCTGGAAGATTCCATGAACATCCACCTCGCAAACTGTCTCTGCCATTTGTCCACTCTCGCCCATCGCACCCTACAAAAGGACTTTTCAGTATGCATCGCACCCTTTTCACTGGGCAGGTGGGATGCATCACACCCTTAGCACTGAGCAACCTGTATGGTCTAGTTTTGACCAGTTTTGAGCAGTTTCCTGTAGAGAACTTCTGGGAGATGATGTAATCAATTGACCTTGATCCTTTAGGGTATGAAACAACACTTTTAGGGACTTAGGAGCCCTTGGTTTATGGACATATTTGATTGGGGTTGCAGTGCCCAAAAATGTCTATAAAATTTGCCCCCTAAAGCATGAGGTCGTTAATCTTTTGATGTCGGGTGAAATGCTTTATCATGAGGGTCTGAAGCTTTTTCGAGCTGGAAGGCAACTTGTAATAAGATACAATACAATACATTATCTTCATAATATTTTTCATGATCTAGATGAGGCGGGCATTCCCATGCTTAGCTTTATAAATTCATTTTCATGTACATAAGATAAACAACCATCTGCGCGGGAGACCGATGATTATGATAGAGTCATCATCCTTTGATTCAGATGATCATCTATGCAGCAACAATGTACATTTGATGTCTTTCTTTTCCTGAATATATCGCAGCCCGGATGGATGAAAATAGATCTGGGGTATTCAAACTCATTCAATCTTCACTCGGAGTACAAGTCGATCCATGTGAAAGATGTTTTGGAGTCGAACATGGAAAGACATTGCCTGATTACCAACCAATGATGTAAGCTGTTAACAGGCGCGAGAGGAATCACCGATAATGATGATGACCCTCAAGGTACTATAGTACAATTCGCGTGGTGTGAAAAGGGACTTGGCGTCGAACACTACGCAAAATCTTTCGGTCGAAGTCCATTGATGTAAACCTGTCACCGGAAGTGAGAAACTTGCCATTGAGGCATGCAAGCTTCAAAGTACTGAAAGGGTTGTTCCTAAGTCGACTTCTTTGATAATGAGTTGATGTCGACAAGAAGCGACCCGTCATAGGAGGGCCTTAATGAATCCGACATCTACGACACAGAATGGAGAAAATGATTTTGGAGGTGAAAATTATCCGATGATATAGGGTTCAGGGTGGCGATCATGAAAGAATGGAGCGTGAATGTATTGCAGAGGATGATACACAGGTGAATTCTCTGAGCGACTTCTCTTGAACATACCGGCGACACTGACATGGATTGGTAGCATTAACCCCAAATATGGATGGTGTGATGGACCAATGGTGATATGACCAGTGAACGGAATAACCCAACCTGACTCAGATGCGGAGTGAAAGTGTCATGTTCAAGAGCGACTTGCTACCAATAAAGTTTCTTCAAGTTTTCTTCCCAATTTTTCCCCAATCATTGCTGACCAGTACCTCTTTATTTTTTTCAAGCTTGAGGAGGATAACATATGCTTGTTCTATAAGTTGCCCTTCGGGCAAACCTGTTGCTATATTTTAACGAGCCTAGCAACAGTGAAACTCATTCTTGTCTGTATGGACAAGTTTGTCGCTATTTGGTTTTAACTAGTTTAATGAAAAAGATAACTCGGTCCTTTTCAATTTTAGAGAGTCTGAAAGGGACGTAAAGGAAACTCCAATAATCATTTTTCATCATATAATCCCTTAAGTCCGAAAAAGAATAAAATAATATGAAAGGGATGAATTTTCAGTAATTTTAACGAGTTGAACAAGAAAAGCGCTCGATCGTTTTGTGTAATAATCCCTCAGGTCCAAAAAGATTAAAATCTAGAGGAGGGATAGCACTTCTGGTCGTTTTAATGAGCTGGAGAGGCCAATCGTTCAACAATCTTTTCATATTTTATGAGTCAGGTGAAAAGAGCTTAAAGGAGACTCGTTTTTTGAGGAACGAGTGATAATTTCAGGTAGCAGCTGATTCCAGGTAAGGGTTGGAATTTTCCAATCACGGTAGTGTCACAAGGATGGCTAACAGGATCACTCTTCACAGTTGTTCCTCAAAAGGGGTAAACAATTAAATGGAGGTGAATGATCAGCTAAAACAGAGTGGGGGTGATGATGAGAACATGACCAGGGCTCAAACGCTGATGATAATGCATTCACAATGGTTATTTACCGGAAATTGGTTCATTTTTTAATGAGCTTAAACTCTAGGGGAACGCTTGCTCATTGCTTATGTTTAATTTTTAACAAGCTTGAACTCCACATAAAAACTGCTCGTGCCAGTCGTATGATAAGGATGTCTCATCGATAGGTTCAATTTTTAGGGAGCTTGCACCATTTGAAACTATGCTTCAGCGCCTCTCACATGCAAGCTAGGAATGACCAACTACGCCCCTCTACTTAACTACCAAGATCACTACCAAGGTTAGATAGGAAGCTTTTTCCTTTACTTTGTCGATGCCATGGTGGCCCCTGCAAAGATGAATGGTCGATTTGACCACTCACCCGACCTAGGCGGTTGAGGTCAGCGGAATCATAGAGTTAATGTTAGTTGGTCATTTCTCGCTTGCTCACAATAGGTTTTCATGCCCCCAGGTATAGCGAAGTAGAGTTTCTAGGTTACCCCTCAATTTGCAGACAAAACGTTTGTTCTGTCAGGAAAGGCTTACCTTTTAACAGAGGTATCTTATCCAGTCTAGTCCCCTTTTCCTATACGGACAGGGATTGGACCAATCATATATCCTTCACAGAAACCTACCCTATACCCAGGGTTTCCCTGCCGAAGCAGACCAGGGTGCATGCCCCCTGGGTTTCAGCCATGTCCGCTCGAATCACTCACGCTCTTCAGGTGGATGGAATGGAGATTGATGAGACATTCCTTGCATGAAAAGACCATTTAGGGATGGAATTTGACTATTAGCTATGTGTGATCCGGGGGGCGAAAGCTGGTCTATGAGCTTGACCACTCGTCCTTCATGCGGAAAACACGTTACTCTAAAGAGTGAGGATACAATGGCTCCCATGCAATAAATATAGTCATGCCCAAGGAGTAGATTATAATCCAGAGGTCCTTGGACTACCATTACATTCATGTGAATGGTTTTCCTTCTCAATGTTATCGACACATTGGGAAGGATCCTTAATGGTCGACTGGTTCCTTTGTCAAAGCCTCCCAGATTTCTCATCTCAGGCAGAAGCGATGGCGAAACAAGTGCTTTCCAAGCAATTGAGGAAAGGATACTCACAGAAGCCCCTTCATCTATGATGGTAGTGGCCATGATCATTCTGTATACTTGTGTAATGATTCAGAATGGTACATTAACCAGTACACGGGGTCTGCCTAGTAGATTCCAATCGAAGGAAATGACTAGGTTGCTTGGAGGTAGAACCAAATAAACAGTTAGATACGACTCTGACGAACTTCCTTCCTCCGGTAAAGGAACGGGTAGACTACCCCATGTTCATCAGAGTCTGTGTTTATGAAAAGAATTTGAACAGTGTCATTATCATTCTCTTCGGTGATTGTGTCATCTCAAGATGGACCTTCCGAAGGAAAGACCGGGTCGACTTCCACCTCAACCTTTTGACTTTCATCTAGTATGGATTCAGCGGGTTTATCTTCAATGATAGATGCTTTGACTGACCACAATGGCGTGTCGGTCGGATTTTCAACTAGCGATGGACTCGGCAAGAGTTTCTTATATCTAGGAGGAAGCGTAGCAGTGAAGCCGGACAGTCATCCAAAACTCTTTTAGCTTCATCTAGGAAGGGACAATGATGGATGGCGTGATCACCTTCACACAGTTTACAAGGAAATTTACATTTCCTTTTTTGTCCAAATGCTTCGTTTTCACTAGTTGATGGTGTACTTTCAACATCGTCTTCATAGGTTGATGACACCAGGTTGTGCAAACGAGGAGACCAGTCCCTTAGGATCAAAGGGATGCAGCAACAATCTCGGTGATAGTGGTATCCTTTGCAAATGAAACATGGAGATTTACGCTTAGATGGTGTAGTGTGTGGATTTTCATTAGACGATGCTTGGTTACCCTTTTTCGCCTTTGGCTCCTTCTTCTTCTTCTCTTTCTTCTCCTTCCCTTTCTTCTTATTCTTTTACTTGATTTTTAGCTTTACCGGCTTTATCAAGTGAAGAGGAAGGAGGAGAGGGAGAATTGGATGAAGTAGAAGGTTGGGGGGTAACTTTAGTATCATCTAGTTGCTGACTTGATTGCTCAGGAATCATGGTGTTCTGAACAACAGAGATCGAGAAGAGCCATACGGGCAAGCCGATTGTCAATCCTAGAAGTGACAATGTGGCCATATGGGGTGCACCAACATCTCCCCAAGAGGAGAAAGGACTAGGATTTCCTCCAAGGGGAAATCCTTGGTTGGTGGACTCCATTTTTCTCAACCTAAGACCAATGCGGGAAAGGTGGAGTTATTTTGATTAAAATAAATTTTAGATGCTTTGACACAACTTGTTTTTTCAATTTTTAAGAGTCGAGAAAAAACAAAATATGACTTTAGTCGCCTTTGATTTTTAATGAGCCTGAAGTGACAATTGCTCAGATGGACCTTTTCCTTTAAGGATTCTGAAAAGGAACGAAAGAGACTACTCTAGAAATCTAGACAGAGGGATTACCAAATCAATCGCAAAACTGCAGAATACTTTTTATGGTACGACAATCAATCTTCCTGAATGTTGTGTTCAGTGCATTGCGATTGATAGGGCGGCAGACACGACTTCCTATGGATAAAGGATATAGACTATTGTGGTCTCCCAATATATACTCGACGATATGTGGGAGCACAAGTCCATACTAGCACTTGCCATCTCAAAGAGGAGGAATCACCCAACCAACAGTGAAAATGATAGTTACCAGGCTTTACGACGCCGGAATACGTCTCTAGCCTAGACTTCTAGATGTTGTGTGTTAGGTTCCAAAGCATTTTTAGGTTCATTAAATTTATTTTACAGTTGATCTTTCTTAAGAAATTTTCCTTTTAGGTTCACCGCGTGATGTAGATGTACAATTCTAAAAATGCAATCTAAGATGACAAACAATCATTTAATCTTCTTTTTGCAATGAAAATCTTAGCTACTAAAGAAAGAGAGATGATATTCTTTCAACATAGAGCAGAGAGCACACACTAGATGCACTGTCCTAAATCAAACCAACAAGCAGTCTAAATGCAAATGCACATGCATGTATTTTTTTCAGCTTTGTTAATGTGTGAATGACAAGAAAAATGCTAAGTACAAATCTAAATTATCTTTTCAAAGCGACAGTACTAACAAATTTCTCTTCAAAAATGAAAGGAAGATAATGACAACACTTTACTATTTTGAATTGAAAAATGCTTTCGAAACTTGAAACACTACTAATTCAAATCAAATACAAGAGTAACTGTATAATCGACCATCAAGAACAATAGAATTCTTTTCTTTGACTGAAAACGACACTTGTGACACTTTCAAATCAAAAGACGACAGTTCGACTATGCTACTACTTTGTAAAAGAGAACTGAAAATGGCGGAAAATACATAAAAACATTCACAGTTCTTTGCACAATGGAGGTGGAATGATGGAAAGGAAGGGGGTTTCCACAGTGGTATACTGATCACAGATAGAAAAACTCCTGAATAGAGCTGAAGAGAGTGAACACAGAAACCAAAAAAAGAGAGTAGAAGAGGTCTTGTCTAATCAGCGCACCTGTAACACAGGGAAAGTGCGATGCAGCACACTTACTGCACACGAGAAGTGCGATGCATCAAGATTCCCAAGAGTAAAAGGTACGATGGTCCAGAGACGAGACTTCAACTGGGTTCCGGGTCACAGTTTGCAGCGCAGTTCAGGGATTTAGGCCGGGAAAGTGATGTACAGTAAATAGAAATCACAGGGGCTGATCTATTGAGGTTACTAGAGCCACCACTAGGGCAATTAGAAATTTTGCAAATTGATTGTTCAGTTTATAAAAAAAACCCAGAGATAGACTGAAGCAGCATTGATCTACTTTGCACTTGCATAAAAAATTCAGTTTCAAGGCTAGCTGGCTTGACCTCAAGCTCCATCTGTAACTTTATAAAACAAACAAATATAGACAAACAAACAATAGATTCGTTCCCCATTGGAGTCGCCATTTTGTTATCGAGAAATCTAGTGTCCACTCGGAGCTGCTAGTCCCACTAAGACTGGTAGCTATCTTAGAAACAAACAAACTAAAACTACTTTCGTTTTCCTTTACGAGAAGTAGATAAGAGTGGAATGAAGGACACCAACCTCAGTCTTGCGCTTGGTTCCTTGCTCGGTTCTTCTCCCTTCTGACAGATCCTTGCCACTTATCCTTCATCTACCTAGCTTCAAAGATCACCTATGGAATCAAAGCAGCATAATACTATCGAAGAACAGAGATCTACAATCATAAACAATATAGGACCAGATATATATCTACCACACAAATACATATATCATCAAACATACAAGAATGTGGAGGAAAACTTGAATAGCTTTATTAATAATCAAGAATATCAAAGAGGATTACAACCAATTGTTCTGACCTAGCATCATCCTCCAGCTTGAAAGCCCTTCTTTAACCTCATGAAAAGCTTAGATCACCCAACACTATGATATTCCAACAAGAAACCAACAACACTTCCTTACAAGATACAAAATTCCAGCCTCTAGATCTCTAGGATGAGGGATGGATATATAGATGATTGCAAGGGGGTGAGTTAGCTTTTGGGATTCTGATTAGTGTCCTCTCTCTGATAATTCTTGATTCCACTTGGAGATTGATGATCTCTTACTCATCCCTGGGCGAATTCAAACAGGCAAGTGTCACAGGGGAAGTTTCTGGAAGATTCCATGAACATCCACCTCACAAACTATCTCTGCCATTTGTCCACTCTCACCCATCGCACCCTACAGAAGGGCTTTTTAGTATGCATCACACCCTTTTCATTGGGTAGGTGGGATGCATCGCACCCTTAGCACTGAGCAACCCGTATGGTCCAGTTTTGACCAGTTCTGAGCAGTTTACTGTGGAGAAATTCTGGTAGATGATGTAATAAGATGACCTTGATCCTTTAGGGTATGAAACAACACTTTTAGGGACTTAGGAGCCCTTGGTTTATGGACATGTTTGATTTGGGTTGCAGTGCCCAAAAATGTCTATAACAGTCCCATATATATACCTAACCAATTACACTTTCATGAATGGTCATGTCCTTAGAGACATTCCTCTTCAATACTAACTACTACTTGATGTTCATTAATTAATCATTACTATATTTACATTATTTTTATATAAATTATGTTCATAACATTTCCTTCCTCTTCAAAAATCTTTGTCCTCAAAGCTCTATTGCTGACAAGATGTGTCATATGTTTCTTCATCTTTGTAATATGTTCACATCTTTTGGAATTATTCAATTCATTATCTTCATTGATACAAGATGATAAATCCCTTGGAGTGATAAATAAAATTGTCGAACTGAGAAAGGATCTAACCATCCTAAATCAATCTTCTATGGAAATTTTCAATTACTTGATAGATGAGATAAATTATTATTGTTAGACTGGATTATGCTGAAATCATTATTCTTTGGAACATAATACTGTTTTTTATGTTCTGAGTGATACATATACATGAATTGATTGAGTTGTATGCCCTTGTGATTTAGATGTCGATAAGGAATTCTTTTGGTTAGACTTTCCCTTATCAAGTGTGTGGAAATTTTCTGATTTACTTTAGGTATTGAGGTTGTTGAGTTGGTTACAAAATCTTCACTTGAAATTTCCATCGTTTGAATTGCAATAGATGAGTCTGTTTTTTCTTCAACTAGCTTGTGCTCTTCTTGAGTTGTCATAGTCACTCAATCGATACTCATTCCCTTATCTTGAAATTGAATTTCTTCATTTGAAGATTTCAACGCTTCCTTCTTATTAATTCATTGTACCTTGTTTTCCAACAACTTCTTGTCCTTCTTAAGCTTTTTAATTTGCATCAGTAATTTTTCATTATGGTTTTTAAGCTGAGAAACTTGTTCATTTCTATCAGTGATAGTTTTGTCAACTTAACTTTTCATATCTTGGAGTAATTTTTTACCTTCTTGAAAAAACAATTTTGAAATATCTTGTATCTCTTCTGGTGTTACTGAATCTGAATTCAATGTAATGTCTTACAATCTTATTTTTTTTCTTCCTGTAGGAAAATGTCAAAAACTTCTTTCTCATATTTAGGATAAAAGATCCTAGTGATTCCATCCAAGGTGAACCTAGAATAATATCACCTTGATCCTCCCATAGGAATCGAATATAGAAATGTGATATAAAATTATAATCCCCAATATTTAATTGTAAATCAGTTATGTAATATTATTTTCTATCCTAGCGGTCTAATTTTTCAATTGCACTTGACTCGGGAATTTCCAATTGGTTAGCATGGTTAGAATTTATATAATTTTTTCCTTCAGCGGGAGAGATAAAAATAATAACATCTTTTCCTACAAGAGTCCCCTTAATTCTAAATAGCATTGGAGCAGTGTTGCATGAGGTTCCTAAAAATCTCCCTTCCTTCAATTCTAAATTAGACTCCATTACTTTCTCTTCAATGATTGATTCCATTTGCAGTCGTCAATAAAAATGATACTTTGATCAAAAATTTTATATATTCTTATGTGAATGACCACTTTATCAAAATGTAATAACATCCTTTTAATATGACTATATAAAAATGTTTAATTTCCTTTTTTATATAAAAATTGTCTGCTTTATCTTCTAGATTAAAAATATATCTCCCTTTAAAATATAATACTTCTCTTTTTTATTTATTTTTATCATTTTTTAATTTAACACTTATATTTAAAAATTTCCCTCAAAAGTGTTTGTTATTTCAACTATATTGTCCTCACATTAAAATCAATTTTATACTAACTAATCCAATATTCCCAACGAATGTTTCTTAATGTCACGACGCTTATATTTGGAAATTATTAAAATTATTTGACCCACACATTTTTCCAATGGCATCAAAATACCTATCGTTGCAGTTGTCCGTGCCTACAGGGTAACATAAACTTGTGCAAATATGCCTATGAGTTCATATATAATGCATCAAGTGACAATGGTTTACCATATGAGTTTAGACAGGATGCACCACATGAAAATCATGGGAAAATGATTGCTTCTGCAAATTTCTAAGGAGAATTAACTTGTCTATGATGGTGTGGAGGTGTCTAGTGGCTGAGCAAGGTCAATGATTGCATGCCCACAATGTTGGTCTTAAATGACAGCTTGTGGCTGCTTGTTTGCAATGGTAGTTGGTCACATGAGTTGTGTGTACAACGTTGTAGGAAAATTCTATTTGGTAGCAACAACAGTTAGTGAAGGAAGGGAAATGAAGGTAATGCAGCTTGTCAGTGTCAATTGATGGTGATTAACGAACTATAGCACTGGTGGCTCATGGTGACTAAGTTGAATGGATAGATGACAAATGACAATATTGGAAGATGATCGACAACTGAGGTGACAAGTGCATATGGTTCACTCTTTCTTGATCGAATATTGACATATTAGATGGAGGCGATGGGTCAGACATGACCTAGGTAAGATGCTACTTCATTTTCTATATAAATCATATTTTATATTATTATTATTATTTATAATTTTATTTATAATTTTTTTTTTTCGACTTTATATATATATATATATATATATATATATATATATATATATATATATATATATATATATATATATATATATATTCATTGGCCAAGGGTCTGACAACAAGATGGAGAATATCCAAATTTTGTAGCGAAACGTTTTGATCATGACAACAATGAAGTTAACAAAAATTAATGGCCAAAGGCCAGATTAGACTGACTCTATGCAGGGGATGAGAGGCCAGAGGATCGAACAAATTTAATACCAATGTAATGAACTAAGTTCATATATACAATAATCTTTAGAATGCTTCGAAGACAAAAACGTCTACTGTAGGAAAAGTAATTATATAAAGAATAGCTGAATACAAGTGAGATGATGAGATGTTACAAACAAGGGTTCCATATATATACCTAAGAAGTTACCCTTTCATGAATGGTCATGCCCTTAGATACATGCCTCTTAAGTACTAACTACTAATTAATTTTCATTAAGTAAACATTACTATATTCACAAACTTTTATATAAATTATGTTCATAACAATTACCTAGAAGAGGAGTAATAGGTTGTGCGAATTTTGGGAAGGACACCGGAGGAAAGTGCAGAGGAAGATCTATGCATTTCCAGTAGGAAGTGTGAGTGAAATAGAGAGACCAAGGTAGGCTATCAAAAGGAGAAGGATATTTCCATCATATAGTTCTCCAATTTATTTTAATTTCATAGAAATGGCCACAACAAGACTCAAAGATTAGGATAGACTTGACAAAGCGTCTAATTTTGGCATCTAGAAAGCGGATACAATTCCTATTAGATGAACATGACTTGAAGGAATTTAGGATTAATGTAATGGCTAAGACTATAGATCTAAAATAGATGAAAACTTTCAAGAAGGAGATGGAAAAGTCCAAGAGGATGGTCCTAGATAGAGTTCAGGACCATACTGTCTCAAATATTGCAAATAAGAATAGAAAAAAGGAAATGTGGGATGCCATTATGAATTTTTATGAAGTTCCAACTTAGAATAGGAAAACAATTCTCAAGGATAAGTTAACGTGAGTCAGAATGTAGAAGGGAAATGATTTTACATCCTACCTCACTAGGACTTAGGGAATTACAGACTAACTTACAGTTGTAGGAGAGAAACCATCAGATAGTGAGCTGATGTGCATGATATTTAGTGGGTTCTCCAAGGAGTGGAGTACATTAGTCCATGTTATTTCTAGATGTGACACACTTCCAGGTTGAGAGTGCCTATGGAGTGACTTCACTCAAGAAGAGCTAAGGATCAACCTTGTAGATGGTACTATAAGCAATAGTAGTAAGGGAATGAACGTGGATAAGGAAGAAGAGATTGTAGCCATTATAGGTAAGGGAAAGGAGAAGGGTCCTAGTCAGGGATAAGACTCAAAGGGAAAGAAGAAGAAGAAGGGACTATCAAAGTTCAATTTCTTTAGATGTGATGAGTTTAGTAACTACATCACCCAATGTCCAAAGAGGAAGAAGGACATGAATGAGAACCAAACAACAACTTCGATAGAGATCAATGAGTTGACCTCCAAATTGGAGGAATTCACATTGACAACAGTAGTACCTCTATATGGAGGGGGAATATGATGCTTTATTTTACCAAATCGGGCAAGATTTGAGGGATAATAAATAGGAGGTCTAGATCTAGCCATGGAGGGATTTATTAGTAGATCAGATCCAGTTGTTGCAAGTTCTTCACAATGATCAACACCTTCGCTATGAGAGCCCACAATAGTAAATTATCAGGAGAATTTAGGTGCCAGTAAGGCATAGGGAGATACTTGAGCGACAATGTAGAGCTAGTTACAATCATATACTTGAGATGAAATTGTAAATCTAGTTGGGCATAACTAGATGCTTAGTAGACAATGCAGAGCTAGTTGTATTCAAAGGCTCAAGGGATAGTTTCAAAGCCAGTTTCAGTGACACAGTAGATTAGGAGAGATTGAGTTTCTAGTTGGAACTGTAATAAATTAGTGTGAATGGTGATAGTGTGAATTGGCCAATTTCAAGTAGTAGGAAATATTTCAACCAAAGAGAGATTGCATGAGAGAGTTTCCATCGAGGGGTGGCAGTGTGAATTAGCTAGTTTTAGAGTGCAAGTGTAGTTCCAGCTAGAGAGATACTCCATTATAGGGTTTCCAGCCTAAGAGAGACTTCCCAGTTCTCATTCAGAGGGAGATCATGGTCAATATACATAGTAGCAATGATAGAAACAACACAGTAAAAGTGAAGAGGAAACAACGAATATGCATCAATAGTGTGAGATCAGAGTTGTGTAGTGATAACATAGGTTGATTCAACTATGAAGTTAGTAGTATAATAAGAATATGCACAGTGGCATGGTGTACAACGTTTTCTAGATTAACTTATTCATAGTGATTTCTAGTGATAAGGAGTTTGATCAACTTCAATATGTGAAGGATGGAGGTATAAAAAATGTTAGACATCAACACCATGGATTAGTTCAGCTACAACATGTTCCCACATATCAACAGGTGGCTGATATACTCATGAAATCTCTAGGGATATCTAAGTTTGTTTACTTCATAGAACAAATGGGTATAGTGGAGAACACTTTCCTATCTAAGAGAGAGTGTTAGCTTTTTATGGATATGGTAGCATCATATAGGTGTTCTAGTCTCTAAGCTGTTAAAAATAATATCTCAAAAACTTAGGAAGTGTTTTGAGAGAAAACGCTTAGAAACCTCACAATTGAATTAATTTATCAATAATTAAAATGTTCCTATTTCTAACTTAAGAAAATTTATTAATTAATGGGTATTAATTGAGGAAAATGATTTTGTTCTATAGACTTCCAAAATAGTGATTTTATGGAGTCTAATATGATCTAAGCCATTGATCATGATTATATCTTGGCCATTGATGCTCTAGAAAGAGATTAAAATGCTGGGAAAAATACTAAGGGGGTGGGGGGGGGGAGTGAATTAGTATTTGAAAACCACTTTAACTTTTCATTTCATATTGTAATTTTTATATGCTACTATCATTATTATAACCAACGTATGTACACAACTTCAGTAAAACCAAACAACATATGCCAGTTAACTAACTTTTCATATATTTCATCACATGTTCATCTTTAACCAGTGCATCATTACTTCATTATTCATTCATTAAGAAGAAACCATGAGAAGTAAAGAACAAATAGATCATCAACACACATGAAACATATCAACATGCATGAACACCAAGATTTTACTTGGAAACCCAATGTGGGAGAAAACCACTGCTTTCACCATCTCTGTTTTCTTCTTTTATTATTAAGAAAAATTCTTACAATCGTGTATTAGAATAGACTTTTACCATCCCACAGGAACCAACCTATAGAAGGCTATAACCTTCTCTCATTCTCCAGCCCCCATTGGAAGGGAGCTCCAACCCCTTGATCTCATTTATTAGCTGCTACCAAAAGGGAGCACCTACACCCTATAAATATTTACCAACTACCACTGGAAGGGAGATTTGACTCCCTTACTCAAGGCTCCAACCCTCAACATCTCTTGTGGACCATGTTTCATAATATTTCATACTGGATCCACCTGATTGAAAACATCAAACTTGTAAGCCAATTTTCATCATATTTTCATACTAGACCCACACCCATCATTAAGCTCAATATAAAAATGAATACTGAATCTAAAAGATAATCACTAAACCAACCGAATCACTATAATACCAGCAAACCAATAACTAAATCTCAATCAACGAATGTAACTATATCAAACCAATCCATAACAGATCATGTTAATGCACAACCATTCATTAATATACCAAGCCATACACTGTTAATCATCATAGAAACCAATAGTTGTTCCTACAAACCATGATCAGATATACTTTCTTCCTTTGAAGAATATCTTCGTACATATCTCAAATCACTGACAATTGAACCTGAACCATTGTAATACTGAAATAACCATTGAATCATGTACTGAATAAATCATGGCTCACTGAATCAATTACATATCACCACATTGTAGAATCATCACTAATTATCATTCCATTCCATAAGCTATCATATCATACCAATCCATAATCATTCATTAATATGCCAAACCATACACTATTCTTCATCATAGAAACATAGTGTTATTCCTACAAACCTTGATCAAACATACATTAGAATGTATACACTACTAATCTAAATTACACACATGTATGCATGTTATTTCTCTGTATTATACCTTCATATAGATCTCAAAATACTGTGCATCAATCACTGGACCATACAAACCATAGATCATTGAATCACACCTAGTCAAACTTCTGTACCATTAAAATTAATCAATACAACCAAATAACCTCAATCCTCACTATCAGATGAAGATCATAATGATAGAGACATCATCAAAAAGCAACAACAAATAAACCAAACATCATCAACTATAAAAATCAATCATCAGTTAAAACCCTAGTTTGTACACGTGACTTGCACAAGGAATATCTGTGTATGTACGTGCTTACCATACATAACACCCACATATAGACCTCAACGCATTGCAAAATTATATAGACGACCCTATAGAGATGGATTTGTGTATGCACTCAACTATTCCCAAACATACCTGCTTACATATTTGAGCACTTTTGCTGCAAACATAGACTTATGAATACTTCAATCAAATCACAACATCATTATAACCAAAAATATATCATTTTTAGTTACTTAAATATGTTCAATAAGTAAATAAAACAAGCATATATGTCAGTATACTTCGAATCTTTCATATCTGAGTCTTATCCTTTCTCCCTGTGCACACCTGTTCCAAATCAGATCATACCTAGATAACCCATTACTTCCACACCTAACACCTTGATCTCCTTCTATTTATATAATTTTAGCCTTAACCAATACCTTAGGACAATCCATTAGTAATGTTGTTGGTATTCTTTGACGGGATCAAATAACCATTGTCACTTCCATTACTATGGGCCAATAACCTAGTAAAGACCCTTGGTATCTATATTACCATGGTGCATATTATGTAAATTAATTTTCTTCACAATACCTGCATATGTACACAAACTTTCTTCTCAGGACCCTTGTATACTTTCTCAAACATCACCTTTATCATTCATCTATCTCTGAACTATCATTCCTTTGTTCATATCACCTGTAGAATTTGCATAAATAGTCTGCATAATCATCCAATTATCATAATGTTAACATATTTGTCAAGTAGGTTTCCATCAAGGACAACACATTATCCATAATTCCAACAATCTCCCCCGTTGGACTTGATGGAAACCACTTTGGTGTTTGGTCATCACCTAAAAATACCCATGAACACACCTACAAATAACAAGTCTTCTCACTAAGAATTCTTCTCCAAAGACCAAGCTTCTCTCCCCCTTTGACCTCAAGGGGAAAGGGATGACCAATGTTGAATGTAGGCTTATCTCCCCCCTTTGTAGAGAAGATCACTATAGGCCTATCTTTTGAATATGAAAACTACATACTAACCATTCTCCCCCTGAGCATATGTTAGAGTTGATAAAGATATACAATAAAAGAACAATACTTTATGACTTAACCAATTATGACCTTTATTATCACCAATGGCTTATGATTAGATCAATCACCCAACACAATGGGGTTACATATTTGAACCAACATTACATCAATTGCCCAAAATAAGGGCATTTCATCCATAACATGACTTGATCCCAATAGCCCATACATGACAAAATTTTACAATGATTTACAACATGGGTCTTTACATGACCTTTACATCAAGAGATATATATGATATTTATAATCAAAACCAGATATCTCAACCATGAGGTAGCAAGATCATGATAGTCATCAACAACCATCATTCTCCATATAGGAATCTGCAACATAAACATCTAATAACAACAACATATACAACAACATGAACATTTTCATCATCAAGAAGCTATGTAAGATAAGGCAATGTAGCTCCAATATCATCATCCTATGACCAAATATGCAAAGTTTCCAAGCATCACCAAGCAATTGTAGAAGAATCATAAGGTAGTGCAATAAAGTTTTTTCAGCATCTCATCCACTTGACCTCATATCATCAATGTCAACATGCTCTTTCCATATATAGGAAGAGCCACGATCCTCACATAGCAACACCATAGGTAGCATGTACATGTGCAATTAGAATAACCTTCACAAATCATAGAACTGACTGGTAGCATCATCAACCATCATCTTCAATGAACATAACATACATATCTTCTTTATCAATATTTGAGAACAACATTTTTTCCAAATGTAGCTCAAGCAATATATAGGCATCATCTATATCTCTACTACATGCAATTTATGCATCATTTATAACTCATGACATCATGACAACAACATATATATCTTCATCAATGAAATATGCCAACAATGGTGAGTAAATCATGGACTCATCATCACCAACCAATCGTAGCATAAGATTGTGCAATCAAGTTCTGTTATTAACTCATATCGCTATCTCATGTCATCAATATCAACGTGCTCTCTTTACACATAAGAAAGTCACAATCCTCAAATAGCATGTACATCATCATATGCATCAACAACATGTGTGTAAACAAAGAGAACCTTCAATCATCACAAATCTGATTAGCAACATCACATCTTCAGTATACATCTCTCCAAGTTTTAACAATATATTTACCAAAATTGAGAAATATATAGGCATCATCCATATGACATAATGTCAAAAACATATCAATGTCAACAAGCATTAAGTGAAACATAAACTCATCATCATCAACTAATTCCAACAATGACAATATCCTACACATCCCTTTATCAAGTGCAACTAAAGTAACATATAAACATCAACCATAAGTTCATCATATCCAATCCATGCCTAATGATCATCTTCAGAAAAGAGTGAGCAAGCCAAAAACACCATCATGCAACAAGGAACCATAATTCCAATAATGCACTATTGGAAGCATAATAGACGCTCCCCATAACTTTGTGTGAACTATGAACTTATCAATTAGCTAGTGCATCAAAGAACCATTTCATCAACAACAATAACATAAGACTTGCAATAACTCATAACTTAATCATTCCTAAGCATCATATCACAAACAGTTTGCAAAAAACTAATATCAAAACTAGAAAGCCAATAATATCTTATGGAAGCATATGAGAAGATACCCCTGAATCTGTGTTGTATGTTCCTGTTTTTTGTTACTTCATCAAATGTAATGTCAATAATAGCAAAACATCATCAAATTAATATCAAACAAATAGAGAACCATCACCAAGATACTCATGCATAGCTCCCCCTAATATCATACGTCAATGATCTTGTGGACCTGATAATCATCACCCGCTCTTCATGAGGTCATGTACCTCATATCACTTCTGTAGTCACTATTAGAAGTATGCTTTAAACAAAATAAATTGCAGTGGGAAAGATCTTCTTTTATTCTGAATCTGATGAAGAAGAGGAACTATACCTCTTATTTCTGACTGAATTCTTCTCTGTTAGCACATATATTTTTCTAGATTTCTATGTCCTCTTGCTATAACCTTTTGAGTTTCTTCATCTATAACTTTGAATTTAGTTGATGTAAATAAAATTATACACCCTTTATCAACTATTTGACCTACACTTAGAATATTATGCTCCAGGCCTTGAACTAATAATGCATCAAATGATTTTGCATACTTGTCAAGTTTGATTCTACCTTTTCCCATAACTTTTGTTGTAGCACTATTTCCAAGAATCACCTTACCATCTTTATTTTTCTTGAGAGACTCAAACTTGTCGTTATCTCCAGTCATGTGATGAGAACATCTTCTATCTATGTACCATTCATATTTATCTTCATCTGAGCAAAGAAAAAGACCACACCTTGTTTGTTCTTCTTCCTTTTTCTTAATATGAGGAATGTTGGTGGATCCAAATTTATTAGGTATTTTGATAACAATGTTCTTATTTGGTTTCTTGTCATGTTTTCAATGAAGAGCCATTGATTTGTTCCTGCATTCTTTTGATACATGACCAAACTTGTTACAAGCATAACATCTTATATGACCAGAAAATAGAGATGAGGAATCATAATATGTTTGTTTCATATTCATTTTATTGCAATCAATAGCTTTGTGACCAAATATGTTGCAAACAAAACAATATCCCTTAAAGAAACCTAAGTACCTATGAGTTGATGACATTCTTGTGAAGTGGCTATTTTCTTGAGATAGAAACAATCTACTTTTGCAATTGGTAGCAACATGTCCATAATTATGACATATAAAGCATTCAACATTATAGATCAAAGGAGAGAATTGATTAATGTTTCTATTATTGGGAGAAAATGGTTTCTTTTGAAAATTCATCTTCCTTGTTTATTGATATGGTTGACTTCTTATGTCTTTAATAGGAATTTCAGATTTCCTATTGTTATCCTTCAAGATCCTTGCAGAAGCCTCTGAACTAGATTCTCCTTTTACAGTTTCATGAAGACAAAGACCAGATTTAATGGAACGAGACCTTCGACTACAAGGAATGTTATCCAAAATCTTAGTACTATCTTGAAATTTCACATGTTTATCCTTTTCTTCTAATTTACCTTTTAGAATGTTTACCTCAAATTCCAATCCTTGAAACTGTTCTTCCTTTTCTAGATATTTCTTTCTCATTCCTTATTCAACCCTTCTTCCTTCTTTCTATTGCTTCTTTAATTCAATAATCTCCTCCTTCAACCCTTTCTTTATTCTTCAAATACTTGAAGTAGCTCTTCATTTCGCTTGTTTGAATTTTCAAAATATGCTCTTAGAGAGACGATCTTCACTTCAATTCCTTCATAATATTGTTTAGATTCTACTGCAACATTTACCGATTAAACATGATCCTTGTTATCATATGCCTACAACTTATCCTTAAGATTGTTAATCCTTTTCAAAGAAAAATCAAGTTTTCTTCTAAGATTAAGAACTTCCTCTAACCTATCTTCTTCTGAATCAGTAACTCCATCTGACATAACATACTCATCTTTTGATACATCATTATTTTCTTTAGAAATAAGATTACCTGTTGGTTCTCCTGATGAAAAATATTCCTTTGTTTTTCCTTCATGGATTTCCTATATATTATCCCATACTTCCTTTGCAATTTCATAGTGCATAACCTTTCCTAATGCTAAATCAAGTATGTTACCAATGATTTCATTTAATGCTACATTATTATTTTGTAATTCTTCACTTGATGGAGGAGTTTTAGTGCAACCATTACATACTAAATTCCAAACATAAAATCCTAGGTTCATTAACTTAGACTTCATCTTTTCTTTCCATTCCTGATAGTTATCATCACTTAGCATAAAGATACCTTTATTGTCCATTGTTTCTGACTTGCCTTGCCTTTTGGCTGCATACTGTCCTTGATCAATAAATGCAGATATTTCCATAACATAAGATGCATCACTTCCATTGGTATCCTAAATTGACTTCTTCCTTTGAGTTGCCTTCTTCTTTTGCATCTTTCCCATAATCCCTGATCCACTCTCAAGCAGTTAAGCTTCAACTGGAGTGACTTGCGCTAATACCGATTATTGGGAAAAATACCCAGGGGGGTGAATTAGTATATTAAAACCACTTTAAATTTTCATTTTATATTATTATTTCTATACGCTACTATCATTCATGTCACCAACATATGTATGCGACTTCAGTGAAATAAAACAATGTAGATCTAGTTAACTAACTTTTCATATATTTCATCACTTGTTCATATTTAACCAATGCATCATTACTTCATTATTCATTCATTAAGTAGAAACCATGAGAAATAAAGAAAAAATAGATCATAAAAATGTAAGAAAAATATCAACACGCATAAACACCAGGATTTTAGGTGGAAACCCAATGTGGGAGAAAACCACCACTGCCATCGTATCTGTCTTCTTCTTTTATTATTAAGAAAACTTCTTACAATATTGTATTGGCGCATACTCTTACCAGCATGTAGGAACCCACTTGTATAAGGTTACAGCCTTCTCTTGTTATCCAGCACCCACTAGAAGGGAGATCCAACCCCCATATCTCCTTTACCCGTTGCTATTGGAATGGAGATCCTACTCCCTTAAAACATTTACCAATTACCACTAGAAGGAAGCTTCAACTCTCTCACTGAAGGCTCCAATCCTTAACACCTCTTATGGAACATGTTTCGTAATATTTCATACTGGGTCCACGTGACTCAAAACATCAAACCTATAGGTCACTTTTCATCATATTTTCATACTAGACCCACACCCATCATTAAACTCAATATCAAACTGAATACCGAATCTGAAAGATAATCACTAAACCAAATGAATCACTATAATACCATAAAGCTAATCACTAAATCTCAATCAACCAATGGAACTATATCCAACCAATCCATAACATATCATATCAATCAACAACCATTCATCAATATACCAAGCCATACACTGTTAGTCATCACATAAACCAATTATTGTTCCTGCAAACCTTGATCATATATACTTAAAAATGTATACTCTACTATTTTGAAGAACACTTGCATATATATATGCATTTCCTCTGAATAATACCTACTTACATATCTCAAATCATTGATAATTGAATTTGAATAATTTAATAGGGAAATAACCATTGAATCATATGCTGAATCAATCACAAATCATGAACCAATTATATATCACCACATTGTAGCATCATCACTAATTACCATTCCATTCCATAAGCTATTAGATCATAGCAATGCAAAAGCATTCATCATAATACTAAACCATACGTTGTTCTCCATCACAGAAACACAATGTTGTTCTTTCAAACCCTGATCAAACATACATTAGAATGTATATGCTAATTCTTTGAAGTACACCAATGTATGTATGCGCTTCCGTTGTATCACACGTGCATACAGATTTTAGAATACTGAGCATCAAGCACTGAACCATACATAGATCATTTCACCAGTTACAGATCAATCCATATTTTTGAACCAATTATAGACAATAGATCATTGAATCACACCTAGTTAAACTTTTGTACCATTAAAACTGATCAATACAATCAAATCACCTTAATCCTCACTGTCAGGCGCAGATCATCATGATAGAGACATCATCAACATAAAACAAAAAATAAACCAGACATCATCAACTTTAAAAATCTACCATCAGTTCAAACCCTAGTTTGTATATGCAACTTACATAAGGAATATTTGCGTATGTACATGCTTACCATACAAAACAGCTGCATACAAATATCAACACACTAAAATTTTTATCTCAGATTATATACGCGACCCTACATAGATGGATCCACATATGGACACAGCTATTCCCAAACATACCTATGTATAGACCTGAAAACTTTCGTTGCATACATAATTTTACTCTCTACAGCCTTTACTACTAGAATCACATACCTCTGAATACTTCATTCATATCATAGCATCATTATAACCACAGATCTATCATTGTTAGTTACTTAGAAATTTTCAATAAGTAAATCAAAGAATCATATATGTCAACATACTTCGGATCTTTCAGATTTGAGTCTTCTCTTTGCTCCCTGGTGCACACCTATTCCAAATCAGATCATCCATAGATAACCCATTACTTGCACACCTAACACCTTGATATCCATATCCTTATATAGTTTTAGCCTTATCCAATACGTTATGCCAATCCATTAATAATTTTGTTAGTATTATTTGATGAGATCAAATAACCATGGTCACTCCCATTTCTATGGGCGAAAACCTCAGTAAAGAACCTTGGTATACAGACTACCATGGTGCGGGTTATGTACGTGGGTTTTCTTCAAAATACTTGCGTATTTATGTGACCTTGGTTCTCACGAACCACGTATACTTTCTCAAACATCACCTTTATCATTCATCTATCTATAGACTATCATTCCTTTGTTCATATCACCTACATCATTTGCGTAACTAGTATGCATAATCATTCTGTTATCACAATGTTGACATCTTTATCAAGTAGGTTACCATCAAGGACAACACATTATCCTTAATGCCAATATATAAGAGCGAGTCAAAGGGATTGGAGAAGACACATTGAGTGAGAAAGGTAGTTCGAATTACCGAGTATGCATAATTTAGCAAGGTGTAGTTCCAGCCAAGGGAGAGAATGTAGCAAGGGTTTGCAACAATGAGAATTCCTAGAGAAATTATTAGGATATTTTCCAGTGATCTAAAGTTAGGAAAAGAGGATGAATTATCTAACAATGTAGGTCATATTCTATAGCGAAAGTTGCCTATTTTTCCAGCGTGAGTTTCCAAACGAAGGATCAATTCAATTTCTAGAGTCCAGATCTAGTCCTAGTAGGAAAATTGAATTGTTTCTAGAAGCAGAGGGAGGAAAGATGATGTGTCAGGAGGAGTTTCTAGGAAAGAATTTATTTATTTATTTTTATTTTTATTTTATTTTTTTTCTGAGGCTGCAATGCGCATTTCTAGGAAGAGGTGTAAGTTTCGGGAAGAAGTGTGAGTAGTCCATAGAGGGCCATATCGAGTTGCTATGAGGGAAAATCATTTTTTCATTATATTTTAATTTGAGATAAATTATCGGAGCTAATACAGATTGGATAGTAGTTGTAATTCTCTATTCTTCTTGCAAAATAATAAAACCTTCATATGTTGCATTGGTTTTCCCTTCGCTACTTTTCCAGGGACTTTTGTCCGAAATCAATAGTGTCATTTTTATTGTGTGTGTGTGCATCTAATTCTCGGTTCTAGTTTTGTATTTTCGCAACATAATTTTATTGTGAAGAATTGCGATGTGAATTATTCGTTATTTTCCATAATAATAATTACAAAAGAAAAATAAATTGTGAAGATAGGAGAATAATTTCCAGTTGTTGCAGTTCAAGGAATTTCACATGTCCTTCATGTCCTAGTAGCTCCAAGCAAAAGCGCCCATATATTTTTGCAAAACCTTGACCATCTGATCTTGTTGGGTTGCATTCAACTGGGAATTTATATATAAATATTTTCTTGGACTAACCTTGACAAGAGTTCTGTTAGAATTTGGTAAATTTATGGTTTATATTGAAGTTTGTAGTCATGAGGAGGTACTAGGGTTACAATTTTCTTGAAAATCTAGGCTAAAGATATGATCCAGTGGATCTGGATCTCGTAGAGAATCCAAATTTACAAGAAATACATGTACCCTACTATCTTCAGTGTATTCATTGAATTGTGCAATTTTGTCAATGAAAGAGATTGATTTAAATTTTTTCTTCATCACTATAAGTGTTATCAAGCAATAGAGTTTCCTCCAATTATTAAAAGGATTTGGAATGGGAAGTATAAGGTCAAGTTTTTTTATATATTCTCCATGTGAAATAAGCATATCTTCAGACTGACAACCAATTTAGGAATTAATAGTGGCCAACCATGGTTGTCCTAAGATCAAGGGATGCCATCCTGAATTATTTTTGGGCTATAAAACCATAAAATTTGTGGGATATTCCCAAGAATATAGGGATATGATTGCATCATCCAACATGCCTGCGAGCTTTGTTTTGGATCTATGAACTAATTCCAAGACAATGGGTGTGGGAAACATATTGGACAATTGTAATGTTCCCATGGCCTAGCTCGTCATTACGTTAATTATAACTCCTAGAGATATGAAGACATTAGGAACAAGGGTATTATTGATGTGAAATGAGATAATTGTATTGCCAGGATCCATATATTTTCCATAAGAGTTCTACCTAACATCAAATCACATATTATCCTAACAAACTAAATAGTTTGTGGCTTTATCTTCTTCCTCCCTAGTTTCGTAAGGAAAAGCTCGCTAATGGTTTTGCTGTAGAGAGGAATATCTCTAATGGCTTGCAATAAGGATACTTTGATATAAACATCTATCAACTTGGAAACTTGTCAAATTTAGGGTGCTTGGTAGGTTTTTATAAATTCAAACTTTCTAGGTAGGGTGACTCACTAGACGATCGAAAAGACTCTAAATTTGGAGAAATTCATTTATTTGATGAATCACTTTCCATGATTAGGAGTTTCATCCCTTTTTTATTCCTTAGTGATAATAGGCGAGTCTTTCTTTTTATTGGTGGTATTTCCTGACCTTAGTTGAATGTCTTGCCACCCAACTAGATTAATAAAATATGTCAAGAAGGGATACAATTCAACATTAAAAACATGTTGATTTTTCTTGTTTTTGGGGTTGGCAATTGACTGGGCAAGCAATTGTGTAGGTCCATAGGTTAGGAAAGAGGTGGATGTGTAAATTGTAATTACTATGACATTGTTAATTAAGGTGTTGAGCTTAGGGATAAGGAGGATATGGTTGTGGAAAAGTGTAAAGTATTTCTACTATGGTGGTGGAGGATAAGAAAAATTAAGCATATTTTTATAGGGAGGCCCTCGCCATTCCTCTTTCGATGGAGAATTTTTAACTTGTTGTGGAACATATGTTTTCCAAGGCATAATAGGGCTCATATATTGAGATAAATGTTTCTATCCATAAAAATGATTATAATGTTGAGGCATATGTTCGAAACTTATACTTGAGGGTCCATTTTGCTAAGGTTTCTTAGGTGCTAATTAATTTAATGTTGCTACTACCCAGTTTTCTCCTTGATAAATTTCCTTAAGTCCAAGTAAAGTTGGGAAACTTTCTATTGCATGTTCACATGCACAAATAACACATATATCGATAACATCTAATGGGAATTTTGACAAAGAGATTTTCATCCTACACTTAGGACAAAAAATGGAAATCATCACTCTTTCTTCTTCTTGATTTTTCTTAAATTGTAATGTATCTATAGATTGATATTTTCAAGTAGATCACTTTTAAATTTTTCTAAGAAATTCCATAAATCATTCTTGGTCACATCAATCATTATATACATGGTGTTTTTAGGAAGAGTATCCCTAACGCTTCTACTATATCTTCTTAGCTACAAAAATACTTCCTGAACAAGTCACAAATTTATCAAAATAGAACCCATCAAGTTTAGTACATTTATAGTTTCATCCAAAAAAATTCATAAGAAGATAGTCCTAATGGTGTCTAGATAAAATTTGTGTTGTTTAGGTAGCTAGAGATTATACAAGAACCACTCAAGATAATATTCAAGACTCTCATCCTCTCTTTGTGTAATTTTAAAACTTTCCTCCCTCAAATATCTAGCTTTGCAATACTCTTGATACTTTTTGAGAAAAGTCCTATGCATGTCATCCCAACTTTTAATAGTGTTCCCCACCCCTCCCCCCCCCATGAACCAATACAAGGCTACATCCTTCAGAGTAATGGGGACCAATTTAAGTTTTTGGGCATCCATAGAATAGCCATAACTCCTACGTAAAAGATCAAACTAAAATAAAAAGGCATCAGGATATTCATTTCTCTTTCCATAAAAGTGTGGTAGTATTAAAGGGGGGATATTCGTCATTTGTATCACTACATTAGGATCCACAATAGGAATCTATATTTTACCTCTTCCTCTACCTCTGATCCATGCACAAATACCTCTCCTTGTCCTGTTTCCATCTTTTCACCTCAAAATAAGATAAACTCAATATGTAGGGGTAACTCAATCTCTAGATTAGGATGACGACCAAATTTTTAATCTGTCTTAGGTTTTGATCCCCCAACTAGAGTGGTTTCCCTTGTAAAATCTATCTCTGTGTTCACCTGAACATTTGAGTTGCTTGCTAGAGCTCTATCTACCCTCTCCTTCTTAGAAGATTCACCTACCAACATTTTAGTGTTAGAAGGGGGAGTTTTGTCAGTATCGTGTTAACTCTACCTTTATATTTACACCTACCTCTACTCACACATCCTATTAAAAAGAAATAAAACTCAAATAAAAAATGAAAAATAAAACCACACTCACAAGCTCTAGGTGCTACTCTAACCTTGTCATCAACAAGTCACATATTCACATTGTTATCTCAAAAGAATCACTTGTAGAAATAAATAGAAAGAAAAATGTGCTTACCAACACAACCAGGTCTTGTGGGACTCATAAAAATGGTCACGTGGGTTCTTACCTCCCATGTCACCTCCTCACTCTGAGTCTTAAATGCTGGGGAATCCAATAAAAATATTAGATCGCCAATGTTATTATCTCTCTAGCACTTCACTAGCAACGATGTCGAAATGTTGGGTGAATTTATTGACAACAAATTCACAAAATAAATATGTCAATCTAGTAGCATAGGCTTAGATACGTTACATAATTTCTGTGGAGGTATGCACATTGATAATATTTCTTACTCAACTACTGCACTAAGGCTTCTATTTTGTATTATGGGTTCGTCTCTAGGAAATAAACTTAGAATGTTGACTCATACAAGGCCAATCAAGATATTATAGGATACTTCCAGGACTTTCCATCAGTATACATTTCCCTTGTAGTCAATAGGAATCAGATTGAAAAGACACTATAAAAAGGTATCAATTTACAGAATACCTATTGCATGGCTAGTTTTAAGACAACTCTCCCAATAAACGATTATAATCAATCACATCCAAATATCACTTACACTTAGTCCCCTTTAGTGACAAAATATCTACTCTAATTCTTTGATAAGAGACGCTAAACTATGGGGACCCCTAGGATCATGTCGCAGAGCCCTTCCCCCAAGTGTTGTGGTCTTTCAAACTAAAGGATAATGTGTTCTTACAACCACAGAAGGTTCCAATGCTTTAGAGGATCCTTTATTGATAACTCCAAATCCAAAGCAATATGAAACAAAAGAATCAAGGCATCTTACAGACTTAAAGCCACCAACTATGTGTAATACTTCCAAAACCAATCTCAAAAAGGAAAACTCAGAACATATTTGTATAACTTGTTTAATGAAATCAAACCTAGATCCATCAACAAAACACTATTATGTGCATTAAATCATATTGTGTACTTATCAATTATTCAAAAGGAAATACAAGATAAAGGTCATATATTAAATCTATTGACTTGTTAAGGAAACTCTTGTGTCATTTGTGAAGTTATAATACCAAGTATTAAATCTATGTATTACAAATTACAATGAGAGAAATATGTAATTAATCATTCATTCGATCTAATGAATAAAAGAGAATTACTCTATATTATATGGAAAGCTTGAATATTGAAAACCATACCTGTATTATAAACCAAATGAATCCTTTCATATACCTAATCTATGTTCTTGCTAAACAAATTGTCACTCACTATGCCAGATCATATTACAACAAAGGGAACTCATTTACCAAAATACAAATAGTAAATATCATATCTATGGGTCATGGTTAAGATGTTCACAATATACATTCTATCATATATCAAACCAATCAAGAGACAAAGTGTTAATTTGTGCTTTTCTCAATGACCAACACTATCAAGTGGACATGGAACTTATAAATCAATTGCAAAGATCATGCATCACATAAATGTGATATATAAAAAAACAGGGCACAAGTTAATATAGCAAACATAATTACAGAAAACAAAACCTGTGCACAATATGTATATAGAGTGCAATAAAAAATTTAGATTCCAGAGGTCAAACAAAACCTATTTTGCTTCAATCCACACAATTCTTAAACAAAAAGATATCATAAGCCTTGAACTCATGCATCAATAATTACATAACTGATATATTTATATAAAAAAAGGATTTAATAAATGAAATGGTGTATACTTACAATGTGTGACAAACACACCATACTAGTCTATCTCCATTCTCACTATTCACTAACAAGACCTAGAGACAAAGCTATACTTTTATACAAAACAATAAATAAATAACATTAGAATCTCCCATCCCTTGAGGTCCTATTATGAGTAACATCTAAGGGGTCCAATGATCTCAAAACTAATATGGAATTCAAGTGAAAGAGAGTGCCAAACTATGGTTTAGCGGCCATGTTCTTAATGAAGAGATCTGAACACAATTAGCATAATCTTGGCCACATCTCATTGGGTTTGACTTGTTGAAATGGTAGGAAAATAACGTACTCCATGTGAAATGTGATTCCAATCTAAGAATTGAGAGATAATCTTGAAATAAAGCCTAAGAGAACCTGTACGTACAACTAGATGTGGAAGGTGTGCTTGCACATCCAACATGGAGCTTATTTGCAAGTGTCCTAAAGGAGGTGTAGGTCCTCCTTCAAGCTATAATTAGCAGCCTCACAATGATTAAGCTCTTTTAATGCATTCAAATACCATCTATAATCAACATTAAAACCAAATATTTACCTTAAGATCCCAAATTAACATGATTTCATGTATTATGCATAAAATAGGGTAGTAAGGGGATGGAAATGGGCGTTTAAAAGGGAAAACTAATGGGGAGCCGAGAAAAAAAAATGTTGTCAATTCTAGGCCTCAACACCTCCAACGCTTGGATTAGGGAAAACCTATTCAAGTTGGTACTAGATCATATTTTAAGCATATGTGTGAGGGAGGATGAAGTATATGATATCCTCTCATCTTATCATGATGGACCCTATGGAGGTCATTTTGTTGCAAGAAGGATAGCCTATAGGATATTACAAGCAAGATACATGGTCGGCTCCAGTATTGTAGCAATAATGCTACAACTCCTGGAGCTTCCTTCTCTAATTTTATCAACCCGGTAGTTCGTAACAAACTTGGAAGCGACGGTGCTGTATGCACAAGTACTAGCTCTTGTCGCAGCTGTCACTTGGTCAGCTGGCACAAGTCCGCTAGGGCTCAAGCCAACTTCTATGAGTTCTCAGAAGAAGCTTTTTAACCGATGAACGAAAGCTATCTCAAAGGCAATTAACCTACTGTAGGAAGGAACTGAAAGTCAACAAGAAATGAAAACCCTAGCAAACCCTAATTCTACCAGCTAGTCCTACTGATGCAAAGGTGGGAATGCAAACTACTGAAAGAGGTGCCATTACTTCTAGGAAGGTGAGATGCATGTGTCTAGACTACTTTGATCTAAAGAAAGCATATTTTTGTATTTTTGTTCAAGTTGTTGGAATTATTGTGTGTGCTTCTAACTGGGTCTTGACTATGCAGGGATAGATCAAGGAGGGAAATGCTTGGAAAAGGTCAGGAAGGCTCAGAGAGGGTCTAAGGAATCCCTAACATCCTTTCAGAGAAGTTCACAAAGTTTAGATGCCTGGCAACCGTGTTCACAACCTTCTACAGGAAGTCTACAGGAGTTCTACAGGATGTTCAGAATTTCTACAGGAAGTTCAGTAATTCCTACAAGATGTTCTGCAATAGGATTTTTGGGTGATGGATGAGTGGAAGAGGCTATATGGATGGACAGGGAGGTAGGAGGGGAGCTTGTGATGGCTTATGGATAGAGAGATGAGATGAAGAGGGGGTGTGAAAAGCTGGTTGGCCTAGAGGAGGTTAGAGGAAATGGAAGGTCGAAAAGGTAGAGTCACGTGGGTGATAGAAGAGTTAGGAGGCAAGTGGTCTAACTGAGAGATGAGTGGATGGCCTAGGAAAGGCTTAGAAGGATAAGGGAGTGAGGGAGTAGTACTTCACAGTGTAAATGAAACAAATCATCCATGTCTTGCACATAACCGAAATTTCATCAACCTATTCTAACTGTTTTTATGAAACCACAGAACAACAACGTGATTTTGTAAGGAAACTCTTGCATGGTACTGAAGCAAAGATTCATTCCACAAGATCTGAACGCATGGACGCTGCTACAACTGAGAACATTGCATCAAAGCTTGCATGAACATGTAAAACAGTGTTTTTGGTGGGTGGCACGGTCTGCAATTCCAGTCCCTAAACAGAGGTGGAAGTGAGTGTGCAGTCAACCCTTTTTGGAACTCTGATTAACTCCAATCTCCTTACTCTAATCTAAACTACTGAAAGCAACTTTGTTCATAAAACTAACCTACTTAACCACACCAAGAAATTCAACTCAGCAAACTGTGTTTCCAAATGCATGTAAAGGAAAAGAAATACAATGCTAAAAGAAAGGTAACAATACAAAGGAAGGAGGCCTATTGCTCTCAGGTTGGGCCCAACCCCGAGAGCTATGGCTACTCTAAGAACTCAGAACTGAACTCAAATCTGCCTGCTTTTCATTAAAATATCATAGTCATAAGTCAAATAACATGCCAAAAATGGCTTTACAAAGAGCAAAACAGAGCTATCAGCTCGTAGTTCAGAATATGCAACAAGGTTTCAAAAGTCCCCATCGAAGCCTACAGCCTCATCATTTATACATTACGAGGGCCAAGCTGGCCTCCTAAATTAGTGGGGTTTGGCTGACCAAACTAAGAGTAATTTGCTGCTTCCTTAAAATCCATTTGGCTGCCTTCTAGCTCGGTGGTGGTGGCTGTTGGAGCTCGGAGTTGGGGGTGAAGATCACGAGGAAGGCCATTCAATGCTATGGACAACCTTCCTACAAAATCTCAATCCCATCTTGGCTATCTCCTAGCCCTCATCTGCGTGGTTTTGCTCCATTAAATGTCAAAAAACCTGAAATAAACATGTGTTAGCCACCTAGGAATAGTGATTTCCCTCATTCGTACAAATGACATAAATATACTAAAAAATGATGCGTAAGTTATGAAAAATGAAGGGTTGAGCAAGGGTAGTTAGGCCAAATGAGCCCAAAATGTTACCAAATTTGGGGCTCATCATCACCCCCCAGCTAAAATGATTGCTCATCCTTGAGCAACTAATCCCGCTCCTCATCCTTCATTGCCTTTACTGCCACCCTCACATCCCAAGCTTCTGCAGTAGTGTCCTCCTTACTGACATGGAACCCAGCCTTTCTTTCCACCTCTTCCCACTGTTCATGCTCATCTTTCTCTGTGCTGCCTTCCATCAATCCTAACAGTAGAGGTGGGCTTAGCTTGAGGCCAATCCAGCTGGCCTGGAGGTTTTGCATGGATTTCTTATAAAGGGGCACCCGTACTAGAGCTTCCCTCATTCGAGTTGGAGTATGATATTCTCTGATTTTTAGACTGTGGGCCAATGTATTCCATCGGCGGGTGCAGGCTTGAACACAGTTGTCCCCTAACAGTCTCTCCATATCTTCGAAATGCTCTATGGCCTGGGCCTGTTGATCCATATATTTCAATGAAGCTTGAGGGTCGGTGGATAAGTGTTGGTGTGCTGATATTAATGCAGTTGGATCCCCTAGTTCTGCTCTAATTAGTAATGGCTCATTCAGCTCTCGGTTCATGACCGCTTTGGCTTCTGCTGCTCTTTTGTCTTCATGGTTCAACCATGAGGCAAATGCCATTAACTGCATATCCCCTAAGACCGTGTTGGGATCCCATGAAGTCACATTAGGAAGGGCCAAATTATGGAGGTAGAACTCCGATAGTTTGGCCTTATCCTCTGACGAACTGGTATTGCATAATTCAGTGAACTGCTGCGGGTCTTGGAGCTGAGACATACCCCTTTGCGCCAAGGTATTGATTTGAAATTGTAGCCATTGCTCTCTCAGGTACAGGCCATAGGATTTGGCCGGCTGTCTGCATTGTATAGCATCCATGGCCCAACTGGCCATGCAGGCCAATTGTGCCTCTTTCTGCTGCAGCTGTTGTTTGAGAGCTTGCACCTCAATTTGTGCTTGCAGTTCTGTTTCCTGCAGATGTGTGGTTGGCTCCCCAAGACCGATTTGCAGTTCCTTTCTGCCTTGTTGTTCCGCTGTGATGTCCCCTGACGATGTGCCTGTTCCTCTCCTCAGCTCCTGTAGCTGCAGTCTAAGTTTTTCATTTTCTTCCTGTAGGAACACCAGCTGGCAATTTGCCACGTGTTTAGCCATAGCTAATTCCCTTCTTGCCTCCTTGAGTTGCTCCTCCAAGGGGCCTATGTCCTCCACACCTTTTGATTTGGCTATTTTCATCCACGTGTGTGTTCGTACTCTCTCTTCCTCCAATGCAAAGAACAGTGGCACAGTGAATTTCTGTGGTATAATTTTGCCAGCTTCTAAGAAGTTATAATATGAGCTCAGACTTGGCTAAGGGCTAGGCTCCGGAATATGCTCTTTCTCTTCCTCTCTTGGTGGCTCTACTTCGTCCTCCCTCGGTGGTGATGAGGGTGCTTCTCCTTCCATCCTCTCTGTTTCCTTAAGCCGGGCTAAGGTTTCCTGTAGAGCAGCCTCAACATCCTATAGCCGGGCTTTTGAAGCCAATTGGTCTAACCTTTCTTTCCAAGTAGTTGTTTTCAGGCTCCCCCTCTCATAGGTGACTGATATCTTTGAGGGGGACCTCTCCCTGGGCAAAGTAGGAGCATCCTCTATAGTGATTGGGCTGTTGGATGGAGGCTGTGGCTTGCCCGTTTTTATTCTCACACTTCTTCGAGCTTTAAAATATAGAGGGGCCTCCCTCTTTCTCTTTTCCTTTGGCTTAGGAGGTGTACTGAGGGTGACCAGCACGGCTGCTGCCTCCCTTGCAAGAATGTCAGCTTTCTTTTCCTTGGGTTTTCCTTTCTCAGGGCTTCCTGTAGAAGGCCCTTTTTCAGCTGATTTCTGGCTTCCTGTAGAAGCCGGTTTTGGTTTTCCTGTAGAAACAGGTGGCACCGCTTTAGTTTGCTTTGCTGAGGGTGTTTTGCTTTTGGACTTGGTTGAGACTGCTGTCGAGGTGCCTTTGCTGACGTGGACCTGCTCAGTCTTGTCCACCCTGCTTTGTAATCTTTTCTCTCTGGGTGTTAATATGGGTGTGTCCTCCTTCTCTTTGGCACCCTTTTTCTCTTGTTTCTCCTTTTGCTCTGTCTTCGGTGCTTTGGCCGTGGGTCTCTGGCCTTTTTCTTTCTTCCCTGCGGGTACTGACTCCTTCTCCTCGCTGCTGGAGGAACCAAGCTCTTCAGTCAACATTTTTATATCGCCATCCTTAGTCAAATTTCGAAAGGCTTCCCATGAGAGAGGGACTTTGTATGTGTGGAGTTCATCCTCCACGAGGAGCTTAATGAGCCCGTGATGAGCTACCTGGTCTGTTGTGCCTTCTCTCAACTTGGTGGCACATTCAGTCATAGACTGCAGTAGAAAGTAGGGAATACTTAATTTGTTCTATGCAGGTAGGTCCATCTGATGCCTTAATTCTGTGAGTAGCTGAAAATGGTACCCATACACAATGCTAAACCGGCCTTCGCAGGTGATGTATTTCATGATTTGGAGGCTGACTTCACTCCAAAGTGGCAGTAAGCTAGTTCTGTGAACCCCGTTCTTATCTTCTGAGAACTGCTCCTCTGGTGGAAAGAATTCCTTCTTAGCCTTTTGGCCTAATTTCCTCTCTTCTTTGTCCCATGGTACCCCCATTGGGAGCTCGGTAACTCGACTGATGAACTATGGGGTGAGTATGAGACTCAAACCCCTGAAATTGACGGTGGCTAATGTCTTTGATTTTGGCTTCAGAGCCCGCAAGAACTCCTTTGCCACCTCATAATCATACCCTTGCAATTTGTCGCAGAACGACATCCATTGCGCGCGAGTGAACAGCTCTACCACCTCAGGGTTCTCTCTTAGTTTCTTTGAGTCGGTTGGTTCCTTTCTGATGAACCCACCCGGCATGGTGAAAAACTGCTACATTAGCTGGAGGTGGCGGATGCGAAAAAACTAGCCTTTTGGGACAGAGCGTAGAATTACGCCTCTGCCACGCATACAATTTACGAAGACTATCTCCAGATGAGCCTTAACAGGGCTTAATTACAAATCATATCCTGTAGGAAACCTTACATACACTTCGACAGAAATTCATGCAAACGGCAGATAACACTTGCAATTATTTTATGAGCAGACTGTAGAACGTCAACTCCGCCACCCTCGAAACCAATTGCATGGGAGGCAAGGTTTAGGCTTACCTTTTTAATTCGCCACCTTTGACGTGAAGAGCCCACTTTTCCTCGTGGCAGTGAGCTTCCTGTAGCGGAGCTTTCCTGTAGAAGCAGCGCACGGGTTCTGGAGAACGCTGCAGTGGTTCTGTGCCCTCTATGCTGCTATCAGACGTTCGAACGGCCGAAGACTTGGAGTGTCGAGCTTCAGAGGAATTCGGATGCTCACTCGACTTCGAAATGGCTGATGATAAGTGCGTGGGGTGGCGATCTAGCCGATAGATTTGAATCCGGCGGAATCCGTGATGCAGGGGTGAGCTGTCCCTGCCTGACCGTTGGACGACGTCACTTAATCATTCTACTGAAAGTTCCCTGACTGCCGCATCATTCTCCGCAGATCCGCCGCCATCATTTCTGTTAAAACGCGCTTCTCCCCAACTGGATGGTTCTCACGTTTCCACTACCCGTTCTTCTTGCCACGACCACCTTTTACACATCCGACTAGACCATCTGACTGGTCGACGTGGCCAGTCGAATGGCCATACGACCACTCAACCCATTGATTTCATACTTGCAAACATTTCAAAGTACTATTCATGTAATTCGACGAAAGAAAGGGTGAGGCACTTACCTGTGCGGCCGCGACATGATTTTCCAGGCTTCACGACGACGATGACTAGATTTGCTTGCTACTGCTATTTGCATAGGCCTGGAGGTTCCTCTTCGCAGGCTACTGATGATGAAGCTTGTGACTTGGCTGCATGTGCCCGCTTTATTATTGCATGTTGCAGGCGATTGAATGGTGTACACTCTAGTTGGCTTAACTGCTACGGGATTCTTGTAGGATGTCCTGTAGCAGTTTTTCCTCCTCGGGTGCATGCTGAACGGTGAAGACAGTGGCATCATGATCACGCTCGCAGGGCCCTTGGATAGCTGTGATGAGTATTGCATGGCATCTCGGCATCTTTTTTCATTTAGTAATCGCTTCCTCTTGATAATCCAATGATCTGTTTTGATTGTGCAGGTACTTTTATTGCATGTCAACTGGGGTGGTAGAAGGAGGTGACAACAGTGTGTGATGGAGAAAATAGTAGCTGGCATTCCTCCATGTCGAACCTTGGTCGTTAGATCTCCCCACACAATTAGTTCTGGGTCGTCCAAAACTTCTACAGGAAGTTTCCTGTAGAAATACAGAACTTCCTGTAGAAAGTCTGCAGCTTCCTGTAGAAGACTAAGCTGTGATGAAATCGTGCCCATACCTTGGAGAAGATGAGTGTTTTCGGAGGAGGTGCTGGTGAGGTCACCTGGTAGCATGATAAGGACCCTTGACTTTGAGTTGAGAGACCTCCTCTCCTTCATAGAATACCTGCAACCTGCATGCATTGCCACATTGTGAACTTGCTGTCCCTGTTTTTTTTTTGTTTATTGTTTTTTTCTCTTTTTTCTCCTTTTTTTTTTTTTTTTGAAAGACAGTAGGGGTGCCTCAATGAGGTTTTCACCCTTGCCATCTGCCTTAAGCGCCTCAGAGAGGTTTTCACTCAAGGGTCTTTTTCAAATCTCTTTTTTTTTTTTTTTTGAAAGACAGCAGGGGCGCCTCAATGAGGTTTTCACCCCTACCATCTGCCTTGGGAGCCTCAGAAAGTTTTTCACCCAAGGATCTTTATTTATTTATTTTTATTTTTTTAAGATCTTTTAGGGTATGCCCAAAACAGAGGCAGAACCCTTCTCTATGACCAACACTGATTTCTCCACAGTTTTGATGAACTCTTGTCTTGAGAGAGGTTTCCTGTAGATCTTCAGTCGATGCCCATTGACAAGCATGGGGATGGCCTCCTCATCAATGGTACGAATAAGAACAGATCCATTGTCATGACATTTTTCACTACATATGGTCCCAGCCATCTGGTTCTCAGCTTCCCCTTGAAATATTTATGCTTGGAATCATACAACATCGCCCAATCTCCTGGCTGAAATTGCTTGTCATTGAGGTGTTGGTCATGCCACACCTTTCTCTGAAGTTAAACCACTTCTGAGTGAAGGAGGGCTTGCATTTGGTGCTCGTCCAATCCATTCAGCTGCAATAACCTTTCTTGTTGGGCATGGCTGAGATCTAGGTCCAGCTGAGCTGTCATCCTCAAAGTGTTGTATTCAAATTCAATTGACAGCAAAGCTCTCTTTCCATAGACCAGCTCATAAGGTGTGAAGCCGGTTGTGGTCTTCCAAGTGGTGTTGTAAGCCCATGTGGCCTCAACCAGGTGATCTGCCCAATATTTCCTACTGCTGCTCACCACCTTAGTCAAAATCCCTTCCAATGCTCTATTGGTGACTTCCACTTGCCCATTTGCCTGAGGATGATAGGGGGTGGAAGTCGTATGCTTGATTTTGTGATGAGCTAGTAGGTCTTCAATTAAGTTGGATGTGAATTGGCTTCCTTGATCGGTGACTAGCTCTCTTGGGTAGCCAAATTTGTAGAAGATGTTTTCTCTTAAGAACTCAGCCACCTTTTCTTCTGTTGCTGCTTTGATTGCCTTAGTTTCTGCCCACTTTCTCAGTTAGTCTGTGCACACAATGATGTAAGACCTTTGCCTCGAAGGAGGGTTGATTGGACCCACAAAAGCCATACCCCACTTCTCAAATGGCTCAAGAGTCACTTGAGGTTGGAGAGGCATCTCATCCCTTTGAGTCGGTTTCCCCATCCTTTGGCATCGGTCACATTGGCTGATATACCTACTGACATCCTGATGAAGTGTGGGCCAATAGTAGCCTGCCTGCAGGATTTTGAAGGCAGTCCTCTTTGCTGCAAAGTGTCCTCCACAAGGCCCATCATGACAGGTGAGGAGGATATCAAAGACTTCCTCCTCCCTTACACAACGCCTTAAGATCTGATTAGGGCCAAGCTTGAACAGGTTGCCCCCGATCCAAGTGAATGAGTCACTTTCTCTGACGATTCTGCTCTTCTCTCTTGAGGATAGGTGCGGAGGGAACTGTGCTGAAACAAGGTAGTTTTCTATATCAACCAAACATGGAGAGAGTACTGAAATAACAAACAGGGGTTCATCAGGCATCTGGTCATCCACTGTTCCATCCTCATCTGCAGATAAATCCAATCTAGACAAAAAGTCAGCAACAACATTTTCTTTACCTGGTTTGTCAACGATAGTCAAATCAAACTGCTACAACAAAAGTAACCATCTAATAATACGAGCATTCACATCTGGTTTATTCATTAAATAACTAATTGCAGCATGATCAGTATGTACAAATGTTTGATAGCCAGTGATATAATGTCGGAACTTGTTTAGTGCATGGACCACAGCCAAGAATTCTTTCTCAGTTACAGTGTAATTCAGTTATGCTTTGGATAAGTTCTTGCTAACAAAGTAAATGGCATATGGAAGTTTTTGTTCAACTTGTCCTAAGGCTGCCCCTGTGGCTTTGTTCGAGGCATCAATGTGGATGTGGAAAGGTAGGGCCCAGTTTGGACCTCTCAAGATTGGGGCAGACACCAACTTCTCCTTTAATTCATTCAGAGCCCTCTGACAATCGTCAGTCCATTTAAACTCCACATCTTTTGCCAAGAGGCCAAACAATGGCGAGGCTAGCTTGCTGAAGTCTTTAATGAATCTCCTGTAATACCCTGCTAATCCTAAGAAACTCCGAACATCCCTTACCTTTTGAGGAGGTGGAACCTTCTTGATGAGAGCAATTTTGTTAGGATCCACCTGTAACCCTTGGCAAGAAATGGTATGACCTAGCACGGTCCCTTCAGTCATCAAGAATTCACATTTTTCAGGACTAAGGGACAGGTTCATCTCAATGCATTTGGTTAGGACTTTTCCCAGATTGGACAATGCTTCCTGGAAGTTGGACCCATAAGGAGTGAAGTCCATATAGATTTCCACCGCATCATGGACCAGCTCAAAAAAGATGCTCAAGACGGCTCTCTGGAAGGTGGAAGGAGCATTGCATAGTTCAAAGGGAAGAACTTGGTAGGCAAAGGTACCCCAAGGACAAGTGAAGGTGGTCTTATCTTGGTCTTCCGGGCTGATTTGGATTTGGTTGTACCCGCTAAACCCATCTAGGAAAGAGAAAAACTTCTTTCCTGCCAGTCCATCCAACACTTGATCTATGAAAGGTAGAGGAAAATGGTCTTTCTTGGTAGCTTTGTTCAGTTCTCGGTAGTCCACACAGATTCTCCACTTCCCATTTTTCTTGGGAACCAACACCAGAGGAGACACCCATTCACTATCTGAGATGGGGTAAATGAATCCGGCATCCAACAGTTTTTGCAATTCTTCCTTGACGATGTCCTTAAGGGCTGGATTCATTCTCCTCTGGGGTTGCCTAACCGGTTTACAATCCTCTTTGATGTAGATGTGATGGGTACAGACCGAAGGATGGACTCCTTTCATCTCCTTATAGCTCCAAGCAAAAGCATCTAGATGACTGGCCAATAGACTACACAACTCCTTTCCCTGGGAAGGAGATAGGGAGGAGCTAATCTTCAATGTTCTCTCAGGGTCGAACTCCACATTTTTGACTCTGGGAGTGACAGGGTTGGTCGCACAAAGGTCCACTAAGGTGCTGGCTTGGGCATCCTCCACCAATTCCTCTAAGGACAGTGCACTGGGAGGTGGATTCTAGATCAAGGTCTCAATCAAATCATCCTCGGTTGGGGGGTCTCCCCTAGTGGTGTCTAGGGTGCACAAAGGTGCTGAGTACACCTCATCCTCTTCTCCTTCCTCCAACCAAAGTGGTAAGTCATGCTCTAATGAGGGTTAGGCAGGAGTGTATAGGACTAGCTGCTTGGACATAGGACCATTTTTGATGGTCATGTTTCCTGCACGGCAGCTTATGTAAGCATCTGCAGTGGCTAACCAAGGCCTTCCCAAAATAAGAGGATATCCAGTAAGATTTCCCTTTGGTTGCAGAACCAAGAAATCTGCGGGGTATTCCCAAGAGTCAACGGAGACTAAGACATCCTCCGCAATCCCTTCGGGAGTCACGGTGGAGCGATCTGCTAGTTGTAGGACTATCGAGGTCTTCCTCAAGGAACCCTGAAGGTTGAGTTTGAGCATGGTATCTCTGGTCATCACATTAATGGCAGCCCCCAGATCAATCAAGGTGTGAGATATGATGGTGCCATTGATGTGGACATCTACTACAGGACTCCCAGGATCTAGATACTTTGAGCAGATGACTTGTCCCAACATAAGGTCAGACAGTTGTCCTATGACATTGATGGTTGAAGCATCTCTCTTCCGCCTGCCTGGGTGTCTGAAGCACCTTTCCTTAACCAGTTTGTTTTATATTGGTACATCGTTGATGGCTTGGAGAAGTGGTATTTTCACACACAACTGTTTGAGCTCTCCCAAAAGCTCATCCTCCTCTGGGTTGGGTTGTGTGGTGGCCGTTAGTCTCTCAGGAAAGGGTGGAATAGCCTTTGGTTCACTTTCCTGTTTGTCTTCCTCGTCCTCTGGGGGAGGAGGTTGGCGATCCGGAAGAGTCTTTCCAGACCGCAGATTGATCTCCTGGATCTCCACAACATAGGTAGGGCATGATGTTTCCCCAGTATATACATGCTGGGCCTGTCTGTTGTTGGGGTTCGGGTTTGGTTGAGCAGGCATTTGAGGTTGCCTTGGAGGAGCAGGAGGTAATGGTTGTGGTTGAGCTGTTGGAGGAGGCAAAATGGCGGGAGGAGTGTTGTACTGGGGCCTCCACCCCGATTGAGGTGCATTCCACTGAGGCTGTAGCTGGGCATGTGAGTGATACAAATGAGTAGTGGGTTGAGTATGGTACTAAGGTGGGTAAGACCATGGAGGAGGCATAGACCAGGAAGGATGAGCAGGGGGACCCCAGGAAGGCATAGGAGTAGATTGGTTGGGGCTGTAATAAGCTTGGGGTGCCCCTTGCATCCACTGCTGGTAAGGTCTAGGTCCTTGTGGCCTCCTTTGGTTGAGGAAATAGAGAGGTTCAGTGGGGGCTTCTGTCCCTTGATACATGGCTTTAAGCCTAGGTAAGGTTGGACATTGGTTTGTGGGGTGGTCCTCCTCACAAAAAAAAACATACTTCAACCGAATGTAATGGGCATTCGTTCTTAGGGTGTTTCCTTGTACACCTAGGGCAGAAGATAGCCAAGGCCCTCTTAGCTTCTTCCTTCTTCTGCTGGATCCTAAATGTATCAAGTTGCATGGCAATGGTCTGTCTCACCTCACTCTTGAGATCCTCTAATTGATTTGCAAACTCATGTTTGGAGAAAGGAATACCAGCTGAGAGGAGTTTTCATCTACCTCGTTTCCGGGCTGCCCTAGAGTGGTTTCTAAACACATTCTTTATGTCCTTATAAGGCAGTTGGTAAATATCTCCTCCAGCTAACATGTGAAGGGTATCTAAGAGGCCTTCAGGGACTCCTCGGAGCAGGACCAACTTGAGGGATTCAGGGTCAAGTGTGCACCTGGCCCTTTTATAGCTAAGTTGGAACCTTTCCTCGTAATCCTCCAAGGACTCATCATTTCCCATGGTCATCCGAAAGATTTCTCCCTTGGTTTCCTTGGACCTACAGTAGTCCCGGTACTTGGTATTGAAAGCTTGCTGCATCTGAGCCCAAGTGGTGATACTGTTCCCAGGTAAGCCCATGAACCAGCGTAATGCTGCATCCTTAAGGGTTGAGGGGAAGAGTTTCAGCTTCTGCTCATCTTCAGTATAGTCATAGGTTTGACAAAGGACAAAAAACTCAAACAGGAAGGTATCAGGATCTTCAGTAGTCAGTCCATGGAAGTGAGGTAAAGAAGAAGGGCTTATGTTCTTCATTTTCATGTCTCCATTGGTCTCTCAGATGGGGAAGGCACCTTCTATTCATTCATCTTCTCCCCTATTGTCAACCATAGCTTCAGATGGAATGGTCTCTAACTCTTCTTCTGCTATAGGATCTTCGTATATGTCAGGAGGTTCACCTATAGGTTCTTCTGGATCACTGTCACCAAAGAAGAGAGAATGGTGACTCAGTGATGTGGTGGGGGTGTTGGGTAAGAATTTGCCTATTTTATCTCGATTCCTACGAGGCATGAAATGGAAAGACTTTTGATTGCTTTTGTTTTTTTTTTTCTCTAGTACCTGCAAAAACTGAAACAGATTGATCTACAACTAACTATCTTGCTGAAATGAAAATGCCGAATTGAAATGAAAGCAGGAAAGAACTAATCTACTTTGCTCAAATGAAATTGCAGGAATGGAAATGCTAGTCTACGCTTGCAGAATTGAAATGCTAATCTATGCTTGCAAAAATGAAATTGCGGAATTGAAATTTTAATCTATGAAAGCAGGAAATGTCTATGCTACTTTTGTAGAATGGAAAGGAAATAAACTACTTGGCAGAAGGCGAGAGTAGGAAAATAGAAGAAAAGCAACAATTACTAATACTTTGACTCTTCCCCAACAACGACGCCAAAAAGATGGTGGGCTCTAGTATTGTAGCAATAATGCTACAACTCCTGGAGCTTCCTTCTCTAATTTTATCAACCCGGTAGTTCGTAACAAACTTGGAAGCGAGGGTGCTGTATGCACAAGTACTAGCTCTTGTCACAGCTGTCACTTGGTCAGCTGGCACAAGTCCGCTAGGGATCAAGCCAACTTCTATGAGTTCTCAGAAGAAGCTTTTTAACCGATGAACGAAAGCTATCTCAAAGGAAATTAACCTACTGTAGGAAGGAACTGAAAGCCAACAAGAAATGAAAACCCTAGCAAACCCTGATTCTACCAGCTAGTCCTACTGATGCAAAGGTGGGAATGTAAACTACTGAAATAGGTGCCATTACTTCTACGAAGGTGAGATGCATGTGTCTAGACTACTTTGATCTAAAGAAAGCATATTTTTGTATTTTTGTTCAAGTTGTTGGAATTATTATGTGTGTGCTTCTAACTGGGTCTTGACTGTGCAGGGATAGATCAAGGAGGGAAATGCTTGGAAAAGGTCAGGAAGGCTCAGAGAGGGTCTAAGGAATCCCTAACATCCTTTTAGAGAAGTTCACAAAGTTTAGATGCCTGGCAACCGTGTTCACAACCTTCTACAGGAAGTCTACAGGGGTTCTACAGGATGTTCAGAATTTCTACAGGAAGTTCAGTAATTCCTACAGGATGTTCTGCAATAGGATTTTTGGGTGATGGATGAGTGGAAGAGGCTATATGGATGGACAGGGAGGTAGGAGGGGAGCTTGTGATGGCTTATGGACAGAGAGATGAGATAAAGAGGGGGAGTGCAAAGCTGGTTGGTCTAGAGGAGGTTAGAGGAAATGGAAGGCCGAAAAGGTAGAGTCACGTGGGTGATAGAAGAGTTAGGAGGCAAGTGGTCTAACTGAGAGATGAGTGGATGGCCTAGGCACGACTTAGAAGGATAAGGGAGTGAGGGAGAAGTACTTCACAGTGTAAATGAAACAAATCATCCATGTATTGCACATAACCAAAATTTCATCAACCTATTCTAACTGTTTTTATGAAACCATAGAACAGCAACGTGATTTTGTAAGGAAACTCTTGCATGGTACTGAAGCAAAGATTCATTCCACAAGATCTGAACGCATGGACGCTGCTACAACCGAGAACATTGCATCAAAGCTTGCATGAACATGTAAAACAGTGTTTTTGGTGGGTGGCACGGTCTGCAATTCCAGTCCCTAAACAGAGGTGGAAGTGAGTGTGCAGTCAACCCTTTTTGGAACTCTGATTAACTCCAATCTCCTTACTCTAATCTAAACTACTGAAAGCAACTTTGTTCATAAAACTAACCTACTTAACCACACCAATAAATTGAACTCAGCAAACTGTGTTTCCAAATGCATGTAAAGGAAAAGAAATACAATGCTGAAAGAAAGGTAACAATACAAAGGAAGGAGGCCTATTGCTCTCAGGTTGGGCCCAACCTCGAGAGCTATGGTTCCTCTAAGAACTCAGAACTGAACTCAAATCTGCCTGCTTTTCATTAAAAGATCATAGTCATAAGTCAAATAACATGCCAAAAATGGCTTTACAAAGAGCAAAACAGAGCTATCAACTCGTAGTTCAGAATATGCAACAAGGTTTCAAAAGTCCCCATCGAAGGCTACAACCTCATCATTTATACATTACGAGGGCCAAGCTAGCCTCCTAAATTAGTGGGGTTTGGCTGACCAAACTAAGAGTAATCTGCTGCTTCCTCAAAATCTGTTTGGCTGCCTTCTAGCTCGTTGGTGGTGGCTGTTGGAGCTCGGAGTTGGGGGTGAAGATCACGAGGAAGGCCATTCAATGCTGTGGACAACCTTCCTACAAAATCTCGATCCCATATTGGTTGTCTCCTAGCCCTCATCTGCATGGTTTTGCTCCATTAAATGTCAAAAAACCTGAAATAAACATGTGTTAGCCACCTAGGAATAGTGACTGCCCTCATTCGTACAAATGACATAAATATACTAAAAAATGATGCATAAGTTATGAAAAATGAAGGGTTGAGCAAGGGTAGTTAGGCCAAGTGAGCCCAAAATGTTACCAAATTTGGGGCTCATCAATACATTTGGCCAAATATTCATAAAGGTGCCCAAAGATACATTGCACAATGTGATGAATTCTAGAGAATGGGGTGTTGGAAACAATGTTAATAATGAGAGGGGGGTGAATCAGTATCAAGGATAATTTTAAATTTTATACCAATTTACTTTTCATTCAAACCTGGCATCCATTATATGAGAGAAACCATTAACAAACCATATCAACCAACAAAAGCATACACATCATGAGAAACAAACACATGAGACATAGAGGTTTTACATGGAAACCCTTTCGGGAAAAAAGCCACCAAAGCTTGTTGTTATTATTGATGTAAAATAAGAGAACCTACTCGATTAAATAAATCTTTTTGTGATCTACCACTCATAGGAAGCACCAACTCCCTTTGATTATTTTCTAGCAACCACTACGAGGAAGCACCAACTGCCTCCTTTTTTAGACACCTGATCAGCTTACTAGAATCACCATGTGAAGCACCAACTTCATGATTTTTCGCAAGCACCAACTTGCAGGAGGCACCAACATCCAAACCTTCTTCAGATACCCACTAGAGATGGAAGCACCAACTTCCTATATGTAGGCACCAACCCACAATCAATAAGGAAATAATGTTCTATGTATATGGAAGCCACTTTGCTTGATATCAACTTTTTTCTCTCCTCAGCCCTTGGCCCACGTTGCACTCTGCAGCAACTCACTGTTCTGCTCAACAACATTCACTCATCGTAGCCCACACAACACTTTATTCTTTTCTCTTCCACAACATATGCTTCATCTCTCGCCCCCTTCTATTCCACCAGCTCTCTCAGCCTCTTACACATCAACACTGGCTCACTCAGCCTTCTTCCCCTACACAAGAAATTTAGGCCTTTCTCATAGTAGCACCGACTCTCTCAGGGTGTGTTACCTCTACATAGGCACTGTCATCCTCTTCTCTACAAAACACACTCACTTGGCCTCACACAATAGTGCACTAACACACAATGATCTCTCCACACATCTCACTGAAACAAGGGTTATTTCACCCAGATTTCTCAACGGAAATACTCAATTTTGTTCCTCTTCTGCACACTGGTCAATGATTCCTTTACCAGCCATCACTTTGACATTCACACTGCCTGAGTGTACTCTTGCAAAACTCTCCATTCTATTGTTGTGTATGCTTTGGCACTACTCCTATATTAAACACTAGGAATGGGCTCTTGAGTATTTCTCCATACTGAGAATTAATCCTTAGTCAAACTGCACACTCCAACTAGGCTCCACATGCTAATTAATTTCCCACAGAGGCATGTGCAGGAGATGAAAGAAAGATTTACTTAAACTCAAGACAGGCCTGGTACTCTTCTCTGCAAATTGTGGCCCTCACTGCCTTGACCCGACGAACATTATATTTGTCTCCTTTATATGACAATTGTCATTTACTCCATCGACCAAATCTTCTCCATGCATTTAGTCAGCTACATACTCATCCATCCACATACACCTTTGTGTTTCAATATCATAACCCTTCATTTCATAACTTTATTAAGGGAGATGTTACAAAATCACGAAATTCTGATTTTCCTTTAGCCCCTTTTTGCTTAGCCCCTTTATCATTTTCTTTCCCATCTGACCGCTACTTGAGACCTCTAGCTTAGTGCTTAGGTGCTAGGACCTATATGTTCATGTCGAGGGATTATCGCCCTATGTATAGATCTCTCCCTTGGTTCTTTTATGTTTCCTTGACCAAGCGCCAACACATCAGAGCTCCTACATATCAGAACTTTCTCATAATTCAATTAGAGAACTCAGGTGCTAAGGTATGGTTTATGCCATTGGTCCTTTAGACATATATGACCAAGTGTTCAACACCATTAGAGCTCCCTATTTCGTAACATCTCTCAAAATTACAATTATGGAGGATTTTCGAAATTCCAACCTATGAAATACTTTCTACATGTCATCACATAACACTTAGGTTCTTAGGCCTTCTCTGAACCCTTGGTCCTTTGGATCTCCCATGACCATGTGTCAGTCCACATTGGAGCCCCTTTACCAGTTCATAACTTTTCTATAAAGCAATTAGATAGGAGTTACGAAAATTCCAACCTCCAATATGCTGACACTTCTATGGTATTCTTATCGAGAGTGTATGACAAGAAAACAATTTAGACTGCGGACGACAAACAACCTTAAAAATAAAAATGGTTGTAAAAAAATGTGGATATGCAACAAATAATAGAAACAAAACCTGCCAAAGTCTTGATCTATGCAACATAAATAGTTAAACAACAAGATGAAATAAGGAATTAAGTGCAAATAACTCCAATAACTCAATGGAAACCAGATATAAAGAATAGATTTTATTATATGACACTTGTGAAGGGAACAAATGATGTTACTAGTCCCCCTCTGTGGTATGGGTTGTTGGACATCCTCAATGTCTTTAGCTTTGTAGAGTCTCTCTTCTCTACAATGTGTAAACCTAGAAAAAAATGTTTGAGCTCAATGGGAACTCAAATGGAAAAAGCAAATGGTAAGCGACAATGATTATAATCAAAGTTACAATAGTGAGTGCAACAATGAAAATGATCCAAAGTGAAGAATGGATGTAAAACCCTCCAATTTATAACAAAATATTAGGTTATTCTTGAATAATAGAAAATAATAAAATATTATTAACCAAATTCTAGAATTAACCATTTGGAATATTTTATTATAATTGGTTAGAGGGAAAACGTATTTAAATTGGTTAAATACTTTTATTTAGAAATAATAAATAGATAAATGATTTATTTATCATCTCAAGGAATGTGGTTAAGGAATAATAAACAAATAATAATTTTTTTAAATATTCCTAGAGGATTTAGTCAAACTTGACAAGGCATAATAATTGAATAATGTTTAATTATTCCTAGAGAAAAATAAGAAAAATAATGATTTATCTAATTATTTCTCATGATTGGGTCAAATCTGACAAGGAATATTAGTTAAAAAATGGTTTGATTAATTATTCCTAGAAGATAAATATTGATTTATTTAATTATTCTTCATGGGTTTAACCAAAAATAACTTAACAAATGTGGTTTATTGAGTAACTTATTATAGTGAAAGAAATTTTACTATGGTAAAATTGGTCGTACATGGTGTACTTTGATCCATCTAGTAGGTTATGTCTAGATGATTAATTTTTGGTGATAGCATATTCCCCCCAACATATGGGTGTGAGGAGAAAAACTTATGACCGAGGTACGTTGTAAGGACACAATCACTAGACACCGAAGGGGAGTCAGAGGGAGAGAGAGAGGCCAATGGAGCTGAATTGAAAGAGGATAGTGACTGAGGGGGCGAGACTAACTAACTGATGTAAGTATCATTTTATGCTATGGTACTTGATATCAAATGAGGAAGGGGAATCATACCCCTACCCCTCGAGATAATTGAGTACAAATAATAATGGTGCGCCTAGAAAAATGAAACTGAGCACTAAAGTACATGACATGCTGGCATAAATAATCCAGGAAATAATACGATGTATCCCATATACATAATGCACTTGGAAAACCATGAGCCAGGATTGAATACAATAACATCTGAGTACATGAGACATAATGGCCCTTCCCTCCAAAAATGGGTGGGAGGGAGGGTATAACAACCAAAGAAGCCTTGTTGAATAGGAAAGGGATTTACAAAATTGAATGGATCATCTGAAGGAGACATGCATGCTATGAGAGCTGCAAGCGGAAGGAATCGAACCCATCAAATATGCAGAACTGCATCTAAGGTTGTAGCATAATATGAAGTCATCTGGGCATGTGGGGGGCTACTTGAAGGGCCACCCTCTAATGAGGTCTGAAACATCTCACACACACCTGGGAATCACTGGTACAATCTGTTGTATCACTAAATCATAAAGTGTATGAATTGTGAGCATGAAATAATCAAGTCAAAGGGAAATGATGATTCCCTTTTCTTGATCCGAGGCACCAAACAAGAGTGGAAGCTAGAACCAAGATACATCACCCTCTAGGTCATTCTTTTGGAATAGATGTGCTGATGTCAATAGAATAGGCCCCGCCATACATGAGGAAATGAGGATCCTTAGCTAAGGCATGAGGGAAAATAGTAATGTGACCGATGGAATGACACCAGGGAAAATGAGGAAAATGGGATTGAGGGACAAACATACGACTTCCCTTGTTAGAGCATGAAGTGCATGGTTGACCTGATAACGACTGAATCGACTCCGCAGGGGATGGTGGACAATATGACTTGATGAAAAGAGAAATAGGGGTATGACCAATTTCCCCTTTCATTTCAATATTTGATCCTGGGACCTATGGGTTATGAGTCATAGACCCTATCATAAGCATTCCATAAGGCTTTAAGCCTTCAAAATCGGACCATATAACATATCGGAGCCTTTACACTATTGAGAGCATTTAAATAAGCATTTAGCCTTAAAAACCTACGGCCATACAACTATCGGAAATACACGGAACAAGGAAAATAAAAACAAAAATCATGCCGGAACCCTTGGGCTGGATCTAAAATATTATAAGACCGTCTCTATAAATATCGGCAGGTCCACTCCTCCGCATCATTCTGCAGTGCCACTCTGATCTCCAATCTTTGATTAGCGATTGGCCCGATCTCTGATCACTGACTGATCACTATCAACGTATCAGCGTTCCACTACATCGGCGCTATCGTATTGTCCCTTGACTAGTCCGATATGCGATTAGTGATTAGATTTGGACCGTCGATCTGGACTCTCGATTCGACGGTCCATGATCCATCGCATTATCGCAATCACTCTTCTTGATGGTCAAGTTCCGATAACACCCAAAAAGGTTCTGCTATTGCGATAAAATCCTGGTCGTTGATGTATAAGATCCAACGGCCCTGGTTTGCTGATAATTCATCTCTTTGCTATTCTTCCTTGGCTTGATCTCGCCGTTTTAATGGAATCTGGGCTTTAAAGCCAATTCCTCTACCACCCCTGCGTTCACACCATGACTCCACATATAACAATATTTCATTGGATTGCCATCAATCCTACCGTGATCAATGGTCGATCAACACACTTACGAACAAAACTTCAAGCCATTAACGCATATATATATATATATATATATATATATATATATATATATATATATATATATATATATATATATCTATATATATATATATATATATATATATATCTATATATATATATATATATATATATATATCTATATATATATATATATATATATATATATATATATATATATATATATATATATATATATATATATATATATATATATATATATATATGAAATACACACAGTTTCCTATTATACATGGCATAGTTACAAATCTAAGGCATTTTAGCCTTAGGAAAAAGTTCCCTAACGATTACATTTTTTTCACTCAACTTACACAAATTCTATCTGTATCTCTGTATTATATCCCCTATTGAACGTGCAGGCTCATATATATATATATATATATATATAAGGAACATTGGATTGAATCACTGAAAGGATCTGATCAACCCTCTCCATGAATCACTCAACTGAAGCCCTAAAGCTCACTATAGAATACATATGGCAGATTACATTAACTAAAGTCTTCTCGAGACTTTATTAGTTCCATCAATATAGCTCTGTTTAAACATAATTGTTCTTGTTTTTCTTGATGGTCTACATATCCTTCTTCTCCTCTTTAGATTCCTCCTTTAATTAAGGGGAGGTTTAGATGCTCCTTCATCAGACTCCCGAGGCAAAAAATTTTATGACCTCCTAGTCATATGCTTCTCCTTGTCCTTATCAATTCTACCCACTTTTAGTGGAACTGCCTTCATGATCTTCTGTGAGTTGCAACCAACCTCTGCTGTAATGGTCTTCCTTTGCTACATGATGCCTCACCAAGCCCTTCTAACTCAGTCTTTTGGCATCCTTATGGTTCTCTTCTCTGGAACCAATTGAGCACACCTTGCTCTAGGCTGCTGCAAATCTTCTCACCTTCCGCTGCCTCTATCTACACGGCAATAAGACCATAAAATCACCATACTTCCATACTTCAACAACTGTACCTCTTCTCCTTCTACTTGCACTCTTCTCCCTTCTCGCAGGAAATCCTTTCCCTACTATGATACCACTTGATGAAAAGAGAAATAGGGGTATGACCAATTTTCCCCTTCATTTCAATATTCGATCCTGGGATCTATGGGTTATGAGCCATAGACCCTATCGGAAGCATTCCATAAGGCTTTAAGCCTTTAAAATCAGACCATATAACATATCAAAGCCTTTACACTATCGGGAGCATTTAAATATGCGTTTAGCCTTAAAAACCCGCGGCCATACAACTATCGAAAATACACGAAACAAGGGAAATACAAAGGAAAACCCCACTGGAACCCTTGGGTCGGATCTCAAATATTATAAGCCCACCTCTATAAATATCGATGTGTCTGCTCCTTCACACCATTCTGCAGTGCCACTCTAATCTCCGATCTTCGATTAGCAATCGGCCCAATCTCTGATCGCTGACTAATTGCTATTGGCATATCAGCATTCCACTACATCGGCGCTATCACACTATCCCTTGACTGGTCTGATATGTGATTAGCGATTAGATCTGGACTGTCGATTTTGACTCTCGATCCGACGATCCATGATCCATCACATTATCACAATCGCTCTTCTTGATGGTCAGGGTCTAATAACACCCAAAAGGGTTCCGCCGATGTGATAAAATCTTGGTCGTTGATCTATAAGATCCAATGGCCCTGGTTTTTTGATACTTCATCTCTTCGCTATTCTTCCTTGGCTTGATCTCGCCATTTTGATGGAATCTGCACTTTAAAGCCAGTTCCTCTGCCACACCTGCATTCACACCATGACTCCACATATAACAATATTTCATTGGATTGCCATCGATCCTACTGTGATCGATGGTCGATCAACACACTTACAAACAGGACTTCAAGCCATTAACACACACACACACACATATATATATATATGAAATACACATAGGTGCACAGTTTTACACTAAGCACACATTTTCCTATTATACATGGCATAGTTACAGATCTAAGGCATTTTAGCCTTAGGAACAAGTTCCCTATCGATTACATTTTGTTCACTCGGCTTACACAAATTCTATCTGTCTCTCTGTATTATATCCCCTATTGAACATGCAAGCTCATATAAATATAAGTAACATTGGATCAGATCACTGAAAGGATCCGATCAACCCTCTCCATGAATCACTCAACTGAAGCCCTAAATATCGCTATAGAATACATATGGCAGATTACATTAACTAAAGTCTTCTCGAGACTTTATTAGTTCCATCAATCTAGCTCTGTTTAAATAGAATTGTTCTTGTTTTGCTCAATGGTCCACATCTCCTCCTTCTCCGCGTTGGATTCCTCCTTTAATTAAGGGGGAGGTTAGATGCTCCTGCATCATGACTGAAGGTCAAAATGGGCAACATGGGATGAATGGTGTGCAAATATGAATGGACTGCTATGGCAGATACAATGGGATGTGAAACAGACTCCATGGATGCAAAGGTGACTCATAGCAGATGCTCTGAACAAGGGTGACTCGATGATGCTGCCACACATAACAGGCCCTGTGGGGACCATGAAAACATGAGAAAATGATGGTTTCTCTTGAAGAAAATTGACACGTGAGATGAAAAGCACCAAGGGAAGATGGTCCCCAAAGTAAAAGTGTCGCATATGAAGAAATTCTCTTTTGAGACGCGACGAAGTGACTCTTCTTGGAAAAAGGGATTCCGGGTGAAGTGTAAAATCATCAAAAACCAAGAGAGACCCATTATAGTGATTGATGAGATCTTTCCAATGACACTGACATTTCATCAAACTAGCTACGGTTTGGTTGCAATGGGTGACAGAAACACTGGGGGTTTTCCTATAAAAGGGCATTTTCCCTTCAATTTAATTCATTTTCACATTGAGATTTGGTGAATTTGGAGAGGAGGAAAAGGCCCTAAATCTTGTGGAGATCGTATCAGACAAACCGACCATCAGAATTAGGATCTGTGACTTTCAGGTAGGTGGCCTTACTCATCTCTTCAATTTCAGTGGTTTACTTGCTGATTTTGGTGCCCCACAGCTCCCTGGGAGACCCTTGCTGCTCCTCATGACTAAATCATGATTTTCTGGGCCTGAAGTGCATTCTAACTCACAGGAATTGGTCAAAAACCTGTGAGCTCGCATTTTTCTAGCTAAAAACTGTGAATTGGACCTAAGAGGGAGGATGATCTGCTAGCCTGGTGGGGGTTGGAGGTTGAACAATCAAGACTAGTGTTTTCATCTCTGAACTGACAATACATGTGGTGTTTTGCAGGTATGGAAGAGTTGAAAATCAACTGGCACGAATGAGATTTGGGTACCCTTCGATCCAAGATTCAGGGGAATCAGGTGGTTTGATGGGTACTAGCTCACTATGGCATTCTCAAGCTATTAGAGAACCCATTGCCCCTTTGTTTTGATTTTTGTAACATGCTATGGGAATGTCAGATGTATTTAGAGCTATGTGCGCCAAACACTTATATGTTTTATGTGATACATGTGATTATACATCTTTTTATATATATATGACGGTGATGGTTTGCCATGTGTTTTTTTATGATTGGCTTCTATGGTATACATGTGATAAATGCCAATCTAGAATTGTTGTGGGTGGGATCACACTAGGGTCTTGGGTTGAAAACCACAACAGAGCGGAGGGAAAACAACAGCAAGAAATGCATAGACAAACAATTTAAATGCTTATACTACTAAATTGGGAAGAAGTGACGTTACTCGGAGGTCCTACGTTTGGGTAGATCCTGTAGGGTTCAAACCCTCTGCTTCTTCCGATGCCTTTGAAACTTGTAAATTATCCAAGAAAAGCATATACAACAATAGTAAGATAAAGCATATTCATGATATATACATTAGATCATATAAGAAAATGAACAATTACGCATTAATATAAGATTTATAAACAAATCACAACATGGATCAATGCATAAACATGATAAATATCAGGAACAAAAGAACATTTATTTATTGATGTAAGATAAATGAAAGGTGGAAAACTACAACCCAAGTCTTCCTCCAACTCCAAGCGGAATTGTCCTCCGGATCTATCTTGTCCCGGCCTCAGCAATATTCCTCCACCGACATAGACAAGGATATCACAAGAAGGATGAAGGATATCTCAAAAGAGGAAACAAGAGTTTCCTAAATCTTGGGAAGTGCAGGAGGCACAGGGATTTCGTCAAACTCGATCAGGGATCAATCAACTATAATATCAATATCTCCTTTCTTCTCCCCTTAGGCCTTCCCATGGAGGTTTATTTATATTTGTCCAAATTAGTTTTTTCAGTTGGGAAACAGTTGGGCCAGGGGCTATAGTAGGTGACTAACAGGTAAAACCCGTAAAATCTACCCAAAATTAATGAGATTTATTATTTTTAAGTGTTTTAACACATATACGCGGGTTGGGTATACGCTAACCTACGTGTACACGCTTTTAACATAAGGAAAAGTAGCATATAGGAAATAAAACACTTTGTTTTAGATTTTGGACCAAGTCTAGAAAGGAAGGGTTGCCCTAGACCATAACCAAAGCATCAGATCTACCAAGAGTGGTAAATGGTGCTATAACAAGAATTGCGTTTGAAATGGTATCTACATAGCTATTTTGGGCTCTAGGAGCATGATTGAAAGTAATGGTTCAAATTCATGTACCAATAAATTAACTTGTAGATATTTTCTAAATAGGACTTGGTTATGCACATGATACACACAATTCAATTGCATGACAAGCAACAAGGAATCTAAACAAACATGAAGATGAAGGATGTGATGAGCAAGGGCATCGACTAACAAACCTATCACTGCATCATATTCGGCCTAGTTGCTGGTGGAATATCTAATGCACACGTCATTAGAATGGACTACCATATGAAAGGGGGTGAAAATGGTCCATGCTACCGTGGCTAGATTCCTGGAGAAGCGACTCGCACTACCGGCATAAATGATATCTAGTGTGGACGATGGATCCATCTGCAAGGTGTAGAAGAAAACAAATGAGATGATGAAACCTACCTAAATGCATGATAGAAATAAATACATGCAAATAAATGGGATTTTCTATGGGTAAAATTTCTTGAGGTAGAGTGCATTGCGAGGATTAGGAAGAATTTTGCCTTTGAAATCCTCTAATAGACATTCCCCCTTTCCTAAGTCCTTATGAATGATGTCAGGTCCTAGCCATAATTATTCGAACTTCCCATGTCCCATGACATCATGGGCCTAGTCATACACCAAAGCAAGATCACCTTCGTGGAAGATATAAGGGCGGAATTTTTGGTCATACTGGGCTTTGGTACGCTTTTTGGCCACTTCAATGGTTTTAAAAGCAACATGATGGTCTTCAGATGCATGCTCAAGCATGATAAGTATTTGTTCCATGGTTGGGTGTCAGGGAGAAGTTTGATAGCTAGGTGAAGAGAAGGGATCTTGCACTCGATTGATAATACTTCCTCCTCACTAAAAACAAGGTGGAAAGGAGTAAACCTGGTGGCAATTTTAACAAAAGTTCTATAGGCCCACAAAGTTGGGAAGCGCATAAGGTGGCAGTTAGTCTTGTGCTTATTCACTACCCACCAAAGCATTTTTTTGAGAATATTATTGACTGCTTCAACTTTTCCATTACCTTGGGGGTAATACGATGATGAATGCTAGTGCTAGAAACCCAACAATGAATATAGCTCATGCCATACCTCATCTTCCAAATATCAGCCATGGTCAGAGATCAATTGTTTTGGAACCCTGAATCGAGAGATAACATGGTTAAAAGAGAAAAGGGTTGTGGTAGCTATCATGTTTTTGAACGTAGGCATGGCCTCAGCCCATTTGGTAAAATATTAAACCACCACGATAATATACTTATGGTTATCAACAGATGGTGGTCAACACTCAAAATCAATAGCCCATTTGTAGAAAGGATCGAATGCGATCACAAGATGGAGGGAAGCTAGTGGGGCTCTTGCCTTTGGGGAAAAATGTTAGCAATTGGGGCGGTGTTTGATTGCCTCAATGAAAATCACTAAAGAGAGAAGGCCAAAAGTAACTAGTGTGCATGATTTTCTGGGTAGTGGCCATACTGAAGAAGTGACCACCACAAGAGCCATTGTGATAGACATTGAGCACTTTCTTTGCTTCAAGATGGGCGAAACAATGATGAAGGATAGTATCGACACTGTGATGATAAAGATCATCACCAATGAGAAGGTAGCGAGGTGCCTAGTAGCGAATTCATTGTTGATAATCATGAGTGAGATGGGGAGAGAACTTCTGGGTTCAAAAATAAGGAGGGAAGTATGCATGATGGTGCATATAATCCCAGGGTAATCAGGGGTAGACATGGCTTCCATGATGTCCTCATTAGAATGGAAGATGGGCGGATGAGAGGAAGATTGACTACATGATGCGGTGGTAGTACCTGGTACATCGTCGTGATAAAGAAGGTTCATATATGCATCATATGAGGTGGTAGATGACGAGCTAGTAGATGGAATATCTACGGATGTTGAGACCTAGGTTTTTGATGAGGGAGGTTTGACAGAAGTGTGTGTGGGAACCTTAGAGAGGTTTTCCTACAGGGATCTCAAGGATGAAGACATGTAAAGGATATGGACCGTGGAGTTTGTCATCTAGACATCAAGGGGAGGGATCACGATGGTGGGACCAAAGTCCCCCTATTCTAGTGTACTAGTGGTACCATAATCCACAAGTAGATGAGTATATGATCCTCTATGAGTGGCCTCGAAGTCACAAAGCACATGGAGGCAACTATGAAATTCATCGAGACAAGGGAAACAATGGGAATAGTGGTTCTAATGATTGCAAAAAGCACTCGGGTGATTTATATGTAACGATTTAAGTTTCTTGGTTGAATCAGGTAAGGTAACTTGGACCTCAGGTATGTTAGATTTAAGAAATGTATCGTTGACCAAGGGTTTGAGGTGAGGAAGTTCAAGATAGTTATTGGTGGCATGCCCAACAACATCACACAAAGCACATGGAGGTGTCAACTTTGGAGGCTTGGGAGATGGAGGTGCTTGGGGAGCCTTGTCCTTAGGTTCCTTCTTCTTGGATTTGCTCCCCTGTCCAGATGCTTTTGTGACAAGAGTGGGTTCTTGTTGAGGTTGTGGTGGAACTGGAGCAATGAGAGGGGTTGTAGGAACTGGTTAAACCCGGGGAAAGCATGATATGGTCTTAGCTGACTAGGTGAAGTGTTTGTTGGAGGATCAATGTACCAAACTGGGATCCCCAAAGTCATATTAGGGAGACTCAACGAAGCCATGATAGGGATAGAAAAGATTCTAGGAGGAGGAAACAAGAAAGGTATCTTTCCTATAGGATAATGTCCTAACGGAATGGTTCCTGGATGGTTAACACTTGGAGGAAAGGTTCCTGGTGCGAAAAATGGAGAGGCACCCACAAAAGGAGGAGGTCCTATAGGGGTAGATCCTGATGGCTCGACTGCAGTCGCAACAACAGGGTGCTGCAGAACTGACTGTTAACTAGAGGTACCATACTTCCTTTTATTAGCCCATGATGCTTGTAACATGAAAACATTCAATGAGTTGAGCTTAGAGATGGGAGGGGGAGGACCAGGGAAAGCACCCAATAAGGTGGAATATTGTAGACTCCGGGTGAAACACTAGGGAGAGGGGTGGCAGACTGCTTGTTGGACATCAATGAGATAATGGACTTAGGGGAGGTCAAGGATGATGTCATGTAGTATGTTAATTGAGCGATAGTGACGATCTTCCCTTCATGGGGGAATAACATCTTGCAGAAAACCCCATAAGTCACAACTGAGATGGAATAAGTGTAATTAAAACCCAATAGAATGTTGTAATCTAGAGAGGAATCGATGACCTTAATGTCTATAGAAATAGTCTTGCCCGAAAGATTCATTGGACAATTGCGATACATGCCGAGAGGTTGGGAGGTTTGACTGTCCCAAGCATGCAAAGTGATGGTGGATGTGGACAATTCAGGTGATTTGAGTTGTTTCCAAATGACAGAGGACATAACAGATGTGGATGCACCTTTATCAATAATGCATCAGTAGATGATGACATTACGGACTGAGACTGGTATGTGTAAAGCAACAGATGATGGTAATGGAGGATGTTCTAATGAATCAACATGAAAGACAATTAAATGATCATATGAAGGATCTACTGTGCCCAAAGAAATTAATAGAGATTTATTTTGAGATGGGCATGACTGGAGGACCTCCAACGTCGACATGGTGGCAAGTGATTGCACCAAGTTGTCTACTATACTGTATGTGTGGGCAGATTAGTTAGAAGCCACATTATGACATAGTGGCCCTTGGGAATTGAATCAACCTTGGGCCGAGGGATCTATAAAGGACCATTTGAGGATGTAAGAGACTCAATATACTCTTTGGTTTTTGGCTTGGTTACAGACCAAGTCAATGGCTTGTCGTATTGATGTGACCGAGTTTGCAGGTTGACATGAAAGGTATTGACCCCCTCAAAATTGATCATGAGAATCTAGTAGTCACCAAGACCAGAAGGTTGGGGAGGGTAGGCCGCTTGACCTTGCTAAGGTTTAGCAACAACAAATCCTTGCTGAGGGAAAGGATTCACAAGCACAACTGATTGAGATGGTGTAGGATTCTCAGGTGGTTGACCTCTAGCATATTCTTGGGATTCCCACATTTGGCACATCTGAGGTAAGAGGGGACACTTGGTGAGCTCCAGTATTGTAGCAATAATGCTACAACTCCTGGGGCTTCCTGTCTCTCATTTTATCAACCCGGTAGTTCGTACAAACTTGGAAGCGACAGTGCTGTATGCACAAGTACTAGCTCTTGTCGCAGCTGTCACTTGGTCAGCTGGCACAAGTCCGCTAGGGCTCAAGCCAACTTCTATAGGCTCACAGAAGAAGTTTTATCAATGATGGACGAAAGCTAGCTCAAAGGAGACTAATCTACTTGAAAAAAATGAACTGAAAGCAAATCAAAGCATGTAAACCTAGGAAACCCTAATTTAACTAGTCTAACCTCTATAATGCAAAGAATGTGAAGGAAACTTCTACCAATGCTGTTGTTACCTCTAATCAGTGAAAATGCATGGATCTAAGCTGCTTGCATCATAAAAGAAATGTTTTTGTATTTTTCCTTTGAGTGTGTGGAATGATTGTGATTGTGTGCTAATTAGGGTTTGGTTGTGCAGATGGAATGGAGAAGGAAGGAGAACGTGGGACAGGTTGGGAAGGCTAGGAGAGGTCCCTAGGGATCCTTAGCATACATCCATAGAGGTTCCTCACATTCAGAAGCTCAGCAACCGAGTGAGTGGCCTCCTACAGGATGTCTGTAGGGGATCCTACAGGATACTTAGAGGTTTCTACAGGATGTCTATGAACTGCTACAGGATGACCTACCGTGAGTGTTTGAAGAGATGGAGGAGTGATGGAATGGTAGGGGGAGATGTGCAAGGTGGGAATGAGGCTGGTGATGGCTCTAGAAGTGGAGGAATGAGATGAGAAATGAGTGTAGTGAGTAGGTTGGAAGATAGAGGGCTAGGTCAACAAAAGGCTAGGAAATGAAGTTACGTGAGGAGTGGAAGACTTTGGGAGATAACAAAGCGGGGTAAAGGTCGAGGAGATGTGTTGCATGCGTGATCAAGATGGAGAATGAAGTAATGGACGAGAGAGGGCAGTGCAAGTGAAACAAATGCTTGTGACTGTTACCAAACCGAAAATGCATTAACCTAAACTACCTGTGCTTGTAAATTCAATGAACAGCAATCCAAAACGCGAAGGAGAATGTGCATGAAGTTGTGGTAAAGGAGTGTGGTGCAGGTGTGAATGACAAGGAAGCATCTAACATAACGTGCTTGTGTTTGCAACAATCATGAAATAATGAAATGCGTGTTTTTGGTGGTTAGTCATGGACTGCACCCCAATCCCAAATGAGACGGCAGTGTGCCTTAACAACCCTTTTTGTTGGAGCTCCAATGGACTATATCTATCCTCTGCTACACTAAACAACTGTAAACAAACTCACCATAAGCAAATCCTATCTAACTCATGAAAAAGACCAACTCAACAACCTGTAATTCAAATTGCATGTGCAAATGAAAAGCTCAAAGTGCTGAAATGAAATGGAAACAACACTACAGCAGAGGGGATCTATGGCTCTCAGGCTGGGCCCTAACCTGAGAGCTATAGTCTCCTTAAGAAACTCAGAACTAGATCACAAACTTCCTTCTTTATTCATAATCTGATGTCATGCCAAATTGGCTTACAAAAAGGAACGAAAACTGAACTGTGCTCCAAAATTACAATAGCAATACGAGAGTTTCCACAACCTATCCAAGGCTAAGGCCTCTACACTTATACAAAAACGATAATCCAACAAGTGTCCTTGATTTTAGGAGCTCAGCTGTCCAACTAGAGTTTAACTGCTGATCCTGTAGGACGGTCATAACTGCTGTTCCTGTAGAGCAGTTTATAACTGCTGTTCCTGTAGAACAGCTGGCTGCTTCTAAGCTCAGAGGGGAGATGGATTGGAGCTCGGAGTTCTTGGTGGGAATCACGAGGAATGCCCCCAAGACCGTGGACTTCCTCTCCTAAAAGTCAGCAGTGCCACCTCATTGTCTCCTTGTCTCCTTTTCGTTGTCTTTTGCTCCCTTTTAATGCCAAAACCTGGAATCACAATGCATTAGTCACGTAGATAGAGTGCCTACCCTTCTTCCTACAAACAACATGAATAAACTAATAAATGCATGCATAAGCAGTAAAAAATGAATGGTTTGAGCAAGTAGAATAGGCCAAAATGAGCCCAAATTGTACCAAAATTGGGGCTCATCATCACCCCCCAGCTGAACCATTTGCTCATCCTTGAGCAATTTTGCCTCGGCTCCTTGTCCTTGGCCGAGAGCTGGGGCCCGGAACCTGCTCCTTCTTCTCTACTTTTGGGGCCTCTGTTTTCTCTGCCTCAGGTGGAGACGAGGGTGGTGTTTCTTCCCCCTTTTTCATTTCCTTGAGCCGGGCTTCAGAAGGCGACTGGCCTATTTTTCGCGTCCAGGAAGTGACTTTTGGGCTTCCCTTCTCAGGGGTGGCCTGTGTTTTAGAGGGAGTTCTTGTACTGGGTGAAGTAGGGATGTCTCCTGAAGTGGGTTGGCTGCTGGGTGGAGGCTGTGACTTGTCTGTTTTCATTCTCTGACTCCTCCTTGCTTTGGAAGGTAGAGGGATCTCCCTCTCTCTCTTTTCTTTGGGTTTTGCCAGTGTGCTGAGGGCAGCCAGTGCCGCTGCTGCCTCCTTTTCGAGAATGCCAGCCTTCTCTTTCCTGCGTTTTGCTCTCTCGGAGCTCCTTGTAGAGGGCCCCTCCTCCTTTGGTTTCGGGCTTCCTGCAGAAGACCCTTCCTTGACCAGTTTTGGGCTCCTTGTAGGAGCATCTTCCTTAGCTCTTGGGCTTCCTGTAGGAGCCTTTTCTTTTAGCACGTCTGGGCTTCCTGCAGGAGCTTTTCCTTTTTCTTTCGGGCTTCCTGTAGAAGCTTTTTCCTTTAGCAGTTTTGGGCTTCCTGTAGAAGCCTTTTCTTGAATTTTTGGGCTTCCTGTAGAAGCCTTTGTCTTTGTTTCCAGACTTCCTGTAGAAGTCTGTTCCTTAGTGATTTTCGGGCTTCCTGTAGAAGACCCTACTTTTTCCACTTTCGGCCCTCCTGTAGAAGACTCTTTCTTTACGCTCTGTGGGTCTCTTGTAGAAGATCCCTTCTCTGTTTTTGAGCCTCCTGTAGAAGCCTTCGTCTGCTTTCCTGTAGGCGTTGTTCTGGGGCTTCCTGTAGAAGCCTGCGTTTGTTTCCCTGTAGATGCAACTGTCACCACCTTTTCTTGCTTGGCTGCATGGATTTTGCTTTTGGCTTTGACTGCAGGAGCTGACGAGGTGCTTGGCCTGACAAGGACCACCTCCGCTTTGTCCATTCTGCTCTTCATCCTCTGTTCTCTTGCTGTCAAAACAGGTGTGTCACCCTCCTGTTCGTCTTCCTTTTCTCCTTGCTTCCTCTTTTGTTCCTTCCTCTGCACCGTGGCAGGGGTCTTCTGACCTGGTTCAATCTTTTCTTTGGCCACTGCCTCTTTGTCTTCACTGCTGGAGGAGCCACTATCTTCGACCAGCATTTTGATGTCCCCATCTCGTGTTAGATTTCTAAATGACTCCCAGGAGAGGGGAACTTTATAGGAGTGCAGTGCATCCTCTACAAGCAACTTGATCAGCCCATGGTGTGCCACCTGATCTGGGACGCCACCCTTCAGCTTCGTAGCACATTCCATTAAAGATTGCAATAGGAAATAAGGAATGCTTAATTTCTTTTCTACAGGAAGCTCACTTCGGTGCCTTAACTCGTTCAGCAATCGGAAATGGTACCCGTAGACGATGCTATAGCGCCCCTCACATGTAATATATTTCATAATCTGCAAACTGACCTCGTTCCAAGGTGGTGTCAAACTATTCCTTCGTACTCCATTCTTATCTTCAGAGAATTTTTCCTCAGGTGGAAAGAATTCCTTCTTCGCTTGCTGGCTCTGTTTTCGTTCTTCTTTATCCCACGGGAGACCCATAGGAAGCTCAGTGATTCTACTGATGGACTGTCGGGTTATCTTGAGGCTTAGGCCTCTGAAATTGACTGTGGCCAGCACCTTGGATTTTGGCCTCAGGGCCTGCAAGAATTCCTCGGCCACTTCCTCATCGTACCCCTGCAACTCATCACAAAAAGACATCCACTGTGCTTGTGTAAAGAGCTCCACCACTGCCTGATTTCTCCTCAATGTGGTTGAATCAGTGGGCTCTCATCTGATAAACCCACCAGGCATGATGAGCACAGTGGTTTTGACCACCGGTGGTAAATACAAAGGGAATTCGGTCTTATAGACAGAGCATGCAATGAATTCACAAAACCACAGTCTAATTATACCTCTATCCTGTAGAAGCGATAGTATGGGCACGACAATCCAATATCTTTTATGACCAGACTGTGAATAATGACCTTGCCACCTTTGAAAACCAATTGCGGAAGGAGTTTCAGGGTTACCTCTTTTCCGCCACCTTTTTTACGTGAAGACTTCACCTTCCTGTAGAGACTGCTTTCCTGTAGATACTGCTTCCTGTAGGACTGCGTTCCTGTAGAAACTGTTCCTGTAGGAGCAGTGCGCAGACTTCGGGGGGAGCTATAGTTGGACAGCGGTCGAGAGGTGCCTTACCAGCGTTCAGGTAGCCGAGAGCTTGGCGTATCAACATGCAGAGGTAATCAGAGGAGCTACTCGAGTTTTGAAGTGAGGTTGATGGATATACATGCTTAATCGAGCCGATTAGATTTTGAATCGGTGCAGCTCGTGGCGCGGGGGGTGAGCTGTCCCCGCCGGACCGTTGGGTGACGTCACCCATCATCTGCCTGCACATTCGCTTGCTGCTGCATTCATTCCCATAGATCTGCCGCCGCCCTTTTCGGTTAAACTCGTTTCACGGTTGACGGGACTAATCTTCACGTGCGTGCTACGTGTGTCTTTTGTCGTGGCTGCCACCTCATCATCTAACTATCCTTTCACTGGCTGATGTGGCCAGTCAACTGGCCTTACGGCCGCTCAACCATTCACCTTTATGCCATGCAAAACAAATCAAAGTAATATCCATGCGATTTGATGGAGAGAAGGATTAGAACACTTACCTGCGCGCGGCTGCACATGATTTCCAGTTTGTGGACGATGGATTTACCTGCTGCACGCGGCTTACACAGACCCGGAGGCACATGGCTACCGGTTGCTGACGCTGGAGTGGATGGTCTCGCGTTCATGCGCCCGTGTTTTATCTCAGATGGCAGTGCCGTGGACGGTATTCACTCGAGCAGGTTGAACTGTTACAGGATCCCCACGAGGGGTCTTGTCACAGTCCTTTCTCCTTGGGTACATGCTGCATGCTGGCGGTTCTGGCTTCTCGGTCACGATCCTAGCGCTTCTGATGCATAACGTGGATGTGGTATGGCTCTCGGTGCTTGGTTTTTCTTTGACAGATGTTTTTTCACGAGAACTCATTGCTTTGTTGTGCTGCTGCAGGGATCTTGGTTGCATGGCGACGAGGATGGTGGAGCAAGATAATAGCAATGTTCAGGGGTGCCATCAGTGGCACGCATGCATTCAATCCACTCCTCAGTCGCTAGATCTTCACTTGAAACACATTTCGGCCGTCGCAACCTTCTACAGGAAGTTTCCTGTAGAACACAGAGCTTCCTGTAGAAATTTTGCACTTTCCTGTAGAAGATCCGCGTCTTCCTGTAGGAAGACTGTCTGTTCCTGTAGAAAACTGTATCTTCCTGTAGAAGATCCAAATCATGATAAAAATTGCACATACCTTGAAAAGCATTGTTATTCTTGGAGGAGGTGTTGATGACATCCTTTGATAGCATGATGAAGGCCCCTGGCTTGGAGTGGAGAGGCTTCTTCTCCTCCATAGAACATCTGCATGCAAAACTTTTATTGTGCTTATTGTTTTTTTTTCTCTCTTTTTTTTTTTTTTTTTTGAAAAGATAGCAGGGGCGCCCCAAAGAGGTTTTCACCCTTGCTACCTGCCCTGAGCGCCTCAAAGAGGTTTTCACTCAAGGATCTTTTTTTTTTTTTTTTTTTAACTTTCTTTTTTTTTTTTTTTGAAAGACAATAGGAGCGCCTCAATGAGGTTTTCACCCCTACTGCCTGCCTTGGGTGCCTCAGAGAGGTTTTCACCCAAGGATCTTTATTTTTTCTCTCTTTTTTCTCTTTTTTTTTTCTTTTTTTTTTTCTCTTCAGGGTATGCCCAAAGTGGAGGCAGAACCCTTCTCTATGACCAAAACAGATTTCTCCATAGTGCTGATAAACTCTTGTCTTGAGAGAGGTCTTCTGTAGATCTTCAATCGGTGCCCATTGACAAGCATGGGAATGGCTTCCTCATCAATGGTTCGAATGAGGACAGATCCATTGTCATGGCACTGTTCCACTACATATGGTCCTAGCCATCTGGTTCTCAACTTCCCCTTGAAATCTTTGAATCTGGAGTCATACAACAAAGCCCAATCTCCCGGCTGGAACTGCTTGTCATGGAGATGTTGATCATGCCACACCTTTCTCTGAAGTTGAACCACTTTTGAGTGAAGGAGGGCCTGCATGCGGTGCTCATCCAGTCCATTCAGCTGCAATAACCTTTCTTGCTGTGCATGGATGAGATCTAGGTCCAGCTGAGCTGCCATCCTCAAAGTGTTATACTCAAACTCAATGGACAACAAAGCTTTCTTCCCATAGACCAGCTCATAAGGTGTGAAGCCGGTGGTGGTCTTCCAGGTGGTGTTGTAAGCCCATGTGGCTTCAACCAGGCGATCTGCCTAGTCCTTTCTGCTGCTGGTCACCACTTTAGTCAAGATCCCTTCTAATGCTCTATTGGTGACTTCCACCTGCCCATTTGCTTGAGGATGATAGGGGGTGGAAGTCCTATGCTTGATCTTGTGACGAGCTAGTAGATCTTCAACCAAGTTGGATGTGAACTAGCTCCCTTGATCGGTCACCAGCTCTCTTGGGTAGCCAAACTTGTAGAAGATGTTCTCTCTTAAGAACTCGACCACCTTCTCTTCTGTTGCTGCTTTGATTGCTTTAGTCTCTGCCCACTTTGTCAAGTAGTCAGTACACACAATGATGTAGGATCTCTGCCTCGAAGAGGGATTGATTGGACCCACAAAGTCCATGCCCCACTTCTCAAATGGCTCAAGAGTCACTTGAGGTTGGAGAGGCATCTCATCCCTTTGGGTTGGTTTCCCCATCCTTTGGCATTGGTCACACTGGCTGACATATCTTCTGACATCTTGATGAAGTGTGGGCCAATAGTAGCCTACCTGCAGGATCTTGAAGGCAGTTCTCTTTGCTGCAAAATGTCCTCCACAAGGCCCATCATGACAGGTGAGGAGGATGTCAAAGACTTCCTCTTCCCTTACTGTTATAGACATTTTTGTGCCTCGCAGCATGGAGCATGAAATGTCAATAATTACAGGGATCCTCAGTCCCTAAACATGTTGTTCTTACCCCTAGAAGAACAAGGTCAGCAAACCACAGCACTTCCTATCAGTTCTCCACCTGAAAACACTCAAAAACAAGCTATTTTTGGATCATGTCAACTGCTCCACTGAGCAACTGCGCTGAATGTCAACTGCTCCTCCTTGTACCTGCGCTGAAAGTCAACTCCAATGAAGGCTACCTGCGTTGGGCGAGATTGGCCAAGTGGCACAGTCATTCTGCAAGGTGTCAACTGCCCAGGAAGCTTCCAAACTGACACTTGGTTCAAGGGATTCGCCCTGTGATGAGTAAGAGGTACTTGATCTCCATGTGTAAGCAAGGATCTCCAAGTGGACTTAAGAACTGAAGATTAACTGAAGAGGGAAAGGACACAAGGCAGCTTTATGTCAGTCTCAAGCTGACTCATCCTTTCTTCTTCTATCCTATATATAGAGCTCTTCTATGAGGTCTAAGGAGGCTGGAATTTTGTGCAAAGCAAGGAAGTGCTGTTGGTTTACAGTTAGAGTTATTGGGTGATTGCTTTTATAGAGGGGAAGAGGAGATTTCTTGCTGCTGGGGAGGTGCTGCTGGATTGGAGCCATTGATGGTTGTAACCTTCTCAGAACCCTTTTACTTCTATCAATAAAGCTTTGAATGTTCTCCTATATACTTGTATTGCATTGATGTATTGTATTTACTTGTATATCTGATTCACTCTAATCCATGCATTAGTTATGAGTACATGTTTCTTGTAGTTTCCCTCTCTTGTTTGTGCAGGATCTTTGTATAGCTGGGCCGGCAAGAGAACAAGGAGCTGGAAGCAAGGGACGAAGAGAGAAGACAAGATTGACAAAAGCGAAGGATATCGGTTGGTCAATCTTTTCTTCCTTCTCTGTACTTTCATAAAGGAAAATATCAGAGCTTTACTTTCAGTTGTTGCTAAGGAACTATCACCCTTAGAGTAGGGATAGGGTCATTCCAAGTCGGATACTTTTCCCCACAACAAACTGGCGACTCCACTGGGGAGCCTAGTATCTTGTTGGTGTTTGTAGTATCTTTGCTATTCATTTCCTGAACCAAAGAGTACTGAATCGAAAAGCTTTTGACTATATCAAAAGCGAAGTAGAGGGGCTGCTACTCTTGCTCATTTTCTGAGCAGATTCATGATTTGAAGAGCTGATCTACAAAAGACTCTTGTACTCTTTGTGATAGCTTTTCATCCTCTTGATCATCCCTTAGCTTGTACTTGACCTATAGCTTTTTATTTCAGCAAAAACAGTGAATTTTTGAGCTTTTTATGACCCGGACATCCTTGTAAACGCAACTCTCGTGTCTCAGTGCAGGCTGTCCACAGGCAGTCTGCATTCCAGTGCAGGTACTCCCTTCGGGAACTGCGCTGAGAGTCAATTTGACAGACCAGAGCCTGCGCTGATCCAGTTAGGCTATGTCTTCCTGAGGTTTCCCACTGTGTCTTAGCCCTGTTTTCACTGTTGTTTTGCTGCTGATTGCTTGTCATCGTACTTGCTGTAAACCAACTTTCCTTGACATTATTCCGCCTCAGTTGTGTGATGAAACTGTGATTGTTCTTTCAGTATTTCTTGTTTCAGTTACAGTTTCCCATTGTGAAAAGTAAACCAGTATAGCTGTGGCCTCTTAGATCCTGAACTGTAAAAGTGTCTTTGTGATCTTAAGAGCTAGTTTTGTTACTGTTCATGGCTGTTTGAGTTTGTTTGTTTTTCATTTTGTGGTTTGAATCTATACATTTCCAGTGTCTAAACAAGTCGATCTTAAGGTGTCTTTTGATTTTGGACAAGCTTGTTTACTTTCGCTTGAAATTAGATTCAAAGTTATACAACAGTTTCCTTTTTGTCTTACATCAACATTAAGGATAAAGAAAAGAAATATCTGCATTGTGCATGTGCATTATTGATAGTTTGCATGTTGATTTAGGGAAAAGTGCATTTAGTGTGTGTTCTATGATCTGTGTGAAAAGTTGATGTCTTTCTTTTCCCTCAGTAGATTAAGGTTTTCAAAGTTGAAAGATTGAAAAGTTTTGCTTCTCATCTTAGATTGCATTTAGGAAGTTGTATATATACATCTCGTGGTGATCCTTAAAGGAAAACTGCTAAGCTAGATCAACATTAAAATAAATCCAATTTACATAACAACGCTTTGTAACATAATGCAAACATCTAGAGGTCTAGGTAGAGACGTGTTCCGACGTCGTTAAACATAGTGACTGTCGATCTCTACGAAGGTGGGTGATTCCTCCTGAGAGTCGGGGGCACTAATACGGACTTGTGCTCCCACGTACCGTCACGTATATATTGGGAGACCCCTATAGGCAATTATCCTTTATCCATAGGAAGCCGTGTCGACCGCCCTACTGATCGCGATGCAGTGAACACAGCATTCACGAAGATCGACCACCCGTACCGTAAAACGTATTCTGTGGTTTCGCGAAAGGTTTGGCACACCCTCTGCCTAGATCTCCAGAGCAGTTTCTTTTGGCCTTTTTCAAACTCTATAACTGAAAAAGTCCAACCGAGCATTTGTCACTTCGTGCTCGTTAAAACATCGAAGGCGACTAGAGTCATCTTTAGCTTTTTCTCGACTCTTAAAACATGAAAAAGCAAGTTTGTGTCTAAAAGCGTCGTTAATAAAATTTATTTTAAGTGGAACAAAATCACCTGTTATTCCCACGTTGATCTTTCAGTTGAAAAGTATGGAGCCCACCAACCAAGGAGGCAACCTTGGCGGAAGTCCAAATCCCTTCTCCTCTTGGGGAGATGTTGGTGCGCCTCATATGGCAACATTGTCACTTCCAGGATTGACAATCGGCCTCGCTGTATGGCTCTTTTCAACTAATGTAGTCCAGATCGCCACTAATCCTGAGCAATCGAATCAACAGTTAGACCAGTCTAGAGCTACCCACCAGCCTTCCACTTCTTACAATACTTCCTCTGATCCTTCATCTTCGCAAGGTAGAGCTGGCAAAAGTCAGCCTCCCAAGGAGAAGAAGGAAAGGAAGAAGAAAGAGAAGAAGAAGAAGGAGCCTAAGGCGACTGGGGGCAAGCAAAAGACATCTGACGAAAACCCACCCACTGCACAGACCGGGCCTAAATCGCCATGTGTCATATGTAGAGGAGACCATTTCCACAGAGATTGTCCCTATATTCCCCGGATACTAAGGGACTGGTCCCCTCGTCTGCACAATTTGGGGGCATCAACCTCTGACAATCAGGTTGATGGCTTTCCGTCAACCAGCGAAAGTGAAGGATCGAGACAAAAAGGGGGAGTAAGATTCCCCTGTAAGTTGTGTGAAGGTAGTCATGCCATCCATCGTTGTCCCTTCTTAGACGAAGCGAAGAGAGTTTTGGAAGATCGTCCGGTTTCACCGATAAAACTTCCTCCTGGATGCAAAAAACTCGTGCCAAGTCCTTCGTTGATTGAAAATACAGCTGGCCCGCTCAAGTGGTCGGCTGAAGCGTCAGTCACTGAAAATGAACCTACTGAACCCAGACTAGACGAAAGTCCAAAGGTTGATACGGCAGTTGACTCGGTTCTACCTTCAAAAGTTTCATCTTCAAATGACACCGTCGCCGAAGAGTCATCTTCATGCGACACCCTCACTGAAGAGAATAAGGATGACACCATCCAGGTTCTTTTCATCAGCACCGACTCTGATGAGCGTCAGGGCAATGCGCCCATTCCTTTATCGCAGGAAGGAACATCATCAGGGTCATATCCGGCCGTATATTCGGTCCCACCACCAAGCAACCTGGTTGTATCCTTTGATTGGAATCAACTAGGCAGACCCCGGTTACCAGCCAGTGTACCATTCAGAATCATTGTCCAGATCTATAGAATGATCATGGCTGGTACTATCATTGATGAAGGGGCGTCTGTGAGTATCCTTTCCTCTATTGCTTGGAAAGCACTGGGTTCCCCGGCGCTTTTACCTGAGTTAAGGAATCTCTCAGGTTTTGATAAAGGAACCAGTCAACCATTAGGAATCCTCCCCAATGTGCCTGTTACATTGAAAGGGAAGACCATCAATTTGAACGTGATGGTCGTCCAAGGACCCTTGGATTATAACCTACTCCTTGGACGTGACTATATTTATTGCATGGGAGCGATAGTCTCCTCACTCTTTAGAGTAATGTGTTTTCCACACGAAGGAAGGATGGTCAAGCTCGTAGACCAACTTTCATTTCCGGGATCTCGCATCGCAAATAGTCAAATACCATTCCTAAATGGTCTGTTCACACAAGATTCGCCTCCGCCCCCAGTCCTCCTTCCCGATGAGTGTGAGTGATTCGGAAAGAAAGACTGGAACCCAGGGGGCATGCACCCTGGTCTGCTTCGGGCAGAAGAAACCCTGGGTATAAGGTAGAATTTCCGCAGAAGAATATGACTAGTTCGTACCCCGTCCGTGGATGGAAGAGGGGTTGTTCTGGAATAGTATTCTTTTGTTAAAGTTATGTGTTTGGCTAAAGAGTCATTCACCTTTGTCTAAAGAGGTGGGCACTGCCCAAGTAGGAATTCCCTTATTGCGACAAGCAGTAACCATCTTTGGGGAAAAGCTAGCCTCACCCATTAAAACAAATGTTTTGAAGGATAAGTAGGGGCAGCCTCCAAAGAAAGAGATTCTATTGTTGTGATATAGGGTAACCATATTTGAGTAACCCAATGATAGACATCACCGAAGAAAGAGATTGATTTGCGGCAGCAAATAGAACCCTCTTCGGATAATAAGAAAGAGGCAAGCCTCCCTCAATAATACCAATGTTTTGTCTTTGAGTAGTGTTCTTCTCTTGTCACAAATAGCTGTTCGTTAAAAGTTGGGCCGACGGGAAGACAAGTACCGCGTAAGACCCCTTAAAATAACGAGAAGACTAGTATCGTTAACATTAGATTGGCAAGATGACAAGTAGCTGTGAACACCCAAAGAAAAGCAGAGGTAGGGGAGAGGAGGGGCAGCCTTGAAATTCTATCCTATGTCTGGGGGCATGCAAACTTTTGGAATGTGAGCGAGGGACGACTATTTATTTTTTTAAATTTTTAGGTCCTCCCTTTAAACCTGTAGGTCTAACCCTTTAAACTCGTAGGATTAGCCGATTCCGACCTTGCATGAAGAAAGTCTGTGGGGCAAAGGTAAAACTTGCCAAAATTGGAGCATAGCTTCGTGAGATAAAGCTCCTTAAAAAATAGCTATCTCACAGGAGGCGTTCTTATTCTATGACTGGTATATCGAGCAGTTTTAGCACATAGTTCATGCTCGTTAAAAAATAAAAGCAAGATCCGAGCAGTTTTAGCGCATAGTTCATGCTCGTTAAAAAATAAACATAAGTTTATGAGCAGGCTTTCCTTTAGAGTTCAAGCTCATTCAGAAAAAATGAACCGGTAAATACCCTTTTTGAGATCGTAAATTCATCAGCCATAAAAGCCTTGGTCGTGTTTGTGCACCGTCACCTCCACCATCATTTGGCCGATCATTCAGTTCCATTTGTGTGTTTACCCATTTTGAGGAACATCTGCAAAGAGTGATTTCACCTAGCCATCCTTGTGACACTGCCGTGATTGGAAAATTCCAATTTGTACCTGGAATCAGTTGCTATCCCTGTTTATCACTCGTTCCTCAAAAGACGAGTCCTCTTTGAGCTCTTTTCAGACTCGTAAAATATGAAAAGTTTGCTGAGTTTTGGCCTTCCAGCTCGTTAAAGGGACCGGAAGATCTATCCCTCTTTTAGACTTTAATCTTTTCGGATCTGAGGGATTATTACACAAAAAGATCGAGCGCTTGTCTTGTTCGGCTCGTTAAAAGTACCGAACACCCATCCCTTCTGTATTGTTTTATACTTTTTCGGACTTAAGGGATTAGATGACGAAAAAGGAATTATGGAGTTAACTTTCTGTACCTTTTCAGACTCTCTAAAAATGAAAAGGACCGAGTTTTCCTTGTCGTTAGACTCGTTAAAATGATTAAATAGCGACAAACTTGTCTTTAGACGAGAACGAGTTTCCCTATCGCTAAGCTCGTTAAATCATAGCGATGGGCTTGCCCGAAGGGCAGGTTATAGAACAAGCATATGTTATCCTCCTCAAGCTTGACAAAAATAAAGAGGTACTGGTCAGAAATGACTGGGGAAAAATTGGGAGAACATCAAAGTTTAATGGTAGCAAGTCGCTCTTGAACATGACACTTTTCCTCCGTACCACATCGGGTTGGGTTGTTTCATTCACCGGTCTCATCACCATGGTCTTCGCCAAACCATCCACATTTTGGGGTAATGCTACCGATCCATCGCATCAGTGTCGTTATATGTTCAAGAGAGGTCATTCTGAAAGTGTCAACCGTGTCCCATCCACTGCCATACATTATCCTTCATCCATTCATGATCGCCACCCTGAATCATGTGTCACAGTTTGTTTTCACCTCCACTAAAATCATTAGCTCCGTTCCGTGTCATTGATGTGGGATTCATTAAGGCCCTCCTTTGACGGATCGCTTCTTGTCGACTTCAGCTCATTATCCAAGAAGTTGATCTAGGAACAACCCCATCAGTACTTTGAAGCTTGCATGCCTCAATGGCAAGTTTCTCACTTCCGGCGACAGGTATACATCAATGACCTTCGACCAGAAGATTTTGCGTGGCGTTCGACGCCAAGTCCTTTATTCACGCCACGTGAATTGTACTGTGGTACCTTGAGGGTCATTATCATTATCGGTGATTCCTCTCGTGCTTGTTAACGGTTTGCATCATTGACCGGTAATCAAGCGATGTCTTTCCATGTTCGACTTCAGCGAAATTCTCACATGGATTGACTTGTACTTAGAGTGAAGATCGAACGAGTTTGAAGACCCCGGATCTAGTTTCATCCATCCGGGCTGCGATGCATATTCAGGAAATATAAAGGCATTTGTCATGTACATCATTGCAGCAGATGATCATCCTACTCAAAGGATGATAATTTCAGCAGAGAATTATCATTCTACCATCAGACGATCGTCTGTTCTATGTACCAAAATGTATTTATAAAGCTGAGCATGGGAATGCCCGCCTCAGCTAGATCATGAAAACAGAATGAAAAATAATGTATTGTATTGTATTGTATTACAGGGCACCTCTCAGCACTTGAATGAACTTCGGACCCTCTGGATAAAGCATTTCACCCGATAAACGGCCTCATACTTTAGGGGGCAACTGTTATAGACATTTTTGTGCCTCGCAGCATGGAGCATGAAATGTCAATAATTACAGGGATCCTCAGTCCCTAAACATGTTGTTCTTACCCCTAGAAGAACAAGGTCAGCAAACCACAGCACTTCCTATCAGTTCTCCACCTGAAAACACTCAAAAACAGGCTATTTTTGGATCATGTCAGCTGCTCCACTGAGCAACTGCGCTGAATGTCAACTGCTCCTCCTTGTACCTGCGCTGAAAGTCAACTCCAATGAAGGCTACCTGCGCTGGGCAAGATTGGCCGAGTGGCACAGTCATTCTGCAAGGTGTCAACTGCCCAGGAAGCTTCCAAACTGACACTTGGTTCAAGGGATTCGCCCTGTGATGAGTAAGAGGTACTTGATCTCCATGTGTAAGCAAGGATCTCCAAGTGGACTTAAGAACTGAAGATTAACTGAAGAGGGAAAGGACACAAGGCAGCTTTATGTCAGTCTCAAGCTGACTCATCCTTTCTTCTTCTATCCTATATATAGAGCTCTTCTATGAGGTCTAAGGAAGCTGGAATTTTGTGCAAAGCAAGGAAGTGCTGTTGGTTTACAGTTAGAGTTATTGGGTGATTGCTTTTATAGAGGGGAAGAGGAGATTTCTTGCTGCTGGGGAGGTGCTACTGGATTGGAGCCATTGATGGTTGTAACCTTCTCAGAACCCTTTTACTTCTATCAATAAAGCTTTGAATGTTCTCCTATATACTTGTATTGCATTGATGTATTGTATTTACTTGTATATCTGATTCACTCTAATCCATGCATCAGTTATGAGTACATGTTTCTTGTAGTTTCCCTCTCTTGTTTGTGCAAGATCTTTGTATAGCTGGGCCGGCAAGAGAACAAGGAGCTGGAAGCAAGGGACGAAGAGAGAAGACAAGATCGACAAAAGCGAAGGATATCGGTTGGTCAATCTTTTCTTCCTTCTCTGTACTTTCATAAAGGAAAATATCAGAGCTTTACTTTCAGTTGTTGCTAAGGAACTATCACCCTTAGAGTAGGGATAGGGTCATTCCGAGTCGGATACTTTTCCCCACAACACTTACACAACGCCTTAAGATCTGATCAGGGCCAAGCTTGAACAGGTTGCCCCCGATCCAAGTGAATGAGGCACTTTTTCTGATGATTTTGCTCTTCTCTTTTGAAGAGAGGTGCGGAGGGAACTGAGCTGAAACAAGGTAGTTCGCTATATCAGCAAACCATGGAGAGAGTACTGAGATAGCAAACAGATGCTCATCAGGCATCTGGTCATCCACCGTCCCATCTTCACCTGCAGACAAATCCAATCTAGATAAAAAGTCAGCAACAACATTCTCTCTACCTGGTTTATCAACAATGGTTAGATCAGACTGCTGCAATAAAAGTAACCATCTAATAATACAAGCATTCACATCGGGTTTATTCATTAAATATCTAATAGCAGCATGGTCAGTATGTACAAAAGTCTAGTAACCAGTAATATAATGTCGGAACTTGTTTAGTGCATGGACTACAACTAAGAACTCTTTCTAGGTTACAGTGTAATTCAGCTCTGCTTTGGACAAGTTTTTGCTAACGAAGTAAATGGCATATGGAAGTTTTTCCTCAACTTGTCCTAAAGCTGCACCTATGGCTTTGTTCGAGGCATCAGTGTGGATGTGGAAAGGTAGGGCCCAGTTTGGACCTCTCAAGATTGGTGCTGACACCAACTTGTCCTTTAACTCATTCAAACTCCTCTGACAATCGTCAGTCCACTTAAACTCCACATCTTTTGCCAACAGACCAAACAATGGTGAGGCTAACTTGCTGAAGTCCTTAATGAATCTCCTATAGTATCCCGCTAATCCCAAGAAACTCCGGACATCCCTTACTTTTTGAGGAGGTGGAACCCTCTTGATGAGAGCAATTTTGTTAGGATCCACCTGCAATCCTTGGGAAGAAATGGTATGGCCTAGCACGGTCCCTTCAGTCATTAGGAATTCACATTTTTCAGGGCTGAGGGACAAGTTCATCTCGGTGCATTTGGTTAGGACTTTCCCCAGGTTGGACAATGCTTCCTGGAAGTTGGCCCCATAAGGAGTAAAGTCATCCATGTATATTTCCACTGCATCATGGACCGACTCCGAGAAGATGCTCAAGACAGCTCTCTGAAAAGTAGCAGGAGCATTGCATAGCCCAAAGGGAAGGACTCGGTAGGCAAAGGTACCCCAAGGACAAGTGAAGGTGGTCTTATCTTGGTCTTCCGGGCTGATTTGGATTTGATTGTACCCGCTAAACCCATCCAGGAAAGAGAAGAACTTCTTTCCTGCCAGTCCATTCAACACTTGATCTATGAAAGGTAGAGGGAAATGGTCTTTTTTGGTAGCTTTGTTCAGCTCACGGTAATCTACACAGATCCTCCACTTCCCATTCTTCTTGGGAACCAACACTAGAGGGGACACCCATTCACTATCTGAGATGGGGTAGATGAATCCGGCATCCAACAGTTTCTGCAATTCTTCCTTGACAATGTCTTTAAGGGCTGGATTCATTCTCCTCTGAGGTTGCCTAACCGGTTTACAGTCCTCTTTGATGTATATATGATGGGTACAGACCGAGGGATGGACTCCTTTCATCTCCTTATAGCTCCAAGCAAAAGCATCTAGGTGGCTGGCCAACAGGTTGCACAGCTCCTTTTCCTGAGAAGGAGATAGGGAGGAGCTGATTTTCAATGCTCTCTCAGGGCCGAACTCCACACTCTTAACTCTGGGAGTGACAGGGCTAGTTGTACAAAGGTCCACTAAGGTGCTAGCTTGGGCATCCTCCACCAACTTCTCTAAAGATAGTGCACTGGAAGGTGGATTCTGGATCAGGGTCTCAATCAAATCATCCTCGGTTGGGGGATTTCTTCTATTGGTTTCTATGGTACACAGAGGTGCTGAATACACCTCGTCTTCTTCTCCTTCCTCCAACCGGAGTGGTAAATCATGCTCTAAAGAAGGTTGGGTAGGAGGGTATAGGACAAGTTGCTTGGACATGGGACCATTTCTGATGGTCATGTTTCCTGCCCGACAACTTATGTAAGCATCTGCAGTAGCTAACCAAGGCCTTCCCAAAATGAGGGGATATCCAGTAAGCTTTTCCTTTGGTTGCAGAACCAGGAAGTCTGCAGGATACTCCCAAGAGTCAATAGAGTCCAAGACATCCTCCACAATCCCTTCGGGAGTCACAGTGGAGCGATCTGCTAATTGCAGTACTGTCGAGGTCTTCCTCAAGGATCCTTGAAGATTGACCTTGAGCATGGTATCCCTGGTCATTACATTAATGGCAGCCCCCAGATCAATCAGGGTGTGGGGTATGATGGTGCCATTGATGTGGACATCTACTACAGGACTTCCACGATCTAAGTACTTTGGGCAGATGACTTGTCCTAGCATAAGGTCAGACAGTTGTCCTATGACATTGATAGTTGAAGCATCTTTCTTCCGTCTGCCTGGATGTTTGAAACACTTCTCCTTAACCAGCTTGTTATAGATTGGCACATCCTTGATGGCTTGGAGAAGGGGTATCTTCACACACAACTGCTTGAGCTCTCCCAGAAGCTCATCTTCTTCCGGGTTGGGTTGTGTGGTGGCTGTAAGTCTCTCAGGAAAGGGTGGAATAGGCTTTGGTTCACTTTCCTGGTGGTTTTCCTCATCCTCTGGGGGAGGAGGTTGGCGATCTGGAAGAGTCTTTCCAGATCTAAGATTGATCTCCTGGATCTCCACAGCATAGGTAGGGCATGAGGTCTCCCCAGTATATACCTGCTGAGCCTGTCTATTGTTGGGGTTCGGGTTCGGTTGAGCAGGCATCTGAGGTTTCCTTGGAGGAGCAGGAGGTAAAGGCTGAGGTTGAACTGGAGGTGGAGGCAGAATGGCGGGAGGAGTGTTGTACTGGGGCCTCCACCCCGACTGAGGTGCACTCCACTGAGGCTGTGACTGGGCATGTGAGTGATATGAGTGAGTAGTGGGTTGAGTAGGATACTGAGGTGGATAAGACCATGGAGGAGGCATGGACCAAGAAGGATGAGCAGGGGGACCCCAGGAAGGCATAGGAGTCGATTGGTTGGGGTTGTAATAGGCTTGTGGTGCCCCTTGCATTCCCTGCTGATAGGGTCTAGATCCTTGTGGTCTCCTTTGGTTGATGAAGTAGAGAGGTTCAGTGGGGGCTTCAGTCCCTTGGTACATGGCTTTAAACCCAGGTAAGGTGGGACACTGATTGGTAGGATGGTCCTCCTCACAAACAAAACACACTTCAACCGAATGCAATGGGCATTCGTTCTTAGGATGTCTTCTTGTGCACCTAGGGCAGAAGACAGCCAGGGCTCTCTCAGCTTCTTCTTTCTTCTGCTGGATCCTGAATGTGTCCAGCTGCATGGCAATGGTCTGTCTCACCTCACTCTTAAGATCTTCTAATTGGTTTGTAAACTCATGTTTGGAGAAAGGGACACCAGTGGAGAGGAGATTTCCTCTACCTCGTTTCCTAGCTGCCCTAGAATGATTTCTAAACACAGTTTTGATGTCCTCATAAGGCAGTTGGTAAATGTCCCCCCCAGCTAACATGTGAAGGGTATCTAAGAGTTCTTCAGGTACTCCTCGGAGCAGAACCAACTTAAGGGATTCAGGGTCAAGTGTGCACCTGGCCCGCTTGTAACTAAGTTGGAACCTTTCCTCATAATCCTCTAAAGACTCATCGTTTCCCATGGTCATCCGAAAGATCTCTCCCTTGGTTTCCTTGGACCTACAATAATCCCTATACTTGGTATTGAAGGCTTGCTACGTCTTAGCCCAAGTAGCGATACTATTCCCAGGCAAACCCATGAACCAGCGTAATGCTGCATCCTTGAGAGTGGAAGGGAAAAGTTTTAGCTTTTGTTCATCTTCAGTATAAACAATGTAAACTTTGAAACGGGAACTATAAACTCAAAACGGGAACTCTGGCCCAAAAACCCCAAAAAAACCACAAAAACAGTGCTCAAAACGAAAAGTGTGTATACTGGAACGATGTTTTTTTTTTTTAGGTGTCAATTTTGCGGCTGTTTTAAAAATGGCAGTGACTACGAAATTTTCTACGAAATTTTCCTGCAAAATATAGCTTCAGAACGAAAGTGTTGATACTGGAATAATGATTTTTTTTTTAGGTGTCAATTTTGCGGCTGTTTTAAAAATGGCAGTGACTACGAAATTTTCTATGAAATTTTCCTGCAAAATATAGCTTCAGAACGAAAGTGTTGATACTGGAATAATGATTTTTTTTTTAGGTGTCAATTTTGCGGCTGTTTTAAAAATGGCAGTGACTACGAAATTTTCTACGAAATTTTCCTGCAAAATATAGCTTTAGAACGAAAGTGTTGATACTGGAATAATGATTTTTTTTTTTTAGGGTCAATTTTCATACTTTTTAAAAAATGCTAATAAAACAACAATACCTTGCAATGGCCGATGCAAAACATGTATATAGACCCTAAACAACAATACCTTAATACATGATTTAAATGCAACCCTAAACAAATTTAATATGGCCGATGCAAAACATGTATATAGACCATTTGCTTCTCATCTTAAATTAACAAATAAACAATAACCTACTTGTATTGAAGCAAAAACATAAATATCCAAGCCTTCCATATGCTTCAACAATAGGAAGCCTAATGTATGCAATATGCACTTGCTGTGATGTTGTGCTTCATTGGGAGTGGTAAGTAGTTCTCTTGTAAATCCAAGCAGTTAAATAGATTTAAAGATATATTAAAGGCCCAATTGATTATTGTTTGTTTTTTCAAGGTATTGATACACTGTTGGAAGGATTTAAAAATGATGATATGGCAGATGATCTTGGTCAGCCGAGGTACTTCAAAGCTCTTTCTTATCCATTCACAAACCTTTTGTTAACATATCAGTTGGATTGTTTTATGTGTGTATTTTTTCCAAATATAGTAACCTACCATCTAGTGCTTGGCAAACAAGTGATATTGTATATCAATATGCTTTGGCTTAGAAAGAATGTCATGATTTTTTTCAAGATGGATTAAACTTTGGCTATCATAATTCAATACATGCTTTTCTCGTTGTATACCTAATTCTTCAAAGAACCTCCTCATCCAACTCATTTTCTTGCATGTTGCAATATACTTAGCCTTAGTGGTAAAAAGATCCACCATACTTTGCAATCTAGATATCTATAAGACTCTTAGCCCCTCAAAAAAATACAAATATAGCTTGTTATGGATTTTCTAGAATCCATTCACCTGTTGTATCATTATTCTGGATCCTTCCAACAAGATATTATTAATATCTAAAAACCAAACAATAATCAATTTGAGCTTTTTAATTTATCTTAAAATCCATTTAACCACATGCCAATGTTCCTTGCTTAGATTTATAAAAAAGTTACTTACCATTTCCAATGAAGTGCAATGTCAAAACAAGTGTATACATTAGGCTTTCTAATAGGGCATTATTGGGTTGCTAACTTAATATGAAAAGCAAATGGGCTAAGTACATCTTTCAAGGTTAATATATCTTTCGTTTTTGACTTCCGTTCAGTAGATTTTACCTTGGTGTTGATCACCAATCACCGACTACATTGCAGCTACGTGTAAATGAACTCTACACACACGAAGTCTCGGACAAACACTTCTCTTATATCAAATGGTTAGAAAATTTAGAAATAAAATTCTCAAAGTTTTAAGAACAAAATATATATTTTTATTTGTAGTATTTCCTTTTTAGTTGCTTGGTGTTTTAGTCGGCTATTCCATGTTTTAGAGTTTTTTTCTATTAATAATATTATTGGATTTGTGTGATTGGTAGGTCTGTGTTGTGTGTCTTTGCAGTCACTACCGTGGACAGTGCTGCCAAGGCGCTTGAACTTCTTGGAGTAAATAAAGAACAAGCGACAGCCACTGTCTGCACTAATCCATTGAAGTTCAGTTTGATTATCACAGATTATTGCATGCCAGAACTGACAGGCTACGATCTCCTCAAGAGACTCAAGGAAATCAAGGGTTTGAAGGAGATACCTGTAATTATAATGTCATCAGAGAATGTGCCACAGTGAATTCAAAGGTGTTTAGATGAAGGAGCCGAAGACTTCATTGTCAAACCCGTGCAACGGGATGACATCAAGAAGATAACGGGGTATATCAAGGTATCGAAACCCGTAGCTACCACGCCTATATGTAGAAAACGGAAGGTTTCATCCGTCGTGTTAGCGGGAGATAACTCAGAGCGACGACCTCGAATCAGCGGCGTTACAATTGCCTGAATCTGACTGGTTTGCTCCCATTTTAAAGAACAGGGCATCTGACCATGTAAAGTGTTCGAGGTGTTGCAGTATTTTCTTTGAATTTCGTGAAATTTATAAGTCGAGTGATTCTCTGAGAGGTCTGTGTTGTGTGGTTTACGTTTTAAATTTTCGATTTTTTTTATTAATCATATTAGTGGATTTGTGTCAGTGGTAAGTCTGCATTGTGTAAATGATATAATCTGAACAATGGTTGCAACATTTTTTGATTAATAATATCATTGAGTCGTTGATTAGTAGGTTTGAGTGGTATAGTTTCTACGATCAGAATAATTAATTTATACATTCAAAAATGATACCTGATTTATTTTATAGAATGCCATTTAACGTCAAAACCTAAAATACTTAAATAATTAAATGACACCTCATGTGAATGTCAATTGCAAAACTTTACATGCATTGTTAGACTTCGTACACACGTTTATTACACACGTTTATTACACATACATTACGAATTGGAGAGCATGAGTTGCAATTACCACCACTAACACTATATACTATAGTAGTCAATCTGCAGCATTTAATATAGCAAAACTAGAGCTGTTATCAGTGCGATCCACGAGGAATGTCCCGTTTTCCATTGTAAAAGAGAATCTGCTTTCCGTTTCTTGGCTTCCTTTGGATGTCAGGAGTGCGAAAGGTACAAGGCAGTCGTGCGATTCTACTATTATTTTAGTTGCAATGAGGATTCCTTGCACCAGAGAATACTAAATTCTTTAATGGAGATAAGTAGAGATCCTTTCCAGCAGAATAATACATTAGATGATTGCTGTCACTATCATTAGATCAATCAAATGTAGTCGCTAGCACGGGCCCTCTTTTAAGTTTATGCATCATCCTTGTTCTTAAAATTGCAGAACAAGGCACTTTCTCCCCGACTAAGTCATACCGCAAAATTTTTTAAGTTATAATCTTGTCAAAGCATGTACCAGATAATAGAATGTTTTCATTTGTGTGATTACGAAGAGATATGTACCATCCATTACATCTACAAGTTTGATGGGATGGTTTAATTTAACGATGCATGACTCTGTAATAGATTGATCAGCGATATTGCTTCATAAAACTCGTCGGGTCGATTCCCGGAATCGACCCGCCGCCGGTCGGGCGGGGCGGAGCGGCGCTGGGGTGGCGCTGCGCCACCCCAGTGCCACTCCGCCCCGCCCGACTGGCGGCGGGTCGATTCCGGGAATCGACCCGTAATGCTTCGGAGCTTGTGAGCCATGAGAGGCAAAGGAATTACTAAGTAGAACTCTGCGAAGGGCGGGGGCAGGGAAAGAAGGAACAAGTGAGCCATGAGAGGCTAACAAGGGTGAGCCACGACCCATGAGAGGTTAACTGACACCCATTTGGCATAAGTGTATTCGTGTTCATCATCTAGCCCTTGTGCAAACATTGTTACATTACGAGGGAACAAATTATAAGAATAAGACCTTTGAACTTTCGAAGCTATTTGTATCGGTGTAAAACGATGGTAATAATACGACGGGGATATACCTTGGTCTAAATGTCAAACATTCGAGCAACAAGTTGAATAGGGTGCATTGCCTAAACGTCGAATAACACCTACTGCCGAATAACACCAAATAGTTCCTCGCATGTTCTGCTTGTCTAGGGTGCACTGCCGACAAAGAGGGACCACCAACATGAGCTTTTAAATTTATCAAATAATCAAAACCCTAAATTCCTGAGATTTTAACTTTTGCAGATTCCGACAAGGGCTTTTAATTTTTGCGACTTCTGACAAAATTCATCAGCGGCGTTTCTTGCGACAAGGATCTGTTTCCAAAAAAATTAGATACGTCACTTGTCGTATTTTCATCGTATTCAGGCAGATTCGGGGATCTTGCCTCTCCCTCTGCTGGATCCGGTACATCTACAAGTTTGATGGGATGGTTTAATTTAATGATGCATGACGCATCCGTAGAGATTGTGAGATTGTGGTGATTGCCAACAGTGGTGTGTTGGCAAAGAGAACTGAACAATGGATATATATAGAAAGCCGGTCATTGCAAGCGTTGTCGACCTTGTACACTGATACATTATTGTTGTTGTCGATGAAGCCACCATTACCTGCAAAACACCCACAATAACACGTTTTAAAGCATAATAAATTGATAAGAGGATGTTATGTATTTGTTCAATAGTCTTTTCCGTGTTCAAGACATTTAAGACAAAATCTGCAAGCGAAAGAGAAAAACATGCGACTTTGTTTACCACTTCGCCCTTTCTTCCCATCAACGCTAAATTTGCGACTGAAGTGGCAAAAATTGATATCAATAGTAGAATCAAATCTTGAATGATGGAAAGGCATATGAATTGCAAAATTATATGTTTTTATCTTTTCTTCTGATCTTTATCCAACTCTCGATCGAGCTAAGCACTACATGTTTTTTTTAATTGAATTCTCTCAATAAGAGGCTGCAGAATCTCTGACTCTTTGGAATGATAAGATCTCGGACAGTCAGGTCTGAATCAGCTCTGGTTTAAATTTTTTTAAGTTTTATGATTTTAGTTTTGATATTAATTGGTTGGAAAGGTAAAAGTGGCAAAAACATAAATTTAACGCCAAAAACACACCAGTTACCACTATTTTATAACGCCAAAAACACACAAGTTACCATTATTTTACTGAACACAACAAATTTGATTTTAAAAATATTTGACATACATTCACACACTAAACTCCTTAAATTTAACCAACTATTCCACTATGACTATGACTTAACCGAATTCGACTTAACTCAATTTGACTTGGTTCTTAAAATTTAAGCAACTCTTTGGTAACGAGTATTAATTAACTTATTTTAACATTTATGATTCTTTCATGAATAACTTAGGGGAGATGTTACACGTTGACTGTATGGGTCGCTTTCAGATTTTTGGGATGCAGAATAAAGAGACGTCCAGTTAGTTGCAGGAGATGTTGAAAAGAAATATTGAACAGGTTGGCCAGCTGCTTTCATGATCACCCCCACTGCAAAAATTACGGGTCAACACTAATAAAGAAACGTGCGTTTGCAGGAGATATTGAAAAGAAATATTGAACAGGCTGGCGAACCTATCTATTGAATATAGTAAACGACATAGAAATGGAAAAGTCTTGGGAGTTTTAAAATATACACTTAGCTTTAATTACAAAAATTAGTTTTAGATTCCTTTGATTACTTCATGCTAACAACCCTTTCTAACTTCATCCATAAAATATTATAAAATATTAATACAGTCTAGGTGAAAAAAAAAAATTTTAAAAGTCTACTTCTAGAGAACATCTTGGATTTCTACATATGAGGATATTGGAGTGGCTTAGAGAAGACTCCATTATATTACAACCTAGATATTGAATGTAATCTCATTGAAATTGGATTTATCTAAATCATGTGATAGATCAAATTGGTTATATTTGAAATTAATCTTGATTCACATAGGATTCCATGTGCAAATGGTAAATTAGATAATGGGCTGCATGTCTTTACTATCTTCGAAAGTGGATTTTAATGGTATGGAATGAATTTTTTTAAAGCCTTTTGGAGGACTAATGCTAAAGGATTAAGACTATCTATCTTAGGCGTCAAATAAATGTATACTTAAAGAAAAGAAACATAGTAATTTTTATTTGACACCTATTTTATTTGTTGATGATGTGTTATTGTTCTATGTTGGTTCGAGAGATGATGTCAATAAATAAAAGGACATATTGGAGTTCTATAGGTATTCTATTACCAATATAGGTGTTCAATATAGGTGTTCAAGGGGAGAAAATCAGTTTCTACATTTAAACCATTACTCATATATCTTAACAAGGTGTCTCCTATACATTCTTGGAACAAAAAGACAAGGTGTCTCACCTCCATTCTTGGAATAAGAAGAAGGATTCAGGGGAAGTTGCTAGGGGGATGCATGAGAGAATTCAAATAGGAGGAAACAAACTAGAAAAAAAGGAATGAAAAGAGAAGTTTAAGAGAAGAGAATGGGATAAAATGAAGTGCGACGAGTATATAGACTAGATCAACTCTTAAAAAAGGTGGATCCATTTTCAACATTGTCCCTCCTAACGTGCGTCTAGAAATAAAACAATTGGATGTGAAGGTGGGAGAATAAAGTATTCATTGTTTGATTCGAAATTACTTGAAGATTTGGGTAGATGTGTTCAATATTGGTAATATGTGATTTTTGCATTGATTTTTAAGTTAATCATTTTTTTTTGAAAAAAAAGTAGTTATTATTATCTTTTTGACATGAAATTCATAAAAAAAACTATTATTTGACGATTTTTAGTTAATATTTTTGTATAAAAATTGTGATTTTGACATGTTAATTCTAGCAAAAAATTATCAAAACATTTAGTTTTTTTGTTATATTTATGTTAAAAATGGTTATTTTTTATGTCCATTGTTAAAAAATGTTGTTTTTTAGAAACAATTATTTCATGTGGATTGAAAAATTAATTAAGGGGGTTGAAAAGATGTCTAAATATGTAGATTATCTAAAATTCAAACTATCGACTTTATAATTTAAAAACGCAAAACAATAAAAAGCCCACTAAAAAAAAAAAAAAATTAAGATAGAGAACAAGAAAATATGAATACAATGACGACTTCAAAAACTATCAAATTTAGAAAATAATTTTTTACATTTCACACACTAGAAAATTTAAAGTCAAAAAATAGGTCTTTTAAAAAAAGGGTGTGATGCAGAATACACACTTTTTAAAATCAGGATGAAAATCACTACCATTCACCGAGCCTCACCCACTTAATGCACATGAAAAAAATTAAAGTTCCAAAAACCATGTTCTTAAAAAAACATGTGTATTCTGCATCAACACTTTTGAAAATCGGGTCATTTTTTTGCCACCTCTACAAAACGGGTAACAGTATCAGTTCCCGTTTCAAAGTTTACATTGTTTATAGTCATAGGTTCTACAGAGGACAACAAACTCAAATAGGAAGGTATCAGGATCCTCAGTGGTCAGTCCATGGAAGTGAGGCAAAGCAGAGGGGCTAATGTTTTTCATTTTCATCTCTCCATTGGTCTCTCGGATGGGGAAAGCTCCTTCTATTCTCTCATCTTCTCTATTGTCAGCCATAGCTTCGGATGGAGTGGTCTCTAACTCTTCTTCTTCTATAGGATTTTGGTATGTCTCGGGATGTTCACCTATAGTTTCCTCTGGATCACTGTCGCCACCGAAGAGTGAAGGGTGACTAAGTGATGTGGTGGGGGTGTTAGGTAGGAATTTGCCTGATCTATCTCGGTTCCTACGAGGCATGAAATGGAAAGGACTTTTCTTTTTTTGAGTGCTTTTTCTTTTTCTTTGGTACCTGCAAAACTGAAACAAAGTGATCTACAACTAACTATATTGCTCAAATGAAATTGCAGAATTAGAAAGCTAATCTAGGAAAGCGAGAAATACTAGTCTATGAAAGCAGGAAATGCTAATCTATGAAAGCAGGAAATACTAAGCTATGAAAGCAGGAAATGCTAATCTATGAAAGCAGGAAATAATAAGCTATGAAAGTAGGAAATGCTAATCTATGAAAGCAGGAAATACTAAGCTACTTTTGCAGAATGGAAATGAAATAAACTACTGAGCAGAAGTAAGAGTACGAAAGTAGAAGAAAAGCAACAATTACTAATACTCTGACGCTTCCCCGGCAACGGCGCCAAAAAGATGGTGAGCTCCAATTTTGTAGCAATAATGCTACAACTCCTGGGGCTTCCTGTCTCTCATTTTATCAACCCGGTAGTTCGTACAAACTTGGAAGCGACGGTGCTGTATGCACAAGTACTAGCTCTTGTCGCAGCTGTCACTTGGTCAGTTGGCACAAGTCTGCTAGGGCTCAAGCCAACTTCTATAGGCTCACAGAAGAAGCTTTATCAATGATGGACGAAAGCTAGCTCAAAGGAGACTAATCTACTTGACAAAAATGAACTGAAAGCAAATCAAAGCATGTAAACCTAGGAAACCCTAATTTAACTAGTCTAACCTCTATAATGCAAAGAATGTGAAGGAAACTTCTACCAATGCTGCTGTTACCTCTAATCAGTGAAAATGCATGGATCTAAGCTGCTTGCATCATAAAAGACATGTTTTTGTATTTTTCCTTTAAGTGTGTGGAATGATTGTGATTGTGTGCTAATTAGGGTTTGGTTGTGCAGATGGAATGGAGAAGGAAGGAGAACGTGGGACAGGTTGGGAAGGCTAGGAGAGGTCCCTAGGGATCCTTAACATCCATCCACAGAGGTTCCTCACATTCAAAAGCTCAGCAACCGAGTGAGTGGCCTCCTACAGGATGTCTGCAGGGGATCCTACAGGATACTTAGAGGTTTCTACAGGATGTCTATGAACTGCTACAGGATGACCTACCGTGAGTGTTTGAAGAGATGGAGGAGTGATGGAATGGTAGGGGGAGATGTGCAAGGTGGGAATGAGGCTGGTGATGGCTCTAGAAGTGGAGGAATGAGATGAGAAATGAGTGTAGGGAGTAGGTTGGAAGATAGAGGGCTAGGTCAACAAAAGGCTAGGAAATGAAGTTACGTGAGGAGTGGAAGACTTTGGGAGATAACAGAGCGGGGTAAAGGTCGAGGAGATGTGTTGCATGCGTGATCAAGATGGAGAATGAAGTAATGGACGAGAGAGGGCAGTGCAAGTGAAACAAATGCTTGTGACTGTTACCAAACCGAAAATGCATTAACCTAAACTACTTGTGCTTGTAAATTCAATGAACAGCAATCCAAAACGCGAAGGAGAATGTGCATGAAGTTGTGGTAAAGGAGTGTGGTGCAGGTGTGAATGACAAGGAAGCATCTAACATAACGTGACTGTGTTTGCAACAATCATGAAATAAAGAAATGCGTGTTTTTGGTGGTTAGTCATGGACTGCACCCCAATCCCAAATGAGACGGCAGTGAGCCTTAACAACCCTTTTTGTTGGAGCTCCAATGGACTATATCTATCCTCTGCTACACTAAACAACTGTAAACAAACTCACCATAAGCAAATCCTATCTAACTCATGAAAAAGACCAACTTAACAACCTGTAATTCGAATTGCATGTGCAAATGAAAAGCTCAAAGTGCTGAAATGAAATGGAAACAACACTACAACAGAGGGGATCTATGGCTCTCAGGTTGGGCCCTAACCTGAGAGCTATAGTCTCCTTAAGAAACTCAGAACTAGATCACAAACTGCCTTCTTTATTCATAATCTGATGTCATGCCAAATTGGCTTACAAAAAGGAACGAAAACTGAACTGTGCTCCAAAATTACAATAGCAATACGAGAGTTTCAACAACCTATCCAAGGCTAAGGCCTCTACACTTATACAAAAACGATGATCCAACAAGTGTCCTTGATTTTAGGAGCTCGGCTGTCCAACTAGAGTTTAACTGCTGATCCTGTAGGACAGTCATAACTGTTGTTCCTGTAGAGCAGTTTATAACTGCTGTTCCTGTAGAACAGCTGGCTGCTTCTAAGCTCGGAGGGGAGATGGATTGGAGCTCGGAGTTCTTGGTGGGAATCACGAGGAATGTCCCCAAGACCGTGGACATCCTCTCCTAAAAGTCAGCAGTGCCACCTCATTGTCTCCTTGTCTCCTTTTCGTTGTCTTTTGCTCCCTTTTCATGCCAAAACATGGAATCACAATGCATTAGTCACGTAGATAGAGTGCCTACCCTTCTTCCTACAAACAACATGAATAAACTAAGAAATGCATGCATAAGCAGTAAAAAATGAATGGTTTGAGCAAGTAGAATAGGCCAAAATGAGCCCAAATTGTACCAAAATTGGGGCTCATCAACACTCATGAGTATAATGACCATGTACACCACAACATGCACAAGGCTTGTTCATGCAAACAACCTTGTTCTACTTGGGCTTGTTGCCTTGTTGCTAGTTGTTGGTGTTAGGCTGGTTCCCCTAGGGTTGATTAGGTTGATTACCCTGATTACCCTGGTTACCCTTGTTACCCTTCCCCTTATTCCCTTTCTTTGAATTTTGGGGATTGGTCACACTCTTCTATGCATCCACATGGCCTAAGGGGGTGGTGGCTGTTGGGGCTCAGGATGCATGGGAGGCTGTGGCACTAATGCCTGAGGGGCTGGAGTGCTCGAATGTGAATAGGTGTAAGATGGTGAAGGGGAAATGGTGTGGTAGACAGGTTGAAAAATAGCTAGCCTTGACATCTACTGATGTGGTTAGGTGAATGCATAAGATGTGCTTTGTCTTGAATACACATTGTTGGCAAGAGAGGGATAAGTGTTTAAGGAGCTGGTGCCCCCCTACGAATAGCCATAACTCTGTTGAGCATATGATGAAGGATGTGAAATAAATCCAATGATATCATTGATGGTGTGAGATTCCCTCAATGCATTGGCACCACTAGGACGAGGGAGGTTTGGTATAATGGTATAGACATAACCAGATTGAGCATAAATCAAGTCATATCTTAGAGTGGTTTGGAGAGCCTCTTCCTTTGTCTAAGGAAATTGAGATGCGACATCTTTGGTAATGGGTACTAAAAGAGTCCTAAGAAACCAATTGAGGTAGACATGATCTTTGTAGGAAGGAGAAAAAAACATTCTCCTCCTTCTATGCCATTCCTGTACATGGTCGGAAAGACGGGTGGCATAGGACTGATGAAATGTGGTCAAGAGCTTCGTACCAGTGTTGTATCAGAGAGGTAACAGAAAATATGAAAGGAATACATTAGAAAGCATTGCAAAAGTGGAATAGAAGTGGAGGGTTGGTCAATGTACCACTTTGTAGCATCTCTAGTGAGCATGCATTGGAAAAACCAAAGACGAATGGAGTCGTCGGTGATGGACTTAGACGAACACCGCATATGGAAGGAGTGAACGTGATTAGTGGGGTCCTCTCCAGAATTATCCTCAAACTTTGGAATGTCTAAGGGAAGCTTAGTCAACATAGCTGACCAACTAACGTTGTGGTGTATGGGGTCGTTAATCAAATGGCTAAAATCCGGGAAACTTAACCCAACCATGAAAGGTAGCAAAGGAGTTGTTGGGATGGGTCTTGTAATGGTTCCACTAGATGTGAATATTGGGGTAGGACCGGAGCCACCACTAGGTTGGTTTCCTGCACCTATAGTAGGTCCTGCCATGATGACGGCATGTGGTGAAGGAGGCTCGGAATCAGAGGAGGAATTAGATGAACCAGAATAAGAGTCAGTATGGGGACTTGGGGAAGGACTAACTCAAACCCTGCTAGGAGGAGTAATATTTCCAAGTGGAAACTAGGGATGAAGACCTAAAAGTCTCCACGACAAACGCCTTGGTGGCGCAATGGTTGCAAGACACAAGTGACATGGAAATGGTGAAGGGAGATAAAAAAAATGTATTTGTCTCTGTTGGGGGGATAAATTAATTAAGTTAAGTCTTGGCTTGATGCTGTTAACCAAGCACCCTTTGCTTAAGGTGTGCTTGTGTGTGCAAATATGTGTGTTTATTAATTAAGCCCAGATTGTGTTTGAAAATAGAAAAAGAAAAAGATTACATAAATATTGTAAATAAGCTAAAGTTAAAAACAACAAATAAAATTTATTTTTGTTTGTGGGAAAACCCGTGAACAGTTATTAAAACCAACGTTTCGGACTAGCTTAGTGAGTCCATCATCAGGGCAATGAGATTTGTATTTTGAGAAGAGAGAGCGTGAAATTATGGATCTATTAATAGTTAATTGAAAAAATATTCAATGTTTTCTTTTATTGTTGGCTTATAAATGACTAACTAATAAACTATCTAAACCCCACCCAAACTGGGTTTGCAAACACTGTGCTAGTTGGTCTCAAAATCAACTGAAAACACACTAAAATGGCCATCAGATCTAAACGTTTGTGTCTAGGATCAAATGACACTATGCTACTGGAAAGTGGTGCAACAACAACAAAAAACCAGTGAATCATTCCAAAAGATAGGGCGATGGGTGTGGAACCTAGGGAAAACAATGGCACCCTAAGGCAAATGACCAAACAAGGCTCAAGAGGGAACTTTGGATGGAAACAACCTATCTTTAAAGATTTAAAAAAGAAAGGTACAGATCTGAAATGTATGGCTGAAAGCTTTGCAAAAACTTAGACTTCTTACTCAGTTGAACTCCTCCTACAAAGATGGAAGCGTACTAGAAGCCCCACAGGGCTAAATTCCACTTCGACGAGAAGAATAGAGTAGATCAAGGTCTAAGCAGGCTAAGGCAGTAGCCAACCAACCCAGTAGAGTACTCTTGGAAAAACCCAAAAAATGATAAGAAAAATATTGAAAAACCCTAAAATCGTAGGTACTAACCTGTTGTAGGGGAGATTGCACTTATAGGGCTAGGAAGTGTGCTCTAGAACTCCAGATCACAAGTTTGGGGTTGAAGAGTGCAATTTATGCTCCTAACTTCTCGGGCGGCGATTCGTGGAAAAAGTTATCATCTATGTTGTGGCTAGTTCCTGTCACCTGCAGAAATAACCAAAAAACTTTCGAAAGTTAGAAATTTGAATGATCTAGGGTTAGAAAGCTAGTAAACAACATAAAGAGAATGAAAAAAGAAAACCCTAAACTAAAAACTGAAGGTCACCTAGGTTTCTGAATCAAAATTAAAAACACAGTAGAGTTGTCATTTGTTGGATGGTTTTCTTATCGAGAATGTACGAAAAGAAATCATTTTAGACTGTAGATGAAAAACAACCTTAACAATAAAAATGGTTGTAAAACAATGTGGATCTGCAAAAAATGATAGAAACAAAATCTTCTAAAGTCTTGATCCATGTAACAAAAATAGTTAAACAACAAGATGAAATAAGGGATTAAGCGTAAATAATTGCAATAACTCAATGGAAAACAGATATAAAGAATATATTTTATTATATGAAACATGTGAAGGGAACAAGTGATGTTAGTAGTCCCCCTCTATGGGATGGGTTCTTGGATATCCTCAATGTCTTCGACTCTATAGAGTCTCTCTTCTCTACAATGTGTAAACCCAACAAAAAATATTTGAGCTCAATGGGAACTCAAATGGAAAAAGCAAATGGTAAGCGACAGTAATTATAATCACAATTACGATGTGAGTGCAACAATGAAAATGATCCAAAGTCAAGAATGGATGTAAAATCCTCCAATTTATAACAAAATATTAGGTTATTCTCAAATAATGGAAAGCAATAAAATATTATTAACCAAATTCTGGAATTAACCGTTTGGAATATTTTATTATATTCAGTTGGAGGGAAAAAGTATTTAAATTGGTCAAATACTTTTATTTAGAAATAATAAATAAATAAATGATTTATTTATCATCTCAAGGAATGTGGTTAAGGAATAATAAACAAATAATGATTTATTTATGTATTCCTAGAGGATTTAGTCAAACTTGACAAGGAATAATAACTAAATAATGATTAATTAATTATTCCTAGAGAAAAATAAGATAATTAATGATTTATCTAATTATTTCTCATGATTGGGTCATATATGACAAGGAATACTTGTTAAACAATGGTTTCAATAATTATTCCTAGAAGATAAATAATGATTTATTTAATTATTCTTCATGGATTTAACTAGAAATAACTTAACAAATGTGGTTTATTAAGTAATTTCTTATAGTGAAAGCAATTTTACTATGGTAAAATTGGCCCTACATGGTGTACTTCGATCCATCCAGTAGGTTATGGCTAGATTATCAATTTTTGGTGATAACACCAACCCCCGAGATGATGTCATGTTGTTGTCATCACTGCGCATGGAGCCTCCTTAGTGTTGACACGTGTCAACCCGATTTTCCCCATTAGGCGACCAAAAATGGAAAATATGACTGCCACGTGTACATCGTATAGTCACATCATGTTGACATCATCTTCCTTGTCAACTCTTGAGTGGCCAATCATTTACTGCCATGTGTTTATTAGAGGAGAGAGAAAGGGTCTTATTGGTCCTTAGTTTTTCACTGAATTCCTTTGTAATTCCTCTCCTTCACAAACTTCAGTGCTTCCAAGGAAATGTAATTTATAAGGACTTACGAGGTTTTGAGGTTCCGATATGCCTTTCTGTGACATCTGCTCCGACCTTTGATATTGTGACTTGCTCTGATATCTTGGGTTCTGAAATCTCTAGGTTCCCGAGGTTCCAAACCTCTAAAAATTGGCTCTGATATTTGACTGCTCCTTTCAGGTTTCTTTTAAATAGATTGGCGAGGTCCTAATGGCTCCCTGCTTCAAAGGACTTTAAGCTCCTTTACTTCCTATCAATAATTTTTGATCCTGATGGCCATTTTTGGACTTCCACATACCGTTGGAAAGCTCTTTCCGAGCGCAAGCCAATTGTGCTAACTCTAAGGGTATATGAGTTGATATATTGTGCAAGAAAATCCTCCAAATTATGGGACTCCCAATCCTAATCACCATCCATCATTTTATGGCTTATCCAATAAGCCTTCTATTGTGATGATTCTCTACAGATTATTGCAGTAACCATGGGACTGCCAACCACCATATTCATCTTTTTATGGATTCTCCCATAAGCCTGCTACTATGGTGACTCTCTACCAGAGAGTGCATCAACCATAGGAACCCCCCTGAGATTGAGACATGAAGCACTTCAAACTATCCCAATTACCATCACAGCTAGTCTAGGGAAAATCAAAGCCAACATCTACTTCAACAAACATCCATGCTATTATGGTTGACATCAATGTTAACACTCCTGCCAATTTTATATAATTCCAACTGCCCAACACATCTCCTAGCATGATTTTTGACATCAATTCCAACACACTTGCAACCACTATCCATCTAGACAATGCCAACTGTCTAAAAATACCCGCCTTTCGAATTGATGGAAACACCTCAACCTCATCTCTTATTCACTTTGATGGCCAATCCTTGTGTTTCTTCCACACTTCTCCTAGCATGAGACACCAATGGCTTTCTCTCCTTTGCATGGGCCATCACAGATTCTCCAATACTTATGTCCCCCTTTGACATCAATGGAAAAATTATCCCCCTTTGACATCAATGGAAAAATGATATAAGCTGCTTCTTCTCCCCCATGCAATCACTGACTGTCGATGACAAGGGTCTAGTTGTTGATGTGCATTCTGATCTCTAGACTTCTCTTCAAGGGTTTATTGTTACTATTGCTCTATAAATTGGACATATGTGATATGCTCCCCTTGAACATATGCTATCACTTGTCTAAGTGCCTCCAATCTTGGATGCCTTATGGTTGTTGGTCGAGTACTCTCTTGCTAATGCATGTTCTATTTCAATTAAAAAGAAACTGATACCATTTAAACTACTCATGGTATTGTTGCTGCTACAAATACCAATTATTAGTTATGCATTTTAGCTTGCTCTTCACCATTGTTGTTGCTTTATCCTCTATGTTCACTTCTCCTCAGCTTCTCAATCACTTCTTCTCCCTCTGAGATCATACTGATCGAAATATGTATTTCTACTTAAATAATACCAATTGCACCAAACATTTGATACAAATTGGAAAATGTACCAAGTAGACTCTTATATCCCTTTCTCAAAAGAAATGATCATTTGCACAAAAATGTTTCTCCACCTAAACCCAAGACTTTCGTTTCCTGTTATAGCTCCAAATCTCACTCTTATGGTTTGTGATGCTGCACTCATGGCCTAGGGAAACCCCTCCTTCCAGACCTGGTCCTAAAATTTTAAAAACAGTGTTTTATCCGTTATACGTGACATTACCCTAAGTTAAACACGTGTATACGCGGGTAGGTATATACCCAACCCACGTATATGTATTAAAACACTTAAAAAAAAATATAAAACTCCTTAATTTTGGGCGGAGAGCGCAGGTTTTACCTGGTGATCACCTGTTAGTGCACGTGGCCCAACTGTTCCCAACCAACTCCCAACTAAAAAACTACTTTGGGAGAGGTATAAAAAGACCTCAATGGGAAGGCCTAAGGGAGGAGAGAAGGGAGAGAAAAGTTATTATGCTGAGATCTTTCCCCTAACTAGGTCTGAAGACCCTTGTGCCTTTTGCACTTCCCCCATTTGTACAAGAAACCCTTGTTTCCTTGTGTGTTGATGTTCATCCACTACTTGTGACAGCATGGAGAAAGTCATGGAAGGAGTTTGTTAAAGGCTTGAGGCTGGACGGATCCGGAAGGAAGCTTTTCTTGGAGCCTGTGAAAGGTGACTCAGGTGAAATTATTCCTTTTCTGTACTTTATTTTTCTATAATAAAAGAAACACATGTCTTTCTCCGTGATATAGATCTTCTTTATGTTTATGATATTCATGTTGGAATTCATATGTGAATGGTTGTTTAAAGTTCATAACTACCTTTTCTTTATAACATGAAGATGATTTCTTTGTAAGGTTTTGTCCATATACTGCTGCGTTCTTTGGAATTGGTTGTTTTGTAGGACAAAGGAGCAAAATGAACTTGAAGAAGGGTTTGGACCCTAAAGGACCTTCTCAAACGTAGGACCTAAGGTACGCCCCCTTATCATAGAATTTGCTTATAATAGCATAATGGCTGTGTGAATGTGTGTTTCTCTGTATGGACAACTTTCAGTCTGCTAGTGTTTCAACCCAAAAGCCCTAAGGGAACATTTCCCTCAACATTTCCTGAGAAATATTTATTCCTGAGGCTGATGATCATTTCCTTCTACTTCTTACTAAACTGGCTCCCCCTAAGCTAATTCTCTATAATATCCTTCATCCGCTTCCTTGCTTCTGTGTGGAGACTGATCTTGTGGAACTGAATTGACTGTGGGTTTCCTATCAATTCACACTTCTGCTACAAGTCATCTTCTTTTCACAGCATAAAATTTTGTTGTGTACTCCCCCTGAAACCAAACTGATTGCACTCTCTTCTTCTCTTGCAATGATGATACATTAAAAATAAACAAATTCATCACTGTAATCAACAAGGGGACTCGACCATACTTTTGTGGAGGTAAATCCTCTTTGCGAACAGAGATGATCCCTACTAGCCCAGACCGGGTCTAGCAACAATCACACAATTCTATCACGCAAGTTCCTAATTGCAAATAAAAAGTAGATGGTGAGAACCTACTTGGATTCCAACGCTAATGTTCGTAGAAGAGGCATCGCTCTCGTTCCTTTGCCTCGGCCGGTCACAATCCCCACGATCTCCGTGATTGGACACCTGCACATGCAAAGAACAACACGAATACAAGCATAAAATCGAGTAGATGCAATTATATATCAGTCAGAAAAGATATAACTCAACATCAAACATAGGACAATGAGAGTGGAACCATAATGATAGTCATCTATTATTAATAAATAATAAAGAAGAATACAGCCATTGTTCTGACGTCAAATCCTCCTTTGGCTGGGTAGTCAGCTACACAAGTCTTGCAAAGCTTGTTGGGATGGGAAAAAAACCTCTCTCTCTTTGGGTGACAAGAATCTCCTCACTTAGATTTAGCCTTATGGGTGCAAAGAAGGCTCTTGCAGCTTCAAACTCTTGAACTCCTGCTATTCTCTATCACTATACTAGAACTGGAACTACTGACTAGCTTGCTCAAGGCATAGAGACAAGCTTTTATAGATAGAGAAGAAAGAGATAGGATCAACCACATTATTCATGGGATTGGCTTTATCACTTGGAAACTTCCATGAAAGGTGGCAAACCACTTCCCTTCTATGGAGATTCGAAGCCAAACCATCCTAGCTCAACATAGATTCAGTTGGTGAATGGGTTAAGGAGAACCTTCAGAAGCTTATTCGTTGAAAACTTTACTCAATTCGGTTGGCGTGAGTGCGACTCTGAGACAGAGCGCCAACGATGCACCCTTTTTAGAGGATTTCCCTCATTGGCGCGGGCAGTGAACTGTGGACCCACGCTAATGCAAAAAGAGTTATTTTCATGGGTATTCTGCAGGAGATGTCTTCTGGGCATATGAAGCTCATACTTAGAGGAATATGATGCAAGTGGTTTCAGGTCATGTCACTTCTCATAGGTCCCGGAATGAGTCCTCCAGTGTATAGGAGAGGGGTAATAGGGGAGGTGACAGATGGTGAAAAATTTTTGTGTAACAGATGCCCCCAAAAGCATGAGTCCTGAGGGAGAGAGAGGGGTGAAATGCTTTACAAGACCATGCGCAACTGAAAACATTGTCGCCGGAGAACCTGCGTAAAGAAGTAAAATTGATATCTCAAGTACATGATATATGTGGTATGGGCGCAACCATCCATAACAGAGCACATAATAATCTAGATCCAAGGTATGGGCGCAGCCATCCAGTGAGGATCGATAAATAGACTCAGGCATGGTCGCAGCCATCTAGTGAATGAGTCATGTAATGATCATAATAAGCCACAAATCGCAGCCTGGATTCCAATAGAAAAAATCCAGGGTCTTGCACTCCATCTCGACTCGAACATAGTACAAGTCCAAGCATGTGAATACATGGGTTGAAGTCGAACATGCATGAACATCATCTGATTACCAGTCAATAGTGAAAACTGTTAACAGATGCGAGAGGTACCACCAATAATGACAATGGCCCTCAAGGTACTATAGGTACAATCTACGGCGTGTGAATCAATGAGCTGGCGTCGAACACCCGTAGAATCGTTCGATCGGAGGCCAATGATGAAAACCTCACATTGAACATGAAGAACCTGCCATTGAGGCATGCAGGCTCCAAGGCACCAGAAGGGAGTCTCTAGATTAGCTTCCTGGATAATGAGCTGAAGTCGATAGGAAGTGACCTTGATGAAAGGTGGGCCATAATGTTTCCCACCTCATTGACACGAGACAAAGGAAGAATGTTGTGGTGAATCATAATTATGTGAGGTATCAGAGGGAGGTTGTAATTCTTGCAGAGGTCAACTTCTCTTGAACATATCAGCGGCACGACAGTGGACTTGGCAGTATTTGACATCAAATGAGCAGAGGTCATGGTGACAAGGCAATGAGAAGATGAGAGGTCAAACAGGATAACCCAAACCCACGGAGGCTAGTGTAAAACAAGATGAGGTGTCCCCACCCAGACATGAATGCAGACTAGTGCCATGTTCAAGAGCGACATACTGCCGACACGACAATAATTATGGTTCCATTTTCCCCACCATTTCTGGCGAGTACCCCAGTTATTTTTAACAAGCTTGACGGGGATAGCATATGCTTGTAAGGCGTCATTACGACAAAATCCGATGTCATTAAGTTTTAACGAGTCTGAAAAAGGAAGAACTTGGCATCTTTTCCTGTTTAGAGAGTCTGAAAAGACAACAAAAAAGAAAACTCCAGGGGGGTCCTTTTTCGTAAAGCTGTGTCTCTCGAGCCCGAAAAAGTATAAAACAATGCTCGAAGGAACCGCTTGACCATTACGATCGAGGAGTACTTTTCATATATAATGACATCAACCTGAAAAAGTAAAAAAGCAGTCAACATCACGTCGTTTCGTAACCGGTAACGAACCTGAAACGACAAGGGTCCGACGATCTTTTCATTTTTACATGGTCGGAAAAGAGTTTAAAGACGACCGCCTCTTATTTACGTTTAACGAGTCAAGAGGGATAACTCGGCGATCTTTTCATGTTTAGCGAGTCAGAAAAGAGCTGAACGATGACTCCATAGTGACTTTTTCATGTATTACCGAGTTCGAAAAAGTATAAAATACAACTCGTTTCACCATGGAAGTTGTGAAAAATACCTGTCATTGCACCAAAAGCAAGCGTAAAATCCATTTTCAACCAAAAATATATTAAAATATTCAAAAAACAACTTTTTAAACCTAAATACAAGTCAAAAAGTCTATAAATATGGTGAAAATGTAAAAAATAGAATTACTTTTACTTTTTACCTCTTGCATAGTAGCAGTGGTCCATTTGGGGAGCGAACTTCGAACAGTGATTACCGCAAATCCGTGCAACCATTTGAGATTCCGCCAGTTCCAGGTAAGAGGCGCTTCCCTTAGCTCCATTTTCATACTCTTTTTATGCATTTTGTTCCCTGATTGAGCCTCTGTAAGGAGGATTTTAAAATTTAGGATTACGCCCCATTGGCGCGGGTATTCGGCACGGGTGCGCGCCAATGGGGTGATTTTCCCAAAGGTTCCGCACCATTGGCGCGACTGTTTTAGAAAAATTCGCGCCAACCGCGCGACCTAATTTTTACCTTGAATTTTCTCATTATTTTGAAATTTGTCCGGTTTGTAAGCTTACCAGTGTTCTAATAATGATTTATTCATCCTTGTGGGTGCAGGAAACAAGAAAAAATGGTGGTGGAATGGAAAGAACAGGAGCATGATGCCGTAGATGCCTTGGCCATAGAGGATGAGGGATGTATGAATGCTTTGAGAGACTGTGGTCTCAAGAAGTTCTTCCTCACATCTTATCTGCGAGCTCAGCCTGATTTATTACAGTTTATAGTGGATGCTTGGGATGTTGATGACCAAGTATTTCTCTTACAGGACCAAACCTTAGAGCTAGATGTATCTGATGTGTACTTCATTACTGGGCTGTCACGGAGAGGGGCGAGCCATATTTTGACCAGAAGCAGACCTTCCGGAGAGAAGATAGGTGAAGTGAAGGCCCGAGTGTGTCCAGAGGCACAATTTGCGAGAAACAATGCTAAGGTGGATATCGCCACCATCTAGGACTTGGTTCTTAAGGTGATACTATTCACCATCACGCGTGCAGCTGGGGTACAAGCACCCCATGAGGCGAGCAAGAATCATCTGTTACTAGCGACAAAATGCCTCAGCCCCACCATCTTTGACTGGGCTACAGCGGTGACTACCAATATCAAAAGGCAGCTTACAAAGTGTAAGCGCAGGGGAGTGAAACAGTTCGGGTATGTCTTGATTGTGGTGTCATTCTTCTTGGAACGATTACCCCTCTTTCAGATCCAGGGAGCTATAGTGGCAGATCCATTGCCACGAGAGCCTAGGATGGCTCGCTGGGCAGCATTGATGCCCAGAGGAGGAGGGGGCCAACAGATGTCTTGGCGGCCCAAATTCTTCATATGGCTGCGCCGTCAGCTTATCGTGGTAGAGGATTGGCCATACACGGGAACCAATTTCATGGGGGATCCAGACCTCCCACTGCTAGAGGGAGAGGAAGGGAAGAGGCGTTAGGTACGATCTCTTCGTTTTTGATGTTTTATGTATTTTCATTTTTTTTTTTGTCAATACATGCATGTTCTGATGACAGTTGTATGTATATGCAAATGTAGGCCCAGAGCGACCAGCCGGCTTGTCTCCTATAGCGCGGAGGGGCCAACCCGCAGCTGACCCTTAGGCAAGGGGTGCCATGGGGGAAGAGCTGGTGCAGAATCTCGAGGGACTCACCCAAGGGATTCTGGGTTACGCTAGATTGGCGGACGTGCCTTTTGCATACCAGTGGCACAGTGGGGGTGCCGACTCGCATCCATCATCTGTTGAGATGCTTGGTGTGCGCGGTAACATGCTATCATGAGCACCACTGCGAATAGACTTCTAGGCTTCTTTCATGCATATTTTTTGAGGGACATGTCATCCCAGGATGTATCAGGATGAACATGTATTATTTTTTGAACTATGTAATGCACGCTGTGCAAACATTGCGACACACATATATATATACATATGCCTATGGTTTATTATTGTGCTTTTATGTGCTTGCTTGTATGATGTTTCAATTATAAATTATGCAAATGTCTATCTAATACATGATTAGCCAATGCATCAGATAATGTGTTTAATCGTCTTGGAATATGCTGATATGTGATAAAGTCAAAATTCCTTTCTAACAATTTAACGCGTAATTACAGCCTTAAAATGTGACGGTCTGTGATGGAATATTGCCCATTGAGCTGATGGACGACAAGTTGACAGTCTAGGTTAACAACCAATGTACGAATACCGAGATTAATTGCCTCGGCTAATAATTCAATAACAGCGCTATATTCAGCGACATTGTTTGTAGTACAGCCTAAACACACACCTTGAAGATCTATCAAATCACCGTGAGCATCGTAGATCACCCACGCCGCAGAGGACAAATTGCGAGTGCTGCGGCAGGCACCATTAGCGAAACCAATATAAGGTGCACCCGACATCTGCACAAGAAGCCAAAAAAACACAATAAGGGGCAATCATGCTTTCACACCAAGCCGAAAACATGAAAACACACACACACACACGCATGTACAAATTGAAGTGCATGAATCATGCATAGTACTTTTTCAAGTACAGCCCATTGCAGGGCTTATCAAGAGGATTACCTTCGTAGTCAACTAGCTCATACTCCCCTTTTTGCAACACTCTCTTTACAATGTAAGGGCCTAGTCACATGGGCTCGAGTTTGCCTGCCCCCAGCTTATCATTTTCTTGGTCGTATAGCAGGACTAGACCTCCCTCAACAAAGGAACGAGGATGAATGGTATGGTCAAAATGAGTTTTGACTCTCTTCTTTTGAGCTTTGATAGGTAGAGAGGCTAGGCGACGGGTCTCGTCCAACCATTCTAGGTAAAGAAGCCGTTCCTCTACCAGAGTAGTGTTGGGAAGCAAATTGACGGCTATTTTCAACGAAGGAATTTCACATTCTATAGGAAGGGTAGCCTCCAGTCCGTAAACTAATTGAAATGGAGTGAAACCGGTGGCATCCTTCACGAAGGTTCGGTAGGCCCACAAGGCGGGAAACAACATCAGATGCCAATTAGACTTATGCATGTCAACAGTAAGTTGAAGCATCGTAACCAAAATCTTGTTAACAACTTCAACCTGGCCGTTAGACTGAGGATAGTACGGGGTTGAACTATCATTTCGTAAGCCTAGTTGGGTTGTTAGCTCGGTCATCATGTGATTACAGAAATGCTTTCCGTGATCTGTGATGATGGCCTGCGGAACTCGGAACCGCGTAATAACATGATTGAACAAAAACTGCGCCGTTGTATGACCGTCTTCAGTTAATGTGGGCATCTCCTCGGCCCATTTTGTAAAGTAGTCAACGGAAACAATGATAAACCCATGCCCCCCAGCTGAGCGAGGCTTACATGTCGTATAATCAATGCCCCATTTTGCAAAAGGGCCAACGGTGACTACAGGGTGCAGCGGAGCTGGTGGCGCACGCATCTTCCGTTGGTAGATCTAGCACGCATGGCATGAGCAGACGACAAGAATGCAATCCTTAAAAATGGAAGGCCAGAAATACCCAGCGCGAAGGATTTTCTGAGCTGTGGCATATCCGGACATGTGACCGCCACAGGTGCCAGAGTGGCAGTCATTCAAGACTCGCTCAGCTTCCTCGAGGGTTAGACATCGGTGAAGGATGGAGTCAATGCCGAGACGGTACAGGGTGTCCCCTATGATACGATAGGGTTGAGATTGATGGCGGATCCGCCGCCGAGCATCTTTAGATACAGCGGGGCGGAAAGAGGACGTCTGCAAATAGACAATAATATCCCCGTACTAGGGATCAAGGGTGCTGATCAGAAAAAGAGTTTTGTCCGGGATATGATCCTCGGAAAGAGAGGGTGCAGAACGAGATGGTAAGGAACATAGTAACTCAGCAAAGACCAGGGACTTCTTAGACTTGGCAGCAGTAAATTCCAAGTCAAACTCTTGGAGGATGACGATCCACTTTGAGTATTTGCCCCCCAATAACTGACGTCACAAAATGTACGTCATCGGGTTGCAATCAGAAATCACAGTTGTGGTGCGCAACAAGATATAATGCCGAAAGCGTTGGACGGCACAAACGACGGCCAATGCCAACTTCTCGACGTAAGTGTATCAAGTTTTCGTATCCAAGAGGTTGCGGCTGAGATAATATATGACGTGTTCATTACCATCATCATCGTCTTGCATGAGAACCATGCTGATAGTGGTATCGGCACCGGCCAGATATAGAGTATAATCACGGTGGTAGTTCGGAGGTCACAATAATGGAGCAGAGACAAGGAGACCCTTGAGACACTCGAAAGACTCCTGAGCGATAGCATCCCAATGAAAGGGTGTATCTCGCTTCAATAACCGTGTAAAACCCATAGCCACCTCAGCATAGTTCGGAACGAATCGTCTTAAGAAATTTGCTTTGCCCTGCAAACTCTGCAACTGCTGCAAAGAAGCAGGGGGAGGAAGATTCAAAATAGCCTCGACTTGGAGGGGGTCCAGACGGATGCCCTCTCGGGAGATGATAAACCCGAGTAGTTGGCCTGATTCAACGCAGAAGACACATTTATGAGGATTAAGCCTAATACGGTAGTGTCGACAGCGGAGAAAGATTTCACGAAGATGGGAAGGATGGTCCTGACGTTTGACTGAATGAGCTGGAAGGTCATCCAGATACGACTGTACAATGTGACGAATGTCATGAAAAGCTTAAGACATTGCACGCTGGAAGGTAGCACCGACATTCTTTAAACCGAAAGGGAGCTTCTTATAAGCAAAAGTGCCCCAAGGACAGATAAAAGCAGTCTTGTGTTGATCAGCGGGCGCAATATTGATCTGGTTATACCCAGAAAATCCATCCATAAACGAGTAGATTTCGCTTCCTGCACACTCATCAATGAGCTGATCGATGAAAGGTGTGGGGAAGTTATCCTTAGGACAGGCGCGATTGATGTCACGATAATCAACACAGACTCGAATAGTACCTTGCTTTTTGTTCACAGGGACTATATTAGAAACCCAATCCATGAGTGGAATGGGGTAAATGAAACCAGCCTTGAGAAGCTTTTCGACTTCTGCTTTAATGGCTGTAGCCTTTCGGGGGTGCACGGGGCGTAAGCGTTGATGAACAGGCTTAGCACCTGGATACGTAGGTATCTCGTGCACCACTATGGTAGGGTCGATACTGGGCATCTCTTCATAGGACCAAGCGAAGACATCACGAAATTCGCGAAATAGATCGGTGTAGAGTTGAACTTCCTCTGGAGTACAAGTGACTCCGACATGAATATGCTCGACAATCCCTGGTACCACAGAGATGTCGATGGGTTGGGTCTGCGTAATGTTTCCCATATTGCCTTCAGAAGACACTTGATAAATTTGAATAGGTGTTTGAAGGGGTGGAGATGGGATACACGAAGAAAACCGTTCAAGACAGGCGATCATTTCCTGATGGGCAGGGAGGAACGAGGAACGGTGGTGATGATCGGACCAAGGGGGTTCCTCAAGAGACATGGTCTCTATAATGGCTTCATCAGAAGGAAATATTTCCTTTAATGGATCCGAAGTAGCATCATCTCCAAGCCAAGGGAAATGAACATACGAGTCGGGAACACTGCTCAGAGGAGCAGGTCCGGGAGGGGGAGCCGATGCAGCAACAATTTCGACGTAGTTGAGCTCGGCTGGACTCAACGACATCATATCGCCCCAAGAATCTATCTGATTAGCGGGAGAAAGGACCCACGAATCAGAGTGCACGGAAATCATGTTAATAGGAGCGAGATTAGGAGGTGGAAGGGATCAGGGCGGGATATTTAAAGAGTCTGGCTCCCACACTCTCACATGATTTAGAGGTATGCTCCACGAAAGGCACGTTGCCTTCGGAAGAGGAGGCGAAGAAGGAGAGCTGGTCCACTGTGACAATCTTCCCCTGATGAGGGAAACGAATGACACGGAAAAGGGAGGAAGCCACGGCTTGCATGGCGTATGTCTAGCTACGTTCGAGGAGGAGGTTGTAGGTAAGATTAGCATCGACAACTTCGACCTCCACTTCTACCGTATTCCCTTCCAAGGAGATGGGCAACCGTTGGAGGATACCATAAGGACGGGACTCTCTTCCATTAAAGGCTTCTAATGTCGTAGGAGACTGGCTCAGCGTCGAAGAACCAATAGCTTTCCAACAGGAAATAGACATGATGCAAGTTGAGGCACCTTCATCAATGACTGTACGATGAATCGTTTTAGTATTGATGATGACCTGTATGAGGAAAGTGATTTGGTGAGGCAGTCTCGGCGTATGGCCCTTGAGGTCGAAAGAAATCAGATCCGAGTCAGCTGGGTCTATGCCACCGATGGCCGATAGCAAGGACTTCCTCTGGGAGGGGCAACTCTGGAGCACTTCTAGAGCGGACATAGCAGACGGGGCGTGGGCTAAGTCCTCAACGATGTTGTAGCGCTGGGCAGCACGAGCATTAGGGTTGTAAGAAGACTTCTGGAGTACAACTTTTGGAGGGGGTCAGATGGTCATCTCAGTGCTAGGTCTTTCGATGTGGAGTGGACCAGAACTGGACGAAGGAGCGCTGGAGGGGACCTCAGGCTCTTTCCCAGCGTGAGATGGATATTCTTTTGCTCGAGTAGTGACATGGATGGGAATCGTCCCAGCCATAAATACTTGAGAGCCGAATGAAGAAGAGGGTTGCGATGGATCTGCCACCATTTGAGTTTGCTGTGAAGGGAAAGGTTCTTTAAGCACAGCAGGAGTCCCAGGAGCACCTTTCAACAATCGACTAACTTCGGACCGCCTAGGGCAGTCTTTAGTGTAGTGATCCTCATCACAGATAAGACAAGGATACTTAGGTTTACGTTTGGCTCCTTCCTCGCGTGGAAGTTTAGGGGAGTCCTATTTGGGCTGTTCGGATTTATTCTTGGCTTTCCCTTTCGAGGATTTATCCACCGTGGTAGACTGAACGACATTAACCTTGAAAGTGCTTCCAGAATTAGATTGACCCTGAGAAGTGTTTCCATTAGAAGCATTCGGTTTTTGCTTCCCAAGGTTCGCGGATGATTTCTTCGAAGATGCGTTTACAAAGCCAATAACACCGTCAACAGATGGTTTTGGCGGACCTTTGGATGTTCCGGGTCTCGGGGTGTCTGGCAAATAATCATATAAAGTACCTGACTGAGAATATACTATGTCGAGGTACTGAGCACATGCAACAACTTGCTCCTCAGTTACACAAGCTCCCATGGCGATGTCTCGCGCGATTGTAGGGACAAAGGAGGTCGTGAACCAATCGGTTAGGAGTTGATCAGGAATCCAAAACTTGATCAAGCGACGACGCCGTCTCCATTCATGTATATGATCGGATATATGCGTGGCCGTGTCCTGTTTGAGAGACGTAAGGAGATGTGTCCCTCTCTCATACCGAATGGGTAACTGAAAATGAGTTAGGAATGCCATAGCCAACAGTTGAAATCTTGAAATGTTCCGCGATTCAACTCAATATACCACTTAGTGGCCGAGCCAGTGAGAGTCCTTTGGGAGAGGCGGAGCCAGATGGAATCATCAAGCCACGAGTTGGATGAACACCAAAGGTGATAGGTCATGACATGTGCTTGAGGGTCCTCACTAGCTTTGCCATCGAATTTTGGGCAATCACCGGGTATCTTAGTTGGAACTGGTGGCCAATATGGATTATGGAGAATGGGATCATTCGTCAACTTGGACACATCTGGAAGTTCCAACGTCGCTAAGAAAGGCAACTGAGGATTAAAGGACATTTGTGGCTGTGGAAGAGAGGTAGTACCAGGGTTCCAACTAGGTGGTGGTTGCCCCCATGGACTTTGTCCGGATGGGCCTGGCCCATAAGGGTTCTGCCCATAGGGATTTTGCCCATAGGGGTTTTGTCCATAAGGATTCTGTCCATATGGATTCTGTCCATAAGGATTCTGTCCATAAGCAGACAGTTGACCCTGGGTCTGGCCCCCAGCACCCCATGGATTAGCAACTTGACCTGCAGGTGCAACATACTGTTGCTGATAATTCTGATAGGGGGTAACCTGCATTTGTTGATAATTTTGATAAGGGGTAAATTGAGTTTGCCCCTGGGGTTGCTGGTAACCATACAATGGCTGGGCTCCATACTGATTCTGATAAGAAGGCTGTGCTTGGTAAGAAGGTTGGGGTTATGACCCACCTTGCATCTGATAACCAGTTTGAGTCTGGGGCCCAGAAGGATGTCCTTGAACAGGTTGAGCTTGGACCATCTGGCCGGAAGGTTGTCCTAGTTGGGTTTGGGACGGACCCGTTTGCCCAGAAGGATGAGCTTGCTGGGTACCAGGTTGTCCTTGAGCAACCGAGGGTTGTCCTTGTGGAACAGATGGTTGAGCGGGTTGGATGTCCGGTTGAACTTGAGGTTGGCCAGCCTGTCCAGAAGGATGACTGAGCTGGGCAGTGGGTTGGCCCTGCTATACGGAAGGCTGACTCCCTTGCCTAGAAAGATGACTAGGCTAGGCAGTAGGTTGGCCCTACTGTACGTGAGGCTACCCCCCTTGCCCAGAAGGGTACCCCTGTTGGACTGCCGGTTGACCTTGTTGAATGTAAGCTTTTCCTGCTTGTCCAGAGGGATAACCTTGCTGGATACCAGGTTGACCTTGTTGGATGTAAGGTTGTCCTGGTTTTCCAGATAGGTAACCTTGCTAGGTACCAGGTTGCCCTGGATAACCAGAAGGTTGAGTCAGATAAGTAAAAGATGGACCACCAGTGGCCGAAGGTTGTCCCTGATAGGGTTTTCCTTGTAGGCCCCTAGGTTGTCTTGGGTAAGACTGGCCATAATATTGCTGCCCTTGGGGGGTTTGCATATAAGATGGCTGGCCTTGGTTAGGTGGTCCCTGCAGCTGTGTAGGCCTTGCTTGGCCCCCATGGAAAGTGGTGGCATTCCAAGCAACGGATAATGGTACCGAAACCTCAACAAAAGGTTGAGTAGGCAAGGGTTGAGAAGGCTGAAGGTATTGACCAGTAGAATCGTAATAATAGAATGGACCTTGTGCGTTCGGATCCTGAACAGCTTGTCCATAAGCATCATACGGTCCCCCTCCTGGAACAGGACCAGAAGAGGGTGGAGCACTTTGTGCAGGATGGACAACTTTAGGTGTGTGTGCCGGCTGGCCGCTACTCACTTGACCGTGAGGGGGACCAACACCAGTATTCAGAGCTGAAGACGTTGTAACGGCACTAACAACTGGAGTTGAATGCGCTACACAAACATTTAGATTCGTTGGAACCGAAGTGATAGGTGTAGTGTAGACTTGTGAAACAAAATATCCCGAGGTGGGAGTGATATGGGGGTCCCACATACTCGAAGCAGGGATCCTGGAACTTACTTTATCCCTCAACGACTTGTAGCATGGGGGTAGCGGAGAAGTAGCTGGGATAGGAGTGTCGATATTCGAAAAAACGGGTGTCTCAATCACTCTAGGAGATGTCTCATCCATGTGAGAGGTAGACATTGGAGACAAAACACCAGGGGGGGTAAAAGGAATATCGTCCTCTTCAGGCTCCCAGATGGGGTTCCAATGAATTTTGTAACCTTCGTCGTCTGGGGCGTGAGAGTTGATCGGTTGGATACTCTGGATAACCGGAAGAGTATCACTTACAACCGGTACCTTAGGAGCAACGGAAGACGGAGACCCTTGATCACTTGGAACAGGAGTTGACGGTTCAGCCAGGATTACAAACTTCAAACAAGACCTAAGGGAATCTAACGATAAAGGACCCTACTCAAACTAACGCACATAAGATCTAACCAGGTAATGTTAATCGTGGCCAAATAAATTTTAAGACGCAATGACACAACTTGACCTTTTCATGTTTTAAGAGTCGAGAAAAGGACAAAAAGGTGACTCTAGTCGCCTTCAAATGTTTTGTGAGCCCGAAGTGACAAATTGCTCAAGTGAGCCTTTTCTTTTAAGGAGTCTGAAAAGGATCAAAAGTGACTACTTTAGAGAACTAGGCAAAAGGGTTTACCAAACAAATCCGTAAAACTGTGTATACACCTTGGCAGCCATATGAAAACCCAGGAATTCCCGTACGGCAGTCAATCTTTCCGAATGCCGTGTTCGGTGCGTTACGGCTTGTAAGGCGGCAAACACGGCTTCCTGTGGATAAAGGATGATAACCTAGTGGGGTCTCCCCTATATACGTGACGGTACGTGGGAGCTCAATTCCGTGCTAGACCACTATCGAGTCACAAAAGGAGGAATCACCCAACCATAATGTGAAACAACAGTGACTAGGTTTAACGACGCCAGAGCACGTCTCTAGCCTAGACCTCTAATCAGTGAGCGTTATGTTCCAATGCATTTTTAAGTTCATTGAGTTCATTTTATGGTTGATCTTTGATTAAGTTTCAATTTCCAGGTCCTACCGTATGTAATCTCTCACAATTCCCTAAATGCAAGCTATATGCCAAAGAATATCATTTCGTTCAATGAATACTAACTATGAGAGAGTTAAGAATTTTTCAAACAAACAAAATGACCACAAACAATCAAGAACCACTCTAATGTAGCTAATGGCAATAAATGAAACCTTTTTTTTTTGTTTAAAATCACTAATCAATGAAAAGCTTCTAATTCCAATTAACTAATTCAACGGAAAAGAGATTTTTCGTTTTCTTTTCAATGGCAAAGTGCACTAAACAAATTTTGAGAGATAATAACACCAAGTAAAAAGACAAATTTCACTCAATGAGAACACAATCAAATCCCCAAAACACCAAGGCAGTCCTTCAAACCAAGAAGAAAACACAAAGACCTCTATGAGCTATGTAATCTAAGCCCAAACGAAGTCAAGCGAAAATCCAAGCGGAAAAGAAGCAAATCACTTGAATATCAATAAAAGGCTTTGACAACTACTGAGCAAGTGCAAAAAGTAATCACAAAGTCGACTAGACGATCAAAGAACCCAAGACTCCTATGGAAGGCTCGACGCCCAAAGCCACTAGATGCCCTAGGGCTAAAATGTGAAATCGATAGAAAGAGGCAAAGACGCGAAGGATGAAGGTCTAAAACCAGTCAAACAAGGATCAAACACACTCCAGTAACTGAAAAAGACGTGGCAAGATACAAATCCAAGCTCAGAGGGCTTGAAAACAAGCAAACTGGAAGAGTTAACAAGCATGGTCCGACTGTCAGACTGCAACTCGCGCTTTTAAGGGATTGGCGCGGGTTGTCTTTGAGCAACTTGTGCCAAATGGCGCGATTGTCAGGCTAAAAAACGCGCTAATCAAGTTTGCTAAATCAAAAACAAAAACAAGCAACCCAGGGCTTGAAAGCAGTATCCAGGTAGACCAGGAAGTAAGAGACAGCAAGAAATCTAACCCAGAAAGCTATCTAAGCAACCAAACAAGAGAACCAAAGAGACAAGACTCCCTAGTGGAGTCGCCAAATTGTTCTGGAGGTAAATCCTCTCTGCGGACAGAGACGATCCCTACTAGCCTAGACCGGGTCTAGCAACAATCACACAATGCTATCACGCAAGTTCCTAATTGCAAATAAAAAGTAGATGGTGAGAACCTACTTGGATTCCAACGCTAATGTTCGTAGAAGAGGCATCGCTCTCGTTCCTTTGCCTCGGCCGGTCACGATCCCCACGGTCTCCGTGATTGGACACCTGCACATGCAAAGAACAACACGAATACAAGCATAAAATCTAGTAGATGCAATTATATATCAGTCAGAAAAGATATAACTCAACATCAAACATAGGACAATGAGAGTGGAACCATAATGATAGTCATCTATTATTAATAAATAACAAAGAAGAATACAACCATTGTTCTGATGTCAAATCCTCCTTTGGCTGGGTAGTCAGCTACACAAGTCTTGCAAAGCTTGTTGGGATGGGAAACAAGCCTCTCTCTCTTTGGGTGACAAGAATCTCCTCACTAATATTTAGCCTTATGGGTGCAAAGAAGGCTCTTGCAGCTTCAAACTCTTGAACTCCTGGTATTCTCTATCACTATACTAGAACTGGAACTACTGACTAGCTTGCTCAAGGCATAGAGACAATCTTTTATAGATAGAGAGGAAAGAGATAGGATCAACCACATTATTCATGGGATTGGCTTTATCACTTGGAAACTTCCATGAAAGGTGGCAAACCACTTCCCTTCTATGGAGATTCGAAGCCAAACCATCCTAGCTCAACATAGATTCAGTTGGTGAATGGGTTAAGGAGAACCTTTGGAAGCTTGTTCGTTGAAAACTTTACTCAATTCAGTTGGTGCGAGTGCGACTCTGAGATAGAGCGCCAACGGTGAGCCCTTTTTAGAGGATTTCCCTCACTGGCGCGGGCAGTGAACTGTGGACCCGCGCTAATGCAAAAAGAGCTGTTTTCATGGGTATTCTGTAGGAGATGTCTTCAGGGCATATGAAGCTCATACTTAGAGGAATATGATGCAAGTGGTTTCAGGTCATGTCACTTCTCACAGGTCCCAGAATGAGTCGTCCAGTGTATAGAAGAGGGGTAACAGGGACAGTGATAGATGGTGAAAAATTGCTGTGTAACACATACCTTCAACAATCATATGCATCTCTCTGTCGTTTCCTTCTAGCTTCCTGCATATAACTTATTCGACCTCCCTTGAGTCCATTCTCCTCTTTTATTGAAAAGAAATAGAGGATCTACTCCCCCTTCATAGATCTTCTTCCTTCTTCTACCAAAGCTTCAATGGTCGAGTCCTGATAGAAGAAACACTTTCCACCTTCTTCTTTTCCCTTGTTTGGGATCTACCTTGACTGCTCAAGGTTGGAGGAAACTTCTCCTTCAACTTCTCTTTATTCACCCAGATCCTCTTACTGGTCCCTTTCCTTACCTGAACCTTGCACTCATTACATCTGGACACACCATAGAACTATCTCCTTCCTTTATTCAGTAAGTCCTTTTGACATAGACTGTTGAAGATAAAATTAGCTTCATTTTTTCTTTTATCTCTTCTCAACCTCACTGGCCAACTTGCTTCATTATGTTTCATCATCTACGAAGCGAGCTTCATTTTGTTATATTTTCAGTTCATTGCTTTGTGCCTTCAATTTCCATAGATGTAGCATTCAATAGGGCTTAAGAATGGAGCCAAAATATTGCTATGTTTGGCAACATTCCTATTAGAAATTCCCTTGTAGCCAACATGATTTCTCATGGACAATTTGTGCATTCCTAGGTTGCTACGACCCAAAACATTTTGTTTTCTTTCATTTCATATACAACCTATGGTTTAATATCCAAAGTTATTGCAAGAAAAACAATATCCATAAAAAGGATTTTGAGGACTGAATATACCTTTTCTTTGAGGGATTTGTCCTCGAGGGGGAAATAAATTTTGTTGGTTCTTCATGTTCTTTCCATGCTAGTTTTCATTACTACCTTGCACTTTATCTTGTTGCTACTTGGCTCTCTTCTCTTGCTCTACTTGTTGTTGCTTCTTATTCTTCTATTATTGTTTTTTCTTCTCTTGCTGTTGATAATTTCTTTTATGTTTCTTCTATCCAACAACCTCTTTTCCCTTGTTGTTGGTGGAACCTCCAACTACCTTTACCTGGGAAGTTGACCCTTCAACCTTTTCCTACTCTAGATCATGTCTGAACGAGACTACTTCATCTTGTATCTTCTCGCAGTAAGCTTCCTTCTTACTCAACTAATTAGTTAACATCCCATTCAGTCTACTAACATCTCCTTGTTGAGCATTTATATCAACTATTGCTCTACTCAACTTTTGATTCTCAAGGTCATAAATTTTCAATTTCTCCTCTTTCTTGCAATTTTCCTCTGATAATCTCCTTTAGAGCAGAGATCAAATTCTTTCTAAAATTGATCCTTTCATCTAAATCCTTTTATTCACTATTAGATGCGTTAGCTAAGTCACCAAAGAGATATAGAACCATCTCAACGTCCATGGAATCTTCCATAGCTTTGAGGGGTATTCCATCTTCATCACTACTAGGAGTACTCTTATTTTCTCCTATGGATGAGCACACCTGGGATCTCTTTTCTTCCATTGAGGATCCCTCATTTTCTATTTCTACTAGAGTGGGTCTATCTTCACTACCACTACTAGATGCATGGCTATCTCTATCTCCAAGTGATTCACATTAACATCTAGATAATTAATGACCTATTTATTTACATTTATCAAAAATTAATACCATACCTTCTAAGTTGCATGACCTCTCATCCAGATCTTCTTCACCATCCTTGGAGTGAAGATTAAAATTTTCCTCGTAGGAAGAATTATCTTCAATATTTTGAGCATATTTCCTTTGGGATGTGTTCTTCTTCTTATTCCTTCTCTTCTTCTCATATTAGTAGCCTTCACAAATTTAGGTTCACTTCTTGAGTAGGAAGGTTCTTCGACCTCCTCTTAATTTTTGTACCTTTCTTCTCCATATAAACATTGTAATCTGTCCAACATTTCCTTTGTTGACTCACAATTCCTCACTTTATCAACATATGGCTAAGACAACCATTTCATGATGATTTCCTTGGCTTCTGTATTGAAATCATTCCTTTCTCCATATATGAAGACAACCAAATATCTTCATAGACTATCATCAAGTAGGCTTCCATTCTCATCTTCTAGAGCTCATTGTCTGATCCATTTAAAAATCGAAATCCTTCTGTTGTTAGCCAATCTCGATTAGCCATTGTTTCCATTTGATATACCTTCTAACGATTAAGTTATTCTCGTAGGAATCTTGCTTTGATACCAATTGTTGGAAATAATTTGAATACTGAGAGGGGGGTGAATCAGTATTAAGGATAATCTTTACTTTTATGCCAATTTATTTTTCATTCAAACTTGGAATCCATTATATGAGAGAAACTATTAACAAACGATAACAAAATCCATATCAACCAACACAAGAATACACATCATGAGCAACAAACACGTGTGACAAAGAGGTTTTACATGGAAACCCTTTGGGAAAAAAACCACCAAAGCTTGTTGTTGATATTGATGTAAAATAAGAGAACCAACTCTATTACATCAATTTGTTTGTGAGCCACCACTCATAGGAAGCACCAAGTCCCTTTGATTGTTTACTAGCACTCACTAGCAGGAAGAACCAACTCCCTCCTTTTGTAGACACCTAATCAGCTTACCAGAAGCACCATGTCACATGTGAAGCACCAAATTCATGGATTTGTTGCAAGAAACAACTTGCAACTCCTTGGATTTATGCAAGCACCAGCTTGCAGGAGGCACCAACCCCCAAGACTTCTTCAGGCACCCACTATAGATGGAATCACCAATTTCCTCTATGTAGGCACCAACCCACACTCAGTAAGGAACTAAATTTTCTCTGTAGATGGCAACCACACTTCCTAATATCATCTCTTTTCTCTCCTCAGTTGTTGGCCCACGCTGCACTCTGTCTTCTGCACACTCTGCAACAACCCGTTGTTCTTCTTAATAGCATTCACTCATCATAGCCTAAATATCACTCTATTCTCTACTCTTCCACAAAATACACTTCAACTCTTGGCCCCTTCTATTCCATCGACTCTCTCGGCTTCTCACACAAAAACAATGAGTCACTCGTCCTTCTTCCTTTGCATAGGAATTTTTTTCCTTTTGCACTGCAACACTGACTCTCTCGGGGTGTCTTACCTCTGCATAGGAATTCTCATCCTCTTCTCTACAAAACAAGCTCACTTGGACTCACACAACAACACACTAACACAGAGTGGGCTCTCCATAGAAATCACTAAAACACTATTTCTTTCACCCAGATTGCTCAAAAGAAATACTCAATTTTGACCCTTCGCTACACACTGGTCAATGTTTCCTCTGCCAGCCATCACTCTGCCATTCACACTACCCATGTTTACTCCTGCATGACTCTCCATTCTGTTGTTGCATCTAACTTGGCCACTACTCCTGCCTTAAAAACTAGGAGTGGGCTCCTAAGCATTTCTCCATATTGAGAATTAATTCTCAGTCAAACTGCACACTCCAACTAGGCTCCCCATGCTAATTAATTTCCCATAGAGCTTGAAAGTTACGTCAACACGGCTTCTTTGTTCTTCATTTAGTTCACTAAGGCATGCATGTACATCAACATGGCTTCTTTTTTCTTCATTTAATTTGTTTAGGCACGCACAAGAGATCAAAGGAAGCTTTATTTCAACTCAAGACAAACCCGATGCTCTTCTCTGCAAATCGTAGTCCTCATTGCCTTGATCCGATGATCTTCGTCTTTGTCTACTTTCCATGACAGTCTCCATTGATTCCATTTACCAACTCTTTTGCACACATTTACTTTGATGTTGACTCATCCATCCCCATACACCTCTGTGTTGCAATATCTGAGCCTTTCATTTCATAACTTTAGTAAGGGAGATGTTATGAAATCACAAAATTCCGAGTTACCTTTAGCTCCTTTTTTCTTAGCCCCTTTATATTTTTCTTTCTCATATGACCACTACCTAAGACCACTGGATTAGTGCTTTGGTGCTAGTACCTGTATGCTCCTATCAGGGGACTATCTCCTTGTGTATAGATATTTCCCTTCGTTCGTTTTGGTTTCCTTGACCAAGCGCCAACACATCATAATTCCTACATATCGAAACTTTCTCATAATTCAATTAGAGAACTCCTCGTAATTTTGACCTTTGAAATGTACTTTCCACACACCTTTTCAGCACTCAAGTGCTAAGGCATACTTTATTCCATTGGTAATTTGGATCTAGATGACCAAGTGTTGAACACCATCGAAGTTCACTATTTTGTAACATTTCTCCAAATTACAATTATGGAGGAGTTCCGAAATTCCGACCTCCAAAATAATTTTTACGTGGCATTACATAGAACTTAGTTTCTTCAGCCTTCTCTACACCCTTGGTCCTTTGGATCTCCTGCAACCATGTTCTAGTCCACTTTAGATCCCCTTTTTTGGATAAAAAATTTTCTATAAAGAAATTAGATAGGAGTTACAAAAAATCCAATGTCGGATATGCTACCCACCAAGATGACATCATGTTATCGTCATCACTCCATGTGGTGCCTCCTTAGTGGTGACACATGTCACCTCGATTTTCTCCATTAGGCCACCAAAAATGTTGAGTCTAACTACCACGTGTCCATGGTACAATCACATCATGATGATGTCATATACCTTGTCAGCTCTTGAAGGGCCAATCAACTGCTACCATGTGTATATTAGAGGAGAGAGAAAGGGTATTCTTGGTCATTTGTTTTTCACTAAATTCCTTTGTAATTCTTCTCCTTCACAAACCTTTATGCTTCCAAAGAAATGCAATTGATAAGGACTTATGAGGTTTCAATGTTTCGATATGCCTTTCTTTGCCATCTTCTCCGATATCTCGGGTTCTAAAATATATAGGCTCCCGAGGTTCAAAACCTCCGAAAATTAGCTTTGATATTCACTACTCCTTTCAGGTTTCTTTTAAATAGACTGTCGAGGTCTTGATGGCTCCCTGCTTCAAAGGACTCCAAGTTCCTCCGCTTTGGCTATCAATAACTTTTGATCCCGATGGCCATTTCTGGACTTCCACATACCATTTGAAATCGATTTCCAAGCACTAGCCAACTATGCTAACTCCAAGAGTATATGATCTGATCATTTGTGGAATAAAATCCTCCAAATTATGGGGCTTCCAATCATCATCGCCATCCATCATTTTATGGATTCTCTAATAAGCTTACTACTGTGATGATTATCTACATAGTACTATAACAACCATGGGAATCCCAACCACCATAGTCATTTTTTTTTATGGATTTTCCAATAAGCCTGCTACTATGGTGATTGTCCACCAGAGAGTGCATAAACCATATGAATACCTGTGAGATTGACACATCAACCACTTCAAACTAACCCAATTACCATCACATCTAGGTTAGGGAACATCAAAGCCAACATCTGCTACCAAAAATATTCATGATAGTCTTGTTGACATCAATTCCAACAATATTTCCAATAGTTAGACAATGCCAAATTCCCAACACATCTCCCAACATGATTGTTGACATCAATTCCAACAAACTTGTAGCCACTAGCCATCCAAACAATGCCAATTATCCAACATGGGGAAACCTACAAGGAAGGATGAAATTCCCCTTCAACCTCAAGTGTCTTTTGAGCCATATGAGAAATGGGGCATGGAATTCCTTGGTCCTATTAACCCCCGATATAGGCAGAGAAAGTACATCATTGTATGCATTATTTACCTAACTAAATGGGATGAAGTGAAAAGAAGTAAAGGTAGGCATAGAGAAGAAGGTAGCTTTATTTTTAAGAGAGAATGTTTGTTATAATTTTTTTTTCCAAGATAGGTAGTAACTAATCAAGGCACCCAATTTACTTCCAACTTGATTAAGGGGATAATGAAGTAGCATCACATTTTCCTTCAGAAGTCCAATCGTTACTACCCTTGTGAAAATGGGCAGGTAGAGGTCACTAAAAAATCATTAGAAAACATGCTTACTAAGGTAATTATTGCATCAAGTAATATTGGGAAGGGAGGCTTGCTGAAGCCAATTGGGCCTACAATACTACTTAGAAAATCACAATTGGTTTCACTGCTATGACCTAGTTTATGGAAAGAAGGATTTGTTACTAGTTAAGTTTGAGTACAATAATATGAGGATGACATCCCAATTAGACATATGATTTGACCAAGGCACTAGCTAATAGGATACAACATATAATTTCCTTGGATGAGTATAGGATGTAAGCCTTGTTACATACTAAGGTAGTCTAGCTACGAAGGAAAATATGGCATGATAGATACATTAGAACCCAATCCTTCTAAGAGGGTGATTATGGTCTCTTGTATGACTCTAGGTTTAAGGGCTCAAAGGAAAACTCATGACTAGATGGTTGGGACCTTACCTTGTGTAAACATGCTATGATAATGGATCTATCATAACCAAAACCACATATGAGGAAAAAGTACCATTGTTATTAAATGACTATAGGATGAAGGTTTAGAAGAAGCCCCTTTCCAGGGCCAAATTCAAAGTTTCATTAAACAAGTCAATGAATGCGACTGAGAGCACTAAATCTCCCAATCCATCCAAATCTTGATCAATAAAACAAAAAAAAATGAAAGAAAAGAAATAAAATATATCAAGTGAAAACCTCCTTTGAGGCGTTTGAGATGGGCTCATTGACTAAAAGCCTACATGAGGTAGTTAATGAGTTTGAAGATAAAATAATAATACAATAAATCTCTAGGTGAAAACATTTGTTGAGGTGCCTGAAGTAGGTTCACAAGCTGAAAACATCCATGATTCATTCATTTATGCCCACCAGAAAAGAGAAAAAATAAAAAAAAAAGTGAAAAGAAGAAAAATAAAAAAAAAGAAGAAAAAACATATTGATATCTCACATTGATTTTTATATAGGTATAATTTTCTACAAGTGAAGACACATCAATTAGGTGAAGAAATAGGGAACTTCCAGCACCCCATTCCAAGTCATTAACAAAATTTCCCCAAGGTTGGCCCAATTGACATCATTGTACCATTGTCCACTCTTCACCATTCCCAACATCATCCATTTCATATCACCCAATTTTCTTAGGTTTTCTACAACTTTCCTGAAATGCTATAGGGAAGTCCAAAATCGCTACAGGAAGGACCAATCTTTGAAAAAAACTACAAATCCAAGTTTTTTATGCATTTGGTCCAAGGAATAACATCAAAAGGGTTATAATAATTGACCTTTCCATGACCAAGCTCCACAAATGAGTTCTTCTCTTCTATTTGCCCCATTCCACCATGTAGTAGCCCATTTCTTTCACTTTTTAATCACAAGTAGACTAAAAATCTTTGCCACCTACATTTCCTCCATCCCTATGAATTATCAAGGCACATACATCACTTAAAGAGGTTTTTCCACTAATCCTAAAGTTCCTCTGTGCCTATTGTAGGAAACTACACAGTCGTGTAGCAAGCTACAAAGACCCTATAGGCCTAGCTTGTTCAACACACAAAGAATCCTTTTAGGGGACTATATTCACCAACACAATACAAAACTCCAAAAATACCCTACATAAGTGAAGAATAGGTCCTAAGTATCTATATGATCCCATATAGACTGCTACATGATGTGTTGTACACTACAACTAGAACCTAAAAATCACTTACAATGATGGCATAAATCAATGCCAAGCATCCAAGAGGTAAACATAAGGTATGGAACCCTTAAACTCTCTCTCTGAATTCATTTGAAGCGGAGTGAAAATATCCTATTATGCAAAATGGTGTTCATATAGGCCAACCAATGAAATTTGATTAACTAAGTAATTGAATTCTAACTAGTAGTCAAAAATCACTTTTCTAAAAGGTCTCTAGCCATGTGTTAGAGTAAAAAAATACAAATGATCTATTCTCCTAGATTTATTAAAAACTCTAGTCATTGTCTTCTTATGATGTAATGGTAAAGGTGTGAGTATGAATGAGGAATGCATTGGAAGTTGAGTGGTAGATGGGACAACTAAGAATTGCATATTGAGTCCCATCCCTATAACCTTGTCATCATGTTATCCTCTAAGCTCATCGTCATTATGAAATAAAAAAAACAATAGTCTACCTCATTGACAAGTTGCATGCAAAAAGCACAAAGGCTATCACAAGTTTCTATCACAGATAGATACAGGTTGCTACAAGAAGCTATATTCTACAAATTTCTACAAGAACTACTACAGGTCTATATGGTCTTGCTACAAGATTGCATATACACTACCAAATCCATCTCACCGAGCTCCCTGTGTGTCTTAAAGAGGCGAGTGCCCAAAAATAACTTCTAAAATTCTTTGAAAGTCCTCTGCTGAAGAAATTTCTTATTTTTCATAACTTGTTCAGTGATTAACTAGGGACACATTTTGAATAGAAATATATTATGTTTCTATTTCAAATTGTGAGTGCAAAGGAAAGGAGGTTGACCATTTTTCTCTCTCATTTTCAATTTTTGGTTTGATGGAAGTATAAAGTCAAGACTGTGTTGGTACTTTGAAATTTCATCCATTAAAAAATTCCCAAAGAGGTGTTATAATAGGAAACCCTATCTCTAGTGTAGCATCATAGTCATACCACCTTCTCTCTACATTTTCATAATGACAGAGAAATTGTTTAGTGTGACCAAGTTTTTTGAAATTATAAGAAGGAAACCTCTAGACATGGTATGAAATTGATTTCTAAAACCTAATTGAGGGAACTCTGTGAAGAAATAATGGGGGGCATTTTCAATAGCATTGAAACTAGAAGAATTTACCAACACCTTGAAGTTGTCACCATATTTGAAAATTATCAATGGATATATTTTTCTTAGAGACTCAGGGGCTTTGATGATGAGGTGGCAATGGAATTTTCCATGAATTTGTAGATCCACAAAGGGATTTTTTTTGTCAAAGGGCTAGTAGTTTACATGAATGAGGACTCAGTAAGAGAAATGACAACTCTCCCCAATGGAATTCAATGGAACAAGGAAGAGAGGTAGGATTCCACCACTAGCAAGAAGAGATTCTTTTTGCTATATGAAAACCATGATGAGGATAAAAATGAAGTGAGAAGGGAAAACCTACCTAATCCTTGGGACGATTTAGTGTACCATATACTTAAATATATCTCTTGTGAGGGAAAGTTAAACATAGTCTATGCTTACGAATTTAGGTTGTTGTATCAGCTAATATTCCAAGCCCACTTCCCAGCCTTTGAACTACTAAGTATTCCATTCTTTCTCCTAAAATATCTGAAGGATATGTATACTAAGGTAAATGAAGGAAATCAAAAATACTTGACCCATCATGGCCTCATAAAAGTGATTATAATAGATGCACCAGACAACTTACAAGATCTGATTTATTGGGTTGACTTTGTGGATATGGATAGACATGAGTTTCTAGAAGCCCAAGAAGGACTTAGCAGGTCGAAAAATATTAGGTGAAGGTAGTATCCAGTCCCTTAAAACAAACTAATATCGACACCTTCTAGGAAGAGGAAAACGAAATAGTAATCAACTTGGCAGGTTTAAGTACCCCTTCCAAGCCCAAGGTGAGTAAGCCTTCCCGAAAGATTGTTTGTATAAGGAGAAAGAGCACTAGGATAGATTCAGTGGAAAACATCAACCTCCATCTTCCACTCCCATTTCAATAGAAGAGACACCTAACCCCAAAGAGAAAGGGTTGTAGGAAGAAGAAAAATAGGTCCAACCAAAGCTACAGGAACCAGAAACTTAGATGCAATAAGGAAAATTGATAGTACTTCCTGAGAAAATATAATGACTATAGAAGCAACCTATCCGACTATAGGAAAAACATACAAAACTACAGGAGGTAGAAAAAGCTATAAAACAATTTGCACCAAGGAAGCCACCTTCCTTATTTTCTTAGCCATTAAGGGCTAACACTCATACTATAGGGACATCACGAAGAGTGGTGCTTGTAGATATAGTACATCACCTGATGATTGAGGTGGAGAAGGCCAAAGTAGAAACACATAGATGGAAGATGATTGCACATGATAAAGGGATGGTCGATCTTGCTAGCATTGAAGATGTAGTCAACAAAGTGAGGGAAGAAATGGCCCTCTTGAGAATAAAAGAAGCCAACAAAAGAGATAACCTTGAGAGGTATAATTAACATTTAAAGAATCAATTGCATTAGGCAAAAGAATTATTAAAATCAAAACATGTTTAGATTTCAACAATGTGGACATCCTTGGGAACCATGGCACACCTTTCTTTAGAATGTTTCAACTATAAGTAGCTTTCCAATGTAGTTTCACTATTCCTAAAAGAGCAATGGTGAAAATTCCAGGTTAATTATTTAGCTCAAAGAGGAAACATACAATTAAAAGAAACCAAACACTTCATAGAATTCTTCCTAGAATGTAGCATGGAGGACAAGGCCAAACTAGCTTAATTCTATATGCATAACCTTGTCCTCTTCGATATTCCCATATTAGACCCCAATCCTTACGTAGGGGATGAAAAACTACTAGCATTAGCATCTTGGCTAAGACATGAGGATATTAGAGTAGAATAAATGAAAAGGATCTTGGAAGGGTAGTTGAAGGTTCCATTATGGATCATCCAAAACACCCATATCCTTCAGTGCTTACATCATCCCATGACATTCGTTTATCTCTGGTTATCTTTCACATTTTGATCTTATTTATTTTGTTTCAAGGCTCTGAAACCAATATACAAGAAACTACAGTCCGTCCTTTTTTTGTACCTTCTTATGAAATTTCAATCTGATGCTCAAAGAGAAAGTTATGATGATTTTCCCAGGTCACCTGTTTGGAATGTAATTCAGGAGTCTGCAAAAATACCAACTTCCTCAGATCAGATCTCCGCAAATATAGCACAAAAATAGCTGAAATTCAGACCCAAGGTTCAGTGTGACGTCTTCTCAAATGGGTTTGTTTGTTAGCTTCTGAAACGCCACAGAAAGAAAGTTATAGCGAAAATTCCACAATGACCTATTTGGAGCAGCGAAACCCTAGAACCTCGCTTTGATACCAAATGTCATGAAACCAGCTCATAAAAAGATAGAAAAGATAGATCAACGCCTTAGAATTCAGCCTCTTCGAGGGGGCAACCTCCTTTACATTACACAAATGAACAATTCTTTGATGATACAAATGAAAAGACCCCCTTTCTATATATAGGAGTCTAAGGGGTCATAACATAATCAGAGCTGACATAACAATAATAATGTAAGGGCACAATAATAACATTAGTGGGCTTCTATGGGGCACAATAGTAACAATATGGGCACTACATGGGTACATCAATATAATAAGTGGGTTGTACTAATAACAATAAGGGGTTACACTAGTAGTATAGGGGCCTAAAACCTTTACTACTAGGGATACATGAGAACCAAAGATAAGAAGAAGAATCTTGAGTTTGGAAGGACATAGAGAAAAATGTAGGATTCTATCCAGTCAAGGCAACCACAACTAGCTCATCCCAAGAAATCAGGTAAATAATCATAGAGCAAAAGGAGAAAATAAGAGAAGAATATTAAGTTTCTCAAAGATGATCAACAATTCCAGTAGGTTGGTATGATGGGCCTCTAAAATAGGTAAATTATAAGGCCCATTAGTCCACTACTAGGTACATAAAACAATGCTTGACCCCAAATTTTTCACTTAATAGTATATTTTCCTAGCTTAATGGGTTCCTAAAGGATTTGATGTGTTTTTCATTCTGTATGTGCCTTAAAATGTTTATTTTGTAGGATTTATACAGATATTAAGCAAATTTTGAGGAATCCAACATTGGAGAGATTATAGAGACTTGCTCCCTTTAATAGGAATACTACAACTTGGTTGGATTAGGGAATTTATTTCCTCTTATACTTGCTGCAAGTTGGATCTAGGACAAGATCCCCTTTTCTAGGATTTTTTGAGGGAAATGAAACCCTCCTCTTAAGGAGGATGCTCCCCCAATTGATGTATAAGTAAGAGACTTGAATTGGCCCCAGAGGTAGTAGAATAGTAGTAGAGAAGGAATATTAGGATTTCTTGAATATTTATAAGCATGTTTTGCAACATTGTAATGCAAGACTAATTTTCAATTAATGGAAGAAGTTGTTTATTTTAACTCTTAGCTTGTTTCTTATTCAAGGACTCTAAGCATCCTTGGGCTAGGCCCACCTTAGGAGCTTTAAATATCTATTGTACTTTTACTTTATCACAAGTAGCATAGTGTGTGCCATTTCATTTTTCCAAGTTACTTCTGCAAATTTACTTTCTTATAGCATAGTTATTCTAGCAACTTAACCTAGTTTTTTTTCATCCAACCTTCACTCCAGCACCTCTCACTTGTATAAGAACTAAAATAGAAAGATGATAGTGGCTATTATATATATAGTGTCAACCCCTCTTAAGTTTGTACAAACCCGAGATTGATAATTAAAATTGATACCCTTGGAGTTACTACATTGTTGCTACAATACTAAGGGCCATTACTGGAATTCAAAATTTGTGTCTTTGTTGGTAGTGTTGGGGTGGTATATATGTTCCTTTGACTCAGCTTCATTATGCCCTTTTGTCTCCTGTCAATTTTTACACTCCAATTCATAGTTTAGGAAGGTTATAATGCCATGGGGAAACAGTACTAGAGGCCGTATGAGTTGAGTAACTCGAGAGACTCTTGTTCATCAGGGGCCCTAGAAAACTATAGAAATCTAAACTAAACCTTATTACAAGACAACTTCCCCTCCACATCAAAAGGGAAATTCAACTAGTGGAGGAAAAATCTAGGTAACAAAGAAGACACATATCTCATGCTTATTGGGAATTAAAGGAAGTTATGGGAAACGTTCTAGTAGAAAGATTAGAGGTACAACAAGAAATATTACTATAAGTGGATGACATGTAGAGGAAATTGGGGAGAATTGGGAATAAGATCATAATGATGTATTAGAAATTGGATAATGTCGACTTATCATATTTGGACGAGATCGATGGCCCCTCGGAGACCATACAAGTTGAGTCCCCCACAAAATAACCATATGCAAATCTGTTGGTCTCATTTCATTTATGGTTATGTTAGTTTTTATGCAGTTACATATTCCTTTTTATCCAATGGATATGTTGTTAGGAAGAATATAATTTTTATTATATCATTACAATATTTAGAATATAAAAGGGTAGGACTGCCAATTTTTGTTGTTTTTATTAAAAAAACAAATAAATAAATGTTTGGTCCAAAATTACAAAGTTATACTTCTATTTTTCCACTGGTAAATCATTTACATAATAAGGTTGTAGATAGTTACATATATACACTCTTTTCATTTTTCTTTAACATATTTTATAATTTTTATAATTTAATTTTTTTAATGTGGTATATGTGTGTGCGTGTGTTTATTAATTAAATCTAAATATAATGGTTACTGATATAAATATTATTTGAAATCATATGGTGAAATAAATCTCAATTTATAGCTACTATTTATATTTTATATATTTCATATCTCTTTACATATCCTTATTTCTAATTATATGTTTATTAATTAATTTTTTTAAGTTTTTATATATTTATCAATTTTAGGTTTAGAAATATTAATGTTATGAATATGAATTATTATCACTTAAATTTATTTGAATGTGATATGCATCCTATGATTTTTGATTGAGAGCGACTCTCAATACATTAAATATAATCAATTTTTTTGTTGGCTAGACTCAATGGGGTATTTGAACTTTGAATCTCATTGTTTACGTAATACTTCATAACAGGACATGGCCAATTGAGCTACCCCTTGTGCTAAATATATTCAATTTTAAATTGAATTATTGATTATATTAAATTATTGACCAAATATTTTTTGTGTATAAATATATGTTATGCTTAATTTAATTTATTAAATTATATATTTTTTTTCAATTGAAATATTAAATTATATAAAATAATTTATATTTAAAATTTTAATATTAGTTTCATATTTTAAACAATTGTGAATCAAATTTAAAATCTACAGCTTCACGTGGATTAACTAATTGAAGTTTCATCTTTTTTGGCATATTTTGTAGTCAAGTTTTCCCAAATATTGAAGTAATTGTAAGTTTGAGTTGTGAAATTTGCAAGGATGTTGTGGCTCATGGTATTGTAACAAGGCCTATTTATAGGTTAATAATATCCATGGTAAAACACTTATTATAAATTTCACATTACCAAGAATACAAAAAAAAATCATAAAAATTCTTAACCATAGAGATTCACCTTACTATGGAGATTCTTAACCCCTAAATAGACTTTGTTAGAATACCATTAGCCAATACCATGGCCTACTCAAAAAATCTATACACATCTTCATGTAACATTTTTTTAATTAATCAATTTAGTTAAAAGGACAACAAGTGCGTAACTATTTTTGAAATAAATCTCAATTGTTTATTGGGGACTACTATTAAGAATATTCTAGAATATTTTGTGGCGGTTAAATCTATATGTTAAGATTCATCTCTAATTTAGTTATTCCCCTTTACTTAATTTATCCCAAATTAATTAATTAAAGAAAATTTCATATCAACATGTGTCATATTGATATGGTATTGGCTCATGGTATCGTAAGAAAGTAAATTTCTACAACATCCATAGAAATTAAATCATTGATAAATACAATATCAATCCATTATAAGTATCAAAACATTTCTTTCCTAATATTGCTAAAATTTTAAAAATCATAAAAAATAACTATACTATTATTATTATTATTATTATAAAAAAAATAATATATAAGTTAAATATATATACATTTAAATGAGCATTTAACAAAATCCTTAACCATGGAGATTCACACCCACTTTACTATGGAGCGTTAGAAAATTAATTAACTAAGAAATGAAATACACAAAATATTGTGGAAATACAAATACAGAAACACATAAAACAAGAGAGACATAAATATTCGTGGTTCACCCAATTTGGATTATGTCCATGGAGAAACACCTAGTCCTTCCTTTTATATTATTCCGAAAAATGAAGAGATACAACCTACAATAGATCCATTGTAATTTCCTCTTTGCTCTCACATGATATCCCCTCTCTTTCTCACTTGGAATAAAAAACCACATCCGAAATACAATTTCGTCATACAAACTGAGGGGTTTCTTTCTAGGGAAAAAACCCCTAAATTAAACATAACTTCTACCATCAGATCATCCACCTAATGAACGACCCAAAGTAACTACGAAGTTATAATATTTTATAAGGAAAATTTTCATCTCTTTTTAGCTTCAGGGGTGCTGCCCTCGAACCCTCGGCAGGGGGGATCCAAGCAAGTTATAATATTTTATAAGGAAAATTTTCATCTCTTTTTAGCTTCAGGGGTGCTGCCCTCGAACCCTCGGCAGGGGGGATCCAAGCATGCATCCGCCCCCCTGGAACCCTAGGCAACAATAGTCGGGGGCCAAGACCCCTCACACCCCCTATTAAGGATTAGGATCCAAACGGTGTTGAAACAAAAAAAACTTCTGAAAAACTAGGAAAATAATCAGGCTTCACACCCAACGTGGAGACTAGTCGGGCTTGTTACAATAATATGGGTTGATACCATGACTATCAATACCACATGCCCAAAAAACTGTAGGTCATTTCATATGGCACTTCTTCATATAACTTTTTTTAATTAATCAATTATATTAAAATGGAAAATTGCGCAAACTACTTTGGAGATAAATCTCAACCTTTGAATTGTGAATAATGAGATCCATCTTAACCATTGATATAGAAAGAGTCCATAGAGATCCAATCCCTTGAGGTGAAAACCTCTTTTAGAGTGGAAAAATAGAATAAGAAAATAGCACACGACATATTTGATTCCTCTAAAAACCAAATATATCTATATATATATATATATATATATATATATATATATATATATATATATATATATATATATATATATATATATATATATATATATATATATATATATATATATATATATATATATATATATATATAATTGTATTTTTGAATCTATAAAATGGATTCAATGTCTTCAAAATTTACTTGGCAATTAGAACACATCTTTTTGAATTTTATTACTTTTAATTACTCTTATGGTATTGAAATATTTTATTATGATCAACAATAACATATTTTTCATTTTCATTCTCTCGATACACATATGCATGAATTTGGGATTGAAATAAATTAGTCAACATGAATATTTAAAAACTTTATTCAAGTCATGTACTGGAATGTTTTTAAAATGTTTATTCAAGTGATGTAATGGAATATTTATTTTTTAAAGTTTTTTTTTTAATGGTTGAGAGTGAGAATAAAACATCTATCTTCATTTTTGTTTTTTTTATTTTAAATTATAGTGGACATTTTTTTATTGAAAGGTTTTTTTTAAGGGACATGTGTCAACTCGAGATTGAACATAGATGAAATTACACATCTCCCTCATACTAGGTTGTAGAAGAATATTCTAAAATATTAAGTGGATGTTAAACCCCTACCATCCACTTAATAATTATTGGTAATTAAATTAAAATTTTAAAGACCCTTTTCCAAAAGAAAACATGCCTATAGTGAAACTATATAATTAAAATAAACATGACTTCATGATAAGTATCAAAACACTTCCTTATGATGCATCAAAAAATCATAAAAGTTAACTAAATTATAATTGGATTGAAATTATTATTAATAATTATAAAATAAATTAATAATAATAATAATAATAATAAAACATGTAACAAAATTCTTAACCATGGAGACTCACCATCACTAACCATGGAGATATTAATCTTAAATAGAGTTCATTGCAATACCATGGCTTATCAATACCACATGCCCAAAAAACCATAACTCATTTCATATGACACATGTGCATATAACATTTTTTAAAATTAATCAATTTAATTAAAAAGAAAAAATGGACTAACCACTTTGGAGACAAATTTCAAATTTTGATTTGTGTATATTACTAAGCATATCCTAGAATAATTTAAAGTAGCATTATAATTTAGATAATGTTTATGTTATTTTAATATTGGAAATGTAAGATGTATGATGGGGTAAGTGTTTTGATGATTATCATGGACTAGTCCATGCCAGTGGGCTTATACCAACTATTTAATTTATATGGATGTGCTAGTAATTATGGATAGTTAAATTAAAATTGTGGAATACCTATTCTTAAATAGACACGACTATTGGCATAATTGAAATGTAGGAAGTAATTGAACATTTTGACTTTCAATTACTTTTTCTCTCTCTATATATATCAAATTGATATAAAATTATTTTACTTAAAATGCATATTAAGGTAATTTGTTTATGGTTAACATTAAAATATATCTCTTACTCTCTCTTGATAAGTAAAATTAACCTCTATATGTAAATATATATGATGTTGATATTGAAACATATCATTAATATGTATATTTAAATATTTTGTTAAAGGTTTGCATTGAAACATTCTCAAAGAGTAAAGGAATATACATGTAACATCCCTTGTACTCTCATGTAAAAATACATGGGTTTAGAATTTTTTTTATAGAAATTACCGTCATGTAACTTTTTAAATTACTATTCCATATTCCTTCGTTCACCATTAGATAAAATATTCATCATTTCATAGAGTAACTTTAGTAAAGGAATAACAAGTTTCATAACATAATAACCACTGTTGTAGCATATTAACATAAGCTTTCTATTTAACCTTGTATCATTATCTTGGTTCTTTTACTTAGATTAGTCGTTCACATATTTGATAATGTAAGCGTTAACGTCATGTAAGGAAGAAACAACATTAAAATGACACAAAATGAAAACACATCATTGGACACCTATATACCCTAAAACCCCCACAGGGTGAAAACCAATAAACATTTAATTTATTAAACATTCATAAGGGATTTCACCCCTCACTCAATGGCTGTGAGAGAGTCCATCCCTTGGCCACTGTCATAAAATATTACAAATAAATATCATGTTAAATACAATTTAACTAGCTAGAAGCTATTACATTCATCGTGACATCATTTGCCCACAAATCCTCAGACATCATGTCTTTGTAGCCTGGTTCTTCCCATCGATGGATTATGCTACAGTTGACATTCCTTCAATCTACATGGACCACTGGTTTTTTACTTGCCATAATGTTAGACATAATTTATCTTCTACATAGGTCACCATCCTTCCATGCCATTGCTACCAATAGCGAACTTCGATATCATGATTAGTTAAAATATTAATTAATAAATAATTCACACTAGTGATGCTTCAAACATATTTTCGTGTACATAAATAAATTGTATCGAAGTAGCGAGACATGCTTGCTTCTTTTAAAAATAATATACATGCATTAATTAAAGCTACATACCTACCAAAACATGTCTATTTATTTCTACATACATATGGTTATGACACATGTTTGTCCATACATAACTCACATGTGTAATGTAAAATACATAAATATTATCAAGCCATGCCCCCTTATCCCTATTTCACATATATCACGAGAAGGGAAAATAACTGCATTCCACTTCTGCGCACAAAACACAATAACATTAAAGAACCCTCATGGTTATTACCCTCTCTTCACATAAGAAGAGGAAAAACTTTCCAAGATAAATGCCACATTAACTACTATTCCCCTCACAAAATCACACATTCTCTTCCAAAGGAAAACCACTACAACTATACATAATCTTTTAAAGGAAACTAACACATTAGTTAGGATTTTCTTGCTTGCAATTATATAAAATTTATCAAAAGGAACTAGCCCCTCAACTACTACTTTTTATGCATGAAAATATGTAAAAGAAATCTAACCCAATGGATATTGTTTCTATGCATGCAAATGCATATGTTTCTCCAAAAGAATCTTTCCAACATAAAAGATAACAGAATAGAGGTTGCAACTACATGTTTCCTTTTCTAGGAAATCTAACACAATAAAGCATGCAAAAACATGTATTCTTTTCCAAGAAACAAATATAATAAAAAATGCAAAAACATTTCTCTTTTCAACAAACCTGATACAATGATGCATGCAAATACATATTTCTTTTTCAATGAACTATCACATTCAACTATTAATTTCATACATATAAATACTATTTCCTTTTTCAAAAGAAAACTAACTTAATAGCCATTCTTTTCATGAAATTATGTACTCTTGTTCTAAAAAGAAGCTATCTTAATGGCTATTATTTTTTTTGTATATAAAACTCACATTCTCTTCAAGAAAAATTAGTAAAGTAACAATTATCTGTGTGCATAGAAGAACATGTTCTTTTCAAGAAACTTATAGAAATAATCACATATTCTTTCAAGAAAATATAACTCAATAGTTATTTGTATCATGCATGAAATACATATTTCATTCACAAGAAACCTAATACAATAATTATTCTTTTTCGGCATGCAAATATGTATTTCTTTTCGGTAAAGTCTATCATAACTAATTATTCTTTTATGCATGAAGTATCTATCTCTTACTCAAGAAATCTATAAAAAATAAGCACATATTATTCTAAATGAATTTATCACCATAAATATTGTTTTTGTGCTTAAAACATATATTTGTTTTCAAAGTAGCACAATAAATGCATATTCTTATTCAATAAAATTCGAAAAATATACTTATCTTTCTTTCCCTAAATCCTGGCCATGATAAAGCTGGAAAAAAACTAAAAGTTTAAAACAAAATGATGTTCCCTTTCCCTTCTTGTCTCCACCAATCTCAAATTGTTGCAACACTTGATCACAGGTTCAAAATAATGCTTGCAAGACTCACATTGCATCTTCAAGACAAGTTGCTTTGTTGTTTTTTCCTTGCGAGACACAAATTTTGTTTGGCCTCCATATCTGATGGTATACCATCATTCTTATTGCACAGAGAAACTGACCATCCCTTTCGCATATTGAGTAAACTTGTGCATAGTGCACTTCATTAGGGGAATTTTGAGGTCTAAAATGGGCCTCCTAAGAAAAATGTACAACCAAAATAAACTTTATAAGAACCAATAGGATTCAAGATGATGATGTCAACCATGGGGGATGATTCACCATTTTTGGAGTAAAAAAGTAAAAATATTAAAAAATAATAAAATAATAAAACTACTTTTTCAACTCATATTTTCAACTTATCTCCCTAAGTTTTTACTCAAATTTCAAGCGGGAGTACTCATTGGATGAAAAATTTAATTCCTCATCCAAAGAGTACCCATGTTGCATACTTTCGATGGACCCTGCTACATGAAAAATGAGAAATACATGAAAAAACATGATTGCAATCATGATTTTCATATATTTGTCATTTTTCATGTAGCGGGGTCCATTGAAAGTATGCAACATGGGTACTCCTTGTATGAGGAATCAAATTCTACATCTAACGAGTGTTTCCACTCAAAATTTGAGTAAACCCATAGGGAGATAAGTTGAAAATACAAGTTGAAAAAGTAATTTTTCCTTTTCTCCCTCTAAAATTTGATGATGTAATGTAATCTTATCTTATTATTTCCACTATTATTTTATAATTTACTTAGGAGGCCCATTTTAGACCTCAAAATTCCCCTAATGTTTGAAGTCTTTGTTCTTGCAAAGGTTTTCTTGGTCCTTGGCAACATTGACAGTTGTGATTGAAGGAAATACGCGACCCAACTTTGAGGGAACTCCCTTCTTTCCATTCCCACTGATGTTATTTCAATTCACATTGATCATAGTCAAGATTCATGCAAGAAACACTAATACTACGACTCCATCCATACAGAGACAGATTTTATAACATATAAATATTTCTATCATGGGACGCAATAGGTCAATAATCTACAAGTCAGGTAGATTCTTGTTGGAATGGTGAAGGGTGCTAGGGACAGAGGTATGCTAGTGGCCTTTCCATATATCATAACTACACTCCCTCCCTTCAGAGAATAGATTCGTTACGTAAATAATAACCAGGGGTGGTTATCAAGAATCTATTTAATTTCAATTGATTCTTGATACTCATTACATGTAATATTTAACTTTGTAAATATTTGATTTTTATGTAATATTTTATGGTAGGGATGCTACAAACTCCCCCCTTAAAGACAACAACACCCTCAGTGTTAATCATTAACTTTTACATAAGACATATTTCTATAACCACCAAAAAGAATCCTTCCCTTCCAGAATAAAGGATATTTTATGTTCAATAAGTAAAATCAATAATGTTTCATCAATACTCATAAGCATTTATAGTTGTAGAATAAACAATTTCTACTTTTCAACACTTATCCATTACTCAATTTTATAGAAACAAAAGAAAGGTTTCTATACTGACTTATTGTTACTTGCCAATTACTCTTGGAAATCATGATCACCTTACCCAATTAATTTTCATTAGAGGTGGTTTATCAATTGTGCCAAGAACTCTAAGAGTGGCTTAACAACCCAACAACAAGAACCTCGGGTGGTTTCACAACCTCCATGGCAAGAAACCTATGGTGTATGACCAACAAATCCAACATAACCATAGTAATCGCAAATGTTTAATCACTAATTATTTATGCAATGTCAAGTGATATTTTAACATGTACTCAGAGATCACCTAGATTTCTAATCATCAACACGATCAATAATTGCACCAAGTCCATATTGTTTTTTGGGCATGGAATCCCCTAAACACATATTTTGGGGCTCAAAGCCCAAGTTTTGACCCGATATTGTTGTAAAATTATTGTAAAGACTTCGCAAATTGCGAGCACGGAGCGTGAAATGTATGATAGAGTCACAGGGTTTTCCGCCCTAGTTTTGTAATGTAATGTTAGCCTACCCATGGTCTGCGGACCATGGGATTGTATAAATAGAGTGAGGCTCTAAGTGTAAGAGAGAACTAAGTAATAGACAAGGAAGTATAAGTGAAGAGCAAGAATCTAAGTGTCTAAGTGTGTCTTGGGTCATAGGGTAGGAGAAGGCTTTGCAGCTGAGTGCGCGAACCCCTGCAGCTGAGTGCGTAGGGCAGAGTCGAGTCTGTAACTGAGGAAGAAATAATAAAGAGAAGTTTTATCATAATTCTGTGTATCTTTTCTTAGGTTAATGCCTGTTCGATATAAATTGCAAATGTACTATTTATTTACTACACCTGTATGAATAATTCATGTGGTTAAGTATAACTTAAAGCACACAAGTAGGCTAAAATAATAAACTAACATTGGAATACTAGTAAGGACTTGGATAATAACAACATTCGGCCCCTGAGTAGGGTTGTGCGAAGGCAGTATCTTAGGCTGTGAGGTACGGGAAAGTGCGCGTAGCAACGTGAGCGCAGGGTCAAACTGCGGACTGCTTGAACTCATCAGACATCTCGAGGGTGCGAAAACCTAGTTCTAGTACCCTCCCATACTACTTCGGGTGAGACCTTAGTCCGCGCTCCATGTACTATTTCCAAAAGGGCCAGTAGTACTTGGATTTTTTTGGTTAAATCACCTCTAAACCTAGGTCAGGCCCCAACAAGCCAACAAATGGTTCCGTTGCTGAGACCAGGATCTACATAAGAGATGTCTGATGTTGTGTCACTGGAATCCGACAAAGAAAGAAATTGAAGAGTGGCTAGACAGAAAGATTCACGAGTTCGCAGCATAGGAAAATAGGAATCTGTAAGTATCGAAGGAACAATGGTTAGAGCGCTACTTATATATGGAAATCCATGAAATTTTCTTTGCATCCTTCCCCTCTGAGTTGTATGAGTGGATCACGAAGCTAGCAAATAGTCAAGGAAGGTGTAGGCTCGACAAACTGATTATGTGGACTCCAGAGTTGGTGCACAGACTAGAAACATCAGGAGATAAGATCGCGCACATTGTGGACCATTGGTTCAATCGAATTATAGGAGGGTTTATCACCGAGTTCATGGTAGATACTTCAGTCAGCTACAACGAGGTGGAATGATGCTTCCTCAAAGGACCACGAGGTAAGTACGTTAAATCTTTGAACACTTGGATTAAAATGCTACCGTGTGAAAAGCGCGTTATGTGAATAAATTGATGTTTGGGGCTACGTGAAGTGGGAGGATCTATAGAAACGAAGGTAGTGCAATTGAAAAACTTGTGTCTGGAGATGGAGAGTTTGAAACAAGATAGGACAACTCACCCAGAAGCACATGAGGAGGTATGGTGCATAAAGTGCAAAGGCCAGGGACATGAAAAGGACCATTGTCCAATCTTCGCGAACTACCTGGCGGGAGGAGGGCCAATGCCATTGAGACTAGAGGCACAAGTGAGATTGAGTGAAACGCCTAAATTATTGTGTGTGATTTTCTAGATAGGAGGGAAGCATGCTACAGATAACTGCCACCTATTACAGAAGTATACATAGACGTCCCAGTAGTTGTTATGTAATTTCTGCAGATCAATAGGCCATGATGAGCGCACCTATAGAAGTTATGAACTGATGATGGATCAGACTCCTACCTACAGAGTTTAGAATGAAACGCGAGCCCTTGATCAAAATGTAGGGATGGTGCATAATGGATTTCAGGGGCGCGGACAAGGTCGAGGTGGAATGGGACCAGGAAGGGTTCACAGACAATTGATTTGTTACAATTGCGGAGGTTCAGGGCATTATGCCCGCGATGTACAAATTCAACGAGAGCATCATGTTTATATTGTACCCAGATTGATCATGAGATGGAGGACTATCCCACACTAATATCAAGGTTGCATGATAAGGAAACACCCCAACCTCCCCCGACTCAAAACCTACAAATAATGAGGTTTGAGCCACGCGAGGAGGATCTGAATGTAAACATAGTGCTCCAAAGCAGTATCACGACAAGAGATGACAAGGACAAGTAGCCTGAAGAGAGTGCCTGGGTTCGCAAGGCTCCAACAAAGGAACTAGAGTTCGATTTGGAGCACGCGAAGGAGACATTCATGGAAGCTAAGAAGAGCTTCACGGAGGCCTCCACTTCAGGTAGTAAAGATAAACTAGAACTGGAGATGGACCCATCAATGCTTACTACCTTTCTGGAGACATGCATGAAGCTATTGCACAATAGCAAGGCTGTGAAGGGACTACAAGAACTCATCACTAGATGTGCTGGACCGGGAGAACTGTGCGTAGTCCGGAAGCTCGGAAAGCACACAACGCGAACAGGAAGAGAGATGAGATTGACTGTGCAAATCGGGGAATATGAAATGGATCAAGTGATTCTGGATCTAGGATCAAATGCAAACGTCCTTCCAAAGCAGACATGGGAGCGCATGGGCAGGCCCGCATTGCAATGGTCTCCTATTCAATTGTGAATGGCGAACCAGCAAAAGATCCTACTGATTGGAAGATTGCAGGGAATAATGGTAGATATTGAAGGTGCAAGCACACTTGCAAATTTCAAAGTGATAGAGATTGTTGATGACGGCAATCCTTATCCCACACTACTAGGGATAGATTGGGCCATTGACATGAATGGAGTGATAAATCTAAAGAAGTGCAAGATGATTTTTCAGAAAAAGTCACTACGTGTAGTGGTACCTTTAGACCCTGCGGAGGGATCGCGCTACACAAAGCCAGTGTGTGAAGACGAAAGCAACGATGATCATCCACTGTTCGATTCTATGGGCTTATAGGACCGCATGAAAAACTCTAACCACACAGGCACTTTCGATGCTAAAGTATGAAGCAGAAGTTGTAATCCCTATGGAGCAAGCAAATCCAAGTCTGCACATGACAGCACCCATATACATGACGGTTCGCAAAGCCTAGAAAGAAGGAATCACATAGCCGCAAGAGACAGTACACATGAGACTTAAGGAAGAAATCCAACAGGGAAACCTTAGACTCCGTGAACTTGAAAAAGAAAGGATATGATTAAGGAAGAAAAACACTTTGATGGACGCAGAGGTAAAGAAGCTGGAGGATGAGATAAAGGAAGTGCTTCTCATCAAAAAACCCAGGATGGTGAGGTAAGGTGCGGACGATCATATTGACAAGTTTGAGAACTATCGTCGTGAATTGGTTAGTTTACTACCTTAGCTTGGACCGCATATCCCCAAGCGTAGTGACCAGGGTAGTGTGTTGCAAGTGGTGGAGTTCACGATGTCGACCACAACAATGGAAGGTGGGGATTCTCCACGAGCCATGGTGGAGGACAGGATGGAGCCCCACATGGGTGGTGCGACCACCTAACTATCCATGAGAAGGACAGCCTTAGTGCTCCAGGCAGTTGGAAGGGAGCACAACACTATAAACTATTCTACCTGGGAGCTGCGTGATATTGGGGATCCGCACAGAAGTAGAGAGCCACAAGGTCTGTGATCGTGCATGGAGTGCTACGCTACTACGTGGGTTGGCCGGGAAGTGACCGTTGAAGTCAATATTCATGATGGGATGCTCGATTTGAGGCCAAATGGAGCGAGTGACGAACATTTAAGATGTGATTTATGGGCAAGATTTGGGAAAATCTGCCACCAAGAAAGCATTAATGACCCAGAATTCAGGGGAACAGTCAGATTCGAATTCAAAAGGCACTATAAAATGCAAGGGGTTGCCTAGAAAATAACCCTTGGTCATTTGAGAATTGAGCGATTGAGCAGAGCCCTGAGCATTATGAGCTGAGCATTGAATGAGCCCCTGAATTCACAAGTGACAGATTACAACCCAAATACGATGACAACAACTAAGGATGGTCTGTGAATAGAAGAGGTAACCACCCGCGAGGCCGCACAGACCCCAATTGTGGAGGATGTTCTAGAAGGTGTCGGGGTTGTGGCAGAAATCCCCAAATCACCACGTATGCAAAGACCCAAGAAGGATAAACAAGCAATGCTCCAATAAGCGTGTCCCCGAAGAACCTGCTGCGTAAAAAACTATCAATGGAAGAGAAGGGGAAAGCTATCATGATAGAAATAGATGAGGAGGAAGAAGATTTACAAGCCCTTATAATCACATAGGAAGAAGACGAAGGCATGGAGGAGGATATTCAACCTACACGCTCTACGACAAAACTACCCGCATATGTCGCCCCACGAAAAGGGAAGGCTAAAGTGCCCAAGGACCTAGACGAAACTAAGAGTTCACTCCAAACCCCACTCCTCCCAGACGGCATTATGTTTGAAGGCACGCACCTGGGTCGTGTTCCAACCATGAAGTTTGAAGATTGGAACCTCGCTAAATACGAGAAGTTCCCTCACCTGGAGACCGGGAATCTCATGAAGCAGAACATTGCGGGGATGGTGACAATGTTAGAGCCACAGAAGTGGCTGCGCGGAGTGGAAAAGGCTGAGCTAATGAACCTGCTATGGGTGCCGCATTTCCATCGCACCCCAATCGCCATTTTCATCATCAGGCAGCTGCTCTGCCTGGTGCATGATGGATATCTATCGCTGGAGGATCCTATCACCATCACGGTAGACCTAATCCCATCGCATTTCTAGGCTACCATACAAAGGAAAGGACCCCGTGACCATATCGAAAGGGAAGGGTAGTGATTTGTCCCTTGCAAAGGCCATGAAGATGAAGTACAATCTAGAGAAGAAGAAGAGGGGATACGCCATCTCCAGCATCAAGGACAAAGCGGTACGCGTAGCAACACAAATCCTTGCCGGAAAAGTTATGAGAAAGTGTCGTGCAGACGAGGTACCTGAACTAGTGATTGCACTGGCCGAGCAGTGCGCGGAGGGGGTCTAGTTTAACTGGGCTGAATTCCTCTACATGGAATTCTTGAAGAATTGTCGCAAAGCCAAGGAGCAGGGTAAAACCTTCCATTATGCGTGGTTGTTGCTATTCATAGTGCTCATAGCAGGGGAACTGCCGAAGGACAGTCAACTCTCCATAATTGATAGATATTTACCAGAGGTTGCGAAGTACGCTTCGCTCTGGGCCATGAAGGATGCGAAAAGGATACGTGACAGCAAGATCTTCTGGGTGCTCATGGAGATGAACATTCGGGTCTGGATCAATCGGAAGTCGTGCTCATCACCCACGGTGTACAACATTCTGTAGAGTTTTACAGAATTCAAAGCCAACATGCATAATATATACATCAGGGCGCACAAGGACACAATGAAGAAGTGGATGAAGCTACATTTTGTAGCCACTGACGACACCATTTTCACTATCTTGGAGGCATGGCCTCTGGAATGACATGCCCCAGATCTTGCATAACTCGAGAGGGTGGAAGCACAGAAGAAGAAGGATGATGCCAAGTTGCACATCACACAGTTGGCTGAGAAAAGGCAGAAGGAAATAGCAGCAGCTGAGGTACGGGCAGCACGGGAAGCAGCGCAGAAAGATGCCGAGTAGAAAAAGGCCGTAGAAGTAGCTGCATCACAGGAAGCAACTGCAAAGGTGGGCAAGGACCAAGCAACGCCCTCAGAGGGGCAGGAGGCAGATGAAGCAGAAACAACAGAAGAGAGCATGGACCCAGGGACCACATCCACACAGTTGAAGCACCCACACATCACATAGAGAGTAGGACCGAGGAAGAAGGTCAAGGCCTCGAGGTTGGCCATTGACCCGATCACCCTAACTGAGGGTGATCTCCATTACATCGGCGAGACAATGCACGATGTCACCAATGAGGCTCTTCAGGATTTTATGGAGGAGCACTAGACGGTGTTGGGGACCCTCAGGGCACAGTTGTAGGAGTTACTGGTGCGTCCCCCTCAGGTGGGTACCCTTTCAACCCACCTCTCAGCAAGATCCTTGGTAGCATAGCAAATGATGTGCACACGGATGGCAAAAACAATAGTGTTGCCGGAAGGGGTTGTTACACAGTAATTTGTCACTGTCTCCCTGTCAGTCTCCCTACTGGGTCATGAGTTCAAATTAATCATGCTCGTGCTCTCTAAAAGTTGCCAAATGACCCACTTTTCCAAAGTTTTACTATCATCATGACTTTTGTCAAAATAATCACGCTGATGGGCGCTCCATAACAGACCGAATGCGCTGCCAGCACGGAAGCACACGTGTTTCCCGCGCTAATCGAATTTCATGAGCCAGCACGTTTGTTATTCATATCTGATCACGCTGACATGACCTTCTTTGTTATTCAGCTGCAATGTCAGCACTCCAGTGCAGTTATGGACCCGCACTGATCCAGTTTGGGCGAGTTTGTTCTAACAGCCGACCTTCCAGATGACTTCAGACCTGGTTGTTGGCCTTGTAAATGTCGCCCTCCCTTCTCTGGCATGTCTGTTCGTCATTTGAGCCACCTTCCTTGGAGATAAGCCCATCCTCCCACCATTCATGGAGACTCCTTCTCCTATTTAAGCCTCTACCATTACCATGAGCAGCTAGTTTGGATAGTGTGGAATTCATAGTGCTTAGACTGCTGCTGCTAGTAGGTAGTTGGTGTGACAAGTGTGGATTTGCTAGAGGAAGCTTAGGGAAGGTTGTGAGTATTGCTTGTGTGAGAGAGAGCTTTGTCTTGGGAGAATCTACCTCCAAGGGTGAATGCTTAAGAGACTTGCTGGCTGGACCCTCTAGAGAAGGACTCAGCGTCAGAACTTTGGTTGTACCTTTCTCTGTTATTGATTAATAATAGATGACTACTGTTATGGTTCCATTCTCATTTGTCTTCGTAATGGTTAATGTGAATTACATCCTTTCTGACTGATGTATAATTGCGTTTATTAGATTTCACGCTTGTGTTTGTGTTTCTCTTCGTGTGTGCAGGTATCTATCTACGGGGATCGTGGAAGATTGTGACCGGCCAAAGCGAAGGAGCGAGAACGACACCTCTTCATCAAACAATAGCATTGGAATCCAAGTAGGTGTTCATTGCCTATCTTTTATTTGCAATTAGGAACTTGCACAGTAGCATTGATTGATTGTTGCTAGACCCATTCTGGGCTAGTAGGGATTGCCTCTATCCGTAGAGGGGATTTACCTCTCCAACAATTTGGCGACTCCGCTTGGGAGCTGGCCTTTGTCTCTTTTTGTTCATTCTTGTTCTTGAGTTTGATTGTTTCTCTCTATTCAAAATTGGGGATTAGTTCTCTACTTTTAGACTTCCTGTTTCAGTCTGGGAGGTGTATTAATTGTTTAAAGAGTTCTTGCCTTGGTTTGGGAGTTTTTGGCTTGTTTCTGCCTGTTTTTTAGCCTCAGCGCGGTTTATATCAAAACAGTCGTGCTGACAGCGCATAGCTGTCTCTTTGACTTCGTGGTCATCGCGCTTTTACGCCAAACAGTCGCGACGGTTCTGAAATCGAACCAGTGCGCTTAAGTCGTGTGCTTCCGCGCTGACAGCGCTTTGTTGCTATGCGTGACCTCTGGTCAGTGCATTGTTGCTGAGTGTTACCCGCGCTGATCCTGTAAAATTGAATTTGTTTCAATTTTTCCTCCTCAGCCTGTTGGTTTGACTATCCCCTGCTCTTTCTACTTGGTTTATGACTTGATTTTTATTGTTTGAATTTTGAAACACTTGCTTGTGAAGTCTTGTCGGACAAATCCTGTTTTGTGTCCCGTGACCTAGTGCCATCATCCCGTTTTCATTGGACTGACTTTGTTTTATCACTCGTTCACAAAGATTCGTTGCTGCTTGCCTCTGCTATTGCGGAAACCTTCCTCTTGTTGCTTTCTTTGCTTGGTTGTTTGAGGTGATTGTCGTTGAACCAGTCCTCGGATTGTTTCACTACCCAGACACAGATCACAGTTGCTTGGGTTTGATCAGCTCTTTTCATGCTTGTTGTGTTTTTCATTGAGTGATTTTGTTTCTCTTTGCACGGTATTGTTGTCTCTCAAAATTCATCTTAAGTGCACAGTGCCATTGAAAAAGAAATCAAACTAATGTCTTTTTCATTCAATAGTTAATGAAAAGAAGATCATTTCATTGATTTGTGTTCTCAAAGGGAAAATTTCATTTCTTTGTCATTAGCTGCATTAGATTGTTTGATTGATTGAGTTCATTTTGTTTGATTGAAAACTCTTAACCCTCTCATAGTTAGAATTCATCGAACGAAATGGTATTCTTTGGCATGTAGTTTGCATCTAGGTAATTGTGAGAGATCACACGATAAGGCCTGAAACCGAAACTTAATTCAAGATCAACCATAAAATTAACTGAATAAACCTAAAAACGCATTGGAACTTAACGCAAAACATCTAGAGGTCTAGGTTAGAGACGTGTTCCAGCGTCTTTAAACATAGTCACTATTGTTTCACATTATGGTTGGGTGATTCCTCCTTCTGTGACTCGATAGTGGTCTAACACGGACTGTGCTCCCACGTACCGTCGCGTATATAGGGAGACCCCACTAGGCTTTTATCCTTGATCCATAGGAAGCCGAGTCTGCCACCCTGCGAACCGTAACGCACCGAACACAACATTCGGGAAGATTGACTGCAGTACGGAAAGTCCTTGGTTCTCATACGATTGCCAAGGTGTATAAGCAGTTTTACAGATTTCTTGGTAAACCCTTTGCCTAGAATCTCCAGAGCAGTCACTTTTGATCCTTTTCGGACTCCCTAAAAGAAAAGGTGCCAGTGAGCATCTTGTCACTTCGTGCTCATTAAACATTCGAAGGAGACTAGAGTCATCTTTTCGTCCTTTTCTCGACTCTTGAAACATGAAAAGGCCAAGTTTAGTTCCTGTGTCTTAAATATTTATTCGACCACGATAACATCACCTAGTTAAATCTTGTGTTAGCTTGAATAGGTTTCTTTTTCGTTTTCCATGGCAACTTTTCCAGGGTTCACCAACCCAAGTTCCCCTCTTGACGGGAATCCTGGTCATTTCCCTCCTCTTGGGAATGTTGGTGCTCCTTATATGGCAACGTTATCCCTTCCGGGGTTAACTGTCGGGTTGCCCGTTTGGTTGTTTTCAACCTCTTTGGTCCCTGTCGTGTCGGCTGTTAGTCCATCAGTCCCTCCACCTGAACAACATCATGTTGATCCTAAGGTGGACCTCTCCCCTTCGATGCCTACTTCTACGTCCTCATCTTCTACTTCGCCTGGTGAAGGCCTCGTTTTGAGTAACCAGGTGGCTAAGAAGAAGAAGAAGAAGACCAAGAAGAAAAAGTCTCCTAAGGGAGAGGCTACAAGTATAATTGTTACTCCGAGTACACCTGAAGTCGGGCCACCTTCTGCTCCTCCGCGGAAGGTCAAGTTTCCTTGTCGATTATGCAAGGAGGACCATCTTCTTCGTGATTGTCCTGGCATTCCCAGGGTACTAGAAGTATGGTCTCGCGATCCGGCCCGCCCCTCATCGTCCTCTGAAGCTCACGGTGATGCTACCTTATCAGTTGGGAATGGTAAGGGAAAAGGGAAGATTCGGATCCCCTGTAGACTTTGTGAAGGCAATCATCCCCTTCACCTTTGTCCACTCATGGATAAAGCCTCCGGTGTCTTGAAAAGTCTTACAACTCCTTCACCCCAACTCCTCATTGGATATCAACGTCTTTCTGCAACTGCAGATCATCCGCCTCCTGAAAATGAGATTGGTTGACATTCTTCTATTGTCCAGGCCCCTCTTCCCGAACCCGGCTGTGTCCAGCCTATTCCAGACCAACCATTGGTCAGAAAGAGTGTCGACTCGAGTCCGCTGCTCGCTCACTCTGTTTCGGAAGAGAATCACACCCATGTTCTTCTCGTCTCTTCAGATTCTCCTGAGTCCCGAAATGACTCTCTTAACCCAGCTGCTCCCGAAGGTTCTCCTTTGGTTCCTTTAGCACATGGGGGTAGTCATACGATTCCCCCACCAAGTAGTCTGGTCGCTTCCTTTGACTGGAATCGCCTGATTGCCGGTCGCCTTCCATCCCATATGCATTTCCAGATCACAGTACATGCCTGTGCTATGGCAGTACCTGGCACTGTTTTGGATGAAGGGGCGTCTGTCAGTCTTATGCCGTACACTACTTGGCAAGCCTTAGGTTCCCCGCAGCTTGGGCCAGTCACTCAGAGTCTGTTGGCTTTCGACGGAGGAGCCTGTCCATCTCTAGGAGTTCTCCCGAAGTTCCCTATTACTTTGGGAGGAAAAACCGTCTATATAGACGTCTTGGTTACCCAAGTTGTTTTAGACTTTATTCTTCTCCTTGGTCGCGACTATGTTTACGCCATGGGGGCACTTGTTTCTTCACTTTTCCATGTGGTTTGATTTCCACACGATGGAAAAATTGTGACTATCGATCAATTGTCGTTCGTTAGTCCCCCAATGCCTCCTGCGCAGTTGTCGCCCCCTCCTAGTTTTTATCCACTAGTTGTATCTGCCCCACCGCAGATCAACTATGTGGCCACCTACCCCGTGCCTGTATCCAGTAATGACACCGTCGTACATAGTGTCCTGGGGGCATTAGGTCCTAACTTCCAAGATGTGGTCCTTTCACCGGGAGTAACACTCTTGGAAGCACCGACTTCCTGTTCCTTATGATGCGGTTCGGTCCGAGCATAGTTCCTGATCTTGTGTCAAGCTCATTAAAAAATGAAACAAGGGTTATGAGGATAGTTCTTTTACTGTGTCAACCTCATTAAAAAATGAAACACCTCCCTTTCCAGATCGAGGCTTTTGATTAAGATCTCGTAAAATACAAGTCGAGTCTTTCATCGATCTCGAGAGTGAACCTTCATTCCATCCACTTTGTTGAATGAAATGAAGCTTGGGGGGCATGTACCTCGATTTGCGTCATTATGCTAGGGGCATGCAGACTTATAACAAGCATAGTTTTTCATTTCAAGCTTGTGTAAACATGAAACAGAATCCAAGCAAAGTTCTCCATGGTTCAAGCTTATGTAAAAATGAACCCATACCTGATTTCATCTCGTGATTGCCATGTTTATCCGCTGAATTCTGCTAGATGAGCCTTGGTTGTTTTCATTCCATCGACGCCATCTCTTTGGCTGATCATATGCTTTCACTTGGTTGTTTTTCATTTCTTGAGGAACCGCAGCGATGAGTGGTTTTATTAGCCAGCCTCTTGACCATTACATGTTTTGAGCAGTTCCACCATTGCCGGAACCAGTTGCTACCCTTTATACCACTCGTTCCTCTAGGACGAGTCGCCTTTAAGCTCTTTTCTGACTTGTAAAATATGAAAAGATTGCTGAGTATTTTTCCCTTTCTGACTCGTTAAAGAGAATAAAAATGGAGGTCTGCTTTTAGCTCTTTTCCGACCATTTAAAGACGAAAAGATAGCCGAGTCTCCCTCTCAACTCGTTAAAAAAGCGAGAGGCAGTCGCCTTTAATCTCTTTTTTCGACTGTTTAAACTAAAAAGATTGTTGGGTTCTTGTCGTTTCGAACTCGTTATTGGCTCCAAAACGACGTACTTCCGACCGCTTTTCTACTTTTTCGGGTCGAAGTCACTACTTACTTAAAATACTCCTCGATCATACCGGTCGGGTGGTTCTTTCAAGCATCGTTTTATACTTTTTCGGGCTCGGGAGACACAACTTTACGAAAAAGGACCCCCCTGGAGTTTTCTTTTCCACTGTCTTTTCAAACTCTCTAAACAAGAAAAGACACCAAGTTCTTCCTTTGTCAGACTCGTTAAAACTCAATGACATTGGACACCGTCGAAATGACACTTTCCAAGCATATGCTATCCCCGTCAAGCTTTTCATCCAAAAATAATCGGGGTACCTGCCAGAAATGGTGGGGAAGATGGAACTGTAATAATGGTCGTGTCGGCAGTATGTCGCTCTTGAACATGGCACTTGTCTGCATTCGTGTCTTCGTGGGGATTTCTCATCTTATGTCACACTAGCCTCCGTGGAAAAAGGACCCCCCTGGAGTTTTCTTTTCCGCTGTCTTTTCAGACTCTCTAAACAAGAAAATACGCCGAGTTCTTCCTTTGTCAGACTCGTTAAAACTCAATGACATCGGACACCGTCGAAATGACACTTTCCAAGCATATGCTATCCCCGTCAAGCTTGTCATCCAAAAATAATCGGGGTACCTGCTAGAAATGGTGGGGAAGATGGAACTGTAATAATGGTCATGTCGACAGTATGTCGCTCTTGAACATGGCACTTGTCTGCATTCGTTTCTTGGTGGGGATTTCTCATCTTATGTCACACTAGCCTCTGTGGGTTTGTGTTATCCTGTTTTGACCTCTCATCTGCTCCTTGCCTTGTCACCATGACCTCTGCTCATTTGATGTCAAATACTGCCAAATCCGTTGTCGTGCCGCCGATATGTTCAAGAGAAGTTGGCCTCTACAAACTTACCACCTCCCTCTGATGTCTCACACAAAATATTTTATCCTTCTCTGTCTCGTGTCGATGATGTGGGAAACATCATGGCCCACCTTCGATCAAGGTTACTTCCTGTCGACTTCAACTCATTATCCAGGAAAGTGACCTAGAGACTCCCTTCAGGTGCCTTAGAGCCTGCATGCCTCAATGGAAGGTTCTTCTTGTTCGACGCAAGGTTTTCATCATTGGCCTCCGATCGAATGATTCTGTGGGTGTTCAACACCAGCTCATTGATTCACACGCCGCGAATTGTACCTATAAGTACCTTGAGGACCGTTGTCATTATTGGTGGTACCTCTCGCGTCTGTTAATAGTTTTCATTATTGGCTGGTAATCAGACGATGTTCATGAATGTTCGACTTCAGCTCATGTATTCGCATGCTTGAACTTGTACTTTGTTCGGGTTGGGATGGGGCGCAAGACCCTAGTTTTTGTTTGTTACGAACCAGGCTGCGATTTTGTGGATTATTATTACATGACTCATTGATGGATGGCTGCGCCCATACCTGAGTCTTTTGGATGGCTGCGACCATACCTTTTTATCATCATGGTCTCTTCAGCTCGGTGGCTACGTCCATACCACAGACCTTTTCGTATGTATTTTGGATGGCTGCGCCCATGCCTAGACTACGTGTAATAGAGATATCAGTTGTACATACGTGCAGGTTCTTCCTGGTGGTGTTCCAGTTCAGCGAGTTTTGTAAAGCATTTCACCCCTCCCACTCTCTCGGGCTTCATTCTTTAGGGGGCATCTGTTACACATTAATTTGTCACTGTCTCCCTGTCAGTCTCCCTACTGTGTCATGAGTTCAAATTAATCATGCTCATGCTCTCTAAAAGTTTCCAAATGACCCACTTTGCCAAAGTTTTACTATCATCGTGACTTTTGTCAAAATAACCGCGCTGATGGGCTCTCCATAACAGACCGAATGCGCTGCCAGCGCGGAAGCACACGTGTTTCCAGCGCTGATCGAATTTCATGAGCCAGCGCATTTGTTATTCATATATGATCGCGCTGACATGACCTTCTTTGTTATTCAGCTGCGATGTTAGCGCTCTAGTGCAGTTATGGACCCGCGCTGATCCAGTTTGGGCGAGTTTGTTCTAATAGCCGGCCTTCCAGATGACTTTAGACCTGGTTGTTGGCCTTGTAAATGTCGCCCTCCCTTCTCTGGCATGTCTGTTCGTCATTTGAGCCACCTTCCTTGGAGATAAGCCCATCCTCCCACCATTCATGGAGACTCCTTCTCCTATTTAAGCCTCTACCATTACCATGAGCAGCTAGTTTGGATAGTGTGGAATTCATAGTGCTTAGACTGCTGCTGCTAGTAGGTAGTTGGTGTGACAAGTGTGGATTTGCTAGAGGAAGCTTAGGGAAGGTTGTGAGTATTGCTTGTGTGAGAGAGAGCTTTGTCTTGGGAGAATCTACCTCCAAGGGTGAATGCTTAAGAGACTTGCTGGCTGGACCCTCTAGAGAAGGACTCAACGTCAGAACTTTGGTTGTACCTTTCTCTGTTATTGATTAATAATAGATGACTACTGTTGTGGTTCCATTCTCATTTGTCTTTGTAATGGTTAATGTGAATTACATCCTTTCTGACTGATGTATAATTGCGTTTATTAGATTTCACGCTTGTGTTTGTGTTTCTCTTCGTGTGTGCAGGTATCTATCTACGGGGATCGTGGAAGATTGTGACCGGCCAAAGCGAAGGAGCGAGAACGACACCTCTTCATCAAACAATAGTGTTGGAATCCAAGTAGGTGTTCATTGCCTATCTTTTATTTGCAATTAGGAACTTGCACAGTAGCATTGATTGGTTTTTGCTAGACCCATTCTGGGCTAGTAGGGATCGCCTCTATCCATAGAGGGGATTTACCTCTCCAATAGGGGCCTTAGTGACAACAAATGAGGCCGATAGATTTTCAATTAGGATGATGAGAGGCATTGGCCTTAATTTGGTTGCCCTTCCGCATGAGACACTATATCTGTTACAAGATGGGATAATGGCGGAGCTGCGCGCTAGGGAGAGTCACACGATCCAAGTCCTCAGCGAGTAAAAGATAAACATGGAACAACTCAGCTTGCAGCGTGACGAATCGGTGTCACAAAATTATCAATTGGTGCAGGTGGTAGGCGATGCTTACTACAGTGTCCTAGTGCTGGCTATCCCAGTAGATCTACCAATGGAGTTGCAAATCCACAGACTAGCAGCAGGAGTCTGCGAGGCCAGGGAAGAAACGACGAAGGTTCAGTTGGAGCTGAATCTTCAGATCGCCGAGTTGCGGTTAAAGGCACAACCACCCACTCCCTCCAAAGTAAGAGAACAGTGTGCTAGCGCTATCATAGTGGGACTGGAGGAAATCGGAGGTGCAGTGCGAGACTGTACCAGAATGTTGGAACAAGCACTTGAGGTCCTCACAACTCTACAGGAGGACCACAACATCCAGTGCTTGGAGATCGAAGAGTGAGAAATCCAGCAACAATATGACAATGTCTGAGGAACTTCGCAGACTATAGTCCTCACCCAAAGGCTTGCGAGGATGCAACAAGCCAAAGCACTGAAGGAGCAGGTGGATGCGGCGTGACACAAGGAGGCAATTCTCAAAGCGTGCGTTCAGCCTTAGATTGACGAGGCTTTCACTGTCACGACAAACATCGAAGGAAATCTTGCGCACATATAGGGGATGCACACATTGATACAGAGAAGCACCCCAGACACAGAGGTCTCAGAACAGCGGATGTAGTAGATACAACAAGCCGTAGCTCAGTGCACTGCGAACGTCAACACAGTTCGAGAATAGTTGGAGGGACTCTGTGCCAAGATCACCGTGCTGACTGAGTGACTCGAGGGTGAGTCATGATGTTTGTGTTGGGGGTCTGTTGGGCATGGAATCCCCCCATGGCATGTTTTGGGGCTCAAAGCCCAAGTTTTGACCAGATATTGTTGTAAAATTGTTCTAACGACTCTGCGAATTGCGAGCGAAGAGCGCGAAATGTATGATAGAGTCACAGGGTTGTCCGCCCTAGTTTTGTAATGTAATGTCAGCCTACCCATGGTCTGCAGACATGGGATTGTATAAATAAAGCGAGGCTCTAAGTGTAAGAGAGAACTAAGTAATAGAAAAGGAAGTAGAATTGAAGAGCAAGAGTCTAAGTGTCTAAGTGTGTCTTGGGTCATAGGGTAGGAGAAGGCTATGCAGCTGAGTGCGCAGAGGCCTATAGCTGAGTGCGCAGGGCGGAGTCGAGTATGTAACTAAGGAAGAAATAATAAAGAGAAGTTTTATCATAATTCTGTGTATATTTTCTTGGGTTAATGCCTGTTCGATATAAATTGCAAATATACTGTTTATTTACTGCGTGCACCTATATGAATAATTCATGTGGTTATGTATAACTTAAAGCACACAAACAGGCCAAAATAATCAACTAACATTATAATACCAGTAAGGACATAGGTAATAACAACATTCGACCCCTGAGTAGGGCTACGCGAAGGTAGCATATCAGGCTATGAGGTACGGGAAAGTGTGCGTAGCAACATGTGCGCAAGGTTGAACTGCAGACCACTTGAACTCATCAGACATCTCCAGGGTGCGGAAACCTGCTTCTTGCACCCTCCCATACTACTTCGGGTGAGACCTCAGTTTGCACTCTGCGGACTATTGCTAAAAGGGCCAGTAGCACCAAGATTTGTTTGGCTAAATCACCTTTGAACCTCGGTCAAGCCCCAACAAGCCAACATTGTCTTAGCCCTACTAACACATTCACAAGATTGGTAATACAGTAAAAGAACTTACACTTCTAGTAATTCTTTTCCGAGCACTAGGCACCTTTCATGTCAAGATGCACATACAATTCTTTCACAATTATATATAAAAATCATTTTTAACACATCATATATTTGATTAGTTAACTTTTTTAGCTATGAGAACCATAATGGGAAAAGGAATGCTCCTCCCAACTAATGGGAACTAGTTTCCACAACCTGATCGAGCCAATTTCACATCTTGGATAGTTCTTTGATAGTGACCACACTGGGTCCAACGTAGGATTCCTCTTGGAAGTGACTTGTCTATTCCTTCAATAGTGTCCTATCTTGAGAAATTTAGAGCTTAAGAACTCACTCTTTGGGCCTCCTCCAACAAGCTCTAAAATCAATAGAGTTTCATTAGGGTTTTCTACTCTCACCATCTTGGTCAATTATTTTCCCTTACTAAGATTGTCTATCTCTAGGGAGAGGAAATTCAGGCAGACAACCATGTTAGCCCAAGGCCTCCTAGCCTTTCACAATTGTCCCATAACTGTTTCCCATGTGAAATTTTCTTTTAGTACATTTTCCCACTATAATTTACATAACTGACCATATGCATATTAACATCAAGACAAAATAGACATTTATGTACATCATGCACTAATATTTGACCCTCAACATGGATCCCATAATCTATAAAAGTAAATTTATACGAATTAATAAATGATATCACATGTCATACATGTGGTATTCATTTCAATTTTTCCACATAATAACCATTATGTAATTTAGAAAAAACATTACCATATCTTGCACATCATAACTTTATACCTTCTCATTTGTAGTTTCAAATCACATTGCAATGTTTTACCTTCCAAAAGTTTGTTCCATGCTATTGAAACATCACTATGCTGCCATTAAGACACCCCTACTTAATCACACTAGCAACATTAATCACAACTACTTTTGATTAAAACATACTTTCTACAAAATACTGTTATTTACAAAATATCTTGTCAATTCGATATTTCAACAATGTAGAAAGGTATTGGTCCTGTTACTTTTCACAAATCATTTTCAAGTACTAAAATTATGCAAAATAAGGATACATATTCTAGATGCTATATCAAAGAAACTTTAAAACAAAGCTTCCATGAAGTTGTTTTTCCAAAAAAATAGTTAATCGTTGATATTCCCATAGTTATAACTCATGCAACATGTCATTTAATTTACACATATGCATCTAATCAGAAATCATTATGCAACATTAACAAATTCAAGTCAATCACATAAACTTTTCTTGATTCAACAAATCAGTAATGTTAATAGATTCACACACCATCCATATTTCATTTAGCGGTGATAATGAAAACACCAAGTTTCCAGAACATGATGGACATATTTGATTAGATTTACTATGTATTGTCACTAAAGTATTCACTAGCACTCGATATATTTTTAAAAGATGTAATTAACATATTTTTCAAATATAAGATGCATACCAGCTAACCTCATCATGGAATCATTAATTTGTAAAATTATGAAGTTTGAACAAACAAGGTAATCAACATCATCTGATTACTACTAGTTCTATCAATTGGTAGAGACATTAAATCATTCACTCTAATGATACTACTATGTTATGCTCCAATTTCTTTGTCACCATCAAGAACTTGTAGTCAGATGTATGCATTTCTAAATAAGTATCCACTTTCATAATCCTTGTAGTTTCTTTCTCACAATATTGTTATGCATAAAAGCATATGAAAATCCCTATTCATATAAAACATTGATTTATCATTAGTTTGCAAGTGTCGATAAAATTTTTGGTAACAATCCAAACAATCCCAGTTCAATAGTTTATTGTTACCAGCAGATTAGGGTGAAAGCATGAAGATGGGTTAGGAGGTCGAGATACGAGGAAAATGCGCAGGGTTTCTGAGAGTCACAAAGTTTGACCCTAATGGAGGATCATAGAGGAGGGAGCTCCACTACCTCCTACAAAGATGCAGTGGCCAGCACAGGCAAGTCACATCTGGGTGATGTCAGAGGCTCAGAGGAGGAAGAAAGCAGAAATAATGAAAAGGAGACAAATGGAGCAAATTCCAAGGAGAATGGCAGCACAAAAGACAAGGAGGAAGAAGAAAAAAACCAGAGAACAAAGAAAAAAAACAAAAGGGACCGTGTAGAACCAAAATGAAAATCACTCCAAGAGTAGTATTAAATAATCCTGCTTTGCAAGAGCACAGGGAACATATGGAGACTTACGCCATAATATGCAAATTCATTGGATTATGGCCCACTGAAAAGGCTCTGCAGACATGGATGAAGTATCACTGGAAACCCAAAGGCAGCATCGATTTTCATCTTGGGTCAAAGGGATTCTTCACCATGGTGTTTAAAAACATTGAACACAAGGATAAAATATTCAAAGGAGGACCCTATTTTTTTGTAGCAGCTGGTCTCTATATGTGGCCTTGGGTGATGAACTTTGTTCCAGAGCGGGAGACTTTCACTTTAGTTCCTATCTGGGTAAGGCTCTATTCCCTACCTCTGGATTATTGGCAAACTGAATCACTTGTGGCCATAAGCAAAAAACTAGGTCATTTTGTCAAAGCCTCGGAAGCCACCAGAAGGGGTAAATATACTTCCTATGCAAGGATTTGTGTGGAGATGGATCTTTCAGGGGCTCTTTCGGACAAAGTTATCTTGGAAGTTTTAGATGAGGAATGGGTGAAAACGGTGGACTATGAGCATATTTAGTTTAGATGCCGTAAATGCCATGAACATGGACACTTGATCAGAGATTGCCCTCTCAGTAAAGCAGAAGACAAAAGAAAACTGAATACAAAGAAGGATACTAAAAGCTTTCAGAAAGTGGCAAGCAGAGGAAAAGGAGGTAAAAAATAATCCAAACAGCAACATAATGAGGGGCAAAAGGCCAGTCAGAATAAGTTCCAAGCTATGGTTGAGATTGAAAAGATGCCCAATCAAGACCAAGCTATGGAGGAAGGCCCTAACAAAAAGGAGAAAGAGGAAAACTTCCAACACAAATACTAACAATAAGGAAGAAACCATGAGGAATGAAACAAAACTAGCGATGGATCAGGACATGACCCAGAGTGAAATAGATCTGGAGGATCATGAACTTTAGGAAATTCTAGATAAAGAAAACCTAGATCTGGAAGGATTCCTGAAGCAAGGAACCACGATGGGGATAGAATCATTACCTCAAGATGAATGTAACAGAATACAGTGATTGTTTTTGTGGAAAACTCAGGAAAGGGGGTCAGATAAGGGAAAAATCATCGACATGTAGGAGGGAAGAGGTGTGAAAACAATGAAATCAACTCTGGGATTAGCTACCAGAAATGCAAGAAAGAAAAGGGGTAAAAAAAAGCAGAAGGAGATATTGATGGAGTGTGGAAAATTGATGATAGACTCAGGTAATATGAAAGACCTAACCAGTTACTCCTTTACAAATCTTTAATTATGAAGTTTACATCTTGGAATATAGGAGGTCTAGGTAGTAAAAGAAAGCAATGAATGCTCAGTCATAGAATGAAACAAGATAGGCTGGATATGATCTTCATCCATGAAACAAAATGTTCCATCCAGAAAATAAAATAAATCCATAGAAAATGGCTCAATATATTTGAGTTTTTAGAAGTTAAAGCAGAGAACACAGCTGGGGGCATTCTCACTCTTTGGAACCCCCAAAATATTAGCGTAATAGATGTAGAGGCATCCAGAAATTACTTATCAGTAGTCATTCAACCAGTAGGGGTTTCTAAAACCTTCCTAGTCACTAATGTTTATGGTCCTCAAAGAATAGATGATAAACTCAGATTGCTAGAATCCCTCATTGATCTTAGGAACAGATAGGCTAGCATTCCTTGGATCATGGGAGGAGATTTTAATATGATCAAATCTCTTTCGGAAAAGAAAGGAGGAACCAGAGCGCTAAACAAAGACTCATTAGCATTCCAATTGTTCACAGATAATATGAAATTGGTTGACTCAGACTCGGGCAATGGCCTTTTTACTTGGAACAACAAGAGAGGAGGGGAAGCATAGGTAGCCTCTAGGTTAGACAGGTTCATGATATCAGAGGAGCTTATGCTTATAGACAATGAAATTATAGCAATAATTCTTCCCTTTGGAGGTTCAGATCACTGGCCGATTCAATTGGAAATCAAGGGTTTGGCTTCTCCCAGGAACAGACCCTTCAGATTCAAGAATATCTGGCTCTCCCACCCAGACTTCTTGAGCAATATCAGAAAATGGTGGGATGAAGACTTGCACTTCCAAGGATCTAAAATGTTCCTCCTTCATAAAAGACTAAAGTGCATTAAGGTTAGACTCAAAGAATGGAATAGGAAGGATTTCGATAACATTTTTGTGGACAAAAAATCAGTGGAAACCAAAATTCAGGAACTCAACCAGGCACTGATCAAATATGGCTTTTACAAAGACAAAAATGAGCAGGCTGATAAACTTCATCAGGAATGGGAGAACCTATGTAAACAAGAGGAATTATTTTGGAGGAAAATGTCCAGAGTACAATGGCTCAAAGAAGGAGAGTGCAATACAAGATTTTTCCATAGATCCACAATGTCCAATAGATCATTCAATAGAATCTCGGCGAGAAAGGATAAGAATGGTGAGTTTCAGAACACACATAAGGACATTGAAGTAGTGCTTGTTCAACATTTCCAAAAAATATCTTGGGAAAACAACCCAGAGAGGGAGTAATCCATAAAGGAAATTAAAACATATATCTAGAAGCTAGTGTCTAGAGAGGACAATATTAACCTAAACAGACCAGTAACTAAAGAGGAGGTCAGCGAGGTCTTCAAAGAAATGCAGAATGGCAAAGCACCAAGCCCGGATGGTTTTAATGTGGATTTCTTCAAAGCTTGTTGGGACATAGTCAAACTAGATATTTTGAATGTTGTTGAGGATTCCAGGGGTAGAAAAACTATCCTGAAAGCCCTCAACAGCCCCTTCATTTCCTTGATTCCCAAACATGATTCAGCTCAAACAACATATAAGTACAAACCCATAGCTTTATGAAATGTGGTATACAAGATAATATCCAAGGTAGTGGCTAACAGACTCAAACCTCTCCTTCTTTCATTAGTCTCAGAGAAACAATCAAGTTATGTGGAGGGCAGATAAATTTTTAACAACATTATTCAAGCCCTTGAGGTGGTTCACTCTCTCACTAGCAAAAAGCAAGTGGGGATGATTATGCAACTGGACATTGCCAAAGCTTACGACAAGGTCAATTGGGTTTACATTAGGAAGGTACTCATGGCCTTTGGGTTCGATCACAATTGGGTCAGATGGGTAATGGCTCTGGTGACTACTTCCAGCCTTTCAATTTTGGTTAATGGTTCTCCCTCAGAGCTCTTCATTCCTTCTAGAGGCCTTAGGCAGGGAGACCCGCTCTCTCCCTTTCTCTTCATCCTCATGATGGAAGGACTTGGGAGGTCTATCAAGCAGGCCAAAGCCATGGGCAAAATTAAGGGTCTTCAAGTAACTGAGAACGGTCAGACACTAACACACCAACAATTTGTAGATGACACCATGTTGCAAGGAATCCCCACAATCAAAGAAGCTTCAGCCTACAATCAAATCCTTAATGATTTTGCAAAGGCAACAAGTATGGAAGTTAATCTATCAAAATCAATTTTTTTTTCTTAAACACTAACATTGGTATTCAGAGAAATATCTCAAGAATCCTTAGCTTCCAAAGGGACTCCCTCCCCTCAAAGTATTTGGGAGTTCCTCTCACAGCTAGACCAATGCTCAAAAGTATCTGGGAACCTGTGCTAAATAAGTTGTAGGATAAAGTAAAAAAATGGACCTTCAGAGCCTTAAACCTAGCTGACAAGCTGGTTTTGATAAAGGCAGTTCTGCAATCCATTTCGGTTTTCATGTTATCTTCCCTTCCAGCTCCCAAAGGTGTTTTAGAGAAATTCAGGAATATTCAAAGAGATTTCCTATGGGGAAAGGAGGAAACAAAGAAGAAATGGGCCCTGGTTTCCTGGGACAAAATCTGCAAACCCAAGAGCCATGGGGGTCTTGGCTTAGATGATCAGGAGATTCTTAGTAAAGTATTAGGAGCCAAGCTTTGGTGGCGATGGGTGCAAGAGCCAAAAGCCCATTGGGCAAGGATCTGGAAAGATAAATATGCCAGCTCTTGGCACACTAATGATCTCATAAGAATGTCAGGAAACATAAAGGGCTCTCACATCTGGAACAGGGCCTGGGATAATAGAAGCATAGTGCAACAAAACAGTTTCTGGGAAATTAGAGCAGGAGATCTAGCACTATTTTTGGAGGAAAAATGGCAACAAGAACCAGTGCTATTAAAATAGGACTTTTTAAGTCTCAAACAAGAAACAGATTTCCAAGGGTTAAGCAAAGTAAAGGATTTCTGGGGTATTTCTCATATACAGGGAAAGTGGAGAAGCTGGAGAAGAATTGACTGCAGAGATGACAGCCCCATAAAAATAGAAGCATAGGCACTGAGAAGCGAACTAAAACAAAGGATGATCTTGGTTATAGAGGGGTAGGATCAATTGAGATGGGGTAACAACAATAAAGGTACCTTTAATCTAAAGGAAGCAAAAGGTATTCTCCTTGGGCTTGATTCCAGTGTTCCAGGAAAAACCTGGCAGCACCTCTGGAATCACCAAGGGTGGATGAATATCAAGCTTTTCATGTGGTTGGTTCATCATAAGAAAATCTTGACTTGGGAAAATACTAGAAAAAGGGGTGTTTTGGGTCCTTCCAGATGCCAACTTTGTGAAAAGTAGGAGGAGACAATGGAGCACATTCTCAACTGCTGCCCTTTCACCACCTGGCTATGGGATTCTTTTTCCAACATTTTCCAACAGACAGACAGGGACAAAGGAAGTATCACTAATACCCTGAATAATTGGAGAAGGATCTTTTCGGAGAATGTATCACTTAATTTGGGCTAGGCCTTCACACCAAGATTCATTATCTGGAATGTGTGGAAAGGAAGGAATAAAAGAATTTTCAAGAATGAAAAGTCCAACCCAAAGGCTATTGATTTGATTTTGAAGCACGTCAGGGAGACAATCAGCACCACAGTTCGCAACACACTAAAGAATCCTCCCTCAAAGATGGAGTTGAGAACTCTCAGGTTTCTGGGATTGCAAGAGATTATTCCCCGAGAACTAGAAAAAAAAGGACATAACTAGGTATACAGAGAAGGATTTATGGCAACCTCCTCTGAAAAGATATCTGAAATTCAATATTGATGGTTTCTCAAAAGGAAATCCAATAATAGTTGGTTTTGGAGGAGTTTTAAGAGATGAAGAGGGCAGTATCATCTTAATCTTCCATAGCTATTTAGGTAAGGCCACCAATAACATGGCAGAATTAATGGCTCTGGAGCAATGTCTGGAGATTTTGATTCAAAACTATAGCTCAAATGTCATCATAGAAGTGGACTCAGAAATAACCATTAATTCTATAAAAAGAATTAGCTGTGGTAGTAAACCGGAGAAAGTCTCTAGTCATTGGAGACTAATTCAGGTTTATCAAAGAATTCAAGTACACCTTCAGGGTATTCATACTGTTAGTTTAAATCATGTGCATCGAAATGCTAATAAGCTAGCGGACATTCTGGCCAACCAAGGGGTGAACAATGCTGATTGCGGAATGGAGAAGAAGTGGCAGGATATGCCCCAGAACCATTTAAAGGTTCTCTGCGATGAACAAGCTGCAGAGGACAGAGAAGTGGTTTGACATCGAGGGAGGGGGTCAAGCACGAATGGAGTTTTCCTAGCGAGTGCATCCTCAGCCTCTTAGGTAGGCTGCTTTTCCCTTGAAGAAATTCATCAGGGTTCCCCTGGTTTACAAAAGGATTCAAGATGGAGCATTCTCTTTATCAAGGCAGTCTTGGATTTAGAGTACATAGAAAGCTCAGGATGGGTGGGAAGTTTGTTTCTACAATCATCAGAATTGTTATCCTTTCCCTTTTTGGGTGGAAAACCATGCCATGGCTGGTTTTCTAGCGATCGTGCATAGCTGGCTTGGTAAGTGGTTTTACCTTTTTGGTAGCGATTCCATTGAGGCATCAACACATGGAAAAGGGTTGTTTTTAATACCACCCTTCATCATGTACTAACAATCGGTTGTGTTGGGGGGAGCGATATGTTTCTTGGCCATTGGATCCAGGCACCCAGATTGATGGTTGGGATGGAGCGGGTTGCTTTGTGGGGCCAAGAGGGTTTAATCACCCTTTGGCACGATTTTTGAGGCCGGGGATAACTGTTGTAGACATTTGAGTTGGTATCCTACGGGTTGGGTTTTACTTGGGGATGGGTGTGGGGTTTTTTTATTTTGATAAGGGACTATATGTCTGAAGTTCTTGTAATTGGACGGCTTGATTTACATAATGTAAAATTATTTTGAATTAATGAAATGGAAGGTTTGGCTCTTGCTACAACAAAAAAAAAACAGAAAGCATGAAGATGGGTTACACATTTTGGGCCAAATGTGGCAATGAAATTTCAAGATTTTCCTCTTTTATGTAATTTCTCCCCCAAAATTCATATAAGCATTATGAATTTTGATTCAGAGTAAAAATGAAATATGCAGATAATTATGTTGTTTTCCTAATGATAGTTTTTGCAAAAAAAATTAATGTCGTATAATCTCTCAATTTTCCATTAAATGCAATATATGTCCTTGCAAATTTTTGGAAAACATAAGAGGTATGTGTGTATTCATGTAACATAAATTAGTCTAAAATGTGTAATTTTTAAAATATGTATATATGATCATGATCTAAACGGAGAGAAATAAGTTTTTCATATTAAAATTTTATTTTTTATGCAAAATTTTAATTTTTATTATTTTTCGAAGTTGTAAAAGTAATATTTCGACTTCATTTTGGAGACATATGTGTTCACGTTAAAAAAATCATCTCTTTAAATAAATTGAAAAACCAAGGGCACGCTTTTGAAGAGGACTCGTAAATGACGATAGTGGTTTTTTTAAAAAAAAATTCGTTGTGTATATTTTATGTTATTGATTTTTTATTCAACACTTTGAAACTATCCAAAACAAATTGAGTGTTATGTTTAAAATAAATTAGATGAAAAATGTTATTTGAATTCGAAAGTGTAAAATTCATATGCCATTGGATAGAGGATTCTTTCAAGAATCCAACATGATCAGCTTCACCACTTAATGACGAATTCTGCCCTAAATCCGATAAGGTGCAAAATGGGGTTGCAAAGAAATCTGTAGAAGAGGTGCTCAAATTGTAATTTTTAGGACTTAAAGAGCTCAATCGAGCGCTTTAAATGCTTGATCAAGCACTTAAATTCAAAATTCAAATTTCTCAATCAAGTGTTAAAGTAACCCTTGATCGAGTGACATACATGGTTAACCAGCGACTCGGCCGAGCCATTAAAAACTCTAACCTCCCAACTTTTATTAATGGTATTAATGGTGAACCATATAGCTGAAGGGCTTGATCAAGCCTCTGTTATCAAAAAATAGTTTAGCATCTAAATTCGATTGTGCACAAAAACAACAAACATCCTTTCATAGAGAAATATGAGAGTGGAAATTATGTAAAGATTCATAAAAAAACATGGGAAATTGGAGATTTGGATCTAGAAAAGGAAATAAATTTCCATCCACAAAGGAAATACAACAGAATGCTAGAGAAAGGATGAGAAAAAGTCATCAGAAATTGAGAGAACAATAAGTTCATGCAAATACAGGTAATTCAAATTGTCTCACTTCTCATATTACTTGCTCCATATTGTATGCATTAAGAAATATGATTGAAAACCAGAAACAAATGGAGAATGAAATAATAAAACTAAGATAAAATAAGCATTGAAACTAATACCATGTATTGAAAAAATGATACGTAACAACAACTAAAGAAAACCTATTGAAACCATACAAATCATTGAAAACCACTTGAAACCATGCAAATTATTGAAAACTACTTGAAACCATGGTTTATTGGAATTTTTTGAAACCACTTGAATTCATGAAAATTATGAACCACCTTTGAATTGTAATGGTTTAAGATAACCCACAAAAACTAAGGATGTGATTTATCCGAAGAAAACCATTGGACCATAATTTCCATATATTATTTAAATGAATTACAATTCATGGAAATTTATTTACAAGAGATATTAGTAAAAATTCTTGGCACATAGGTGCTCCAAAACTTATAAATATTATTTTGATTAATGTTTGATATCCAAAGTAGGAGTTAAAAGAGAGAAAATGTGGCACGATCTACATGGAGCAAGAATATCCCTACTGCCAACTTGCATGAGATGAGAATACATTCTTTGTTAAACATATATTTAACAACATTAAACTTTCGTTATATATAACATTTAATGGTTCTCTGAATCCTAAATGATGATCCCTACCTTTGAAAACCTAAGAAGTTTCTTCTTTCAATTCTCACATGAAGGTTATGAGAATTTTTTAAAAAGAAAAAGTTTTTTAATGACATGCAAAGTGTGGTGTAGATTCATGTTTGCACGAAAAGGAGAATATTATTGCATATAACTATAATGAAACATGGAAGACTCATGTGACTAATCAATATTAAATTCATAAATAATAAATGAAAAATAAATAACTTAGCATGCATTTATTGATGATATGCTAGAAATGTTTACAATGTTAATCTTCTTAGACTGTGGAGATCTAATGTTGATTAAATTCATCTAGTTGTTTCTCAACATATGTAATCATGAAATATATTGGAGAATATGGTTCAAAAGTTAAAAATAGTTATTTATTTTAAACTTTTTCAAGATTTGATGAAAATAATTGAAAACATTAAAGACATTATATATCCATCTTTTCATGCGCATAAAAATGGTTCCTTGAAGAAACATATAGTTTTTTAAATCCTCTTACCCCTCCTTGTGCTCTACTTGTTTGTTGTGCTAAGTTTTCCATGTACATTCTCCCACAAAAACACTCAAATAATTTGTGCCCCTCTTCACCAAAAATGATAACAATGTACATTCATTGTTGATAAGACCTTAAAGCATCTTATTTTTTCTCTAAAACCACTAAAACCTCTATCTCTTGATTTTTGTTTCCTTATCAACAATTTAATTGTCCTTCTCATCCCACATTTCTTCCAATTTTTATTTGAAATTGTGAAATTCTCTATAGTTATGATAAGTTCTTATTTTAAGAAATAATTTCTTACTATTGTTTTATGGTAATTTTATTTACACGTTTTAAAACATTAAATGATATGGTGATTTTAATGAAGAAACAAATTTCCAACTAATTTGATTTTGTATAGTAGGTTTTCAAATATTAATGCTATGTGGAATATACAACTGTGGACAGAAGTATCTTCCCTAGATCTGGTGGACTGACCTAGAACAACAGAAAAACAAAGGGACTAATGTTTTACTTAAAGTAAATATATAACGAGTAGAATCCTACCTGGAATTTGTCATATGCTTCTCTCCTCACTTTTCTTGAATGCTCCAAGGCTAGCTCTGATCACTATAATTAGAACCTACACAGTCAAATAACACAAGCCAATGATCTAAGGAATATATGCAACATCATATAATCACTTTATTCAATAGATAAACATGGTATTTAAATATATGAAACCATAACATCATATATAGGAAAACAAAGAAATCTTTGCATTAATAGAAATGGAGTGAGATACCACCAAAAATATGTGTTGATATTGTAGAAGAGATCCTCCAAGTTCACTTGTCCTTTCCTTGTCACAAAGTGCACCTGTAATCACTTTTTTGAATGGAAATATATTTCTCACATCAACATCATAAGAGTAGAATCACTCTCCAAAATCCAACCACAACCAACGAGGTGCTTGTGGAATGAGGTAAATATATAGGAAAGCGAGGTATTTTAGAAATTCTTATCCATTTAGCAATCTAGGCTTGAGGTCCAAAAGTGATGGCAGGATGAGCTAAAGGGATAAGATGGTGATTTCTCCAAAGTGGAATTAGACAGGATTCAAATGTTTATCCAAGCTAAATGGTTGAAACAAACTCTGAAATCTTCTTGAAGAGGAAGCTTCAAAACTTTTTAATTTTTCTTAAATTTCTAGAATCAACATACCCCCACAGTTATGTGGGGTGCATTGCATAACGCCCTGAGAGAACGAGTGTTTGTATTGCAACGCATTTTCTCATCTATTCAGGGTGCACTCCATAATGCCCTGAGAGAACGAGAGTTTGTATTGCAATGCATTTTCTCATCTATGCAGGGTGCACTAGTCCTTAAAATCATTGTAATGAAGCAGTTTCAGGCAGAAACTCAGGGGTTAGAATGAGTCATGCTTAGGAATTTTTGCAAGGATGATGAAAAGGGATCAAAGGAGTTGATTGCTCCAGTTGAAGGCCTATTGACCAGATATGAAAAAATGACCTATAAAAATTAACATACTTAAAAATTAGTTCCTTATTGTATCATGGAGTGTGTATTTATGTTGTATGGTTTTTTAGTCACAATTTATCTTATAGATGATTAAATTTGTATGAATTTATAGATATAGATCTTATTTTATCTCATGAAATAAATTTGGCCCTTCAGTTTGGTAATCACTAGCTTGATTTTTCAAGAATCTCGCATTCTCTCAAATTCAAAAGATTCACCACATCATTAAGTTCTTTAAGTAATAATTCCCTCTGAAATATGTATTTAGAAGATTCCTATATAAGAATTCAAACTTAATTTCTATTAGCCTTGAGTTCAACAAACTTGCAAATATACAAATGAGTAGATTTAAAAAATTGACATTGGATTTAAATAATTGAAATGTTTGGTATATGATATATATAAACAAAAAGATAATGCTTTCCTTGTTACAATAGTGATCACTTTTAGTTTGGGATTTATATAGTCTTTTGAAGAAATACAAAATTATTGCTAAGAATAAGTAAATTTGAAAAAGGTCTTGAAATTCTTCACTTTGTTGTAGACTCACTTTTAGTTTAGGATTTATATAGTCTCTTGAAGAAATGTGTTATTTTGCTAAGAAGAACTAATTTTGAAAAAGGTCAAATGCTTCACTTAGTAAATGGAGACAATATTATTATCATCTGTCAAGTTAATTTTTAAAAATTTGACAATATTTCATTTTATTAACCATTTATAGAAATATATTTAACCACACATTATAACTATATAATACAAATTTCACACATACTTGCAATTCAAACACTTTGTATGTGCACTAGATTCACCTTGAACACACCATCAGTACTAACCAATTTTCTATACTAGCCATTACAATTAGAGTAGTTGAGGCTTATATTTTACTTTGGAATTTTGCACACAAACATATGCTCACATAGTATAATTAGTAAAGAGCTAAGTGGCCCGATATCACACATCATTTCTTTTCTTGCAAGGAACAAACATTAGATAGTGTAATTAGGGGAATTGTATTAAAGGATCATGAACCACATATCCACATATTTTCAATTCAAACACTTTGTACGTGCACCAGATTCACCTTGCACACACCATCACTACTAACTAATTTGGTTTACTAACCATCACAAGTAGATTAATTTCTTATATTTTACTTTGAAATTGTGCACACAAACATATGCTCACATAGTATAATTAGGAAAGAAATAAGTGGCCCATTATCCACACATCATTTCTTTTCTTGCAAGGAACAAACATCACATAGTTTAATTAAGGGAATTGTAAAGGATCACTGCATATCGACATCAACTCACACTTTGTATGATCACAAATTCACTTGCACACACATTCACTCCACACACTAAGCTCACTTAAAATTTGTATAGAGGGTATCCTCTTTCCAAAATAGTTGTACCTAATTTATTTGAGCTTATATTTTTTTGCACACCCTAAGTGAAGCAAAGCCTTTCTAAAAATAATCTTGACCTAAACACACTAAATTCCCCACAGAGGCCACAAGAGAATTTACAGTTTAAGACGGGACCATGGCAATAGGAAACACATAAGCCTTCATGGTGTTTTTCATATTGAAACATATAAAGTTATCTTTTAGGAAGCTTAAAATCGTGGATCATCTAGTGACATATTTGGTACATGGAGAGAAACCTGTGAAGGGTGTAAGGCCTAGGTCATGGATTGTCATGGACCTTCATGTTGTATCTCATCACGTGGTAGGGGTCCTAGGTCTAAAACTGACAACCAGATTCATCCATTCCCACTGGAAACAGGTAACTTAGTGGCCAAATATTAGTGTTTATTTCCATATAGGTTGAGGTGCTAGAGAACTTAGACCTGAGGTGATGTTCGTCAGGCTACTAGAAGTGTCATTAACTCTTTCGGAACGTATCCCTAGTAGGTTTGGCCACTATAACCCTCTCCATATCTTGGTTGGTTCTTTAGCTGCTGGAAGCATCACCAGTAACATTTATGTTGTGGCCCCAATACCCTATTCTAAAACATTCACAAGGCCTAGTTACTACTTGAGTGGAAGGGCATTAGGTCTTTTTTGGAATTTTTTTCATACTTACGTAAAACCTTAGAGAAGCCTCTTTTGTTGATTTTTTCACACATTCAAATTAAAGGGAAACTTAACTAGTTGTTTTTTTCTTTGTCTTATGTATGTGATTCGTTTGGTTTTCCTAAAGAAAATGTATGTGTTAGCACTCTGTAATTTTCCTAGGTTGTAGAAGAAAATCAAAAAGGTAACCGCAAACCACTTTGGAATCTGGGATCTAGCCCTAGCAGCTTCAGAGAGGGATCTCTCTATGAGATTTAACTTTTTTGTATTAGATATTAGGTTAGTTATGAAAGTTCAGGTTTGGCTTATGAATTGGCTTGGTTGGAATAGAAAGGGAAGAGCCATTGGGCAATGGAGTTTGCAAACTTAATAGGGATTTGTCTCAGATTTTCACAGGAGTTTCACAGGGCAAGGTAGCTGAACTAATTGGATATTTTAGATTTAAATCAAATGTAATAGAAGAAAAGATATAAGTTCAATTGAAATTAAACATAAATTAAGAATTCCTTAACATGATATCAGAGGAAAACATTGAAATTATCTACAACAAAGTGTCCTTGCTGTCCATTTGTTTGTTGCTCTTTTAGATTCATCATTTTCCCTTTTTTACATTAATTTAATTTCATTTATAGAAAATTGGGAAATTTGGGAATTAACATTAACGAGGAATGGTTTTTAATCATAATATAACTGCAGCTAAGGGGGGGCGATTCTCTAGGAATTCAATTATGATTTATTTTAATCAATGGAAGGCAGGGGGTACCGATTCTTTCAAATCTCAAATCTATGCACCTGAAGGGCCACATGATAATTTTGGATTGGGAAAACATATATACTTTTAGGATATTGGACATCCATGGTTGAGTTGGCGCATTATGGATGGAGCGCGGGAGATGAAGGGGAGGAGGAGATGGGTTTGAAAAGTTTACTTTTTTTTGTTGGGCAGGGGGGGGTGGTGGGGGGGTGCTACAATTACATATGAGAGGGGGAGGCTTCCAAGTATGAAGAGGATGACATGTAGTATTGTGTTTGGACCGCCCCCTTGAAAAATTTGAAATGGAGCTTGGGGGGTCCAAACTCTTCCTCTTTCGTTGATCTAGGCGAATTTGATCTAGGACATTGAGAGATGAAGGGTTTTTTAACATGCAACCATTTTTCTTATTGATATCGCAGCAGGGTCGGGGCTTATACAATACATTTTGCAGTGCTTTTCCAAGGGAGCGGAGCTAAATCTCGCTTTAAAGATAATATATAATATATCACATCCAGCTCGGGACTTTTTCCATATCACAATCACAGAGAAAGAGGGGCAGAATCATTATTACATGGTGCTTTACCGCAGACGTAGACCCAAAATACTTTCAATTACAATGTATAACATATTGCATCCAGCAAGACTTAACCACAAACCCGAACCCGAAAACTTTAGAATATAGCATATAATCCTATAGGATCCATTCGAGCTTCGATTGCATCAGATTCGGACCCGAAAACATTCCAAATCTAGCCTATAAAATATCACATCCGTTTGACTTTATCGCATCACAATCAGAGAGGATACACGAGAGTGGAATGATAGACCCAAACCTGAAAACCCTTTCAAATCCATTTTATAACTTATCGCATCCGCCAGACTTTCACCTGATCACAATTGGAGAGGGTACACGGGAGTGGAATGATTGACCCGGACCTGAAAACCGTTTCAAATCCATTGTATAACTTATCGTATATGCCTGAATTTTCCCTGATCGCAATCGCATTGCAGAGGGGACTGGTGAAGTTTGTTGAGATATGGGAATTGCGATGGCGATCATAATCAGTGAAATGAGCAGGAGTAATAGGGGATGACTGTGGGATGGTGCAATATGCGATAACACATGGTTGGTGGGTCGGGGATGATTCTATCAAGAAAATGTGATTGTAATTTCCCATGAGGGTTAGTGACACGTGGCCTATGGGCCTAGTTCATTGCATAAATAAAGGTGAATGGGGAATGTTGCTAGAGTTTAAGTATTTAAATGGGTAAAGGCTAGAGTTTTTAAATGAAATGGAAATGCGACTAAGGTTTTGGATGTGAAATAAAACAAAGCGAAATGGGTTAACGACTAAAGTATGGTTTGACAATTAAATAATGGATTAAGGTTAGAGTTTACAATAAAACATGGAAATGTGGCTAGAGTTGGGTTTTATAACAAATGAAGGGATAAAGGAATAAAAGTATGAGGCAATGATTATGTGGGTGCCAGCTAGAGTTAAAAATCATATGACACATTCATAATGGAAAAAAGATTTTTCACAAAGGATAGATGAAAATATAATTTGAAACTATAGCAGAAATAGTTCCCAGGCCTTTATTTTCTTTTGAAGTGCAAGCTTTATTCTGGCCTATCTTTCAATCCATGAGTCAAATTTGGGCGCAGGATATAGCGTTGGATATATACTTCTGAGCACTTTCTAATGAAAACACATGCAATTTGATTTGATCCAAACATTGTCATGCAAAAAAAAACTCCTTAAATCCTAGTACTTGGTGTCACTTTGGAAATAATTTGCACGATGAAATATTATTTACATGATTTCAAACATAATAATGATCAAATATAATCAAGCAATCCTATAAAAATTATAGGACCCTAACAGTGACTCTAGTTGGGGATGTAATTCTCCTTGTGTGATGCCAAGAACATAGTAGGCTAGTAAGCTAATCCATTGGGATGATCCCAAATCTGTAACCTATTCTGCCATATTATCTCTGTGAATGAAACTCTTAAACTAAAATCAAAACCATTGTGCTCACTGAAATCTGAAATATACGCTAAACTGAAAAATGTAGTGCAAACTAAAATTGAAACTGGAAAAGAATGCTTGAAAGAATGTTCAAATCACTGAGCTTATTTTCACACTTCTACCTACCCTATACTGCTGAAATTATTGTAATATCAGGTAATAAAAAATTTCCAATGCAACCAGTCATGCAGATGACTACTAATTTGAAGCTTTCATTCAATTTCTCCAAATAGAAAAATAAGCTCAAAAAATGGAAACTCAAAATTCTGACTGGAGCCTTCTTTATAATCCATAACCAACATAGAATTCAGTTTTGTTAAAGGTTCCAATAGGCTTTCCACATGATCCTCAAAATCATGGAGAATTTCTCTTTGTTGTACTATGCATGAAAATAACTTCTCACATACTTCCTCAAAAAATGTATCTATCCCTTTTTGAAGTTTCTGGCATTGTGTTTCCAAGGGATGTAAGATTATAAATATTGTGTTTACCATCTGCAAGATATAAAGAAACTTGATGTTCTTCAACATCTCTTTGAAACCAAATGATACAATTCTTTTGTATTGAAAATATGATTGGAAAAAATTGTTGGCAATTGTGTTCATCTTCATGTGAATTTTTTTGAAAACTGGCCAGTGTGGGTTCACTATATACATTGTCCACACATACAACTTTAGAAATCTAAATCTAACAATATTCTCTTTGAAATAAAATTTTAGAAAGTGAAAATTCAAAAGAAAAATTTGAAATACAATCCTCATCCATGTCTTGATCAGATAAAATTTTGCAAGGCTGGTGTAAAGTATTAAGTATTGGTTCCCAGGAGACTATATGATATTCAACCTCATGGTTACTTAATAACTGTGATTTTTTAATAAATGAGTCTCCAATGTAACACACAACATGGTCATCATCTATATAAGAAGTTCATTGCCCCGTTGTGCTCATTTCAACTTGCTTTCCTGATTTATCTGTTAGGTCCCTATAATACTAGTGATTCCCACATCACTATTGTCATTGTATCCCTCATTGTTATTATTGTGCCCCATAGAATGCCACTATTTTTATTTTTGGTGCATTTGTATTATTATTGTTAAGTCGACTTGGTTATATTGTGACCCCTTAGACTCCTATATATAGAAAGGAGGTTTTGTCATTTGTATCATCCAAGAATTGGTCATTTGTGTAATGTAAAGGAGGTTTCCCCCTTGAAGAGGCTGAATTCTAAGGCATTGATCTATATTTTCTATCTTTTTGTGAGCTGGTTTCATAACATTTGGTATCAGAGCTTTGGATTCTAGGGTTTCGCTGCTCCAAACAGATCATCATGGAATTTTCACTATAATGTTTTTTTTGTGACGTTTTAGAAAAAAAAAACAAAAGAAAAAAAAACCTATTTGAGACAAAATCTTTCTAGAATGCAAGTCCAAATTTCATATCTTGTTTCTCTATATTTTCAGAGATATGATCTGTGGAAGTTATGGTTTTTGCAAGCTCCAAAATTTCATCTAAAACAGGTCATCGTGGAATGTTTGCTATAACGCTTTCTCTACAAAGTTTCAGAAGCTAACAAAAAAACCCATTTGAGAAGAAATCGGTCTAAACCTCAGCTCCAAATTTCAAATCTTGTCTCGCTTTTTTTTCAGAGATATAATATGAGGAAGTTAGGGTTTTTGCAGACCCCCGATTACATTCCAAACAGGTCACCTTGGGAAAATCGTCATAACTTTCTCTTTTAGCATCAGATTGAATTTTCATCAGAAGTTGCAGAAAGAGGATGGACTGTAGTTTTTTGGGTACCATTTTTAGAACCTCAGGTTGAAACAGTGACCCGCGGTACTTCATATAGGTTCTCTCTACTGAACAAGTCTATAATCAAGTCATCGTGGGAGATTTGGCATAACTCTTCATTGGAGAATCCAATCTTGATTAGACTTGCAGGGTTAGAAATATTACTCAGAGGGTTCCCACAGGAAGAAATTTCAGACCTGGGAGATCCAAAATTACAGAGATACATTAGATTCAATATCAAGCTCCTACAAAGTGAAAAAAGGTGTGTAATTTTTTTGAAATATTTGCATAAGTTTGGTTTGAAAAATTAGTTTCGAGGAATTCAAAGGGCATAGTGAAGTATTATTATCAGTAATTGATGCCCCAAACAAAGAAAATGGAAACACCTAGTAAGAAACCTAAAAGATCTAGCATGACTCATGAAGAATAGGAAGAAATGCAACATGGTATATTAAAATTATTAGACCAAGTGAAACAAATTTCACTCGCACAAAAAGTGATAGAAAATAAGATGGATGGTTTAAAGAAAGACGTAGAAGCTAAGATGGATAGTTTAAAGAAAGGTGTGGAAGCTAAGATGGATAATTTAAAGAAAGGCATAGAAGCTAAGATGGACAGTGTGGAAACTAAGATGGACGGTGTGGAAGCTAAGATGGACAATTTGAAGATAGATTTGAAGACAAGCACGGAAGATTTGAAGACAGATTTGACAAAGTTTCTACAAGAAATGCTTACTAATGGCGAAAGGGTAGTAAAGGAAACTCATGATGAGAACAAAATAAATGTTAATCATGATTTCATAGACTCTAACGTTGGATCGAGGAACCACCATGTTCCAAAGATCGATATGAGGAATTTTGATGGCAAGGATCCCGGAACATGGATACTACAGATGGAGCAATTTTTCAATCTCCATAATGTGCAAAACACATAAAAGGTACGCATTGCAACTTTATATTTGGAACCAAATTAGTTTGTATGGTGTCAATGGCTTTGATCTCATAAAAAAATTGTCACTTGGGCTATTTTTACGGATGAAATGATAGCACATTATGAGGATACAAAAAGCAACACTTTTTTCAGCCAATTGGTAAATCTCAAACAAAAGGGTTCAATGATGGAACACATTGAGGACTTCCACAATTGAATATAAGGGTAAAATATTCCAGAGGAGCATAGGATTGATGTGTTCATAGGGACTTTAAAAGATAACATCCAACATGAGGTTCACATTTGGGAACTAGATTCATTGGAAAAGACATTCAGGTTGCCAAGAAAAATGGAAAGAAAAATTATGGCAAGAAGGAAGCCTACCACTCACAATCATAAAGATGGAAGTGTTGCTGCCCCTAGCCATCCACAACCTACAAGGTCGACACCACAACAATTGGAAGAAAAAAAAAAGAAAAAGGTCTTTGTTACAGTTGTGACAGCAAATACACTAAAGGTCATAAGTGTGTCGAGAAGAAATTATTTTACATAGATTGTGAAGAGGAGGAAGAAAATGAACAAGAAACATCAAAAAAAGAGGATATACACCAGGAACAAACCCTAGAAAAAGAAGAAATGAATCCGACCATATCTTGTAATGCATTGGCTGGAATTACCACTCATCAAACTATCAAGATAGAAGGGCATATCAAGAAGAAAAATGTAATAGTGTTGAGTAATTCGGGAAGTAACCATAATTTTATTCATTGTAAGATAGCCAAGGAATTGAATTGCTTCCTATATCCAGCACCAGAGTGTCAAGTGATGGTTACAAGTGGAGGAACCATAAATCGCTCAGGAAAGTTCCATAATATTAAGCTATCCATGGGAGAATATGTATTGAATAGCCCAATGCTTTCCATTCCAATGGGTGGTGCTGATGTTGTAATAGGAGTCCAATGGCTACAATCCTTAGGTACAATAACTTTTAATTTTTAAGAAGCTTTCATGAAATTCTCTGCAGAAGGAAAGGAAGTTGAATTAAGGGGTATTGTTGGGAAACCGGGAAATATAATCAGCTCTAACGGAATGACAAAGCTTCTAAAGAAAGAACAACAAGGAATAATTGCAGAATTATGTTCACTAGAGGTTCCCACATCGAAATCATCCATTTCTCCAGATCTCCAAAAAGTCTTGGACAATCATTCCAAGGTATTTGAGACTCTCAAAGGCCTCCCACCTATTTGTGATCATGAGCATGCTATCAATTTAATTCTAGGAAGTGTTCCCCCAAAAATCAGGCCTTACAGATATCCCTATGTCCAAAAGAGTGAAATTGAACGTATGGTTGCAGAAATGCTAGAGGCTGGTGTAATTCAACCTAGTCAAAGTTCTTGCTCTGCTCCAGTAGTATTGGTTCACAAGAAGGATGGATCATGGTGCATGTGTCCAAATTATAGGGAGCTCAACAAACTCACTATTAAAGATAAATTTCCCATTCTTGTCATTGATGAATTATTGGATGATTTGCATGGATCAATTTACTTCACCAAGTTGGATCTTCATTCAGGATATCATCAAATCAAAATGAAGACTGAAGACATTCCAAAAAAAACATTTAGAACACATTGGGGTCATTATGAATTTTTGGTCATGCCTTTTGGCCTTACTAATGCACCTTATACATTTCAAGGTTTGATGAATTCCATTTTCAAATCCTTCTTAGAAAATTTGTGTTAGTATTTTTTGATGATATCCTAATCTACAACAAGTATTGGAAGGATCATGTCCAACATGTTGACATGGTGCTTGGTGAGCACCAGTATTGCAGCAATAATGCTGCAACTCCTGGGTTGCCTACTTTACTCTTATCAACCCGGTAGTTCGTAACAAACTTGGAAGCGACGATGCTGTATGCACAAGTACTAGTTCTTACTGCAGGCTGTCACTTGGTCAGCTAGCACAAGATCACTAGGAGCTCAAGCCAAATTCTATAGATTCTAGAAGAAGCTCTATATGTGATGAAAGAAAGGAAAGCTTACTCTATAGAGGCTACTCTACTTGCAGAAAGGAAAAAGACTAAAATGTAAAGTAAACCTAGAAAACCATACTTAACCAACTAATCCTACTTTTGCAGAAAGAAATATGAAAACCATGAAATGAATGCCATTACCTACTCAAGGAAGTAAACAACATCTACTCAAGCTATTTCTAGAAGGAAATGAGGAAAAAAACATATTTTTGGATTTTTATGTATTTTTATGTGAATTTGTCATGCAAGTAATTTATTTGTTTGTGAATGCGGTAGTGAATAGGTGGCGATGGAGGCTAGTTTTGGGACTTGAGAGGATGTAGGACGGTGTGGATGGGTGCTAGGATGTCTCAGGTGGCTTTCTGGAGGCTTTTCCCATAATCGGCCTTCAAAAGGAAGCCTACAGGAAAATCTATAGGAGGACACAGGGGATCTACAGGAGGTCTACAGGAGGTCTACAGGAGGATGTCGAGAGTATTTTTGAAGGTTTTAAAGGTGTGAGAGTGGGTGAAAAGGGTAGATGAAGGCTGGGATGATGTGTCAGGGCACCTAGGGTTCACCAAGGACCAGTGGAGAGGGAAAGATGGTCGGGAGAGAGGAAGAAATCCTATGGAAAAAGTGCAGAAAACTAAGGCAGATTTGAGGTGAACTTTGGGCGACTTGTAGGGCATAGATCAGGGAGAGAATGTGATGGCTGATAGGCTGACCTATTGTGAGAAGAAATTTGCTGCAAAAGAACTAACATTCAAACAATGAAATCAAGCAAGCAAGGAAATTAAGTACATCAAAAAACAAAATTTTTCATCAAGCTAATCTACATTATGAGCTATGGAAAGAAATGCTGAAAAATGCTATAATGAGAGAAAGCATGGAAGAAGACTTATTGTAAAGATAGAAATGAGCATGGTGAAAGAGATCTAAAGCAAAGCATTAACCTTCTAACAAACTGCAACACTAGAAATCCTATGGAGAAGGAAAATCTATGTTTTTGTGGCAACAAGAGGGTCTTGGCCTCAGTTCATGGTCCCAAAGGGAGGAAAGGAGGCCAAGGCACTATTGTTGGCCTTTTGTATCTTCTTTCTATCACTGTTTACCCTACTATAGAAAACACAAATGGAAACAACCTTCTAAATCACCAAAAGAAACCTATTCTTAACCAAGAAAGAAATTCATCTAACAACAAATAATCCATAAACTGAAACAAAGCATATAAATACAAACAAGAGGAGCTTGGATGCTTGGATTGGGCCTGACCCAAGAGCTTCAGCCCTCTGAGATAACTCAGTTCTAGCTCATGAAGAATATCATCTTTATTATCAAAATAGTAATAGGATTACATGAAACTGTCACCAAAAGTAAGCTCGAAGTTGATCAGAGAAAAACTGCAACAAAAATTCAACCCTAGTGAGGCCCTAGGCCTCTATACTTATACAACTAAAGCTCCCAAGAACTTCCTTAAAATCATGGAGGCTTGGCTCCCAAAACTTGAGATAAACATAAGTTATCCTCCACTTGCTTGGCTGCCTCATAGTGCATTGATTTGGTTGTTTGTGCTCCGAGTTGCATGAAGGAGAATTCAAAGTGGGGAGTAATAAATGAGGGGGATTCCCTCCTATAAATCCTCTCCTTTTTCCACTTCGAATTATCTCTGCCAATTGTTCATTGAATCTTTGACTTTGTCTTCAAAATTCAACAAAACTCTGCATTAACCACATATTAGACCTCATGGCATCATAACTAACACAACTCACTCCATAAGCATAAATATATTCAAAAAACATGCAATAAGCTAAGAGAATGGTTGATTTAACTATGTTAGGAGGCAAAATGAGCCCATATAATTAGCCATTTATGGGGCTCATCATCACCCCCTACTGAAGGTGTTGCTCATCCGAGCAACTTAGTCCATCTCGTCATCTTTGATGGCCCTGGTGGCCTCCCTAACATCCCATGCTTTTGATAAGATCTCCTCTTCTTTGTCATGGAATCCTACTTTTCTATCTACCTCTTCCCACTGTTGTTTCTCGTCTTCCTCTTTTCTGCCTTCTAGCAGGCCTAGCAGCAGTAGGGGACTCAATTTGAGCCCAATCGAATTGACCTTCAAACTCTGCATGGAGCGCTTGTGCAGTGGCACTCTCCTTAATGCCTCTTTCATCCTTGTTGGGGAGTGATACTCCTCGATCTACAAACTATGTGGTAGGGTGTTCCACCTCCTCATAAAAGCATGCACATAGTCATCCCCAAGTAAGCTTAAAATGTGCAATGGCTTGAGCCTGATCATTGATATATTTAGGGGCAATTTGGGAATTATTTGCAAGCAGGTTATGTCTGTTGATGAGTGCCATGGGATCTGATGGCTCAGCTCTCATCATCAAGGGCTCATTCTACTCCTTTATCATCAACATTCTTATTTTTGCTGCCCTTAACTCTTCATGATTCATTCATGAGGCCATGGCCATTAGTTGCAGGTACGCTAGCCTAGAAATGGGGTCCCACACATTCATGTATGTGAGGGCCATGTTATGCATATAGAATTCCACTATTTTTTCCTTGTCTTCTGATGAGCTTTGGTCACACAGGTCCATAAACTATCTGTAATGTTGAAAAGGCATTGTGCCTCTCTGTGCCAAAGTCTTTATCTAAAACTGTAGCCATTGGTCCTTGAGGTATAATCCATAGGATTTTTCTAGTGTTCTACATTGCAGTGCCTCCATGGACCAGCTGGCCATGCATGCCAATTGTGTCTCTTTTTCTTGCAGTTGTCTTCTTAGCAATTCATTTTATGTTTCAAGGTGAGTTCTTGTGATTGCTTCTCTATGTCTGACAGCACTTAATTCTCTGCCCATTTCTCTGAGTTTATTCTCCGTGTGGCCAATATCCTCAACTCCCTTGGATTTGGCTATTTTCATCCACCTATGGGTCCTTATTCTCTCTTTCTCCAACTCAGAGAATAGTGGGATTGCAAATTTTTGTGGAATGCTTGTTCCCCCCTCAAGGCGATTGTAGTAAGAGCCAAGACTAGGATGGGGGTTAGGTTCTTGTGCCTCTGTTGCTTCCTCCTTTCCCTGTGGCTACCCTTCTATCCTTTTTTCAAGTTTTTTGGTCTCTTGTAGTCTTGACAAGGTCTCCTGTAGAACAGTCTGTGCCTCTTGTAGAACTGTTTTTGAGTCCTGTAGTTCTACTTTTTCCTTCCACGTGGAAGATCTAGGAGTCCCTCTTTCATAAGTGATAGGTGCCTTGGAAGGGGATTCCTTTCCTTGGGAAAAGTGTGAATCTTCAATAACAATAGGAACTTTAGAAGAAGGCTGGGGTTTCCCTGTTTTGATCCTGATGCTCTTCCTAGCCCAGAAATACATTTAGGTCTGCCTCTTCCTCTTTTGTTTTGGTTTAATTGGGATGTTGATGGTAGTGAGAGTAGCTGCTACCTCTCTTTCTAGGGTCTGAGGAGACACTTTTGTCTTTTCTGCCCCCTTTTCTCCTCCTTCTGTCTTTTTCTCTGTCTCTATTTTTTTTGTTTCTTCCTGCTCTGTTTTGGTTTCTTCCTTCTTCCCTTCTTGTTCCTCAGTTTCTTCCCCTTCTCCCCCTTGCTGCTCTTCCTCCTCACTATCAAAAGGACTGCTATCATAGGCGAGGGCATTTATGTCATCTTTTGCTGTCATGTTTCAGAAAATTTCCCATGCTATGGAGATTGTCAATGTATTGAGGGTCTTCAAGTAACTGAGAACGGTCAGACACTAATGCACCAACAATTTGTAGATGACACCATGTTGCAAGGAATCCCCACAGTCAAAGAAGCTTCAACCTACAATCAAATCCTTAATGAGTTTACAATGGAAACAGGTATGGAAGTCAATCTATCAAAATCAATTTTTTTTTCTTAAACACTAACATTGTTATTCAGAGAAATATCTCAAGAATCCTTGGCTTCCAAAGGAACTCCATCCCCTCAAAGTATCTGGGAGTTCCACTCATGGCCAGACCAATTCTCAAAAGTATCTAGGAACCTGTGCTAAATAAGTTGCAGGATAAAGTTAAAAAGTGGACCTTCAGAGCCTTAAACATGGCTGGTAGACTGGTTTTGACAAAGGTGATTTTGCAATCCATTCAAATATTCATGTTATCTGCCCTTCTAGCTCCCAAAGGTGTTTTAGAGAAATTCAGGAATATTCAAAGAGATTTCCTGTGGGGAAAGGAGGAAACAAAGAAGAAATGGGCCTTGGTTTCCTGGGACAAAATCTACAAACCCAAGAGCCATGGGGGTCTTAGCTTAGATGATCAGGAGATTCTTAGTAAAGTATTAGGAGCCAAGTTGTGGTGGTGATGGGTGCAAGAGCCAAAATCCCATTGGGCAAGGATATGGAAAGATAAATATGCCAGCTCTTGGCACACTAATGATCTCATAAGAATGTCAGGAAACATAAAGGGCTCTCACTTCTGGAACAAGGCCTAGGATAATAGAAGCATAGTGCAACAAAATAGTTTCTGGGAAATCAGAGTAGGAGATCTAGCACTCTTTTGGGAGGAAAAATGGCAACAAGAACCAGTGCTATTAAAAGAGGACTTTTTAAGACTCAAACAAGAAACATATTTCCAAGGGTTAAGAAAAGTAAAGGATTTCTGGGGTATTTCTCATATACAGGGAAAGTGGAGAAGTTGGACAAGTATTGAATGCAGAGATGACAGCCCCATAAAAATAGAAGTAGAGGCACTGAGAAGTGAACTAAAACAAAGGATGATCTTGGTTATAGAGGGTCAGGATCAATTGAGATGGGGTAACAACAATAAAGGTACCTTTAATCTAAAGGAAGCAAAAGGTATTCTCCTTGGGCTTGATTCCATTGTTCCAGGAAAAACCTGGCAACACCTTTGGAATCACCAAGGGTGGATGAAGATCAAGCTTTTCATGTGGCCGGTTCATCATAAGAAAATCTTGACTTGGGACAATATTAGAAAAAGGGGTGTTTTGGGTCCTTTTAGATGCCAACTTTGTGAAAAGCAGGAGGAGACAATGGAGCACATTCTCAATTGCTGCCCTTTTACAACCTGGCTGTGGGATTCTTTTTCCAACATTTTCCAATAGACAGACAGGGATTGGGGAAGTATCACTAATACCCTAAATAAGTGGAGAAGGATATTTTCAATGAATGAATCACTTAATTTGGCCTGGGCCTTCACACCAGGATTCATTATCTGGAATGTGTGGAAATAAAGGAATAAAATAATTTTCAAGAATGAAAAGTCCAACCCTCAGAGGCTATATGATTTGATTTTGAAGCAGATCAGGGAGACAGTCAGCACCACAGTTCGCAACACACAAAAGAATCCTGCCTCAAAGATGGAGTTGAGAACTCTTAGGCTTCTGGGATTGCAAGAGATTATTCCCAAAGAACTAGAAAAAAAGAACATAGCTAGGTATACAAAGAAGGATTTCTGGCAATCTCCTCCAAAAAGATATTTGAAATGCAATATTGATGGTGCCTCAAAAGGCAATCTAGGAATAGCTGGTTTTGGAGGAGTTTTAAGAGATGAAGAGGGCAGTATCATCTTAATCTTCCACAACCATTTCGGTAAGGCCACCAATAACATCGAGGAATTAATGGCTCTGGAGCAATGATATTGATTCAAAACTATAACTCAAATGTCATCATAGAATTGGACTCAGAAATAACCATCAATTCTGTAAAAATAATTAGCTGTGGTACTAAACCGAAGAAAGTCTCTAATCACTGGAGACTAATTCAGGTTTATCAAAGAATTCAAGTACACCTTCAGGGTCTTCGTACTGTTAGTTTCAATCCTATGTGTCTAAATGCTAATAAGCTAGCGGACATTCTGGCCAACCAAGGGGTGAACAATGATGATTGCGGAATGGAGAAGAAGTGGTAGGATATGCCCCAGAACCATTTAAAGGTTCTCTGCGATGAACAAGATGCAGAGGATAGAGAAGTGGTTCGACATCGAGGGAGGGTGTCGAGCACGAATGGAGTTTTCCTAGCCAGTGCATCCTTGGCCTTTTAGGTAGGCCACTTTCCCCCTGGAGAAATTCATCAGGGTTCCCCTAGTTTATGGAAGGATTCAAGATGGAGCATTCTCTTTATCAGGGCAGTCTTAGATTCAGGGTACACAGCAAGTTCAAGATGGGCGGGAAGTTTGTTTCTCCAATCATCAGAATTGTTATCCTTTCTATTTTTGGGTGGAAAACCACGCCACGGTTGGTTTTCTAGCGATCGCGCATAGCTGGCATGCTAAGTGGTTTTACCTTTTTGCCAGAAATTCCATTGAGGCGTCAACACGTGGAAAAGGGTTGTTTTGAATACTAACCTTCATCGTGTACTAACGATCGGTTGTGTTGGGGGGAGCGATATTGTTCTCGACTGTTGGATCCAGGCACTCGGATCAACGGTTGGAACGAAGCAGGTTGCTTTGTGGGGCCAGGAGGGTTTAATCACCCTTTGGCACAGTTTTTGAGGCCGGGGATAACCGTTGTAAACATTTGAGTTGGTATCCCGCAAGTTGGGTTTTACCTGGGGATGGGTGTGGGGTTTTTTTATTTTGATAAGGGACTGTATGTCCGAAGTTCTTGTAATCAGACGACTAGATGTAGATAATGTAACATTATTTTGAATTAATGAAATGGAAGGTTTGGCTCTTGCTGCAGCAAAAAAAAAACAGAAAGCATGAAGATGGGTTACACATTTTGGGTCAAATGTGGCAATGAAATTTCAAGATTTTCCTCCTTTATGGAATTGCAGCCCCAAAATTAATATAAGCATTATGAATTTTGATTCAGAGTAAAAATAAAATATGCGGATAATTATGTTGTTTTCCTAATGATAGTTTTTTCAAAAAAAATTAGTGTCGTATAATCTCTCAATTTTCCATTAAATGTAATATATGTCCTTGCAAATTTTTGCAAAACATAAGAGGTATGTGTGTATTCATGTAACATAAATTAGTCTAAAATGTGTAATTTTTAAAATATGTATATATGATCATGATCTAAATGGAGAGAAATAATTTTTTCATGTTAAAATATTATTTTTTATGCAAAATTTAAATTTTTATTATTTTTCGAAGTTGGAAAAGTAATATTTCGATTTCATTTTGGAGACATATGTGTTCACGTAAAAAAAAATCAACTCTTTAAATAAATTGAAAAACCAAGGGTACCCTTTTGAAGAGGACTCGTAAATGAAGATAGTGGTATTTTTAAAAAAAAATTTGTTGTGTATGTTTTATGTTATTGATTTTTTATTCAACCCTTTGAAACTGTCCAAAAAAAATCGAGTGTTATTTTTAAAATAAATTAGATGAAAAATATCATATGAATTTGAAAGTGTAAAATTCATATGCCATTGGATAGAGGATTCTTTCAAGAATCCAACATGATCATCTTCGCTACTTAATGACAAATTCTTCCCTAAATCCGATAAGGTGCAAAATGGGGTTGCAAAGAAATCTGTAGAAGAGGTGCTGAAATTGTAATTTTTAGGACTTAAAGAGCTCGATCGAGCGCTTTAAATGCTTGATCAAGCACTGAAATTCAAAATTCAAATTGCTCAATCAAGCGTTAAAGTAACCCTCGATCGAGTGACATACATGGTTAACCAACAACTCGGTTGAACCATTAAGAACTTTAACCTCCCAACTTTTATTAATGGTATTAATGATGAACCATATAGCTCAAGGGCTTGATCAAGCCTCTGCTATCAAAAAATAGTTTAGCATCTAAATTCGATTGTGCACAAAAACAACAAAAATCCTTTCATAGAGAAATATGAGAGTGTGGAAATTATGCAAAGATTCATAAAAAACATGGGAAATTGGAGATTTGGATCTAGAAAATGAAATAAATTGCCATCCACAAAGGAAATACAAGAGAAAGCTAGAGAAAAGGTGAGAAAAAGTCGTCAGACATTGAGAGAGCAAGAATTTCATGCAAATACAGGTAATTCAAATTGTCTCACTTCTCATATTACTTTCTCCATATTGTATGCATTAAGAAATATGATTGAAAACCAGAAACAAATGGAGAATGAAATAATAAAACTAAGATAAAATAAGCATTGAAACTAATACCATGTATTGAAAAAATGATATGTAACAACAACTAAAGAAAACCACTTGAAACCATACAAATCATGAAAACCACTTGAAACCACGCAAATTATTGAAAACTACTTGAAACCATGGTTTATTGGAATTTTTTGAAACCACTTGAATTCATGAAAATTATGAACCACCTTTGAATTGTAATGGTTCAATATAACCCACAAAAACTAAGGATGTGATTTATCCAAAGAAAAACATTGGAACATAATTTCCATATATTATTTAAATGAATTACAGTTCATGGCAATTTATTTACAAGAGATATTAGTAAAAATGCTTGGCACATAGGTGCTCCAAAACATATAAATATTATTTTGATTAATGTTTGATATCCAAAGTAGGAGCTAAAAGAGAGAAAATGTGGCACGATCTACATGGAGCAAGAATATCCCTACTGCCAACTTGCATGAGATGATAATACATTTTTTGTTAAACATATATTTAACAACATTAAACTTTCGTTATATATAACATTTAATGGTTCTCTGAATCCTAAATGATGATCCCTACCTTTGAAAACCTAAGAAGTTTCTTCTTTCAATTCTCACATGAAGGTTATGAGAATTTTTTAAAAAGAAAAAGTTTTTTAAAGACATACAAAGTGTAGTGTAGATTTGTGTTTGCACGAAAAGGAGTATATTATTGCATATAACTATAATGATCCATGGAAGACTCATGTGATTAATCAATATTAAATTCATAAATAATAAATGAAAAATAAATAAATTAGCATGCATTTATTGATGATATGCTAGAAATGTTTACAATGTTAATCTTCTTAGATTGTGGAAATCTAGTGTTGATTAAATTCATCTAGTTGTTTCTCAACATATGTAATCATGAAATATATTGGAGAAAATGGTTCAAAAGTTAAAAATAGTTATTTATTTTAAACTTTGTCAAGATTTGATGAAAATAATTGAAAACATTAATGACATTATATATCCATCTTTTCATGCACATAAAAATGGTTCCTTGAAGAAACATATAGTTTTTTAAATCCTCTTACCCCTCCTTGTGCTCTACTTGTTTGTTATGCTAAGTTTTCCATGTACATTCTCCCACAAAACAATCAAATAATTTGTGCCCCTCTTCACCACAAATGATAACAATGTACATTCATTGTTGATAAGACCTTAAAGCATCTTATTTGTTCTGTAAAACCACTAAAACCTCTATCTCTTGATTTAATTTTGTTTCCTTATCAAAAATTTAATTGTCCTTCTCATCCCACATTTCTTCCACTTTTTATTTGAAATTGTGAAATTCTCTATAGTTATGATAAGTTCTTCTTTTAAGAAAGAATTTCTTACTATTGTTTTATGGTAATTTTATTTACACGTTTTAAAACATTAAATGATATGGTGATTTTAATGAAGAAACAAATTTCCAACTAATTTGATTTTGTATAGAAGGTTTTGAAATATTAATGCTCTGTGGAATATACAACTGTGGAGAGAAGTATCTTCCCTAGATCTAGTGGACTAACCTAGAACAACAGAAAAACAAAGGGACTAATGTTTTACTTAAAGTAAATATATAACGGGTAGAATCCTACCTAGAATTTGTCATATGCTTCTCTCCTCCCTTTTCTTGAATGATCCAATCCAAGCTCTGATCACTATAATTAGAACCTACACAGTTAGATAACACAAGCCAATGATCTAAGGAACATATGCAATATCATCTAGTTAGTTTATTCAATAGATAAACATGGTATTTAAATATATGTAACCTTAACATCATATATAGGAAAACAAAGAACTCTTTGCATTAATAGAAATGGAGTGAGGTACAACCAAAAATATGTGTTGATATTGTAGAAGAGATCCTCCAAGTTTACTTGTCCTTTGCTTGTCACAAAGTGCACCTCTAATCACTTTTTTGAATGGAAATATATTTCTCACATCAACGTCATAAGAGTAGAATCACTCTCCAAAATCCAACCACAACCAACCAGGTGCTTGTGGAATGAGGTAAATATATAGGAAAGGGAGGTAGTTTATAAATTCTTATCCATTTAGCAATCTAGGCTTGAGATCTGAAAGTGATAGGGGGATGAGCTCAAGGGATAAGATGGTGATTTATTAGACAAGATTCAAATTTTTATCCAAGCTAAATGGTTGAAACAAACTCTGAAATCTTCTTGAAGAGGAAGCTTCAAAACTTTTTAATTTTTCCCGAATTTCTAGAATCAGCGTACCCCTACAGTTATGTAGGGTGCATTGCATAACGCCCTGAGAGAACGACTGTCTATATTGCAACGCATTTTCTCATCTACGCAAGGTGCACTATATAACACCCTAAGAGAATGAGAGTCTGTATTGCAACGCATTTTCTCATCTATGTGGGGTGCACTAGTCCCTAAAATCATTGTAATGAAGCAGTTTCAGGCAGAAACTCAGGGGTTAGAATGAGTCATGCTTAGGTATTTGTGCAAGGATGATGAAAAGGGGTCAAAGGAGTTGAGTGCTCCAGTTGAAGGCCTATTGACCAGATATGAAAAAATGACCTATAAAAATTAACATATTTAAAAATTAGTTGAATAGGTTCCTTATTATATCATGGAGTGTGTATTTATGTTGTATGGTTTTTTAGTCACAATTTATCTTATAGTTGATTAAATTTGTATGAATTTATAGATATGGATCTTATTTTCTCTTATGAAATAAATTTGGCCCTTCAATTTGGTAATCACTAGCTTGATTTTTCAAGAATCTCCCATTCTCTCAAATTCAAAAGATTCACCACATCATTAAGTTCTTTAAGTAATAATTCCCTCTGAAATATGTATTTAGAAGTTTCCTATATAAGAATTTAAACTTAATTTCTATTAGCCTTGAGTTCAACAAACTTGCATATATACAAATGAGTAGATTTAAAAAATTGACATTGGATTTAAATAATTGAAATGTTTGGTATATGATATATATAAACAAAAATATAATACTTTCCTTGTCACAATAGTGATCACTTTTAGTTTGGGATTTATATAGTCTTTTGAAGAAATACAAAATTGTTGCTCAGAATAAGTAAATTTGAAAAAGGCCAATGCTTCACTTAGTAAATGGAGACAGTATTATTATCATCTGTCAAATTAATTTTTAAAAATTTGACAATATTGTATTTTATTAACCATTTATAGAAATATATTTAACCACACATTATAACTATATAATACATATTTCACACATACTTGCAATTCAAACACTTTGTATGTGCACTAGATTCACCTTGCACACACCATCACTACTAACCAATTTTCTATACTAACCATTACAATTAGAGTAATTGAGGCTTATATTTTACTTTGGAATTTTGCACACAAACATATGCTCACATAGTATAATTAGGAAAGAACTAAGTGGCCCGATATCACACATCATTTCTTTTCTTGCAAGGAACAAACATTAGATAGTGTAATTAGGGGAATTGTATCAAAGGATCATGAACCACATATCCACATATTTTCAATTCAAACACTTTGTACGTGCACCAGATTCACCGTGCACACACCATCACTGCTAAATAATTTGGTTTACTAACCATTACAAGTAGATTAATTTCTTATATTTTACTTTGAAATTTTGCACACAAACATATGCTCACATAGTATAATTAGGAAAGAAATAAGTGGCCCATCATCCACACATCATTTCTTTTCTTGCAAGGAACAAACATCACATAGTTTAATTAAGGGAATTGTAAAGGATCACCGCATATCCACATCAATTCACACTTTATATGCTCACAAATTCACTTGCACACACATTCACTCCACACACTAAGCTCAATTAAAATTTGTATAGAGGGTATCCTCTTTCCAAAATATTTGTACCTAATTTATTTGAGCTTATATTTTTTTGCACACCTAAGTGAAGCAAAGCCTTTCTAAAAATAATCTTGACCTGAACACACTAAATTCCCCACACAGGCCACAAGAAAATTTACAGTTTAAGACGAGACCATGGTGATAGGAAACACATAAGCCTTCATGGTTTTTTTTCATATTGAAACATATAAAGTTATCCTTTAGGAAGCTTAAAATCATGCATCATCTAGTGACAAATTTGGTACATGGAGAGAAGCCTGTGAAGGGTGTAAGGCCTAGGTCATGGATTATCACGGACCTTCATGTTGCATCTCAACACATGGTAGGGGTCCTGGATCTAAAACTGACAACCAGATTCATCCATTCCCACTAGAAACAGGTAACTTAGTGGCCAAATCCTAGTGCATATTTCTATATAGGTTGAGGTTTCGGAGAACTTAGACTTGAGGTGATCTTTGTCATGCTACTAGAAGTGTCACTAACTCTTTCGAGATGTATCCCTAGTAGGTTTGGCCACTATAACCCTCTCCATATCTTGGTTGGTTCTTTGGCTGCTGGAAGCATCACCAGTAACATTTATGTTGTGGCCCCAATACCCTATTCTAAAACATTCACAAGGCCCAATTACTACTTGAGCGGAAGGACATTAGGTCTTTTTTGGAATTTTTCTCATACTTACATAAAACCTTAGAGAAGCCTTTTTTGTTGATTTTTTCACACATTCAAATTAAAGGGAAACTTAACTAGTTGTTTTTTTCTTTGTCTTATGTATGTGATTCATTTGCTTTTCCTAAAGAAAATGTATGTGTTAGCACTCTATAATTTTCCGAGGTTGCAGAATAAAATCACAAAGGCAACCACAAACCACTTTGGAATCTGGGATCTAGCCCTACTAGCTTTAGAGAGGGATCTCTCTATGAGATTTAACTTTTTTGTATTAGATATTAGGCTAGCTATGAAATTTCAGGTGTGGTTTATGAATTGGTTTGGTTGGAATAGAAAGGGAAGAACCATTGGGCAATAGAGTTTGCAAACTTAATAGGGATTTGTCTCAGATTTTCACAGGATTTTCGCAGGGCAAGGTAGCTGAACTAATTGGATATTTTAGACTTAAATCAAATGTAATAGAAGAAAAGATATAATTTCAATTGAAGTTAAACATAAATTAAGAATTCCTTAACATGATATCAGAGGAAAACATTGAAATTATCTACAACAGAGTGTCCTTGCTGTCCATTTGTTTGTTGTTGTTTTAGATTCATCATTTTCCCTTTTTTTACGTTAATTTAATTCCATTTGTAGAAACTTGGGAAATTTGGGAATTAACATTAACTAGGAATGGTTTTTAGTCATAATATAACTATAGCTAAGGGGCGCTGATTCTCTAGGAATTCAATTATGATTTGTTTTAATCAATGGAAGGCAGGGGGGACTGATGCTTTGGAATCTCAAATCTATGCACATGAAGGGCCACGTGGTAATTTTGGATTGGGGAAACATATATACTTTTACGATAGTGGACGTCCATGGTTGAGGTGGTGCATTATGGATGGAGGGTGGGAGATGAAGTGGAGGTGGAGATGGGGTTGAAAAGTCAAAGGAAACTACTTTTTTTTGTGTGAGGGGGTGGCAAGGGGGGGCGGGTGCTACAATCACATATGAAAGGGGGAGGTTTCGAAGTATGAAGAGGATGACACGTAGTATTGTGTTCAGACCGCCCCCTTGAAAAAATTGAAATGGAGCTCAGGGGGTCCGAACTCTTCCTCTTTCATTGATCTGGGCGGATTTGATCTGGGACATTGAGAGATGAAGGGTTTTTTAACACGCAACCCTTTTTCTTATCGATATTGTAGTAGAGTCAGGGATTATACAATACATTTTCTAGTGCTTTTCCAAGAGAGCGGAGCTAAATTCCACTTTAAAGATAATATACAATATATCACATCCGGCTAAGGACTTTCGACATATCACAATCACAGAGAAAGAGGGGCATAATCATTATTACATGGTGCTTTACCATAGACACAGACCCAAAATACTTTCAATAACAATGTATAACATATCACATCTGGTGGGACTTAACCACAAACCCGGACCCAAAAACTTTAGAATATAGCATATAATCCTATTGGATCCAGTTGGGCTTCGATTGCATCATATTCAGACCCGAAAACCTTCCAAATCTAGCCTATAAAATATCACATATGTTTGACTTTATCGCATCACAATCAGAGAGCATACACGAGAGTGGAATGATAGACCCAGACTTGAAAACCCTTTCAAATCCATTGTATAACTTATCGCATCTGCCTGACTTTCAACTGATCGCAATTGGAGAGGGTACATCGGAGTGGAATGATTGACCCGGAACCGAAAACCATTTCAAATCCATTGTATAACTTATCACATATGCCTGAATTTTCCCTGATCACAATCGCATTGCGGAGGGGACTGGTGAAGTTTGTTGAGATATGGGAATTATGATGGCGATCACAATCGGTGAAATGAGCTGGAGTAATAGGGGATGACTGCGGGATGGTGCAATATGCGATAACACATGGTTGGTGGGTCGGGGATGATTCTATCAAGAAAATGTGATTGCAATTGCCCATGAGGCTTAGTGACACTTGGCCTGTGGGCCCAGTTCATTGCATAAATAAAGGAGAATGGGGAACATTGCTAGAGTTTAAATACTTAAATGGGTAAAGGCTAGAGTTTGTAAATGAAATGGAAATGCGACTAAGGTTTTGGATTTGAAATAAAACAAAGGGAAATGGGTTAAAGACTATAGTATGGTTTGACAATTAAATAATGGATTAAGGTTAGAGTTTACAATAAAACATGGAAATGTGGATACAGTTGGGTTTTATAACAAACGAAGGGATAAAGGAATAAAAGTATGAGGCAATGATTATGTGGGTGCCAGCTAGAGTTAAAAATCATATGGCACATTCATAATGGAAAAAATATTTTTCACAAAGGATAGATGAAAATATAATTTGAAACTGTAGCAGAAATAGTTCCCAGGCCTTTACTTTCTTTTTAAGTGCAAGCTTTATTCTGGCCTATCTTTCAATCCATGAGTCAGATTTGGGCGTAGGATATACCATTGGAAATCTACTTCTAAGCACTTTCTGATGAAAACACATGCAGTTTGATTTGATCCAAACATTGTCATGCAAAAAAAATCTCCTTAAATCCTAGTACTTGGTGTCACTTTGGAAATAATTTGCAGGATGAAATATTATTTACAAGATTTCAAACATAATAATGATCAAATATAATCAAGCGATCCTATAAAAATTATAGGACCCTAACAGTGACTCTAGTTGGGGATGTAATTCTCCTTGTGTGATGCCAAGAACACAATAGACTAGTAGGATAATCCATTAGGATGATCCCAAATCTGCAACCTATTCTGCCATATTATCTCTGTGAATGAAACTCTTAAACTAAAATCAAAACCATTGTGCTCACTGAAATCTAAAATATACGCTGAACTGAAAAATGTAGTGCAAACTGAAATTGAAACTAGAAAAGAATGCTTGAAAGAATGTTCAAATCACTGAGCTTATTTTCACACTTCTACCTACCCTATACTGCTAAAATTATTGTGATATCAAGTAATAAAAAATTTCCAATGCAACTAGACACGCAAATGACTACTAATTTGAAACTTTCATTCAATTTATCCAAATAGAAAAATAAGCTCAAAAAATGGAAACTCAAAATTCTAAATGGAGCCTCCTTTATAATCCATAATCAACATAGAATTCAGTTTTGTTAAAGGTTCCAATAGGCTTTCTAGACGATCCTAAAAATCATGGAGAATTTCTCTTTGTTGTACTATGCATGAAAATAACTTCTCACATACTTCCTCAAAAAATGTATCTATCCCTTTTTGAAGTTTCTGGCATTGTGTTTCCAAGGGTTGTAAGATTATAAATATTGTGTTTACCATCTGTAGGATATAAAGAAACTTGATGTTCTTTAGCATCTCTTTGAAACCAAATGATACAATTCTTTTGTATTGAAAATATGATTGGAAAAAATTGTTGGCAATTGTGTTCATCTTCATGTGAATTTTTTTGAAAACTGGCCAGTGTGGGTTCACTATATACATTGTCCACACATACAACTTTAGAAATCTAAACTTGACAATCCTCTCGTTGAAATAAAATTTCAGAAAGTGAAAATTCAGAAGAAAAATTTGACAGACAATCCTCATCCATGTCATGATCAGATAAAATTTTGTAAGGATGATGTAAAGTATTAAGTATTGGCTCCCAGGAGACTATATGATCTTCAACCTCATGGTTACTTAATAACTGTGATTTTTTAATAAATGAGTCTCCAATGTAACACACAACATGGTCATCATCTATATAATAATTTTGTTGCCCCGTTGTGCTCGTTTCAACTTGCTTTCCTAATTTATCTGTTAGGTCCCTATAATACTAGTGATTCCCCCATTACTATTGTCATTGTATCCATTATTGTTATTATTTTGCCCCATAGAATCCCACTATTGTTATTTTTGGTGCCTTTATATTATTATTGTTAGGTTGGTTTGGTTATATTATGACCCCTTAGACTCCTATATATAGAAAGGAGGTTTTGTAATTTGTATCATCCAAGAATTGTTCATTTGTGTAATGTAAAGGAGGTTGCCCCCTCGAAGAGGCTAAATTCTAAAGCGTTGATCTATCTTTTCTATCTTTTTGTAAGCTGGTTTCATAACATTTGGTATCAGAGCTTTGGATTCTAGGGTTTCGTTGCTCCAAATAGGTCATCATGGAATTTTCACTATAATGTTTTTTTTGTGACGTTTTAGAAAAAAAAACCCATTTGAGACGAAATATTTTTGAAACACACATCCAAATTTAATATCTTGTTTCTCTATATTTTTGGAGATATGATCTGCGGAAGTTAGGGTTTTTTCAAGCTCCAGAATTTCATCTAAAACAGGTCATCGTGGAATGTTTTCTATAATTCTTTCTCTACAAAGTTTCAAAAGCTAACAAAAAAACCCATTTGAGAAGAAATCGGTCTAAACCTTGGCTCCAAATTTCAAATCTTGTCTCGCTTTTTTTCGGAGATATAATCTGAGGAAGTTAGGGTTTTTTCAGATCCCTGATTACATTCCAAACATGTCACCTTGAGAAAATTGTCATAACTTTCTCTCTTAACATCAGATTGAATTTTCATCAGAAGTTGTAGAAGGAGGATGGACTGTAGTTTTTGGGTACCATTTTCAGAACCTAAGGTTGAAACAGTGACCCGCGGTACTTCATACATGTTCGCTCTACTGAACAAGTCTATACTCAAGTCATCTTGGGAGATTTGGCATAACTCTTCATTGGAGAATCCAATCTTGATCAGACTTGCAGGGTTAGAAATATTACTCAGAGGGTTACCACAAGAAGAAATTTTAGACCTGGAAGATCCAAAATTACAGAGATACATTAGATTCAATATCAAGCTCCTACAAAGTGAAAAAAGGTGTGTAATTTTTTTGAAATTTTTGCATAAGCTTGGTTTGAAAAATTAGTTTGAAGGAATTCAAAGGGCATAGTGAAGCATTATTATCAGTAATTTATGCCTCGAAGAAAGAAAATGGAAACACCTAGTAAGAAACCTGAAAGCTCTAGCATGACTCATGAGGAAGAGGAAGAAATGCAACATGGTATATTAAAATTATGAGACCAAGTGCAACAAATTTCACTCGCACAAAAAGTAATAGAAAATAAAATGGATGGTTTAAAGAAAGACGTAGAAACTAAGATGGATAGTTTAAAGAAAGGTGTGGAAGCTAAGATGGATGGTTTAAAGAAAGGTGTAGAAGCTAAGATGGACAGCGTGGAAGCTAAGATGGACGGTGTGGAAGCTAAGATGGATGATTTGAAGACAAGCATGGAAGATTTGAAGACAAATTTGACAAAGTTTCTATAAGAAATTCTTACTAATGGCGAAAGGGTAGTAAAGGAAACTCATGATGAGAACAAAATAAATGTCAATCATGATTTCATAGAATCTAACGTTGGATCAAGGAACCACCATGTTCCAAAGATCGATATGAGGAAGTTTGATGGCAAGGATCCTGGAACATGGATACTACAGATGGAGCAATTTTTCAATCTCCATAATGTGCAAAACACATAAAAGGTACGCATTGCAACTTTATATTTGGAACCAAATCAGTTTTAATGGTGTCAATGGCTTTTCTCTCGTAAAAAAATTGTCACTTGGGCTATTTTTACAGATGAAATGATAGCACATTATGAGGATACAAAAAGAAACACTTTTTTCAGCCAATTGGTAAATCTCAAACAAAAGGGTTCAATGATGGAGCACATTGAGGACTTCCACAAATTGAGTATAAGGGTAAAAGATTCTAAAGGAGCATAGGATTGATGTGTTCATAGGGACTTTAAAAGATAACATCCAACATGAGGTTTACCTTTGGGAACTAGATTCATTGGAAAAGGCATTCAGGTTGCCAAGAAAAATGGAAATTAAAATTATGGCAATAAGGAAGCCTACCACTCACAATCATAAAGATGGAAGTGTTGCTGCCCCTAGCCATCCACAACCTACAAGGTTGACACCATAACAATTGGAAGAAAAAAAGAGCAAAAGGGCTTTGTTACAGTTGTGACAGCAAATACACTAAAGGTCATAAGTGTGCCGAGAAGAAATTATTTTACATAGATTGTGAAGAGGAGGAAGAAAAGGAACAAGAAACATCCAAAGAAGAGGATATACACCAGGAGCAAACCCTAGAAAAAGAAGAAATCAATCCGACCATATCTTCTAATGTATTGGCTAGAATTACCACTCATAAAACTATTAAGATGGAAGGGAATATCAAGAAGAAAAATGTAATAGTGTTGATTGATTCGGGAAGTAACCATAATTTTATTCATTGTAAGATAGCCAAGGAATTGAATTGCTTCCTATATCCAGCACCAGAGTGTCAAGTGATGGTTGCAAGTGGAGGAACCATAAATTGCTCAGGAAAGTGCCATAATATTAAGTTATCCATTGGAGAATATGTATTGAATAGCCTAATGCTTTCCATTCCAATGGGTGGTGCTGATGTTGTGATAGGAGTCTAATGGCTACAATCCTTGGGTACGATAGCTTTTAATTTTCAAGAATTTTTCATGAAATTCTCCGCAGAAGGAAAGGAAGTTGAATTAAGGGGTATCGTAGGGAAACCAGGAAAGATAATCAGCCCTAACGGAATGACAAAGCTTCTAAAGAAAGAAAAATGAGGCATAATTGCAGAATTATGTTCACTAGAGGTTCCCACATTGAAATCATCCATTTCTCCAGATCTCCAAAAAGTCTTGGACAATCATTCCACGGTATTTGAGACTTCCAAAGGCCTCCCACCTGTTCGTGATCATGATCATGCTATCAATTTAATTCCAGGAAGTGTTCCTCCAAACATCCGGCCATACAGATATCCCTATGTCTAAAAGAGTGAAATTGAACATATGGTTGCAGAAATGCTAGAGGCTAGTATAATTCAACCTAGTCAAAGTTCTTTCTCTGCTCCAGTAGTATTGGTTCACAAGAAGGATGGATCAAGGCGCATGTGTCTAAATTATAGGGAGTTCAACAAGCTCACTATTAAAGATAAATTTCCCATTCCTTTTATTGATGAATTATTGGATGAATTACATGGATCAATTTACTTCACAAAGTTGGATCTTCGTTCAAAATATCATCAAATCAGAACAAAGACTGAAGACATTCCAAAAATAAAATTTATAACTCATGAGGGTCATTATGAATTTTTGGTCATGCCTTTCGGCCTTACTAATGCACCTTATACATTTCAAGATTTGATGAATTCCATTTTCAAATCCTTCCTTAGTAAATTTGTGTTAGTGTTTTTTTGATGATATACTAATATACAACAAGTCTTGGAAGGATCATGTCCAACATGTTGACATGGTGCTTGGTGAGCAGCAGTATTGCAGCAATAATGCTGCAACTCCTCGGTTTCCTACTTTACTCTTATCAACCTGGTAGTTCGTAACAAAGTTGGAAGCAACGGTGTTGTATCCACAGGTACTAGTTCTTATTGGAGGCTGTCACTTGGTCAGCTGGCCCAAGATCACTAGGAGCTCAAGCCATATTCTTTGGATTCCAGAAGAAGCTTTATATGTGATGAAAGAAAGGAAAGCTTACTCTACAGAGGCTACTCTACTTGCAGAAAGGAAAAAGACTGAAATGTAAATTAAACCTAGCAAACCCTACTTAACCAACTAATCCTACTTTTGCAAAAATAAATATGAAAACCATGAAATGAATGCCATTACCTACTCAAGTAAACAACATCTACTCAAGCTATTTGTAGAAGGAAATGAGGAAAAAAACATCTTTTTGGATTTTTATGTATTTTTATGTGGATTCGTCATGCATGTAATTTATTTGTTTGTGAATGCGACAGTGAATAGGTGGCGATGGAGGGTGGTTTTGGGACTTGAGAGGATGTAGGATGGTGTGGATGGGTCCTAGGAGGTCTTAGGTGGCCTTCTGGAGGCTTTTCCCGCAATTAGCCTTCAAAAGGAAGCCTATAGGAAAATCTACAGGAGGACACAGGGGATCTACAGGAGGTGTACAGGAGTTTTACAAGAGGACTTCGAGAGTAGGTTTGAAGGTTTTAAAGGTGTGAGAGTGGGTGGAAAGGGTAGATGAAAGTTGTGATTATGTGTTAGGGCGCATAGGGTTCACCAAGGATCACTAGGAGTTGGAAAGATGGTCAAGAGAGAGGAAGAAATCCTATGGAAAAAACGCAGAAAACTAAGGCAGATTTGAGGTGAAATTTCGGCGACCTGTAGGGCATAGATTAGGGAGAGAATGTGATGGTTGATAGGCTATCCTACTGTGAGAATAAATTTACTGCAAAAGAACTGACAGTCAAACAATGAAATCAAGCAAGCAAGGAAATTAAGTACATCAAAAAACAGAATTTTGCATCAAGCTAATCTACATTATGAGCTATGGAAAGAAATGTTGAAAAATGCTATAATGAGAGAAAGCATGGAAGAAGACTTATTGCAAAGACAAAAATGAGCATGGTGAAAGAGATCTAAAGCAAAGCATTAACCTTCTAACAAACTGCAACACTAGAAATCCTATGGAGAGGGAAAATCTATGTTTTTGTGGCAGCAAGAGGGTCTTGGCCTTAGTTCATGGTCCCAAAGGGAGGAAAGGAGGCCAAGGCACTATTTCTGGCATTTTGTATCTTCTTTCTATCACTGTTTACCATGCTATAGAAAATACAAATGGAAACAACCTTCTAAATCAGCAAAAGAAACCTATTTTTAACCAAGAAAGAAATTCATCTAACAACAACTAATCCGTAAACTGAGAAAAAGCATATAAATACAAACAAGAGGAGATTGGATGCTTGGATTGGGTCCTAACCCAAGAGCTTTAGCCCTCTGAGGTAACTCAGTTCTAGCTCAAGAATAATCTCATCTTTATTATCAAAATAGTAATAGGATTACATGAAACTATCACCAAAAGTAAACTCGAAGTTGAGTAGAGAAAAAATGCAACAAAAATTTGACCCTAGTGAGGCCTAGGCCTCTCTAATTATACAACTGAAGCTCCCAACAACTTCCTTAAAATCAGGTAGGCTTGGCTCCCAAAAATCGAGATAAGCATAAGTTATCCTCCACTTGCTCGACTGCCTCCTAGCGCATTGATTTGGCTGTTTGTGCTCCGAGCTGCATGAAGGAGAATTCAAAGTGGGGAGTAATAAATGAGGGGGATTCCCTCCTGTAAATCCTCTCCTTTTTCCACATCGAATTATTACTGCCAATTGTCCATTGAATCTTTGACTTTGTCTTCAAAATTCAACAAAAATCTGCATTAAACCTATATTAGACCTCATGGCATCATAACTAACCCAACTCACTCCATAAGCATAAATATAATAAAAAAACATGCAATAAGCTAAGAGAATGGTTGATTTAACTATGTTAGGAGGCAAAATGATCCCATATAATTACCCATTTATGGGGCTCATCATCACCCCCCTATTGAAGGCATTGCTCATCCTCTGAGCAACTTAGTCCATCTCGTCATCTTTGATGGCCCTAGTGGCATCCCTAACATCCCATGCTTTTGATTAGATCTCCTCTTATTTGTCATGGAATCATGCCTTTCTCTCTACCTCCTCCCACTATTGCCGCTCTTCTTCCTCCTTTCTGCCTTCTAGCATGCCTAGCAGTAGTGGGGGACTCAATTTGAGGCAAATCCAATTGACCTTCAAACTCTGCATGGAGCGCTTTATCAGTGGCACTCTCCTTAATGCCTCTTTTATCTTTGTTTGGAAGTGATACTCCCTGATCTGCAAACTATGTGGTAGGGTGTTCCACCTCCTCATACAAGTATGCACACAGTCATCCCCAAGTAACCTTTCCATATCCTCAAAATGTGCAATGGCTTGAGCCTGATCATTGATATATTTAGGGGAAATTTGGGGATTATTTGCAAGCAGGTTATGTGTGTTGATGAGTGCCATGGGATCTGATGGCTCGGCTCTGATCATTAAGGGCTCATTCTGCTCCTTTATCATCAACTGTCTTATTTTTGCTACCCTTAACTCTTCATGATTCATCCATGAGGCCATGACCATTAGTTGCAGGTCCCCTAGCCTAGCATTGGGGTCCCACACATTCATGTCTGTGAGGGCCATGTTATGCAGATAGAATTCTGTTATTTTTGACTTGTCTTCTGATGAGCTTTGGTCACACAGGTCCATAAACTATCTGTAATCTTGAAAAGGCATTGTGCCTCTTTGTGCCAAAGTCTTTATCTGAAACTATAGCCATTGGTCCTTGAGGTATAATCCATGGGATTTTGCTGGTGGTCTACATTGCAGTGCCTCTGTGGACCAGCTGGCCATGTAGGCCAATTGTGTCTCTTTTTCTTGCAGCTATCTTCTTAGCAATTCATTTTATGTTTCAAGGTGAGTTCTTGTGATTGCTTCTCTATGTCTGACAACACTTAATTCTCTGCCCATTTCTCTGAGTTGATTCTCCATATGGCCAATATCCTCAACTCCCTTGGATTTGGCTATTTGCATCCACCTATGGGTCTTTATTCTTTCTTTCTCCAACTCAAAGAATAGTTGGATTGCAAATTTTTGTGGAATGATTGTTCCCCCCTCAAGAAGATTGTAGTAATAGCCAAGGCTAGGCTGGGGGTTAGGTTCTTGTGACTCTGTTGCCTCCTCCTTGCCTTGTGGCTGCCCTTCTATCCTTTTTTCAAGTTTTTCAATCTCCTGTAGTCTTGAAAGGGTCTCCTATAGAACAGTCTATGCCTCCTGTAAAACTGTTTTTGAGTCCTATAGTTCTACTTTTTCCTTCCATGTGGGAGATCTAGGAGTCCCTCTTTCATAAGTGATAGGCGCCTTGGAAGGGGATTCCTTTCCTTGGGTAGAGGGTGAATCTTCAATAACAATAAGCACTTTAGAAGAGGGCTGGGGTTTCCCTGTTTTGATCCTTGTGCTCTTCCTAGCCCTGAAATACATTGAGGTCTGCCTCTTCCTCTTTTGTTTTGGTTTAATTTGGGTGTTGAGGGCAGTGAGAGCAGCTACTGCCTCTCTTTCTAGGGTCTCAGGAGACACTTTGTCTTGTCTGCCCCTTTTTCTCCTCCTTTTGTCTTTTTCTCTCTCTTTGTTTGTTTTGTTTCTTCCTACTCTGCTTTGGTTTCTTACTTCTTCCCTTCTTGTTCTTCAGTTTCTTCCCCTTCTCCCCCTCGATGCTCTTCCTCCTCACTATCAAAAGGACTGATATCATAGGTGAGGGCCTTTATGTCATCTTCTGCTGTCATGTTTCAGAAAATTTCCCATGCTATGGGGATTATGAATGTATGGAGGGCTTCTTCCACTAAAATTTTAATTAACCCATGGTGAGCCAGCTGATTTGGAATCCCTGCCTTGAACTTAATGCTGGAGTCTATGACGGACTGCAGGACGAAATAGGGGATGCTGAGTTTCTGGGGTGTTGGAGTGTCCATGCCATATCTCAGCTCATGAAGGATTCTAAAATGGTAGCCATAGAGTATGCTATACCTCCCTTCACAGGAAATATATTTGATGATTTTGTAACTAACGTCATCCCAAGGATAGGGTATGATTGTCCTTCTAATGCCATTTTTTTCTTCTACAGGATGTTCATTGTTTTGGAAGAAATTTTTCTTGGCAGCCTGTCCAATTGGTTTTTCATCTTTTCTCCAAGGCAATCCAAGAGGAAGGGTAGTAACCCTACTGATAAATTTTGGGTGATTTCCATGGAAAGACCTCTAAGAGTGACAGTGGCATGGGTTCTTGAGTGAGGGACTAAAGAAAGGGCAAATTCCTGAGCAACTTCCTCATCAAACCCTCAAAATTTCTCAAAAAGTGTCATCCAATTTTCCCTGGTGAATATGGCTACTACTTGGGGATGTTCATGGAGCCTGGTTGAATTAGTGGGCTCCTTCCTCATGAATCATCTTGTCATTGTGAATATACCCCCTTTGAACAACAAATGTGGATATGGAGACAAGAATTTTTAAGAAAACAAGAAAACAGAGGAAAACTATGTGTGTGTGTTTTTTTTAAGAAAATAGGATGAAATTTTTTATGTAATTCCTCCTCTTCTATGGACTAAATTCCTCCTTAAAATGATATCATTCCTTGCACATATTAATAATAATGGTGGGTATGCATGGAACCTACCTCCTCAAGCCAGAAATCGAGCAAAAAACCTATGTTTTCTCCTTAAAAATAGCTCACTGCCCCTCCTGTAGAATTGCCTGTAGGTGCTCCTGTAGAACCTGTAAGTGCTCCTGTAGAATGCCGATAGTAGGAGGATGGATGAGGGTGATGGAAAATGATGGTTTTGAGGCTGTGGGGTGACAAGGATCTTGTTGTAGCTAAGTGGATGAGGATAGAATGAAAGAAAAGGTGGTGAGAGTGTTTCGAGGAGGAGTACTTATTCCTTCTTTTAGATATTTTTGGTGATGGGTTGAGCTGGAAAAAAGATACGTTGGCCATATTTTTACCGTTGGTCCCCACTTGCCTTGTCATCATGGTTTCTTTCCACAATCACCTCTCATCATTGCATTATAGTTTTCAAACCCTCCACTACCTGTCCTTGGGATCTTTCTCTGAGTTGACTATGCACATGTGTGGTGACATCTTCGAATGAGTGCAGTCAACTGGATGAAGGTGGCCAAGTTAACTGGCCACCTTTTCTCATTCAACCCCAACCATCTCATTCACTTATGCATATCTTTCAATTACAAAAATGCAATAGAGGAGCGGGTTAGTCACTTACCTATGAGTCGAATGTATGTGCTGTGAGGTATTTTGGCTCCTTTTACTGTTGCATGCTTGTATTTCCTTTGCTGCATGCTCTCTTCTTTCTGATGTGTGGTTGTTTTTCTTGTGTAGGTATCCTCTGGCTGGATCTAAGCTTCATATGTCTCCTTCAATCCCATGATTGCACTTCTTTTGCTATTGTGGCTTGATTTTAATGGGATCAGTTGCTACAGGAATTCCTACAGGAGCTCCTGTAGCTGCTTCTCCCTTTAAAATTTCAGCTTATTTCTGTACTGGAAGCTGTGAGGATGATGCTAGAGATGTTGATGGAGATGGAGAGGTACTAGGTAAGCTACAGGTGAGATTTGAGGTGCTACTTCCTTTATTTTTTTGTTTTTTTTCTTTCTAAAAACTGGTTTTCTGTGTTTTTCTGTGACAGGAAGGGAAAAAAATGATGATGATGATGTGATGTAGGTGTGGAATGGACGGAAAGGAGGGTTAATAGTTGTAGTATGGTCTACATGTTCTCCATAAAGCTTCCCAGCCCCTCAAACTACTTTTTAGAACCATTTCTGGCTCTTTGTGATTCTTACAAAAGCCTCCTGTAGAAAACACAGGGCCTCTTGTAGAACACACAGTTTCTAGAAAAAAACACAGTGGGGTGGAAGAAAGGTCAGAAATGATGGAGAAGAGTGTGGGGGAGGTGAAATAGGCTCTTTGGCATCTTCTCTTGCTCCCTGTGGTCCTCCTACAACCTGCAATACACATTAAAATTCAATTTTCCTTTTCTTCTTTTTCTCTTCCCTTTTTTTTTGAAAACAACTAGGGTGCCTCAAGGAGGTTTTCACCCTAATTACCTACCCTAGGCACCTCCAAGGGAGGTTTTCACCCAGGGATCTTATTCTCTCTCTTTTTTGTTTTTTTTTTGTTTTTGGCATCACTGAGCCGCCTCAGAAGAGGTTTTCAACTCAATGATGGGACTTAAGCGCCTCATGGAGGTTTTCACTTGAGTCCTTATTTTTTATTTCTCTTTTCTATTTCTTCAGTGAGTGGGTGAAGTGGAGGCCAAGACATGCTCCAATACCATCACTATCTTATTCATATCTTCAATGAACTCTCGCTTGGAGAGGGGCTTCTTGTAAACTTTCAACCTATGTCCATTGACAAGCATGGGGATGGATTCCTCATCAATGGTTCTGATCAGAACTGAACCATTGTCATTGCATTTTTCCATAGTGTAGGGTCCCAACCATCTTGTCCTCAACTTGCCTTTGAAGTCTTTATACCTTGAATCATAGAGCAGTACCCAATATCCCTCTTGGAATTGCTTCTCCTTGAAATTTTTGTCATGCCATATCTTCCTCTGAAGCTCAACTACCTCTATGTGGAGAAGGGCTTGTAATCTTTGTTCATACAATCCATTGAGCTGGAGTAGTCTTTCCCTATGTGCATGGATGAGGTTTAGGTCCAGCTGAACTACCATCCTTAGTGTATTGAATTCAAATTCTATTGACAGTAAAGCCTTCTTCCCATAGACTAGTTCAGAGGGTGTGAACCCTGTGGTGGTATTTCATGTTGTGTTGTAGGCCCAGGTGGCCTCAACTAATCTGTCCACCCAATCTTTTCTGATGCTACTCACTACCTTGGTGAGAATTCCTTCCAAAGCTCTGTTAGTGACTTCCACTTGCCCATTGGCTTGTGGATGGTAAGGGGTGGAAGTCTTGTGCTTGATTTTATGATGTGTGAGTAGGTCTTCAATCAAATTGAAAGTGAACTGACTGCCTTGATCTATGACCAATTCTCTTGGATACCCAAACTTGTAGAATATGTTTTCTCTCAAAAACTCAACTAATTTTTCCTCTGTTGCTGCTTTGATTGCTTTTTTTTCTTCCCACTTTGTCAAGTAATCGGTGTACACAATGATGTATTTCTTATGTTTTGAAGGAGGGTTGGTAGGACCCACGAAGTCCATGCCCCACTTCTCAAATGGCTCAAAGGTCACTTGAGTTGCATGGGCATCTCATCCTTTTGAGTAGGTTTACCCATCCTTTAACACCGATCACATTGTCTGGTGTATCTCCTCACATCTTGATGAAGAGTGGGCCAATAGCATCACGCTTGCAAGATTTTGAAGGTAGTTCTATTTGCTGCAAAATGACCTCCACAAAGCCCGTCATGACAGGTCAAGAGGATGTAAAAAAATTCCTCCTTCCTGACACATCTTCTCAAGATATGATCTGGGCCAAGTTTGAAGATATTACCCCCAATCTAGGTGAAATGGGCGCTTTTCCTCACTATCTTTCTCTTTTCCTTCGAGGACAGGTGTGGTGGGAACTGTGCTGAAACCAAGTAGTTTGCTATATCAGCAAACCATGGAGAGAGTACTGAGATAGCAAACAGATTTTCATCTTGAATTTGATCATCCACCATTCCTTCTTGACCTACAGGAAAATTTACTCTAGACAAAAAGTTAACAACAACATTTTCTTTACTAGGCTTATCAGCAATGGTCAAATCAAACTACTGTAGTAAAAGAAACCATCTAATAATGTGAGCATTTACATCTGGTTTGTTCATTAAATATCTAATTGCAGCATGATCAATGTGCACGAAGGTCTAATAGCCTGTGATATAATGTTTGAATTTGTTTAAAGAATGCACAACAACTAGGAGTTCCTTCTTGGTCACTGTGTAGTTTAACTCTGCCTTTGACAATTTTTTGTTTATAAAGTATATGGCATAAGGTAACTTTTCATCAATTTGTCCTAAGGTTGCTCCTATTGCTTTGTTCAAGGCATCTGTGTGAATGTGGAAAGGTAGGGCCCAGTTTGGGCCTCTCAAAATTGGGGTTGTCACAAGTTTACTCTTCAAGGTATCTAAGGCTTCTTGACAGTTTTCCGACCATACAAATTCAACATATTTGCCTAGAAGACCAAACAACAGAGAGGCTAGCTTACTGAAATCTTTAATGAATCTTCGGTAATACCTAGCTAAGCCTAGGAAACTTCTGACATCTCTCACCTTTTGAGGAGGTGGGACCCTTTGGATGATGGCAATTTTGTTGGGGTCCACCTGCAATCCTTGTTGAGATATTGCATGACCTAGCACGGTCCCTTCAGTCATCAAAAATTTACATTTTTCCAGACTGAGGGACAGGTTCATCTCAATACACTTATCCAAAACTTTTCCTAGGTTAGATAAAGTTTTCTGAAAGTCAGAACCATAAGGAGTAAAATTATCCATATATATTTCCACTGCATCATGAACCAATTTAGAAAATATACTCAATACCGCTCACTGGAAAGTGGCTGGAGCATTGCACAAACCAAAAGGAAGGACCCAGTATGCAAAGGTACCCCAAGGACAAGTGAAAGTGGTCTTATCTTGGTCTTCTGGGCTGATTTGAATCTGATTGTACCCGCTAAACCCATCTAGGAAGGAGAAATTTTTTTTCCCCGCCAGACCATCTAACACTTGATCTATGAAAGGCAAAGGAAAATGGTCTTTTTTAGTGGCTTTGTTCAATTCTCGATAGTCAACACAGATTCTCCACTTACCATTTTTCTTTGGCACTAGCACCAAAGGAGAGACCCATTCACTGTCAGAGATGGGGTAGATGAATCCTGCATCAAGTAATTTTTGCAACTCTTCCTTAACAATGTCTTTAAGTGCTGGATTCATCCTCCTTTGAGGCTGCCTGACTAGTTTGCAATCTTCCTTAATGTATATATGATGAGTACATACTGAAGGGTGCACTCCCTTCATCTCCTTATAACTCCAGGCGAAGGCATCTAAATGTTTTCTCAATAAGTTGCACAACTCCTTCTCCTAGGAAGTGGATAGGGATGGATTGATTTTCCAGGCTTTTCCTGGGCCTAACTCTATATTCTTAACATGGAGAGGGGTTAGGTCGGCCACATAGAGATCAGTTAAGGGGTTGTTTTGGGTTTCTTTCATTATGCCCTCTAATGGTAAGATACTGGGGGTGGATTTTGAATTACATTTTCAATGATATCATCCTCATCTTGTGATTTCCCCCCCATGGCAGTGTCTAATGCACAAAGTGGTGCAGAATAAACTTCATCCTCATCCTCCTCCTCCAACTAGAGAGGTAGTCATGTTCTAGCAAGGGTTGGGCGGGAGGGTATAGGATTAATTGTTTGGACATATGCATGTTCTTGATGGTCATGTTCCCAGCTCGACAGCTAATGTAGGCATCGACAGTAGCCAACCAAGGTCTTCCCAGGATGAGAGGATACCCGGTGAGCTTTGCCTTCGGCTGGAGAACTAAGAAATCAGCAGGGCACTCCCAAGAATCAATAGAGACCATCACATCTTCCACAATCCCTTTAGGGGTCATGGTGGAGCAGTCTTCTAGCTGCAGTACTGTTGTGGTCTTCCTCAAGGAGCCCTGGAGGTTAAGTTTGAGCATTGTTTCCTTTATCATCACATTAATCGCAGCTCTTAGATCAATCAAGGTATGTGGGATCAGGGTGCCATTGATGTGGACATCAACTACTGGGCTTCCAGGGTCCAGATATTTCGGATAGATTACCTGTCCCAACATCAGGTCGAACAGTTGTCCTATGACATTGATGGTTGGGGAATCTCTCTTGCGCCTTCCTGGATGCCTAAAGCACTTCTCTTTGATCAACCTATTGTATATAGGCACATCTTTTATGGCTTGGAGAAGTGGTATTTTCACACATAACTGTTTCAATTCTCCCAGAAGTTCAGTTTCTTCTAGGGTAGGCTGTGTTGTCCCGAATAGTCTCTCAGGAAAGGGTGGAATTGCTTTAGGTTCACTTTCCTCTTTATATTCCTCAACCTCCCTAGGTGGAGGCTGGCTATTTAGGATAACCTTCCCAGATCGCAAGTTAATCTCTTGAATCTCCATAGCATACATTGGGCATGATGGTTCCCCACTATATACTTGCTGTGTTATGAAACCAGCTCAAGAAAAAGATAGAAAAGATAGATCAACGCCTTAAAATTCAGCCTCTTCGAGGGTGCAACCTCCTTTACATTACATAAATGAACAATTCTTGGATGATACAAATGAAAAGACCTCCTTTCTATATAGGAGTCTAAGGGGTCATAACATAATCATAGCCAACATAACAATAATAATGTAAGGGCACAATAATAACAATAGTGGGCTTCTATGGGGCACAATAGTAACAATATGGGCACTACATGGGTACATCAATATAATAAGTGGGTTATACTAATAACAATAAGGGGTTACACTAGTAGTATGGGGGCCTAACATGCCCCTCTCCTTCAAAAAGAGTTGTCCTCAACACTTGAGTATTTCTTGATGCTTCTGTATAAAATTCTTGTCCTCCCATGTGGAATCTTTAGCGGGTAAGTTCTTCCACTTGATGAGATACTCTAAAATTGATCGATTTCGTAGCTGTCGGGATCTTGTTTCTGTGACTGCTCTAGGTTCCAATATGATTTTTCCTTCCTCTTCAATTTATAGCAATATTGTTTGAATTGGGATCTTTTGCAACTTTTGAATAAGTGGCCATACTTCTTCGTCCTTCTTCCATTCATCCCTTGCTTCGTTTATCCAATCTGGTTGGATAATAGAAATAGGACAAAACAATGCTTCCACATCCTCATCCTTGAAGAGTCTTCCCATTCGGTAAGGTCGCTATTTTTTAAGTGAATGTAGTATTAACAATGTAAACTTTGAAACGGGAACTGATATTGTTACCCGTTTCGTAGAGATAGCAAAAAAGTGACCTGATTTTGAAAATGGGTGATACAGAACGAACATGTTTTTTTTAGAGCATACTTTTTGGCACTTTAATTTTTTTATGTACATTACGTTTTAGAATCGTTTTAGAATGGTAGTGATTTTCATGCTGATTTAAAAAAGCGAGTGTTCTGCATCACCACCTTTTTTTAAAAGACCTATGTTTTGGCTTTAAATTTTCTAATGTATAAAATGTAAATAATTATTTTGTAAATTTGATCATTTTTGAAGTGGCTGTTTTCTTCACATTTTCTTGTTTTTTTTATTTTAATCTTAACCTTTTTTAGTGAGGTTTTATTGTTTTGCATTTTTAAATTAGGAGGTCAATATTTAGAATTTTCGATATTCTACATATTTATACATCCTTAATTAATTTTTGAATCCACATGAAATAATTGTTTCTAAAAAACAATAATTTTTAACAATGGACATAAAAATAGCCATTTTTAACATAAATATAACTAAAAAATTACATGTTTTGATAATTTTTTGCTAGAATTGACATGTCAAAATCACAATTTTTATACGATAATTTTAACCAAAAACATTTAAATAATAGTTTTTTTTATGAATTTCATGTCAAAAAAAAATAATAATCACTTTTTTTTTCAAAAAATAATGATTAACTTAAAAATCAATGCGAAAATCACATATTACAAATATTGAACGTATAACAACCCTAATTGGGTGTTTATTATTCTCATAAAATGTCAAAGTCAAAACATTGCAAAGCTTGATTTACAAGCATAACTTAAATTTAATCAACAATGTCACGTAATCCAAACTCTTCGTCCTCTAGAGTTTCATCATTGTCTTCTTCCACAATATTTTATGTTTCATTTTGCTCACTTTCCTCTTCTAATGGGTCTTTGATGTCTGCAAATTTCCCAATGTATGTCTTTCCAAACATTCCATGTAATGGTGGTTGGGGTTCCTTTGCCTTTTTTGCCACACGTGATTCACTAAAGTCCCCTTTATTCAACCTAATTTCTTGCATTGCATCTGGAAGAAATTGAAGAACATTAATTCTTTGCTGAATGAAATCGCACTGTACTGGATCTTTTTCAATTGCAATGCAATTTCTTCCTTTTTGAAGGCAACATGCTAGCGTTGTACCTAATTATCAAACACAAAAGAAATAATGAACTAAATTAGTACAATGAAATATTAATTAAAAAATAACATATTGAAATTCAATTCCATATAATAAAACTTACCTGAGCGAGAAAATAAATCCAGAACCCAATCTCCTTCATCTGACAAATGTCTATAAGATAGTTAATCAATAATTGTGGTTTTTGATAAATGTTAACTATCTCTCATTTTGCTTTTGATTCTGGGAATCAACCAGTCACCAGTCGGGCGGGCGGCTGGTGGCTGGGTGATTCCCACCAGCCGCTCGGTTCATTCCTAGAATCACCCAGCCACCAGCAGGGTGGGCGGCTGGTGGCTGGGTGATTACCAGAATCACCCAGCCACCAGCCGCGGAATCAACCAGCCACTAGCCAGCCACTGGTTGATTCCGAGAATCAACCAGCGACCAACCAGCCGGGAATCAACCAGCCACCAACCGGGCGGCTAGCTGCTAGTTGGTTGATTCTCGGAATCAACTAGCCACCAGCTGCCTGGCTGGTGGCTGGGTAATTCCGGGAATCAACCAGCCACTAGCCCGACGGCCGACTAGTTGCTGGTTGATTCCGGAAATCAACCAACGACCAGCCACCCACCCGACTGGTAGGTGGGTGATTCTGGGAATCAACCAGCCACCAGCCGGGCGGCCAGCTGGTGGCTGGTTTATTCGGGAATTAACCAGCCACCACCACCAGCTGGCCACTCAACTGCTGGCTGGTTGAATCCCGGAATCAACCAGCCACCAGTCGGTCGCCCAGCTGGCTGCTGGGTGATTCCAAGGATCGACCAGCCACCAGCCCGTCGCACCAGCCACCACCCGCCCGCCCGGCTAATGGCTGTGTGATTTCGGGAATCAACCAGCCACCAGCCGGGAGACTAGCTAGTGGCTGGTTGATTCCGGGAATCAACCAGCTACCAGTCGGTCGCCCGGCTGGTGGCTGGGTGATTTCAGGAATCAATCAGCCGCAAGTTGGGTGACTAGCTGGTGGTTGCCGCCCAACTGGTGGCTGGTTGATTCCCGGAATCAACCAGCCACTAGCTGGCCGTCCGGCAGGTGGCTAGGTGATTCCAGGAATCACCCAGCCACCAGCCGGGCGGGGGAATCACCCAGCCACCAACCGGGTGGCCGGTTGGCGGCAGGTTGATTTCCCCGCCCGGCTGGTGGCTGGGTGATTCCGGGAATCACCTAGCCACCAGCCGGACGGCCAGCTGGTGGCTGGTTGATTTCGGGAATCAACCAGCCACCAGTTGGGCGGCAACCACCAGCTAGTCGCCCAACTTGCGGCTGGTTGATTCCCGGAATCACCCAGCCACCAGCCGGGCGGCCGACTGGTAGCTGGTTGATTCCCGGAATCAACCAGCCACTAGTAGGTCTCCCAGACGGTGGCACGTTGATTCCGGGAATCAACCAGCCACCAGTTGGTCACCCGGCTCATGCCTAGATGATTTCGGGAATCAACCAGCCACCAGCCGCCCGACCAGCCGCTGGTTGGTTGATTCCGGGAATCAACCAGCCACCAACAGGGCGTCCAGCTGGTGGCTGGTTGATTCCTGAAATCAACTAGCCACCAACCGCCCACCCGGCTGCTGGCTCCGCCCGGCTGGTAATTGGTTGATTCCGGGAATCAACCAGCCACCAGCTGGCCACCCGGTTGGTGGCTGGTTGATTCCAGGAATCAACTAGCCACCAGCTGGCTGCACGGCTGGTGGCAAGTTGATTCCGGGAATTAACCAGCCACTAGCCGGGCGGAGCCACCAGCTGGGCGGGTGCTGGTGGTTGGTTGATTCCAGGAATCAACCAGTCACCAGCCGGATAGTGATTCTCGGAATCAACCAGCCACCAGCCGGGCTAGCGGCTGGTTAATTCCTGGAATCACCCAGCCACCAGCCGGGCGGACGGTTGGTTGATTCCCGGAATCAACCAGCCGCCCACCCGGATGGTGGCTGGTTGATTCCCGGAATCAACCTCCCACTAGCAAGGCGGCCAGCTGGTGGCTGATTGAATCCTGGAATCAACCAACCACCAACCAGGCGACCGGTTGGTGGCTGGATGATTCCCGAAATCAACCAGCCACCAACCGGGTGGCTGGTTGATTCTGGGAATCAACCAGCCACCAGCCGGGCGGGTGGTTGGTTGATTCCCGGCTGATTGATTCCCCCGCCCGGCTGGTGGCTGGATGATTCTGGGAATCAATGAGCCATCGGGCGGGCGGGCGACTGGTGGCTGGTTGATTCCGGGAATCAACCAGCCACCAGCTGGCTGCCCAGCTGGTGCCTAGTTGATTCCGGGAATCATCCAGCCACCAGCCGGGAGAGTGGCTAGTGGCTGGTTGATTCCGGAAATCGACGAGCCACCAGCCGAGCGGAGCCACCAGCCGGAAGAGTGGCTAGTGGCTGGTTGATTCCGGGAATCAACGAGCCACCAGCCGTCCGTCCGGCCGGTGGCTTGTTGATTATGGGAATCAATGATTCACCAGCCGCCCGTCCGGCTGGTGGCTAGTTGATTCCGGGAATCACCCAGCCACCAGTCGGGCAGCCGGCTTGTGGCTGGGTGATTCCCGAAATCAACCAGCCACCGGTCAGGCGGGCAGCTGGTGGCTGGTTGATTCCTGGAATCAACTAGGCACCAGCTGGGCAGCCAGCTGCCCAGCTGGTGGCTGGTTGATTCTCAGAATCAACCAGCCACCAACCGAGCGGCTAATTAATTCCCTCGCCCGGCTGGTGGCTGGATGATTCCAGGAATCAGTGAGCCACCAGCCGGCTGGTGGCTGGTTGACTCCCGGAGTCAACCAGCCACCGACCGGGTGGGCGGCTGGTGGCTCGATGATTTCGGGAATCAACCAGCCACCTGCCGGGTGGCCATCTGGTGGCTGGTTGATTCCCGGAATCAACTAGCCACGAGCCGCCCGCTCGGCTAGTGGATCTGCTCGGCAGGTGGCTGGTTGATTCCCGATATCAACTAGCCACCAATTGGCTACCCGGTTGATGACTGGTTGATTCCCGGAATCAACCAGCCACGAACCGGTCGTCCGGTTGGTGGCTAGTTGATTCTGGGAATCAACCAACCATTAGTTGGTCGCCTGGTTAGTGGCAGATTGATTCCGGGAATCAACCAGCCACCAACCAGGCGGAGCCACCAGCTGGGTGGGCAGTTGCTTGATTCCGGGAATCAACCAGCCATCAGCGGGGTGGCCAACTAGTGGCTAGTTGATTCTGGGAATCAACCAGCCATTAGTTGGTCGCCCCGCTGATGGCTGGTTGATTCCCGGAATCAACCAGCGCCAGTTGGTGGCTAGTTGATTCCCGGAATCAACCTGCCACTAGCTGGGCGGCCAGCTCGTGGCTGGTTGAATCCTGGAATCAACCAACCACCAACCGGGCGATTGGTTGATGGTTGGTTGATTCCGCGAATCAATCAACCATCAACCGGGTGGCCGGCTGGTGGCTAGTTGATTCCGGGAATCAACCAGCCACTAGCCAGGCGGATGGCTTGTGGCTGGTTGATTCCGGGAATCAACGAGCCCCAAGCTGCCTGCCCGGCTGGTGGCTGGTTGATTCCGGTAATCAACGAGCCACAAGCCGCTCGCCCCGCTGGTGGCTGGTTGATTCTGGGAATCACCCAGCCACCAGCCGGACGGCTGGTGGCTGGTGGTTGGTTGATTCCGGGATTCAACGAACCACCAGCTGGCCTCCCGGCTGGTGGCTAGTTGATTCCAAGAATCAACGAGCCACCAACCACCGGCCCGGTGGGCAGTTGGTTGCTCGTTGATTTTTTCGGAATCAACCAGCCACTAGCCGGGCAGCCAGTTGGTGGCTCGTTGATTCCCAGAATCAACCAGCCACCAGCCGCCTTCCCAGCTGGTGGCTAGGTGATTCCCGGAATCAACCGGCCATCGGCTGGGTGAGCTGCTGGTGGCTCGCTGATTCTCGGAATCAACCAGCCACCAGCTGGGCAGCCAGTTGGGGGTTCGTTGATTCCCGGAATCAACCAGCCACCAGCCACCAACGAGCCACTAGCTGGCCGCCCGACTGGTGGCTGGTTGATTCCGGGAATCAACGAGCAACCAACCGCCGGTCGGGCGGGGGGCTGGTGGCTGGTTGATTCATGGAATCAACCAACCACCAGCCGGGCGGCTAATTGGTAGCTCGTTGATTCCCGGAATCAACAAGCCACCAGCCACTATCCACCCGCCCGGCTGGTGGCTCGGTGATTCCCATAATCAACCAGCCACTGGCCGGCCGGGCAGCTGGTGGACCAGCCGGCCGGCCAGCTGGTGGCTGGTTGATTCCCGGAATCAACCAGCCACCAACCGGGCGGCTGATTGATTCCCCCGCCCGGCTGGTCGCTGGATGATTCCGGGAATCAAATAGCCACTGGGCGGATGGGCGGATGGTGGCTGGTTGATTCCTAGAATCAACCACCGGTGGTTGGTTGATTCCCGGAATCATCCAGCCACCAGTCGGGCGGCCATCTGGTGGCTGGTTGATTCCCGGAATCAACCAGCCACCAACCGGCCACCTAGTTGGTGGCTAGTTAGACTGGTTGATGGCTGCTTAATTCCACGAATCAACCAACCACCAGCTGGTTGGTGGTTGGTTGTTTCCTGGAATCAACCAACCACCAGCTGGTTGGTGGCTGGTTAGACAGGTTGTTGGCTGTTTGATTTCGGGAATCAACCAACCACCAGCTGGCCGCCTGGCTAGTGGCAGGTTGATTCCGAGAATCAACCAGCCACCAGCCGGGCGGAGCCACCAGCCAGGCGGGCGGTTGGTGGCTGGTTGATTCCGGGAATCAACCAGCCACCAACCGGGCGGCCAGCCTGTGGCTGGTTGATTCCCGGAATCAACCAGCCATCAGCCGCCCACCCGACTTGTGGCTCTACCCGGCAAGTGGCTGGTTGATTCCGGGAATCAACTGGCCACCAACCGGACGGCTAGCTGGTGACTGGTTGAATCCCGGAATCAACCAGCCACTAGTCAGGTGGGTGGCTGGTGGCTGCTTGATTCCGAGAATCAACAAGCCACCTGCTAACTGCTCGGCTGGTGGCTGGTTGATTTCCGGAATCAATCAGCCACCGGCCGGGTGGGTAGCTGGTGGCTCGTTGATTCCTGGAATCAACCAGCCACCAGCCGGGCAGCTAGCAGGTGGCTTGTTGATTCCCGGAATCAACCAGCCACTAGCCACCCTCCCGGCTGGTGGCTGGTTGATTCCCGGAATCAACCAGGCACCAGCTGGGTGGCCAGCTGGTGGCTGGTTGATTCCCGGAATCAGCGAGCCACCAACCGGGCGGCTGATTGATTCCCCCGCCCGGTTGGTGGCTGGATGATTCCGGGAATCAACCAGCCATCGGCCGGGCGGGCGGTTGGTGGCTGAATGATTCCCGGAATCAACCAGCCACCAGCCGGGCGCCCATCTGGTGGCTGGTTGATTCTCGGAATCAACCAGCCACCAGCCGCCCACCCGTTCTGTGGCTCTACCCGACTAGTGGCTGGTTAATTCCCGGAATCAACCAGCCACCAACCGGTCGCGCCACCTGACTGGTGGCTTAGTGATTCTAGGAATCAACCAGCCACTGGTCGCCCACCCGGCTGGTGGCTGGTTGATTCCCGGAATCAACCAGCCACTAGCCGGCCGCCCGGCTGGTGGCTGGTTGATTCCGGGAATCAACCAGCCACCAGCTGGCCGCCCGGCTTGTGGCTGGTCAATTCCGAGAATCAACCAGCCACTAGCCCCCGGGCTGGTGGTTCGTTGATTCTCGGAATCACCCAGCCACCAGCCGGGCGGGGACACCAACCAGGCGGGTGGCTAGTCACTGGTTGATTCCCGGAATCACCCAGCCACCAGCCGGGCAGGCGGCTGGTGGCTGGTTGATTACGGGCGACCGGTGGCTGGGTGATTCTAGGAAACAACTAGCCATCACCCGCTCGCCCAGATTGTGGCTGGGTGACTCCCAGAATCAACCAGCCACCAGTCACCCGCCCGGCTAGTGGCTAAGTGATTCCGGGAATCAACCAGCCATCGGGCTGGTGGCTGGGTGATTCCAGCTGGGTGATTCCGGGAATCACCCAGCCACCAGCCAGATGGGCTGCCGGGGTGGGGCGGCCCAGAATCTCCCAGCCACCAGCCGGGCAGGCAGGCGAGCTACTGGGGTGGTGCCACCCTAGGCTGCGCCACCCCGGCAGCCTGCCCGCCCGCCCGACTTGTGGCTGGGTGATTCCGGGAATCACCCAACCACCAGTCCCTTGCCCGGCTGGTGGCTGGATGATTCTGGGAATCACCCAGGCACCAGCCGGGCAGAGGGAATCTCCCAGCCACCAACCAAGCGGGCGGGCGGGCCGCCGAGGTGGCGTGACTTAGGCTGGTGCCACCTCGGTGGCTCGCCTGCCCGCTCGGCTAGTGGCTGGGTGATTCCGGGAATCGCCTAGTCACCAGCCGGGCGGGCTGCTGGTGGCTGGGTGATTCCAGCCGCCTGGGTGATTCCCGGAATCACCCAGCCACGAGTCGGGCGGGCGCGGGTGGCTGGTGCCTGGGCGATTCCCGAAATCACCCAACCACCAACCAGTCGGGCAGGCGGGGTGGCGCGAATCACCCAGCCACCAGTCGGGTGGGCAGGCGGGCCGCTGGGGTGGCCTGGCCTGCGCTGGTGCCACCCTGGTGGCCCACCCTTCCGCCCGGCTAGTGGCTGGGCGATTCCGGGAATCACCCAACCACCAGCTGAGCGGGCGGGCAAGCCGCCGGGGTGGCACAGCTTGGGCTAACGCCACGCCGATGGCCCGCCTGCCCACTTGGCTGGTGGCTTGGCGATTTCGAGAATTGCTTGGCCACCATCCGCTCGCCCAGCTGGTGGATGGGTGATTCTGGGAATCACGCCACCCGGGTGGCACGACCTGGGCTGGCGCCACACCGGCTGCCCGCCAGCCTGCCCGGCTGGTGGCTGGGGGATTTCGGGAATCACCTAGTCACGAGCCGTGCCACCCAGGCGGCCTGCCCGCCCGCCCAACTAGTGGTTGGTCGATTCCCGGAATTGCCCAGCCACCAACCGGGTGGGCAAGCTGGCCGCTAGGGTGGCACGGTTCGGCTAGCACCACCCCATTGGCTCGCCCGTCCACCCGGCTAGTGGCTGGGCAATTCCTGGAATCATTTTTATTTTGTATCTAGCATGTTATGGTTGAAAACATATTGAATTTATACTTAGGAAAGAAAAATGATATCCTACCAAAAACATTAATGTGTTTTTTTCCTCATAAACAACTTTGTTTGGCACATAAAATTTTGGTTTTACTAGCATTTTTTAAAAATTTTGATAATTGACCTAAAAAAAAAGGTCATTGTTCCAGTATCATCACTTTCATTTTTAAGCTATATTTTGCATGAAAATTTTGTAGTAAATTTCGTAGTCACTGCCATTTTTAAAACATGTTCAAAATTGACCCCTAAAAAATAAAATCATTGTTCCAGTGTACACACTTTTCATTTTTAGCACTCTTTTTGATGTTTTTTCGAGGTTTTTTGGCTAGAGTTCCTGTTTTGAGTTTATAGTTCCCATTTCAAAGTTTACATTGTTTATTGCCAACATTTCCTTCTCATAAATAGCTTTCTTGAGATGTAGTAGTAAAAATACCCAATCACCTACATCAAAAAAAATTCACTATGACGTTGATCTACCTGTTGTTTCATTTTATTTTGCATCGAAGTGGCATTATCCTTTAAAAGTTGGAGAACTTATTGTTGATGCTCGATGTGATCTTTCACTGCTTGAACCTTTTTCTTCTTGATATGTCCTTCTATCTCTAGAGTTTGAGGAGTGGTAATTTCTACAATCCTTTACAAGATATAGCCAGATTCATTTCTTGATGCTCAATGTGATCTTTCACTTCTTGAAAATTTTTCTTCTTGATATGTCCTTCTATCTTGATAGTTTGAGGAGTCGTAATTTCGACCAAGGAGTTACAAGATATGGTTGGATTCATTTCTTTTTTCTCGATGTGATATTTCACTTCTTGCACCTTTTTCTTCTTAATATGTCCTTCTATCTTGAGAGTTTGAGGAGTGGTAATTCTTGCCAATGCTTTACAAGATATGGTCTAATTCATTTCTTCTTTCTCTGGGGTGGGGTCCTGGCGTATATCTTCTTCTTTTAATGTTTCTTGATCCTTTTCTTCCTCCTCTTCATATTCTATGTAAAATAATTTCTTCTCAACACACTTATGACCTTTAGTGCATTTCCTATCACAATTGTAACAAAGCTCTTTTTCTCTTTTTTCTTCCAATTGTTGTGGTGTAACCCTTGTAGGTTGTGGAAGGATAGGAGAAACAACACTTCCATCTTTATAGTTGTGAGGGGTATGCTTCCTGGTTTCCATAATTTTTCTTTCCACTATGTCACAAAGCCCTTTTACTCTTTCCAATTGTTATGGTGTTGCTCTAAAGAAGGTGTTGCTCTTTGTATCCTCATAATGTGCTATCATTTCCTCCGTGAAAATTGACCACGTAATAAGTTGTTTACGAGAACAAAGCCCTTCATACCATAAAAATTGATCCGTTTCTAAATATGTAGATGCAATACATACCTTTTTTAATAGTGGTACACCATGTAGATCAAAATATTGATCCATCTGAAGTATCCAATTTATTGGATCCTTGCCATCAAACTTCCTCACCTTGATTTTTCTTGATTTTAGGAGCTTGATCTTGAAATGACTGTAACTTTGTACTTTCAGATCTTTATGTTTTGAAATTTCAACCTGTAGTAGCGCTCTGTGTCCTCTTTCCAATGCCACCAGTCTGATCCAAATTGGATTCTCCAAGGAAGAGTCATGTGAAATCTCCCACAGTGACCTGATTATAGACTAGTTCAGTAGAGCGAAATTGTACGACGTGCCACGAGTCACTGTTTGGAGCTTTGGCTATGAAAAATATATACAAGAAACCATTGTCCGTCCTCTTTCTGTATCTTCTTACAAAATTTCAATCTGATTCTCATAGAGAAATTTATGATGATTTTCCCCAGGTCACCTGTTTGGAATGTAATTCAGGAGTTTGCAAAAAGACGAACTTCGTCAGATCATATCTCCACAAATATAGCTCAAAAAGCTCTAAAATTCGGACCCGAGATTTAGCACGATGTATTCTCAAATGGTTTTTTTTTAGCTTTTGAAACGTTGCAGAAAAAATTTATAGCAAAAATTCCACAATGGCCTGTTTGGAGCATCGAAACCCTAGAATCCAAAGCTCTGATACTAAATGTTATGAAACCAGCTCAAGAAAAAGATAGAAAAGATAGATCAATTCCTTAAAATTCAGCCTCTTCGAGGGGGAAACCTCCTTTACATTACATAAATGAAAAATTCTTGGATGATCCAAATGAAAAGACCTCCTTTCTATATATAGGAGTCTAAGGGGTCATAACATAATGAGAGTCGACATAACAATAATAATGTAAGGGCACAATAATAAAAATAGTGGGCTTCTATGGGGCACAATAGTAACAATATGGGCACTACATGGGTACATCAATATAATAAGTGGGTTACACTAATAACAATAAGGGGTTACACTAGTAGTATGGGGGCCTAACATGCTGAGCCTATTTGTTGTTCGGGTTCGGGTTCGGCTAGGCAGGCATTTGGGATTGCCTTGGTGGAGCAAGAGGCAATGGTTGTGGTTGAGTAGGTGATGGAGGAAAAAGAGTGCAAGGAGATTTGTACTAGGGCCTCAACCCTTGATGAGATGCATTCCACTGAGGTTGCGGCTAAGCATAGGATTGAAATGAATGAACAGCTGGTTGGGCATGATATTGAGATGGAAGGGACCAAGGAGGAGGTGTGGACCGGGAAGGATGAGCAAGGGGTCCCCAAGAAGGTATGGAAGTGACTTGGTTGGGGTTGTAGTATGCCTGAGATGTCCCTTGCATCCCCTGCTGGTATGGTCTAGGTCCATGTGGTCTCTTTTGTTTCAAGAAATAGAGTGGTTCAGTGGCTTCTTTGGCCCCCTGGTATACAACTTTAAGTCTGGGCAAGGAAGGGCACTTATCTGTAGAATGATCTTCTTCACAGACTGAACAAACCTCTATAGAGTTCAATGGACATACGTTCCTAGGATGCCTCCTGGTGCATCTAGGACAAAAGATGGCCAAAGACCTCTCTGCTTCCTCTTGTTTCCTTTTAATATGCAAGGTATCCATTTGCATGGCAAGAGTCTGCAGCATCTCACTTTTGAAGTCTTCCAGCATGGTTCCGAGTTCACCTTTGATGGATGAATTATAAGAGGAGGTACTAGCTATGGGTTGACTCCCCCTATCTCTCTCTCTGGCTACTCTAGAATGGTTTCTAAAGACAGTCTTTATGTCCTCATAAGATAGTTGGTAAATGTCTGACCTAACCAGTAGATGGAGGGTGTCTAGAAGGTCTTTTGGGATTTCCCTGAGCAGAACCAACTTCAGAGATTCAGGGTCAAGTGTGCACCTGGCCCTTTTGTAACTGAGCTGGAACCTCTCTTCATCCTAGGATTCATCACTTCCCATGGTCATTTGGAAGATTTCTTCCTTGGTATCTTTTGACCTACAGTAGTCTATTGCCAGGTAACCCCATGAACTAGCGCAATGCTTCATCCTTGAGAGTAGAAAGGAATAGTTTCAACCTTTTCTCATCTTCTGCACAGTCATAGGTTCGATAGATGACAACAAACTCAAACAAGAAGGTGTCAGGATCTTCTGTAGTCAAACCATGGAAGTGAGGTAGGGATGAACGATTTATATTCTTCATTTTGGTTATTCCCATTGGTCTCCCAGATGGGAAAGGGACCCTTTATTCTTTCTCCATTTCCCCTAGCATTTCTGTTTTCAGCCATTAGCTCAGGAGGGATGTTTTCTTCTTCTTCTTCTTCCCCTATAGGTTCTTCAAATATCTCTGGTTGTTCACCTAAAGGTTCTTTTTTATCACTGCCATCGAAGAAGAGAGAAGGTTGGATGTGTGATGTAGTGGGGGTGTTAGGCAAGAATTTTCCTGAATTATCTCTATTCCTACAAGGCATGAAAGGAAATCTTTTGGTTGGTTTTTGTTTTTGTTTTTGTTTTTTTACTGATTGTACCTGCAAAACTGAAAATGGATTGAACAATAAAAATTGAAACTAACTAAAATGAACTTTGTTGAAATGAAATTTGTAGAATTGAAAAGGAAAGCAAGGAAAAGTAGAAACTAAAAGAAACAACTATTCTACTTTTGCTGAAATAAACTACTTAGTAGAATGTTGCGATAGAAAATAGAAGAAAGTAGTAATAAAAATATACTCTGACGCTTCCTTGGCAACAACGCCAAAAAGTGGTGAGCACCAGTATTGCAGCAATAATGCTGCAACTCCTGGGCTGCCTACTTTACTCTTATCAACCCGGTAGTTCGTAACAAACTTGGAAGCGACGGTGATGTATGCACAAGTACTAGTTCTTACTACAGGCTGTCACTTGGTCAGCTGGCGCAAGATCACTAGGAGCTCAAGCGAACTTCTATGGATTCCAAAAGAAGATCTATATGTCATGAAAGAAAGGAAGGCTTACTCTACAGAGGCTTCTTTACTTGTAGAAAGGAAAAAGACTGAAATGTAAAGTAAACCTAGCAAACCCTACTTAACCAACTAATCCTACTTTTGCAAAAATAAATATGAAAACCATGAAATGAATGCCATTACCTACTCAAGGAAGTAAACAACATCTACTCAAGCTATTTCTAGAAGGAAATGAGGAAAAAAACATCTTTTTGGATTTTTATGTATTTTTATGTGAATTTGTCATGCATGTAATTTATTTGTTTGTGAATGTGGCAGTGAATAGGTGGCAATGGAGGGTGGTTTTGGGACTTGAGAGGATGTAGGATGGTGTGGATGGGTCCTAGGAGGTCTCAGGTGGCCTTTTGGAGGCTTTTCCCGCAATCGGCCTTCAAAAGGAAGCCTACAGGAAAATCTACAGGAGGACATAGGGGATCTATTGAAGGTCTACAAGAGGTCTACAGGAGGATGTCGAGAGTAGTTTTGAAGGTTTTAAAGGTGTGAGAGTGGGTGGAAAGGGTAGATGAAGGCTGGGATGATGTGTTATGGTGCCTAGGGTTCACCAAGGATCACTACGAGAGGGAAAGATGGTTGGGAGAGAGGAAGAAATCCTATGGAAAAAATGCAGAAAAGTAAGGCAGATTTGAGGTGAAATTTGGGTGACCTGCAGGGCATAGATCAGGGAGAGAATGTGATGGATAATAGGCTAACCTACTGTGAGAAGAAATATGCTTCAAAAGAACTGGCAGTCAAACAATGAAATCAAGCAAGCAAGGAAATTAAGTACATCAAAAAACAAAATTTTGCATCAAACTAATCTACATTATGAGTTATGGAAAGAAATGAGGAAAAATGATATAATGAGAGAATGCATGGAAGAATACTTATTGCAAACACAAAAGTGAGCATGGTGAAAGAGATCTAAATCAAAGCATTAACCTTCTAACAAACTGCAACACTAGAAATCTTATGGAGAAGGAAAATCTATGTTTTTGTGGCAGTAAGAGGGTCTTGGCCTCAGTTCATGGTCCCAAAGGGAGAAAAGGAGGCAAAGGCACTATTGTTGGCCTTTTGTATCTTCTTTCTATCACTGTTTACCCTCATATAGAAAACACAAATGGAAACAACCTTCTAAATCACCAAAAGCAACCTATTTTTAACCAAGAAAGAAATTCATCTAACATCAACTAATCCATAAACTGAAACAAATCATATAAATACAAAAAAGAGGAGCTTGGCTTCTTGGATTGGTCCCTAACCCAAGAGCATTAGCCCTCTGAGGCAACTGAGTGCTAGCTCAATAAGAATCTCATCTTTATTATCAAAATAGTAATAGGATTACATGAAATTGTCACCAAAAGTAAGCTCGAAGTTGAGCAGAGCAAAACTGCAACAAAAATTTGACCCTAGTGAGGCCCTAGGCCTCTCTACTTATACAACTGAAGCTCCCAACAACTTCCTTAAAATCAGGGAGGCTTGGCTCCCAAAACTCGAGATAAACATAAGTTATCCTCCACTTGCTCGGCTACCTCCTAGTGCATTGATTTGGCTGTTTGTGCTCCGAGCTGCATGAAGGAGAACTCGAAGTGGGGAGTAATAAATGAGGGGTATTCACTCCTATAAATCTTCTCCTTTTTCCACTTCGAATTATTGCTGCCAATTGTCCATTGAATCTTTGACTTTGTTTTCAAAATTCAACAAAAATCTGCATTAAACACATATTAGACCTCATGGCATCATAACTAACCCAACTCACTCCATAAGCATAAATATAATAAAAAAACATGCAATAAGCTAAGAGAATAGTTGATTTAACTATGTCAGGAGGCAAAATGAGCCCATATAATTACCCATTTATGGGGCTCATCAGTGCTCAAACTATTGGAGGAGAAACTATTATATGCAAAAATCTCCAAATGTTTCTTTGGAGTACAAGAGGTGGAATATCTGGGTCATATTATATGTCATAAAGGTGTTAAGGTAGACCTTAGCAAAATTAAAACCATTAAGGAATGGAAAATCCCCACATCCATAAAGCATCTACGAGGATTTCTCGGTTGACAGGGTATTATCGCATGTTTGTTAAGAATTATGGGAGAATAGTAGCATCTCTAAGAACATTATTGAAGAAAGATGCATTCTCATGTACTCCAGAAGCAACAAAGGCCTTTGAACATGTTAAAGAGGCAATCTACCAAGCACTAATCTTAGCTACACCGGACTTCACAAAAACCTTTATTGTGGGATGTGATGCCTCAGGAAATGGAATTGGTGTTGTTTTAATGCAAGAAGAAAGACTCGTTTCTTTTGAAAGTCGTCCAATCAAATGAAAGTATTTACACAAAGCTATTTATGAGAAGAAAATGTTGGCAATACTACATGCACTTAAGAAATGGCGACCCTACCTAATGGGAAGACACTTCAAGGTAAAAATAGACGATGATAGTCTTAAATACTTTTTAGAACAAAGATTATCTTCAGAAGAGTAACAAAAATGGGTCACAAAGATGTTGGGCTATGACTTTGAAATCATTTACAAAAAACGGAAGCAAAATGTTGTGGCAGATGCACTCTCAAGAAAGGATGAGGATGTGGAAGTATTTGTTTGCTCCATTTCTATTATTCAACCAGATGGGATAAACGAAGAAAGGGACGAATGGAAGAATTACGAGGAAGTGTGGGCACTCATTCAAAAGATACAGTAAGATCCCAGTACATCTGATACATTTAGCTGGAAAAATGATTCGTTATGGTATAAGGATCAGTTATACCTATGTAAGAACTCCCAAATCAAACAAAAGATTCTCAGAGAATTGCACACCTCTCCATTAGGAGGGCACTCGGGATTTCTAAAAGCCTACCATAGGGTTACGCAGTATTTTTTTGGGATGGCCTTAAATCGGATATTCAAAATTTTGTGGCAGAATGTTTTGTTTGCCAACAAAATAAAGTTGAAACAATTAAGGCCCTAGGACTATTACAACCTTTATCAATTCCAAGCCAACATTGGGAGGAGGTTTCAATGGATATTATCATAGGTTTACCCATGTCCGAAGGAAAGAGTGTTATCATGGTGGTAGTTGAAAGACTTACCAAGTATGCACACTTTTGTACATTATCTCATCCATTTAAAGTGAGTACAGTTTCTATTTCATTTATGGAAACAATTCAAAATCTACATGGAAACCCAAATATTATTGTAAGCGACAGAGATCCCATTTTCACTGGAAATTTTTGGATAGAATCATTTTCTTGTCTTGGTACTTAGTTAGCTCATAGCTCATCTTATCATCCTCAATCTGATGGGAAAACTGAGATAGTAAACAAATTTTTGGAAGGATATCTTCATTGCTTTGTATATGATAAACAGACACAATGGGACAAATGTTTGCCTCTAGCTAAATGGTGGTATAACACTTCCTTCCATACTGCAACAAAAATGACCCCATTTATGGCACTTTATGGATATCATCCATCATTCATCACATAATATTTAAGAGAAAATTCTAAGGTTCAAGCAGTGGAAGATCACATCAAGCATCAACAACAAGTTCTCCAACTCTTAAAGGATAATCTCACCTTGGTGTAGAATAGAATGAAACATCAGGAATATAAACATCGCAGGGAAAGAAGTTTTGATGTAGGTGATTGGGTATTCCTATAGCTACAACCATATAAACTAATTTCCCTCAAGTAAACTAAGAAGGATAATAAATTATCACAAAAGTATTGTGGTCCATACAAGGTATTGCAAAAGATAGGTACTATGGCATACAAATTGGAGCTTCCTGCAGCTTCCCGAGTGCACCCAGTTTTCCATGTTTCATGCTTAAAGAAGGTTATAGGTGACAAGGTTCTAGTTCAAAAAATATTGCTAGAAGTTGATGAGGAAGGAAAAATCATATTGGAACCTGAAGAAATCAAAGAAACAAGAACTCGACAACTATGAAATCGATCAATTTCAGAGTATCTCATCAAGTGGAAGAACTTACCCTTTGAAGATTCCACATGGGAAGATGATAATTTTATATAGAAGCATCTAGAACTACTCAAGCGTTGAGGACAAAACTTTTTTGAAGGAGAGGGTCATGTTAGGTCCCTATAATACTAGTGATTCCCCCATTACTATTGTCATTGTATCCCTTATTGTTATTATTGTGCCCCATAGAATCCCACTATTGTTATTTTTGTGCCTTTATATTATTATTGTTAGGTCAGATTGGTTATATTGTGACCCCTTAGACTCCTATATATAGAAAGGAGGTTTTTTCATTTGTATCATCCAAGAATTGTTCATTTGTGTAATGTAAACGAGGTTGCCCCCTCGAAGAGGCTGAATTCTAAGGCATTGATCTATCTTTTCTATCTTTTTGTGAGCTGGTTTCATAACATGATCAATGATCTTATAATTTTCTTTCAACTCTTCAAATGTAGCATAACAAAGGGGTAAAGAGTTATCATGAATTTCTTTCAACACCTGAAATGTGGGATAACATAAGGGTAAAGGGTTACCATCAACATAATTTGCATTATTTTCTTGATGTTTAATGTCTAAAATATATGCATGCTCATCTGTTTCAATATTTTAATCCCGTTTTCATTGTTGTCATAAGTAACACACACATGGTGACTGTTTTCCTCAACTGGCTGAAATTTAACATCCTCTTGCTAATAACCTACCACTAGTTGTTGTTCTAAACTACTTTCAAATGAATACACAAAACAACTAGTTTCTAACTTCTGGTGATGTGATCCAACAACCTCTCCTTCTTCCATATTTGCTTGAAAAGGAGGTACCTTTTTTTGTCCACTAACAACAAGTTTATCTTGAAAAGTACATGTGTTCGTAAACTTTTCCATGGTTTTCATTAACGTCTCTAACTTAATATTTAATAAAGGAGGAAACTGCTCTTTAATTACTTTCCTTCTTTCAGCTTCCATTCTAGATATTTTACTCAATATGTTTATTTCCACATCAATGACAATTTTTTTCATGTCCTCCAAAGTGGAAGGGTTACTTTCTCTAAGATAATAGGCAATCTTAGCATCAAAACCACTAGGATAATGAATCATAGACAATCCTGGGGGAGGCCTTATATCAATAGGTATGGAATCATAAACACAATTAATTTTGGTTGAGAAATATTGGGTTGTCTCATCGGGCTACCTTTTTAGATTCCAATACTCATACATAATCTGAAAAGGGTTATTTCTAACCTCCCATCTATTAAGGAAAATATTTTGAAACTGTTGGAAATTAAGAATACTTCTAACTGTCAAACTTCTATATCATTTCCTAGTTTTTCCCAAAGGGCCTTGAGCAAACAACCTCAATTTGACATATTCATGATCGACTTCCTCCAAGTCAATGAAGTCAATGATTTTGTCTACATGTTTCCTTGCTATAATATTAGTTGTACCATCAAATTGAGGTAGCCTCTGATCATAGGTCTTTGGTAGCTCATGCAAAGGGAATGACATATTTAGTGATGAATACCGGACAATGGTCATAATTGAGGTCTGAGATGAATTTGTACTAGTTGGACAATGTTTTTTATTTGGATCTTGTTTGAGACAACCAATATTAAGATGAGATGCATTTGCAACTTCAAGAGAAGGATATACATTAAAAGAGAGGGGCTCATGTGCAGATTCGTCATCTTGATTTGGATTTAATAGACCAAAGAAAATCCTTAAGATACTTTCAAGAAAAGACAGAAGGCAATTGAAAAAACATAATACTATATCCTGAAGTAAATTCATGTCTAAATACTTGACTTTCGCATGTTGTCTTCCTATCTTTGTGTTGACAAGGCCTGTCCTTCTTTGAATCTGATTTGAAGTTTCTTGGAACTTGGTTTGTGAAGCCATTGAATTTGGATTCTTTGACAGTGGAGTCACCCTAAATTTTTTGAAGTTCTGGATACTTTGAATGTGGAGTCGCCAGGTGAATGATATAACCTTCTTGTGTCTGATCACTGTCCACCATCAGTAATTAGAGCTGGAACTTGATATTCTTTTTTGAGGAACTTTAAATGTTCATTCCCTATTAGGGTCACCACTATGTTAGCACTCTATAATTTTTTTGAGGTTGCAGAAGAAAACCACAAAGGTAACCACAAACCACTTTGGAAGCTTGGATCTAACCCTACCAGCTTTAGAGAGGGCTCTCTCTTTGAGATTTAAATTTGTTGTATTAGATATTAGGTTAGTTATGAAAGTTTAGGTTTGGTTTATGAATTGGTTTGGTTGGAATAGCAAGGAAAAATCCATTGGGAAATGGAGTCTACAAACTTAATGGGGATCTGTCTTAGACTTTCACAAGAGTTTCACAGGGCAAGGTAGCTGAACTAACTGGATCTTTTAGATTTAAATGAAACGCAATAGAAGAAAAGATATAGGTTCAATTGAAGTTAAAGAGAAATTAAGAATTCCTTAACATGATATCAAAGGAAAACATTGAAATTATCCACAACCAGAATCAGAGTGTATTTTTCAAAAAAATTTGTTCATCATTTTTTTGTAAGATAATTCAGATTAAGACAACATAAGCATGGAACGAAGGAATAAACACATAGATAGTGAAAAAAGCACTTAACAAAATAGCCCAACACATGAATCCTATGAAGAATGTCCTTTTCATTACTGATAAATCCACTGAGGCTTTAAAAATATACAATAGATTTCTTCTGTACAAAAACCAACCCATCTTACTTCAAATGATGAAGTATTTATACAAATCCTAATCTAAAAATATCTTGAAAAATATCAAGATTTGTTACAAATAATCTATACAAATATCTTGAAACATAATTCAAGATTTTATTACAAAAAGTATAAAAACAGACTAAATTGTTTAAAAAAATATCAGTTGGTTGAGTGCAGGTGTTGTTTCTGGGCATTCTGGTAGCAACTAGGCCTTTAAATGAGCGATGTTCTTTGTCTTGTTTGCATATGTGTTTTGTTGCCCCACTTTTCACTGCATTATGTTTGATGATTGTTGTGTTAAATATGTGATGTTATTCATCTTGTTGTCCTTTGTCCTTTTGCTTCTTATTGCTTAAAATGTGCGGAAAGTGTCCTCATTGTCCATTTGTTTGCTTCTGTTTTAGTTTCAACATTTCTCATTTTTACATTAATTTAGTTCCATTTATAGAACATTGGGAAATATGGGAATTATCATTAATGAGGAATGATTTTTAATCATAATATAACTGCAGCAAAGGAGGGATGATTCTCTGGGAATTCAATTATGATTTGCTTTAACCAATGAAAGGTAGGGGGGAACGATTCTTTCAAATCACAAATCTATGCACAAGAAGGGCCACGTGGAAGCTGGGGATTGGGGAAATAGATATACTTTCTGAATAGACATCCTTGGAAGAGTTGGTGCTTTATGGATGGAGGTCGAGTGATGAAGTGGAGGTGGAGCTGAGTTTGAAAAGTCAAAGGAAGATGCTTTTCAGGGGGGGGGTGCTACAATGATGTATGAGGGTGGGGGGTCTAAAGTATGGAGAGGATGACACGTAGTATTGAGTTAGAACCCCCCTTGAACAATTTCAAATGGAGCTTAGGGGGGTCCGAACTCTTCCACTACCATTTATTTGAGCGAATTTGGTCTGGACCATTGAGAGATGAAGGTTTTTTAACACACGTCTCTTTTTCTTATCGATATTGCAGTAGGGACAAGGCTTATAAAATACATTTTGCAATGCTTTTTCAAGGGAGTGGAGCTAAAGGTCTCTTTAAAGATAATATATAATATATCATATCTGGCCAGAGGATTTCGCCATATCGTAATCGCAGCAAAAGAGGGGCATAATCATTATTACATGGTGCTTTACCGCATATGCGAACCCGAAATAATTTCAATTACGATGTATAAAATATTGCATCCGACGGGACTTAAATACAAATCTGAACCCAAAAACTTTATAATATAGCATATAACCCTTCCGGGTCCAATCGGGCTTCGATCACATCTGAGTCGGAGCCGAAAACCTTTCAACTCTAGCCTATAAAATATCACAACTGTCTGAATTTATCGCGTCGTAATCGAAGAGGGTACATGGAAGTGGAACGATAGACCTGAACCCAGAAACCCTTTCAAATCCATTGTATGACATATCTCATCTGCCTAGCTTTCGACTGATCACAATCGGAGAGGGTACATGGGAGTGGAACGATAGCCCTGAACCTAGAAACCCTTTCAAATCCATTGTAAGACTTATCTCATCTGCCTAGCTTTCGACTGATCACAATCGGAGAGGGTACATGGGAGTAGAACGATTGACCCAGACCCGAAAACCCTTTCAAATCCATTGTATAACTTATTTCATACACCTAACTTTCGCCTAATTGTAATCACATTGCGTAGGGGACTGGTGGAGTTTGTTGACATATGGGAATTGTGATTGCGATTGCAATCGGTGGAATGAGAAAGATTAATAGGTGTTGACCATGGGATGGTGCAATATGTGATAAAACACGACTAGTGGGTTAGGGCCAATTCTATCAAGGAAATGCGATTGCAATTTCCCATGAGGCTTGGTGACACATTGCCTGCGGGTCCGGTTCATTACATAAATAAAGGGGAATGGGGAACACGGCTAGAGTTTAAGTATTTAAATGGATAAAGGCTAGAGTTTGTAAATGAAATGGAAATATGACTAAGGTTTGGGATTTGAAATAAAACAAAGGGAAATGGGTTAACGGCTATAGTATGGTTTGAGAATTAAATAATGGATTAAGGCTAGAGTTTATAATAAAACATGGAAATGTGGCTAGAGTTGGGTTTTATAACAAACGAAGGGATAATGGAATAAATCTATGAGGCGGTGATTATGTGGGTCCCGGCTAGAGTTAAAAATCATATGGCATATTCATAATGGGGAAAAGATTTTTCACAAAGGATAGATGCAAATATAATTTGAAACTGTAGCAGAAATAGTTCTCGGGCCTTTATCTACTTTTGAAGTTCAAGCTTCATTCTGGCCTATCTTTCAATCCAGGAGTCGGATTTGGGCACAGGATATATTGTTGGAAATATTCTTCTGAGCACTTTCTAATGAAAACACACGTAGTCTGATTTGATCCAAACACTGTCATGCAAAAAAAATCTCCTTAAATCCTAATACTTGGTGTCACCTTGGAAATAATTTGCAAGATGAAATATTATTTACAACATTTCAAATATAATAATGATCATCGATAATTAGGCGATCCTATAAAAATTATAGGACCCTAACAATATGTGTTCAGGTATGCTTACAAAAGCAACAATATTAGGTGTTGTTAATTTATTTCCTTTCTTTCCAAGTGACTTATTTATCATAATATAATTCTTATCATTAGTTACATGTTTCATAGGGATCGTATCATCTTTAGGTGCCTCCTACACACAATTCTCATTATCATGAAAATTATTTTACCTTTCATACATGACGAACATTTTTCCTTTCATCATATGTTGAGTCACCCTTTTTGTTGACACAGGGACCGATACTTTTATTGACCTACTCTCTTCTTCAACCCATATTTCCCTGAGCTCAAAACCATTTTCTTTTCATGTTTAAAATTAGAACCCTTGATCTATGTGACTAGAACCCTAGGGTTTCCAAATTGATTTTAGTTGAGTGAGGAGGAATGCTTTTATCTTTCATCATATTCTGAATCACCCATTTCGTTGACACAGGGACTGATACCTTTACTGGTGCACTCTTCTCAGACCCATATTTCCATGAGCTTGAAACCATTTTATTTCCATGTTTCAACGCCGACTTATGCTAGAGTTTTCAACTGTCAACTTGTTTTTCATTTAACGTTTCCCTACGGTTTGTGACTAGAACCCTAGGGTTTCTCAATTGATTTTTATTGATTGAGGATGAATTATTTTATCCGTCATCGTATTTTGCATCACCCTCTTTGTTGACATAGGGACTGATACCTTTATTGTTTCACTCTTCTTCGACCCATCTTTCCCTAATATTGAAACCATTTTCTTTTCATGTTTCAACTTATAACCCTTGGTTTACGTCAACTTCTACTACCTAGTTTCCAATTGTCAACTTGTTTTTCATTTAACTTTTCCCTAGGGTTTGTTACTAGAACCCCAGGGTTTTCAAATTGATTTTTATTGATTGTGGATGAATGATTTTATCTTTCATCATATTTTGCATCACCTTTTTTGTTGAAACAGGGACTGATACCTTTACTAGGGCGCTCTTCTTCGAACCATATTTCCCTGAACTCGAAACTCTTTTATTTCCATGTTTCAACTTATAACCCTTGGTCCATGTCAACTTCTGCTACATAGTTTCCAACTATTAACTTCTTTTTAATTTAGTTTTTTGCTAGGGTTTGTCACTAGAACCATAGGGTTTCAAAATTGATTTTTATTGACTAAGGATGCATTCTTTTATCTTTCATCATATTCTGCATCACCCTTTTTTTTGACACAAGGACTGATAACTTTACTGGTTCTCTCTTCTTCAACCCATCTTTCCCTGAGATAGAAACCATTTTCTTTTCATGTTTCAACTTATAACCCTTGGTCCATGTCAACTTTTGCTACCTAATTTCCAACTGTCCAGTTATTTTTCATTTAATTTTTCCCTAAGGCTTGTGACTAGAATCGTAGGGTTTCCAAATTGATTTTTATTGAGTGAGGAGGAATGATTTTACCTTTCATCATATTCTAAATCACCCTTTTTGTTGACACAAGGACCGATACCTTTACTATTGCACTCTTCTTCGACCCATCTTTCCCTGAGCTCGAAACCATTTTCTTTTCATGTTTCAACTTATAAGACCTGGTCCATGTCAACTTATTGTACCTAGTTGCCTACTATCAAATCATATCATGACCTTCCACTTATGGTTATTTCTTAAATAAACACGTGTAGATTTACTATTCACTTGTCTTATAATGATGATTCACTTGACTTATAAGTATATTTTATATTCCAATATGCATGGATGGAAATTGAATAGCCACATGAGGGAGAAGATGTGTCCCATCAAGATGATCAAATAGATGATGATCAAGATGTACCTTATGGACTTGATCAAACATTAGAGGAACATGTGCCCTATCAAGATAATCAATTATCATTAGGGGAACAACATATGCCATGTAAGGCTAATCAAATAATGGAGGAAGAATATTTTCCCTATCAAGTTGATACCCCATTGGAAGAATAAATTGTTTCCTCTCAAGTTGGCAAGATAATAGGGAGTTGCAGTGATTTTGAAAGGGGTGGACCATTTGCAGAAAATTCAGATGAAAGCACAATAGAGGACTTTGGGGAGCCTATCCCTACTTGCAGTCTTAGAGACCATGGCAATAACACCATTCAACAACATTTTGAGAAACATCCAGTTGTTGCACAAGCTCAAATACTACATGGGTTGATCAAACATAAGAAACTAAAACATGCCACAAATATTTTGGGTGTCCATAAAATGAAGAAGAGACATATGAATTTTGTTGATTTTTGGTAGCATCAGATGTGATCTGAGCCTCAAAATTTGCAGGGAGGCTAGGACACATGTATTACAAAATATCCAGAAATAGTTTTGGGAAATTCCACCTAGAGAAGGTTTTATTAAAATTATTAATTATTTTTAATGGATGGCTAAGTCTGAACTTAGGAAATTAAAATAATTAAAGGGTATTAATTAAACTAAGGGTGAAACTTCTAGAAGAAGACAAGGATGAAGCAAAAATTATCTGAGCCATTGATAATAATCTAATATGGACCGTTGGTTACTCAAGTAGAAGATTATAAGAAAAGGATTGATGGGTATTTGGAAGACACATTGAGGGAGAGATCATGATATTGATTTCTGAAGAGAGCAAAGCAACAATTGTCAGAGAAGTGATCGAGGTGATTTATTAGTGAGGAACAGGGATAGTTTTGAGAGGAAGTTTTCCTAATTCGCAGAGTACAGGGAAGAGATGGCAGAAAGATGTTTAGAGAGGCTGATGCACAGCCACACAAAGCTACATTGTGGTAGCACAGAGCTTCATAGGGAGTCCAAAGTTCTACTGAGGAACAGTTGGGATCAAGTGTCGGAGTCAGGGTATGAGACCGAGAGGAAAGAGGGCCAATGTTTCCAGCTAGAAGAGGATCAAAGGAAGTGCAACGCAGTCCCATCAGGTTTGATGCAATGACTACATGGGTGTGACACAGTACTGCACAGAGGTTGTACATATGCATCATAGAGGCGCATCTCTAGCGCAGATCTGTGTCGCTTTTCCAATGACAAGGTGAGACCATCTCACTAATTTTTGTCTAGTTAGATCTATGTATAGGATTTCCATTTTGGGCATCCAAATAATTGTACTAAGAAATTACTTCTTAATAGTACAAACCCTCAACTACTACAACAATTTTCCCACATTGGGTTTTTCCAGGGATATTGGTCCAAAAAATAACTGTCTCACTTGCGTGTGATATTTCTTTCTTTCTTAGATTCTGACTTCCGCATATTATTTAAGTTGTAAAGGTTGCAATTGTATTTATTTCAATGTTTACCATATAATATTGTAAATAACTTGATTTGGTAGGAGAAATATATTCAGTTCCTGCAGTAGTTATTCGGGGTTTCTTGATTTTTTACATGGTATCAGAATGCAGGTGAAGCAAGAGAGCAGACCGGAAGAGCCCAACACTAAAGAGAAGGAGGAAGATTGAAGTGCTACATAGGCAACAAATCAAATCCCCAGAGGGATTGCATAGTCCAATCTAGGAGGGAAATATTCTCAAGGAAAATATCTTGTTGAGTGAGTTGACAGAGAGGTAAGATTTCCAAATCGAGATTTTTCAACGATAAAAGGAGCAACGTATCAGGAGATTTAGCGGAGAGCAATTTTCTAGAAGATGGAAGGAAACAATATTTGTGGGAATGTCTTCCTCAGAGAATTCTTGGCCAGGGAATTTGATTTCTCATTTTTTGAGCAGCACTAGAGAGGAGTAGATCTACTAACTCTAGCAGGGAGAGTGTAGGCCAGCCCAACAACAATGCACAACAGAGAGGAGACAATTCGACATTTTTTTGGTAGAGATGGCAGCTAACGGGTTGAGAGATCAAGATCGTTTGAATGGAGCATCCAACTAGGTGATATGGAAGGCTAGGATCTCATGCCTTCTGAATGAGAATGATCTCAAGATGTATCCTGATAGTGTGGTAGTTGTACCTAGTGATGTAGATCCACTCAAGAAGTATAAGGATGAGATGGTGAAGGCCAAGCAGTTGATCCTCATTGGAGTGAGGGATCATGTTGTATGTCACATTTCTAGCAAAGGGATGACCAAATAGATGTGGGAAGCCTTGGCTACGCTATAACAAGGATCTTCTGAGCAGTGGAAGATGTACTTGGAGGAGAAGCTAAGATCAACAAGGATGGAGAAAGGGGAACACATTGAGGCATTCTTATCAAAGCTACAAGAAGTCTGAGATCAGTTGGCAGTTGTAGGATTAACACCTCAACCTAACGAAATGGTGAGGTTGGCCCTGAATTTAGTCTCTGAAGAATGGAAAGTATTTGTCTAGAGTATCCTTGGTAGAGAGAGATTGTTGGATTGGGAGGGAATGTGGGTTGCTCTTTAGCATGAAGAGATGAGGCAAGACTTAGTCAAGTGAAAACTTGATGGAAACAGCAACAGTGGGGCAGAGCCCAAGGAGGAGGAAGAGAATGCAGCCCTTGAATAAAAGGGGTAGACAGAGTAGTGGAAGAAGAAGAAAGATGTCTCAAAGATCAAATGTTTACAATGTGGTGAATTTGGTCACTACGCTATGCAGTGTCCTCTCAAGAAGAAGTACATGGATGAGAAATATGATTCGCAAGTTGCAACTGCAAAGATCGAGGAAGAGGAGTTTTCCATGATTGACATATACCTCCAGGGGAGGGGTGGGGTGATCTAGTACTGGAGTTTGAAAGAAATGCAGAAGGGAAGGATCCTTGAGGAGTCTACCTCTTGGATCAATACCTTGGTATGAGAGACCATATCAGAAGTAGCAAGATGGAAAAAAGTCAGTTGGTGCAGAGGAGTGTTGGAGTAATAGTTGTAGTGGCTAGGAGCACCATAGTCTGACCAACACAAAGCTAGTGTTGGCAGCAGTGGAGTTGGCATAGAAAAGAGTCAGCAGTAATGTAGTGGCTTCAGTGACAATGTAAAGACTAGCAGTAGTCAGAATTCTAGCAACAAATGCATCATGTTGAAAACCTTTGGTTCAATATTTTGGATGCTTTTCCATTGATGTTGCAAAAGTGGTAACAATAGGAGAGGGTTGCAGTGCAAATGCAGTGTTGGCAGTGGTAGGGCCAGCAACATCAAGGATGCATAATTTGTGTAGTAGATGGTGGGCAGTGATGTCAAAAATCAACAACATAGAGGGAGATGGTACAGAGAAGGGTGATGCTTTAACATGTTCCATTACTAGAGAACATTCCTCACTAAGAGGGAGTGTTGATTTCTGGTAGCATCGAATGTTCTCTAAGCCTCAAAATTTGTAGGGAGGCTAGGACACATGTATTACAGAATACTCAAAAATGGTTTTTGGAAATTCCACTCGGAGAAAGTTTTATTAAAATAATTAATTATTTTTAATGGATGCCTTAGTATAAAATTAGAAAATTAAAATAATTAAAGGGTATTAATTAGACTGAGGGTGAAACTTCTAGAATAAGATGAGGATCAAGCCAAAATGATCTAAGCCATTGATTAAAATCTAATTTGGGTCATTGGTTACTCAACGAGAATATTATAAGAAGAGTCTTGTTGGGCATTTGGAATACACATCGAGGGAGAGATCAAGAGATCGATTTATGAAGAGAGAAGCGCAACAGTTATCGAGAGAGTGATCAAGGTGATTTCTTGCAGTGAGGGGTAGGTATAGTTTTCAGAGGAAATTTTCCTAATCCATATAGTACAAGGAAGAGAGGGAAAACAGACATCCAAAGAGGCTAATGTAGAGCTACACTGTGGTAGTGCAGAGCTTCAGGGGGAGTCTAAAATTCTATTGGGTAGCAATCGAGATCAAGTGTTGGAGTTGGGTTGTGAGACCGAGAAGACAAAGGATTGAAGTTTTCAAGTAGTAGAGGATGAGAGGAGGTGCAGTGCAGTCCCAACAACAGTGACACACTGAATGCATGGGTGTGACATAGTACTATGCATAGACTACACAGAGGCAACACAAAATATCATCTCCAGCGCAAATCAATGTCGGATTTTCCAGTGATAGGGTGAGATCAGCTCACTTTTTTCTAGTTAGATCTATGTATAGGATTTATAGTTTGGGCATTCAAAGAATTATACTTAGAAATTACTGCTTAATAATACAATCCCTCAGTTTATGCATCGATTTTCGCACATTGGGTTTTTCCAGAGACATTGGTCCAAAAAAACCAGTGTCACTTGTGTGTGTAATTTCTTTCTTGCTCAGATTCTTGTTTCCACATATTATTTAAGTTGTGAAGGTTGCAATTGTATTTATTTTTATGTTTACTGTATACTATTGTAAATAACTTGATTTAGTAGGAGAAATATAATCATTTTTTGTAGTAGTGATTCGAGGTTTCTCAAATTTTCACAAATGTCATGGTAAATATATCAAAAGCATTCACTATGTTTGGAAAATCAAGTAAACTCGATGTTTGATCTACGCGCAAGGCAACTACAATTGCTATTTTTGCACCAAGTACATCAAGACAATAAAAGTTGACAACAATGTCAAAATTTCTCCATGTCTCGAGAAAAACCTTGTACAAGAATACCAAATTTAGTGTACATGTGAATGAAAACGATGAATCTACTTGTTGGGCTCTTATCACTAGGAAACCCTACCAAGACATTCTTACAACAAGAATTATAGCATTTGTGGTAGAGTTTGGGAAATACATTCCCATGCTATTCTAGATATAAAGAATGTCATACAACATTGCATAGCTAAAGGTGAGTATGTGGAACACACTAATCACATTGTAGAAGTGACAAAAGTTGCACTATTCGGGGAATTACAGGAAATAAATCACCATGTGAAGATATCCATAAGGAAGTTTCAAAAATTCAAGTCATGGTTTATTAGTACTAATACAATCCATGACACATGTTGTTGCCAATATCATGTTGAATTTCAGCTTCATTATGAAAATTTCAGGGAATTCAACAGGAAGAATTGTCATGATGACCCTCCTCCTGCTACAGTGTGTGATTTTGTTTCATCAATATTATGCAAAAGGGAGCCAAAAGAGTTGTATTATAAGAAAATATTTATAGGTGGGGGAAGATGCACTGAATGTGGTGATTTGGAATTATTCCATAGGAACTTTCTTATTGATCCCAATCAGTCTAGGATGTCATATGTCACCATCACATGGAAGCATTATGAGTATGTCATTGGAAATCAACCATCTTATTCAAATCTGGCGCCTAAGAGGATCAACTATGTTGAGGATGAGATTCCTATTTCACAATTCATGGGGGTGTTTATAACCATATCTATAATATATCAAATACTCGCATAGGTCCAAGTGGTAAGCATATGAATTTAAGGATTCTTTTGAAATATTTCACCCATGCAAAATCTTATTAGTGGTGAAATTTGTTGAGAATTACAATTTGCTTCTCATACATAGATACAACGAGAGTATTATCACTCATACCAAGTGTCCATATTAGTACATGTTCTGTATAGACATGCACAATTGAACATTGATGGTAGGGATATCATTGACGAGTCATGTGATGTGATTAACGAGTACCACTTTTACATCAATGATGATTGTGAGCATCACACAGTGTTCATGCAATGTTGATTTGATCTAATTTATGAATCATTAAAAAATAATGACATATCGTTTAGGAAGAATTGGATAAGGTCAAATGGTTGTGTAGATTAGTTCAAGTCAGTGCACACTTTTAATTGGTCGAGCCAAGTACACTAGAAGACAAAATTTCAACATACTTGGAGCTACTTTGAAACATGACGTGGAAAGGGTGAGCATGATAGTGCAAGTGCTTGTGTGAAGCAATAACTTAGGAGGTACCAAATGAGTCATGATGCAGATCGAATCAAATCATCACTAGAGGTGGTCAACTAGTGCAAATCCCATTTAGGACATGAAGGTCACAAATCTATAAGGCTTGTGTGTAGGTTCTTCTAGAATATTGAACTTGGCGATGTGAATAGATCCATTCCTTGGTATTGTAATATTGTAGAAGGAACAAGGGAATTACACTCAATGTGGAGCAAAGACATGGGGGAAATATTTGCCATCAAGACAAGAAAACTCACATGTTTTTGTGAGTTTTGCATTGGTGTTGATGGATGTAGACTTGATCACTGTGAAAAACATGGGTACATGAAAGGATGGAAATATGTCCCTCTTAATCCAAAGGGACCTCATCCAATTCCAATGTGGCAAGAGATGCATGATGAAGAGACCATCATTTCACTTGATCATGATTGAGTCTCTGATCTTGTAAGGGAAGGTATGTGGCCCATCTATCATTAAAAATTTCATCTATAAATTGAAATCTTGAACATATTTAACTAATACATATTTTGTATTTTGGTTGTAGGTGATGTTTTCATTGTCACTATCCTCGCAGGAAATGAAGATAACGTGGCCTACTATTTGATGCGATGCACACAGGTGAAAAGTAGGTTGGTGAGACCATGTGAAGATAGAAAATACACATACCAAATTGGTGACATGGTTGTGATGTGATATTTTTTGAAAAGGTTAAAAAATAGTCTGATCACATTATTTATAGATATTTTATGCCTAAATATATATCTTGTCAATATAGTCATCTAGTCATAGCATCTTGGATCAATCTCATAGAAATCAAAACAAAGAAAGGTGAACAAAGGAGATGGAAGATGATAGAATAAGACCATGAACATATGATGGATACTTTCATTCGTATAAGCCATTGGCCATATGAGTAGATGATGCGATTGAAAATACTTGAAGCTAAGTCTACAACAGTCAAGTGTAATATAATCTAGCATAAGAGATCTCAAATGTATGATTTTAGTAATCTATAAATGTGATAGTTCAAAACTCTTGTAATTTTGTAATTTTGAATAGAGAAATGTTCCCCTCATATCTAGTATGTATTCATAATGGTGTACACATATGTAATATAAGCTTTAGTTTTAAGAAAAGTCTTTCGGTAGAAATCACATAACAAAATTTTTCGGCCAACACGTTTCGAACCAACCAGTGTGGTTCATTATCAGGGCCAGGTGAAGAGGCAGACCATGGAAAAGGCTTAAATAGAGAGAAATGTAGAGACCATAATTTCAAGTAACGACTATTCAAAAAAAATAATATTTAAATTACCATATTAATTTATTAAAAACAAATATTATTAAGTAACGACTAATTTTCGGAAAACAATATTTAAATTAATTTATTAAAATCAAATAGTATTAAAAATTTATATTAATGGGAAATAATTGAAAAATATAACTAAAAGGAATAAATAAATCAAAGTCAATAATATCTAAATTTTGATATTAATTTATTAAAATCAAATATTATTAAGTAACGACTATATTAAATGACTAGTTTTTGAAAAATAATATTTAAATTTTTATTTTTATTTTTTTGTAAAATTGGTAGGACTACATCTTCATCATGTCTAACTTCTCACCCCGATCGGGGAGGGGGATGGCACAAGATTTGAACGCAAGACTTCCAATTTGGTGAGAGTACATTTCCACGGTCATTGCCAATTGAGCTACCCCAAGCAGACTTCTTTTGTAAGATTGGCAGGACTACACCTTCAACATGTCCAATATATCACCCCGATTGGGTAGGGAATTGAACTAGTGACTTCACATCATGGAGTACCTTAACATAACACCCAATCACTATCTATCCAAGACCCTATGGAAAATATTTAAATTAATTTATTAAAATAAAATATTATTAAATTTTTTATTAATGAGAAATAATCGAAAAATATAACTAACAAGAATAAAAAAATCAAAGTCAATAATATTTAAATTATGATATTAATTTATTAAAAACAAATATTATTAAGTAACGGCTATATTAAACGACTAGTTTTTGAAAAATAATATTTAAATTAATTTATTAAAATCAAATATTATTAAAAAATTCTATTAATGGGAAATAATCGAAAAATATAACTAACAAGAATAAAAAAATCAAGGTCAAACTCCAAACAAAGAGGGAAGTCAAAAAATAATAAAAAGGAGTCAAGACCCTAATTGAGACAAGATCATTTAATAAATGAAAATAATTAATGGAAAATAAATAAAATAAAACAAATATATATATATATATATATATATATATATATATATATATATATATATATATATATATATATATATATATATATATATATATATTCAAAGAAAAGTAATCAATAAATAAAACAGGGTCAACAATAAAATACAGGGTTGAGGCCCATTAAACAAATAACAAAAATACTAAAAGGAGTTAAGAACAAATAAGATGATAAAATACTTAAGAAAACACAAAGGATCAAGAATATAAACTCTAATGAAGAATAAAGCAACAACAAATACTATAAAAATAACACCAATACCTACAAAGATAAATAAACAAACAAAATAAACCCAAAAAGAAACCTAAAAAACTAGGAGGACAAGACAGGGACCCAACTTCTACTAATAATCCATCCATTGTCTCTATTCAAATTATTGGGTCTTTTTTCGATTTCCAAGGCCTCCCTCAATTTACGATGATCGAAATGACTAATCCTAGCAATGACTTGGGCTTCCTCAATGCATATGTGATGCTTAGATTTATCTGCGTGCTTTGCCAAAGTAGAGGAGCGAGTCCTGCCATGCTTGAATTCAATGGCAAGCTCACGAATCCTTTGATTAGTCGAGCAACCAATCTCACCAATGTAGGGAGTCCCACAAGAGCATGGTATCTACATAGCTCTCTATTTAAAGGTCTCTACATTGCTCTCTATTTAAGACTTTTCCATGGTCTACCTCTTCATCTGGTCCTGATGATGAACCACATTGGTTGGTTCGAAATGCGTTGGCCAAAAATTTTTGTTATGTGATTTCTACCGAAAGATTTTTCTTAATTCATTATGGATCATAGAAGCTTGAATTTAGAAGATTTAGTTTACTTGAGGTGCTTAGGTTTCTAAAGTACACCAAATTTCAAGGAAGTTTTATTTTTAGGGATAAGGTCCTTATGTGAACCCCATAGATCTATAATTTAATTAAAATTTAGAATCAATAGGGATTTAGATTTTAATAAAAAATTTCATCTTAAATTTTTTAAATCTCATATTAATAGTATTCATGTTGAGCATGCAATTTTTTTATAGATCTATATACATGTCATACATATTTGGTTTCTAGAAAATCCATTTCAGTATGTAACAACCAAGTTGATATATTATTTTACTTAAAATAGAAATTCAACAATCTAGGTTATGAACAACATTGAAATATATTTATGTTTAATAATAAATATATCATGTGTCATTTTTATATAAAACATGGAAATAATTATACACATGCTTCATATTGGAATGTAAAAAGTGATAACTATATATATATATATATATCTATATATATATATATATATATAGATATAGCGCTCTCTTATATAACCTCAAAAGAAATAAAATCAAACAAAACTTATTAGTAGTTTAGATCTTGACATCCAAATTAAAATCATTGTAATTTAACGTACATTGATTGTGCACTAAAAGACACTTTCTACAAGCCAATATGACAATTAAATTTTCTAATTTGTAAAATTTTACTTCTTGAATGTTCTTAATTGAAGGCCTTAAGATAAAAAAAATTGATTGAAATACTTGGATAGACAAGTAAATTTAGGAAAGTGAATAAAATTATAGAAACATGTCATTAATTGTTTAAATTAACATACATTGATTGCGCTAAAAGACACTTTCTACAAATTCAATATTAAATTGATGTACATGAGATATTTTAGTTCATTTTAAGTATTAAAGTGACTGGCATCATAGTAAGATTATACTTATTTCCTTATTCTATGAAACTAGAATTCAAAATTGTTATTTTGTAAAATTTTACGTCTTGGAAGTTCTTAATTGAATGTATTAAGTTAAGGAATTGATTGAAACATTTGATATCTAACTAAATTGAGGAAAGTTAATAAAATTATATAAAATTATCTAAAAACATATCATTAATTTTTCTTTGGTATATTAAATTCCAATACATAGGACTTATATCATGTGTTAAGACTAAGTTGTTGCATATGACCTCAAAAGAAATAAAATTTAATAAAACAAATTATTAGTTGAACATTACTAGTTGAAGACATATTTTAAAATGTATTTCAATCCTATGTGTGTATTTTAATTGAACCATGAACATATGTTTTAGTTCATTTTAAGTATCAAAATGACTTGCATCATAGTCTAAGATTGTATTTATTTTCTTGGTTTATTTCCTGAGAAGTCAAAATTGTTATCTTGTTAGCTATGTATGATAATAAACTACACATATGAAAATATATACAAATTACATTATACACATGAACATCCACAAACTGAAATAATAAGCATCCATAAACCGAAATAATGTTTGCACATCCATAAACTGCCCATGTATAAAAATATACAAAGTTTGTACATCACATGTGCATGTTCCCTATGAAATGGGCTAGAAAATATACGAATTATCTATGATCCACTCTATAAAGTATCACTTATAAAAATCTTATGTGTGTTCTGCTGCACAGAGTAAGCTTCCACAATCTGGTACTACAATATAAAACGTTCAAATTTAAATTAATTAAAACATTATTTGTACAAAATAAACAATCTAGAAAAAATTATTTTCAAGTGTGCATTTAAATAGTCCGCTACCCGTGACTTAGTCGAGTGCAAATGGAAGTCAGGTGGGATGGGGGTCTGAGCAATTTAGCTTTGGTGCTCCCCTTCCTGTGGCTTAATGTATCCACACCCAACATCCCACTCACATGTTCACATAACTACAACATAGACAACCCTCTACATCTGGGCCTGTGTACACAATGGCAAACAAAAATTATAATTAGTATACAAATGAATTAACATGCATACATGTAACTTAAAAAATGAAAATGTTGAAATCTTAAGAATAAAAAAATCCACCTCAAATGTTATTCCATGAGTTTTATTAGCTGGAGGTGGAGAATACTATGCCACATAAACATGCACTAGAGGAGGCTTCCATGTATTGTCAAATACCCCCTTAAATGAACTCAAAAGCTCATATGTGTAGTTGGGCTATACATGCATGTTATCATGAAATTATTAATATAAATGCAATCTTATACAAAATTATTAATATAAATAATGTAAAATTTTACGATAAGAGTCAAAGGTTTCATATATATGTATCTGCTCTCTGTCACATGGGATGTGCACCCTCCAAGTGTCATAAATGATATCATGACACATACGTGCATATGACAAATGTTTTTCATGCCCTAGACTCTTAAGATATGAATCACCATGTAATGCAATGGATGGGCCCCAAGGCAATGGAGGTGGTCCTCTCATCTCTCCACATAATGCGACATGTGCAATTACCAATGTCCTTTGCATGCTATCTCTAATGGTATGCCTAGTCTCAGCGCCAAGCTGTGAGAACGTCTCTGGATTTGTGGGTAATACCATGCTCCGAGATGTTTTTGGCAACAATTTCAGAGGTGATGATACATGTGAAGGGTCCCTACGAACCCCATCACATTCATAACTACATCCCAAACTGGGCCCATAAAACATAAATCTGGAGTTCGTGTAACCCAACCTCATATGTGGCACACTCTGGATATATATATGCTTTTCAAAGTAAATGGGGACATGGTCATGGTGTGGGAATTAGCCCCAAGATCCAGTGGATCGATCATAAATAAAAGGTGTCGTGTCAACATTCTTAGAATATTTTAGCGAAATCAGACTAACATGTCTAACATGACATTCTGAAGGGATGTCAAACAACTCCCCGCAAATATCAATGTTCTTAGTGGTGTCTTTCACTACCTTCCAAGTATGTGGGCCTCTGACCTCTAGCCTCCTAATCCTATGTATGGAATATAGGAGGTGGCTTTTTCGGCCTGCCCTTTGGTATGTCTCGATCAACCTATTGATGTTATTCGACATCAGAGAAAAACTACATCTAGTAGGTGAATTAGCAGGGATTTTATCCATCACTCATGTGATCCATGTCTATTTGGCCCTAACATCCTTAATTGTGATACTGGATATAACATCATTCCACAAAAGGATCGACATTGCGCTTTGATCCTCTTCTTCACCCTGCCGAGGGTTTGCAAATCATAAACATAATTTAATACATATATAACAAATTAGAAGAATAATAACATATACATTAAATTCAAACACATCAATTGAAGAGGATTTAAAAATTTAAGACAATTCCAAGACATTAACAAATAAACTTTAAAGAGGATTTAAAATGCAAGATGTATACCTGAACAGGTGAAGAAGGTCTACTATCTGTAGCAATGTCATCAACAGAGACAAAAACACCACCTTTGACACTCTGACTTGTGTCAGAGGGGGAATATATGAATGGAACAGACACTCTAGTATGCCTATGTGATCTAACCCTACCATGTATAATAGATCCTCCAACACTCTGATGGGCTGCGGTTGGGGGATTTATGGGAGATGGCTCTGCAAATTACATATAAAACATATAAACTAATCCAAGAAAAAAATGTTATCATAGAAAGAATGTTGACAAGAAAACCATTTATAAAATCAAGTAGAATAATCTAGGTTAAAGTCCTGAACTAAATAGAGTGTCTATTTTGATAAATTATCAACCAAAGTATTGAGTTCCATGTAAAGATGATAAAAAAAGGTGATTGAAAATCTAACTTGCACTTTTTCTCATTTATAAATGATTCATGTTATTCATAGAGCATAAATATGTAAATATATGTAAAAAATTGAAATAAACCTATTTGCAAAACTAATAAATTTCATGCCAAACAAATACTCCATAAGACAAGTTCTTATAATGTTTGATTTTAACATGGGACATGTACTAGGTGGAAGCACATGAAGACAATGTTTCTCATATGACACACTATATAATGAAACAATATGGTACAAATTAGAAAAGAGTAAAAATGCTTATATATTCACTTTAAATGCACTTTTCATCATGGATTTAATGTATCAATGGTTCATTGTTGAAACTTAAACTATCTATCTATATATATATATATATATATATATATATATATGCTATGTTGTGTTATATAGTTAAATAAAACTATATGAAGTGTAAGTTACAAAATCATTACTCAACTAATAAATCTAATAAGGGTGGGAACTAAGAGATATATAGTTGTCATGTATCATTATATTAAATAATTCTACAAATATGAGTAATGGAAATTTTAAGGAAAATTACAGTTTATAGATCAACTTGAATCTTAAAAAAGTTGTTGAACATCACCCATATTATGTTACTATGAAAAGAAAATTATGTTAAATAGTAATAAAACTATGTTGAATGTTATATATGTGTTTGTGTGTGTGAGAGAGAAAGAGATGTTATAACTATAACTATGTTATATATAGTTATAGTTATGTTGTATATATATAATAGTTATAGTTATGTTATACTTTACAACTATATATATATATATATAGTTGTAAAGTATTTTTGCTCTACCATGGGTATGACTTCCAACACTGACAAAACAAAAGTTATGATTATCAAATCCACGAAGGACACTTACACTAATTTTAAGTATGACAATAATAACTTGGAGGAAGTGTATTCTTACAACTACTTAGGAATTGATATTCATCACAAGCTCAATTGGAACCATACCATCGAGAAAAGGATTAATGGGGGGTGGAAAGCTTATTTTGGTCTTGAAAATAATTGTAAAACAGAAAACCTTGTAATGTGGGATAGAAAGAAGTTCCTCTTTGAAACTTTAGTCACTCCTGTTATCCTATATGGATGTGAGGTTTGGGGTTGTAGCCTATCTAGAGAATCCTGGAGAAAGATTGAGCAAATCCAGAAGCGTTTTATAACGTATAACCTGAAAATTAAAATCAATACACGTTATCCTATTCTCCTTATAGAAGTAGGTCTTTCCCCTATCGAGAGCCTAGCTATGATTAGGCTTTTTTTGTACAAGCACAAACTCAATCACATAGGAGATCATATACTTCGTAAGATAGCTTTAAATTCTAGCCAAAACCACCTAAGGCTCAAACGAGGGTGGTATAGAGACACGAGGGCCTAGTTAAACTATTGGGAGATCAACGAGAATGATGCATTGCAAAACATTAATAACATTAAAAATATTGTTACTTCTAAGTTCAAAGGAAAAATGTGGTGTGAAAAAGATTTAGCAGCTAAAAGAAAATTAAGTTATTATAAGAAGGTCATCAACCCTACTCTAGAAGTTCAAAAGTATCTCCCTATTCTAACTATCTCAAAGAAGAAAATTAATATAGCAAAGATTAGAACGAACTCTCATGAGCTCCATAGTGAAACAGGTCGTTGGGTAGTTCCTAAAACACCATGGATGGAAAGGATCTACCATCTTTGTGAGAATAGGAACATTGAGGATGAAAACCACTTCCTCTTAGAGTGCCCCACATACAACCACATTAGATTTCAGTTTCATAATCTTTGTCGCAATACTAACCTTCCTAGCCTTTTACAATGTCAAAATTATAATGAGCTCGGGAGGCTTCTCTCCAAGCTTTTTGAGCATAGGAATAAAATCTTAAATCAAACTAAATAATTTGTTTATTTAGGTCTGATAGACCAAAATTTGGTCTCAATGGACATTAACCATCATCATCATCATCATCATATCTATATATATATATATATATATATATATATATATATATATATATCTATATATATATATATATATATATATATCTATATATATATATATATATATATATATATCTATATATATCTATATATAAATATATATATATAGATATATATATATATATATATATATATATATATATATATATATATATATATATATATATATATATATATCTATATATATATATATATATATATATAATTTAATTAAAAAAAAGGAATGTTTTGGACTTTTAGTTTAGTCAATATTTTATTTAAGTACAATTAATTTTAAAAAACAAATTACTATATTTATTATTAAAAAATATTTATAATATAAATTTTTTTAAATTAAAAAAAAATTATTTTTTTTAATAGAGATTCACCATGAGCAACCATATTCATTATGTCAATTTAAAGCTCCTAATTTACTTATCTATTGGATTTCTAGAGTTTAATTGTTTTCTATTTTGAAATTTTTTTGGGCATATTTCTCATCAAATTTGTTCAAAATTTAAAATGCATTTTTAATTGAAAAAAATTATTTTTTTGAAAAAATATTTCACTATAATCCTAAAAAGAACTTTAAAACATAAAATAGTTAAAAATAGAATATACCACAAAAAATATTTATAATAAACATGTTAATATTGCCGATAAAATAAATAAAATTAAAATTAAAACCTAAGTTATAAAATTTTTGTGCTTTTAAATGGTTTTCTTGGTGGTTTTTTGTGGATTTCATGGTAATTTTCATGATTTTTTTTTGTAGTTTTTGTATGCTATTTTTTTTTCAAATTAATTTATTTTATTTACAGAAAAAATTAAATAAAAGAGAAAAAAAAGATAAGAAACCTATCTAATCTTGAGTCTCAGGGTCAGTGGAGGGGTTGATAGGTAGCTGTATTGAGTTCCTCCATCTTAGTCGAGCTTAGAAATCTTCTGTCAAATTCCTTTTCCTCTTGCCATCCAAGAAAAATGACTTGCACGGGTTGCGGCCAGGGTATTTGAATTAGAAATAACACTTGATTGATTCATAACTCTCGATCGAGTTGTTAACTCAAGTTATAAACAACTCGATCAAGAGTTTGGTTAAACACTCTATCAAGCTATTTTAAGTGCCTCAAAAGCTCCATTGAGAACTTATAAATTGCTCGATTGAGCATCTGTTTTTTTAGCAAAACACACCCTCATTTCACCAAAAACGTGTAACCCAACTCCATGCTTTGACCCACTAGCAACATGAAGTGAACTACCACAATCACTTGTTTACAACTTGCAATAATCCTTAATCAAAACTGATTCATGCATATAAGTTTTATATTTAGCCATACAATACTAACTAACCAATGCTACCAACCATTTTAAATTCAACCATGACAGGACTTAAACATATTTTAGCCATTACAGTCTTGACTTAGTGTTTATAAGTGACTTCTAAAGGGATTATTTCAATGTATTTTAAAACAACCTATTGTCCTCTTCAATGACAACCCCCACCTTTTACAATCATGCATTCATTCTTTATAAGCAGTGCATTGTAACTTTAGTGATGTTCTTTAAATAGACCCTAATCATTATTGTAATAGTATGCATGTAAGGGTTGGAAATTGATCCTCACTATCACTAGTTAGTGCTCATGATATTTTTTCATAAATGCAATAGCATTTTTAGTATCTTTATCTGCATAAAGATTCAAATGTCATGAGTACAATTTAAAGTAGACGTTATCTCTTACTATCCTTCAGTGTGGTTATTAAAATTCATCATATATATCATGTCAATATATTCTACTACATATATCATTATGTATTTTTGTTCAATCATACTTGAGTTGATGCCCACTAGCATCATACATCTACTTCTTTTTCACTTAACAGATTCCCAAAAGGCACCAGTGCTGCAACATTTTTCTGTGATACCATTTGGAACATCCCTTGGTAACCTTGTGTAAAAACACATAGGATTAGAATTTTTTTACAGAATTGACAAATGTGTAAGTTTCTAAATTAATATTCCATATTCCTTCATTGACCACTAGATAAAATATTCATCATTTCATAGGGTAACTTTAGTAAAAGAATAATAAGTTTCATAACATAACAAACATTTTTGTAGCATATTAACATAAGCTTCATGTTGTAACCTTGCTTCATTATCATGGTTCTTTTACTTACATTAGTCATTCACATATTTGATATTGTAAGTGTTATTGTCATGTGAGGAAGGAATAACATTAAAATTTCACAAAAGGAAAACACATCATTAAACAGTGATATACCCTGGAAACCCTGTAGGGTGAAAACCAACAAACATTTATTTTTTATTAAATTCTCGTGAGGGTGTTCACCCCTCATTCAATTGCTATAAGTGAGTCCATCCCTTAACCATTTTCATAAAATATTACAGAGTGATGCAGGAGCATCCAGCTCGCCATGACCGGGTGAAGTCTCAGCCAGGTTTGAAAGTTGTTGATCATCTGGATTGTTTTTTTTCTAGAGTCATCAGGTAGTTTCTTTTAATTAATTTTTTTTACTAACAGAGTTGGTGTGTTAGGTTACAATTAATTAGACATTTAGAATTACTATGGACTGAACAGTAAATAGGAAATGGTTTGTTAATTTAAGGGGGAGATGACAAACTACTTAGTTAAGTTCTGTAGAATCAAACAAGTAGTAGTTATTAACCATAATAAATTCGTTTAACTGAACCCTATGGCAGTTTTAATTAACTACAAATCAACTGTAACAGAGAGATATAAAAACAGAGATGTAATACGAAGTGAGGGTTCCGCAAATTCGAATTGAAGAAATAAAAAGAAAAAACATTACAGAGACAGATCTCTACCGCCATTATCCATCTAAAAATATTGTTTATTGTGCATTACTGTAGCTTAATAAATGTTTTTTTCAACAAATTGATAAATGATAAACTGAGAAAGATCACGGACAGCGTGGTCCCATTGTTGATAGACAGACAACTTGTTTCCAACCTGGACGAACATTCACACACAGTATAGTGAACAATAGAAAGGGAAAGATGGCCCGAGAATAGAACAAGACCACAAGACACAGGAGACAACAATATACAGAAGACGACCAAACACAGAGGTACTTTCATTACACATTTTCGTGTTCATTGTGAATCGAATATCATCTGCTAAAAATTCTATCAATTATATTGTCAAACGGAACATATGCATCGTGGATTCTTATTTCCATAGAATAAATAAATCAAGTGCGTGACTGTAACTGACATTAAGGGTGAAACCCTTGACAAGGGTTTACATATAAACATAAATATTCTTTCTACTCAACGACCGTGTAAACAACCCAGTACAACTACCGGCAGAGGCAAACCACAGATGAGTTTCAACTACAGACAACTATGACAACCCATGGCCGCTGACCTACAGGAATATTAATATAACGGGAGCTTGAACATTTAGGGCCCACCGATAAGTTCTTTCCTGTGGATAGGAAACGGAGAGCTGCATACTCAAGTCAAAATCACAGACCTGTAGCAGAAAACCCTGAAGGTTAATATACATGCATGTCACAAGAAAATAAGCCGGGGAAAATAAACCTGTACAAGCCAGAAGGACTGTTGTAGCTTACTTAAGCAGACAGAGCTGGGTTCAAGAAGCAGAACCATCGCATATGAACTTGTAAGGCTACAAACCAAAGGAGCGATGTTGGTAAGCAACGATTCTAGAATAAGGATAATTTGAAGCATGGAAGGGTATCATTACCTATTCAAGCCGTCGAACGACCACCGAAGTTTCCCCTGAGTCCAAAACAACCATTAGATTCATGAGACAGAGATTGACAAGCAGCGGAAGATACAAGTGGGTTACACCAGAGTAGAAAGAGCAATAACCTGAGGCAATTCCCTGACGGGTCGAAAATTTAACAATACAGTTACAGTCGAAATCATAGCAACCAGGAACTCACCAGAGGAAACAAAGTCAAATAAGCACCATAGAGCCAGAGCAGCGCCAGAACACCGGGTAAGAACGTCCATGAGTTTACAGCCGAGCCGAGTGGAGTAACAGACGTTCACAACCTTTACCAGAGACACACCGGAAAACACCACAGTTAACAAAGCAGCGACTACTCGACAGAAACCCTCACCGAACCCTCCGGCAGAAGAACAATCCAGAATAGCCAAAATACCAAGTGATAGGGACTAAGAGTGAGGCGGGAACCAAGCCCGAGGCATAAGGGTGATCATTAAATGCAATATTAACTCACAACTTCAATCAACAGCGAAAATATCCATGGACGATCTCCACACAAACATAACCATTCAGCATTAGGGAGCACATCATACCTTGCGGTCACATGGAACAGTGGGCCAGTGTGGCTGGGTTACATCAGAGTGGTATCAGAGCTTTAAGTTGACTGAGAATATGGAAGTAGGGTGACGAGGACGAGGCCGAGGTGCTCGCAGATTGGTAGATGAAGGGTTACGAGAGGAAATCAGAATCCTTGCTGCCCAATTGGAAGCAGTAGAGGCAGGTAGGAGGAGAGATCCAGAAATGGGCGATGTCAGCGAAGAGGAAGTGGAAGTAGCAGCAGATGGACCAGAGGGAGAATCCGCAGAGGTGAAACTGCTGAGGTCTGTTTTACTAGCAAGTAGTAAACCAAAACCAGAACTCCCGATGTACGACGGTAGCCTGTCTATCGATGTTTTGTTGGATTGGATTAGCGAGATGGACAAGTACTTTGAGTGTGAAGAAGTTAGCGAAGACTGTAGAGTCAAATTTTCGGTAATGAAACTAAAGGGACATGCAGCCCTATGGTGGGACACTGTCCAGAGTGAGAGGAAGAGATTGAACAAGGTGTCGATTAAAACTTGGTCAAGAATGGTGGCCAAGTTAAAGGGGAGATTTCTACCAAGGGACTATCAAATTGCATTACACAGGCAGGTACAGAATTTGAGACAGAAAGGATTGACCGTAAAAGAGTACACGGAGGAACTCTACCGAGAGAATTTGCGAGCCGGATATACCGAAGATACCGCAGAAAGGACAGCCAGGTATGTTAATGGGCTGAGGATGGAAATTCTAGATGAAATAAGTATTTTATCCCCAAATAATACCGAGGAGGCATATCAGAGCGCAATAAAGGCAGAGGAAAAAATTACCAGAAGGCAGAACGCCCGGAGAGGACGAGGAGCCAACAGAGGGAAAGGCCAATCCTATGGCAGGGGCCGGACTGCTAACAGTAGTGAGGAAACTAGCAGTTCGAAAACATCAGGAACAACAGATAGAGGAGACAGTACGAGGGGTGGCAGATCGTCCCAGCGCGGCAGAGGGAATGGGCGAGGAAGAGGGGCTGGTTATCAATGTTATAGATGTCATAAGTGGGGCCACCGCTCGTTTGAGTGTCCAGAGGCAGACCGAGCTGGACAACGGGGTGCATATGTGGCATAGCCAGAGGAAATAGCAACACTCCCTCAGGAGGCGGAGAATGCTCCAGAGACAGGAGAAGCTTTGGTGCTGCATAAAGTGCTATTGAAACTAGTCAATGAGGACACTGAACAGACATAGTGGAAAGCTCTGTTCAGGACAATTTTCAAATCACGAGGTAAGTGTTGGAAATTAATAATTGACAGCGGGAGTACCGACAATTTGGTATCCACGGAAATGGTGGAAAAACTAGATTTGAAATGCTTAAATCATCCCAATCCATATAGAGTTTCATGGCTGCAAAAGGGCCACCAATTGCTGGTGGATGAACAAAGCGAGGTCGAGTTTCAGATAGGCAGATATAAGGACAAAATGTTTGTGACATCATGCCAATGGATGTATGTCACATATTATTAGGCAGACCGTGGCAATACGATAGGAAAGTGACACATGATGGAGTGATGAATTGTTATAAATTCGAGAAGGATGGAATCAAGCATACGCTTGTACCTATCAAAGAAGAGAAAGGAGAAGTTGAAACAGGTGAAAGCAGAGCATTGTTGGTGGGTGGAAAATAGTTTTAGTGAGGTAGGTTATGCAGTGATCAAGAAAGCCAGGACAGTTCTGTTGCACACGGAAATAACAGACTTGCCCATAGAGATTCAACAAATGTTAGAAGAGTTTGCAGACATAGTTGTAGATGACTTGCCAGACAAGTTGCCCCCCAAGCGGAGCATTAGTCACCACATCGATTTCATACCCGGAGCTAGTTTGCCGAATAAAGCAGCATACCGAATGAGCCCTAAGGATAATGAAGAAATTAGAAAACAGGTGCAAGAACTGTTGGACAAGGGTTTGATAAGGGAGAGCTTAAGCCCTTGTGTTGTACCAACAGTCCTCGCTCCCAAAAAAGGAGGGGAATGGCGGATGTGCACCGACTCAAAGGCCATTAATAAAATTACCATCCGGTACAAATTTTCGTTACCGCGAATGGATGATATGATGGACTGTTTAAGCGGGGCAGCTTATTTCTCAAAAATAGATTTGAAAAGCGGATACCATCAGATTCGGATACGAGAGGGGGATGAGTGGAAGACGGCCTTTAAGACAAATGAAGGGTTGTACGAGTGGCTGGTCATGCCATTTGGGCTGAGCAATGCGCCCAACACATTCATGAGGCTCATGAACGAGATGCTGAAGGAGTATATTGGGAAGTTTGTGATAGTTTACTTGGATGACATTCTTATTTTCAGTAGAACGAAAGAAGAACACCTTCAACATGTGCGTAAGGTGCTGGAGAAATTACAGCAGAACAAACTGCTGATAAACTTGAAGAAATGTACTTTTCTGCAGAAGGAATTAATTTACTTGGGGTTTGTGGTAGCAGAAAATGAACTGAAGATGGATCCGGAGAAGATAGCGGCAATAGTAAATTGGCCGTCTCCGAAAAATCTATTTGAAGTACGTAGTTTTCATGGATTGGCAAGTTTTTATAGGAAGTTCATTAAGAATTTCAGTGAAATTTGTGCACCCATGTTAGATACCATCAAAAAGGCCAGCCAACCTTTTTGGTGGATAGAAGCAGCCAAGAAAAGTTTCCAGTTGTTGAAGAAGAAGATTGTTGAGATGCCAATCCTAAGGCTACCAGACTTCCAGAAATTGTTTCAGGTACGTTGTGACGCTAGTGGGACAGCAATTGGGGCTGTTCTCGGTCAGGAGGACAATCCGATGGCATTCTTCAATGAGAAACTAAACAAGAGTAGGTAGAAATACTCATCATATGATAAAGAGTTTTATGCTGTTGTACAGGCATTAAAACACTGGAGGCATTATTTATTGGGGAACAAATTCGTGCTATTTTTGGATAATTCTACAACAATATGTAATGCATCAGCACAAACTCAACCACAAACATGCCAAATGGGTAGAGTATTTGCAGACTTTTAATTTCGTACTGAAGCACATTAGTGGGAAAGAAAATAAGGTGGCGGATGCATTGAGTAGGAAGGATTTAATTTTGCAGGAAATCACTATACAGGTGCTGGGTTTTTATCACTTACGAGATCTATACCAAACAGACACAGATTTCAGAGAAGCCTATGAGGCGTGCCAGAACCCTTTGGTGAGGAGCAACAGTCCTTGGTTGGACTACAATTTACAGGAAAAGTTGTTGTTTAAAGGAGGACAACTGTGCATACCTGACTGCTCGATGAGGGAGAATATTATTCGCGAGAAACATAGTGGAGGATTGGCCAGACACTTCGGCATGGATAAGACCCTCGAGCAGCTTAATCACTTTTATTTTTGGCCAAAAATGCGACGAGATGTACAATGTTTTGTGACCAAATGCAAGGTGTGCCAATTGGCAAAGGGGCACAGCCAGAACACAGGACTGTATGCACCGTTACCCGTCCCAAGTAGGCCGTGGGATTCCATTAGTTTGGATTTTGTCTTAGGTCTGCCGAAGACACAGCGAGGATATCATTTAGTAATGGTAGTGATGGACAGGTTCTCAAAAATGGCACATTTTATTCCTTGCCGGAAAACCAGTGACGCCACCCACGTGGCCCACTTGTTTTTCAATGAATTGTCAGGTTACATGGACTGCCCAAATCCATCCTTTCAAATGGAGACGTGAAATTCACGGGACACTTTTGGTGTACCTTATGGAAGAAAATGGACACACAAATAAGCTACAGTTCTGCATATCACCCGCAAACCGACGGGCAGACTGAAGTTGTAAACAGAAGTCTGGGAAACCTGTTACGTAGCCTAGTCGGAGAGAATTCACGGATGTGGGACCGGGTGCTAGCACAGGCAGAGTTTGTTGGGTCCCTATAATACTAGTGATTACCCCATTACTATTGTAGTTATACCCCTTATTTATATTGATGTACCCATGTAGTGCCCATATTGTTACTATTGTGCCACATAGAAGCCCACTATTGTTATTGTTGTGCCCTACAATATTATTGTTATGTAGGCTTTGATTGTATTGGGACCACTTAGACTCCTATATATAGAAAGGAGGTATTTTCATTTGTATCATCCAAGAATTGTTCATTTATGTAATGTAAAGGAGGTTGCCCCCTCGAAGAGGCTGAATTCTAAGGCGTGGATCTCTCTTTTCTATCTTTTTGTGAGCTGGTTTCATAACATTTGGTATCAGAGCTTTGGATTCTAGGGTTTCGCTGCTCCAAACAGGCCATCGTGGAATTTTCGCTATAACTTTGTTTCTGTGACGTTTTAGAAGTCGCAAAAAAAAACCCATTTGAGAAGAATTGGCGCTGAACCTTGGGTCTGAATTTCAAAACTTTTCTCACGATATTTTCGGAGATATGATCTGAGGAAGTTGGTCTTTTTGTAGACTCCTGAATTACATTCAAAACAGGTGACCTGGGGAAATTCATCATAACTCTCTCTCTGAGGATCGGATTGAAATTTCGTAAAAAGGTACATAAATCGGACGGATGGTAGTTTCTTGTGGGTGAGTTTCAGATTCAAAGGTTGAAACAGTGACTCATGGCACGTCGTACAAGTTCGCTCTATTGAACCAGTCTAAAAGCAAGTCACTGTGGGAGATTTCACATAACTCTTCCTTGGAGAATCCAATTTGGCTCAGACTTGTGGCATTGGAAAGAGGACGCAGAAGGCTACTACAGATAGCAATTTCAGAACTGGATGATCCGAAATCACAGAGATACATCAGATTCAATATCAGGCCTCTATAAAGTGAAAAAAGGTGTGTAGTTTTTTTTTAAATTTTTGTGTAAGCTTGGTTTAACGGAATTCAAAGGGCATAGTAAAGCATTATTATCGGTAACTGATGCCCCGAGGAAAGAAAATGCAAACACCTAGTAAGGAACCTGAAAGCTCTAGCATGACTCATGAAGAAGAGGAAGAAATGCTACATGATATATCAAAATTACAAGAACAAGTGCAACAAATGTCACGCTCACAAAAGCTAACAGAAGCTAAGATAAGTGGCATGGAATCTAAGGTAAATGGCATGGAATCTAAGATAAAGGGCATGGATGATAAGATGGATGAATTGAAGGAGTTGCTACAAGAAAGGGTCACTAATGGTGAAAAGGTAGTAAAGGAAACTCATGATGAGAACAAAAGAAATGTTAATCATGATTCCATAGACTCTAATGTTGGATCGAAGACTCACCATGTTCCAAAAATCGATATGAGGAAGTTTGATGGCAAGGATCCCGCCACATGGATATTACAGATGGAGCAATTCTTCGATCTCAATAATGTGCAAAACACACAAAAGGTACGTATGGCAACTTTATATTTGGAACCAAATCAGTTTGTATGGTATCAATGGCTTTGTTCTCGTAAAAAATTTATCACTTGGGCAATTTTTACGGAAGAATTGATAGCACATTATGAGGATACAAAAAGCAACACTTTTTTTAGCCAATTGATAAGTCTCAAACAAAAGGGTTCAATAATGGAGCACATTGAGGAGTTCCAAAAATTGAACATAAGGGTAAAAGATATTCCAGAGGAGCATAGGATTGATGTGTTCATAGGGTCTTTAAAGGATAATATCCAACATGATGTGCGCCTTTGGGAACCTGATTCATTAGAGAAGGCATTCAGGTTAGCAAGAAAAATGGAAAGCAAAATTATGGCAACTAGGAAGCATACCATTCACAACTATAAAGATGGAAGTGTTGTTGCCCATAGTCTTCCACAACCTACAAGGTTGACACCACAACAATTGGAAGAAAAAAGAGCAAAAGGGCTTTGTTACAATTGTGATAGCAAATACACAAAAGGTCATAAGTGTGCTGAGAAGAAATTATTCTACATAGATTGTGAAGAGGAAGAAGAAAAGGAGCAAGAAAGGTCAAAAGAAGAGGATATATTCCAGGAACAAAGCCTAGATGAAGAACAAATAAATCCGACCATATCTTGTAATGCATTGGCAGGAATTACCACTCCTCAAACCATCAAGATAGAAGGACAAATCAAGAAGAAAAAGGTAATAGTGTTGATTGATTCAGGAAGCACCCACAATTTTATTCATTGTAGGGTAGCAAAAGAATTGAATTGCTTCCTATATCCAGCACCAGAGTGTCAAGTGATGATTGCAAATGGAGGAACAATAAATTGCTCTGGAAAGTGCCATAATATCAAGCTATCCATGGGAGAATATGTATTGACTAGCCCAATGCTTTCCATTCCAATGGGAGGTGCTGATGTTGTACTAGGAGTCCAATGGCTACAATCCTTGGGTACAATAGCTTTTAATTTTCAAGAACTTTTCATGAAATTTTCTGTGGAAGGAAAGGAAGTTGAATTAAGGGGTATTGCAGGGAAACCAGGAAAGATAATCAGCTCTAATGGTATGACAAAGCTTCTAAAAAAGGAGCAAAGAGGTGTAATTGCACAATTATGTTCGCTAGATGTTTCCACATTGGAATCATCTATTTCTCCAGATCTCCAAAAAGTCCTGGACAATCATTCCAAGGTATTTGAGACTCCCAAAGGTCTCCCACCTATGCGTGATCATGATCATGCTATTCATCTGATTCCAGGAAGTGTTCCTCCAAACATCAGGCCGTACAGATATCCCTATGTCCAAAAAAGTGAAATTGAACGTATGGTTGCAGAAATGCTAGAGGCTGGTATAATTCAACCGAGTCAAAGTTCTTTCTCTGCTCCAGTAGTATTGGTGCACAAGAAGGATGGATCATGGCGCATGTGTCCGGATTATAGGGAGCTCAACAAGCTCACTATTAAAGATAAGTTCCCCATTCCTGTCATTGATGAATTACTGGATGAATTGCATGGATCAATTTACTTCACCAAGTTGGATCTTCGTTCAGGATATCATCAAATCAGAATGAAGATTGAAGACATTCCGAAAACGGCATTTAGAACTCATGAGGGTCATTATGAATTTTTGGTCATGCCTTTTGGCCTTACCAATGCACCTTCAACATTTCAAGGTTTGATGAATTCAATTTTCAAACCATTCCTTAGAAAATTTGTGTTAGTATTTTTTGATGATATACTAATCTACAGCAAGTCTTGGAAGGATCATGTTGAACATGTTGACAGGGTGCTACAACTATTGGAGGAGAAACAATTATATGCAAAAAGATCCAAATGTTTCTTTGGAGTCCAGGAGGTGGAATATTTGGGTCATATTGTATCTCATGAAGGAGTTAAGGTAGACCCTAGCAAAATTAAAGCCATTAAGGAATGGAAAATCCCCACATCCATAAAGCATCTGCGAGATTTCTTGGGTTGACAGGGTATTATCGCAAGTTTGTTAAGAATTATGGGAGAATAGCAGCACCTCTAACAACATTATTGAAGAAAGATGCATTTTCATGGACTCCGGAAGCAACAAAGGCCTTTGAACATCTTAAAGAGGCAATGTGCCAAGCACCGGTCTTAGCTACACCGGACTTCACAAAAACCTTTATTGTGGAATGTGATGCTTCAGGAAATGGAATTGGTGCTGTTCTAATGCAAGATGAAAGACCCATTGCTTTTGAAAGTCGTCCAATCAAGGGAAAGTTTTTAAGAAAAGCTATTTATGAGAAGGAAATGTTGGCAATACTCCATGCACTTAAGAAATGGCGACCCTACCTAATGGGAAGACACTTCAAGGTAAAAACGGATCATGATAGCCTTAAATACTTTTTAGAACAAAGATTATCCTCTGAAGAGCAACAAAAGTGGGTCACAAAGATGTTGGGTTATGACTTTGAAATCATCTACAAAAAAGGGAAGCAAAATGTGGTGGCAGATGCACTCTCAAGAAAGGATGAGGATGTGGAAGCATTGTTGTGCGCCATTTCTATTATCCAACCAGATTGGATAAATGAAGCAAGGGAGGAATGGAAGAATGACGAAGAAGTGTGGGCACTTATTCGAAAGCTACAACAAGATTCCAGTACGTCTGATACATTTAGCTGGAAAAATGATTCGTTATGGTACAAAGATCGCTTATACCTCTGTAAGAATTCCCAGCTAAAACAAAAGATTCTTATGGAATTGCACACTTCTCCCTTAGGAGGGCACTCAGGATTTTTAAAAACTTACCACAGGGTTAAGAAGGAATTTTTTTGGGATGGCCTTAAATCAGATATTCAAAAGTTTGTGGCAGAATGTTTGGTTTGCCAGCAAAATAAAGTTGAAACAATTAAGACACCGGGTCTATTACAACCTTTATCCATTCCAAGCCAACGTTGGGAGGAGGTTTCAATGGATTTTATCACAGGTTTACCCAAGTCTGAGGGAAAGAGTGTCATCATGGTGGTAGTTGACAGACTTACCAAGTATGCACACTTTTGTGCATTATCACATCCATTTAAAGCCAGTACAGTTTCTACTGCATTTATGGAAACAATTCAAAAGCTACATGGAAACCCAAAGATTATTGTAAGTGACAGAGATCCCATTTTCACTGGAAATTTTTGGACAGAATTATTTTCTTGTCTTGGTACTCAGTTAGCTCATAGCTCATCTTATCATCCTCAATCTGATGGGCAAACTGAGATAGTAAACAAATGTTTGGAAGGATATCTTCGTTGCTTTGTATCTGATAAACAGACACAATGGGTCAAATGGTTGCCTCTGGCTGAATGGTGGTATAACACTTCCTTTCATACAGCAACAAAAATGACCCCATTTATGGCACTTTATGGGTATCAACCACCATCCATCACATCATATTTAAGAGAAAATTCTAAGGTTCAGGCAGTGGAACATCACATCGAACATCAACAACAAGTCCTCCAACTCTTAAAGGATAACCCTGTGTTGGCACAGAATAGAATGAAACAACAGGCAGATCAACATCGCAGTGAAAGAAGTTTTGATGTAGGTGATTGGGTATTCCTACGGCTACAACCATATAAGCAAATGTCCCTCAAGCAAGCTAAGAAGGATAATAAATTATCACCAAAGTATTATGGTCCGTACAAGGTGTTGCAAAAGATTGGTACTATGGCATACAAATTGGAGCTTCCTGCAGCTTCTCGATTGCACCCAGTTTTCCATGTTTCATGCTTAAAGAAGGTTATAGGCGACAAGCTCCCGGTTCAAACAATATTGCCAGAACTTGACGAAGAAGGAAAAATTATATTGGAACCGGAAGCAGTTATAGAAACAAGAACTCGACAGCTACGAAATCGATCAATTTCAAAGTACCTTATCAAGTGGAAGAACTTATCCGCTGAAGATTCCACATGGGAGGATGAGAATTTTATGCAGAAGTATCCTGAACTACTCAAGCGTTGAGGACAACACTTTTTTGAAGGAGAGGGGCATGTTGGGTCCCTATAATACTAGTGATTACCCCATTACTATTGTAGTTATACCCCTTATTTATATTGATGTACCCATGTAGTGCCCATATTGTTACTATTGTGCCACATAGAAGCCCACTATTGTTATTGTTGTGCCCTACAATATTATTGTTATGTAGGCTTTGATTGTATTGGGACCACTTAGACTCCTATATATAGAAAGGAGGTATTTTCATTTGTATCATCCAAGAATTGTTCATTTATGTAATGTAAAGGAGGTTGCCCCCTCGAAGAGACTGAATTCTAAGGCGTGGATCTCTCTTTTCTATCTTTTTGTGAGCTGGTTTCATAACAGAGTTCGATTACAATGACTCGCCTAACGCAGCACAGGTTTGAGTCCCTTCCAGATTCTGTATGGCATGCATCCTTGCGGAGTGCATGAACTTCGGGATCTTGGACTGCAGGAACGACGGAGTGCGGACGGAGAAGATTTCACTAATACGATGAGAGACTTGCACGAACAGGTGAAACTAAAGTTACACAATAGCAGCTTAAAGTACAAACAGCACGCAGATCTAAAGAGGAAGGAAGTGCAGTTTGAAGTGGGGGATGAAGTCCTCGCACACTTACGCAAGGAACGTTTCCCTAGGGGTACGTACAATAAACTGAAGTATAAAAAGATAGGGCCTTGCAAAGTCTTGCGGAAGTTTTCAGCTAATGCCTACAAGATACAATTGCCACCCGGCATAGGCATTTCACCTATATTTAAAGTAACAGATCTATTCCTGTACAGGTTGACCCAAAGGAAAAGGAGGAAGATGCACCTAGATAGTCTACACGGAGTACCCAGGAAGATGGAGAAGCTTGGAAGAGACAGATGCCTTACGTTCAACCTCCTGATATTGAAAGCATCCTCGAAACTCAGGTGGTTAGATGAACTCGGCGGAAGGACTACATGCACTACTTGGTCAAGTGGAAGAACCATCCAATCGAGGATAGTTCGTGGCTTGATGCCAGGCAGATTGCTCAAACAGGAACTTTGGTCGAGAAGCTCATGGGCCAAAGCCATGATCTCTTTTTGCCCTGGGAGCCTGATGCAAGAGCATCCAGCTCGCCATGACCGGGTGAAGTCTCATCTAGGTTTGAAAGTTGTTGATCATCTGGATTATTTTTTTTCTAGAGTCATCAAGTAGTTTCTTTTAATTAATTTTTTTTACTGACAGAGTCGGTGTGTTAGGTTACAATTAGTTAGACATTTAGAATTACTATGGACTGAACAGTAAATAGGAAATGGTTTGTCAATTTAGGGGGGAGATGACAAACTGCTTAGTTAAGTTCTGTAGAATCAAACAAGTAGTAGTTATTAACCATAATAAGTTTCTTTAACTGAACCCTATGGTAGTTTTAATTAACTGCAAATCAACCGTAACAAAGAGATATAAAAATAGAGATGTAATACGAAGTGAGGGTTCCGCAAATTCGAATTGAAGAAATAAAAAGAAAAAACATTATAGAGACAGATCTCTACTGCCATTGTCCATCTGAAAATATTGTTTATTGTTCATTACTGTAGCTTAATAAATGTTTTTTTCAACAATTTGATAAATGATAAACTGAGAAAGATCATGGACAGCGTGGTCCCATTGTTGATAGACAGACAGCTTGTTTCCAACCTGGACAAAAATTCGCACACAGTATAGTGAACAACAGAAAGGGAAAGATGACCCGAGAATAGACCAAGACCACAAGACACAGGAGACAACAAAATACAGAAGATGACCAAACACAAAGGTACTTTCATTACACATTTTCGTGTTCATTGTGAATCGAATATCATCTGCTAAAAATTCTATCAATTATATTGTCAAACGAAACATATACATCACGGATTCTTATTTCCATAGAATAAATAAATCAAGTGCGTGACTGTAACTGACATTAAGGGCGAAACCCTTGACAAGGGTTTACATATAAACATAAATATTCTTTCTACTCAACGGCCATGTAAACAACCCAGTACAACTACCGGCAGAGGCAAACCACAGATGAGCTTCAACTACAGACAACTACGACAAGCCATGGCCACTGACCTACAAGACTATTAATATAATAGGAGCTTGAAGATTCAGGGCCTACTGATAAGTTCTTTCCTGTGGAATAGGAAACAGAGAGCCGCATACTCAAGTCGAAATCACAGACCTGTAGCAGAAAACCCTGAAGGTTAATATACATGCGTGTCACAGGAAAATAAGCCAGGGAAAATAAACCTGTACAAGCCAGAAGGACTGCTGTAGCTTACCTGAGCAGACAGAGCTGAGTTCGAGAAGCAGAACCATCGCATATGAACCTGTAAGGCTGCAGACCAAAGGAGCGACGTTGGTAAGCAACGATTCTAGAAGAAGGATAATTTGAAGCATGGAAGGGTATCATTACCTGTTCAAGCCGTCGAACGACCACCGAAGTTTCCCTCGAGTCCAAAACAACCATTAGATTCGTGAGACAAAGATTGACAAGTAGCGGAAGATACAGGTGGGTTACACTAGAGTAGAAATATCAATAACTTGAGGCAATTCCCTGATGGGTCAAAAATTTAACAATACAGTTACAGTCGAAATCATAGCAACCAGGAACTCGCTAGAGGAAACGGAGTCAAATAAGCACCATAGAGCCGGAGCAGCGCCAGAACACCGGGTAAGAACGTCCATGAGTTTATAGCCAAGCTGTGTGGAGTAACAGACGTTCACAACCTTTACCAAAGACACACCAGAAAACACCACAGTTAACAAAGCAGTGACTACACTATAGAAACCCTCACTGAACCCTCTGACGGCAGAACAATCCAGAATAGCCAAAAGACTAACTGATAGGGAGTAAGAGTGAGGCGGGAACCAAGCCCGAGGCGTAAGGGTGATCATTAAATGCGATATTAACTCACAACTGCAATCAACAGCGAAAATATCCACGGACGATCTCCACACAGACATAACCATTCAGCATTAGTGAGCACATCATACCTTGCGGTCACGTGGAACAACGGGCCAGTGTGGATGGGTTACATCATAGAGAAATATCATCTTAAATACAACATAACTAGGTAGAAGCTATTACATTCATCATGACATCATTTGCCCATAAATCCTTAGACATTATGTATTTGTGGCTTGGTTCTTCCTGTCAATAGATTATCTTATAGTTGAAATTCCTTCAATCTGCATGCACCACTAGTTCTTTTCCTGCCATAATGTTAGACATAATCTACCCTTTGCATAAGTCACCATCCTTCCCTGCTGTTGTTACCATTATCAAACTTCGATATCATGATTAGTTAAAATATTAATCAATAAAAATCAATACTAGTTATGTTTCAAACATCTTTTCATGTGCGTAAATAAATTGTAATAAAGTGTCAAGACATGTCTACCTCTTTTAACAACACTACACATGTGTTAATTGAAGGTGCATAGCTATGAAAAAATGTTTATTTATTTCTACATATGTATGGTTATGACACATGTCTGTCCATCCATAACTTACATGTATAAGGTAAAATACATAAAGATTACCAAATCATTCTCGTTCCTATTTCATATATATCATGAGAAGGGAAAACAACTACATTCTACTTCTACCCTCAAAACATAATAATATTAAAGAACCTCCATGGTTATTAACCTCTCTTCGCATAAGAAGAGGAAAAATCTTTCCAAGATAAATAGCACATTAACTATTATTCTCCTCACACAAGCACACATTCTTTTCCAAAGGAAAACCACTAAAATTGTCCATATTCTTTTGAAGTAAACTAACACTTTAGTTAGCAATTCGTGTATGCAATGAAATAAAATTTATTAAAAGGAACTAGCCCCTCATCTATTACTTTTGTTGCATGCAAATATGTAAAAGAAAGCTAACACAATCGATGTTATTCCTATGCATGCAAATGCATATGTTTTTCCAAAAGAAAACATAACACAATAGAGCATGCAACAACATGTTTCTTTTCCATGAATTTATCACATTCAACTATTACTTTCATAAATATAAATACTCATTTCCCTTTTCAAAATAAAACTAACTTAATAGTTATTCTTTTCATGAAACTATGTATTCTTGTTCTAAAAGGAAGTTATCGCAATGGTTGTTATTTTTTTGTATATAAAATACACATCCTCTTCAAGAAAATTAATAATGTAACGATTATCTATGTGCACAAAAACACATGTTATTTTCAAGAAAAATAGAAATAATCATATATTCTTTGAAGAAAATCTATCTCAATAGCTATTTGTCTAATACATGCAATACATATTTCTTTCACAAGAGACCTAGAACAATAATTATTCATTTTATGCATGAAAATATGTATTTATTTTCAGTAAAGTCTATCATAATTAACTATTCTTTTATCCATGAAATTCCTATCTCTTCCTCAATAAGTCTATAAAAAATAAGCATATATTCTTCTCAAGGAATTTAACACCATAGCTATTGTTTCTGTGCTTAAAACATATATTTCTTTTCAAGTAAAACTAGCATAATAAATGCATATTCTTATTCAATAAAATTGGAAAAAGATACGTATTTTCTTGCGCTAAATATTGGCCAGATAAAGCTGCAACAAAACCGAAATTTTAAGAAAAATGGATGCTCAATTTCACTTCTTGTCTCCACCAATCTCAAAATGTTGCAAGGCTTGATTACAGGTTGAGAATAACGCTTGCAAGACTAACATTGCAACTTCAACACAAGTTACTTTGTTGTTTTTTCCTTCTTGTGAGGCACATATTTTGTTTGTATTCCATATCTGATGGTATACCATCATTTCCTTTCTGTAGAGAAGCTTACCATCCCTTTCTTATTCTGAGTAACTTGTGCACAATGCGCTTTTTTCAAGCTTTTTTCTTGCAAACATTTTCTTGGTCTTTGGAAACATTTACCATTGCGATTGAAGGATATACACAACACAACTCTTAGGGAATTCCCTTATTTCCATTACCATTGTTGATATTTCAATTCACATCGATCATAGTCGGCAGTCATGCAAGAAACACTAATACTACGACTTCATCCTTAAACAAGAAGATCTTATAACATAAAAATATTACTAGCGTGGGTTGTTATAGGTCAACAAGCTAAAACATGGGTAGATTTTTGTTGGAATGACAAAAGGTGCTAGGGATAGAGGTGGGCTTGTGGCCTCTCAATATCTCATAACCACACTCCCTCCATTTAGAGAATAGATCTATCGAATAAAGAATGAAAAGGGGTGGTTATCGAGAATCTGTTTAATTTCAACTGATTTTTTATTCTCATTACATGTAATATTTAACTTTGTAAATATATGAGCTTTACGTAAGCTTTTATGATAGGGATGCTACATACTCTCGTCCTTAAAGACAACATCGTCCTCAATTTTCATCATTAACTTTTACTTATGACATCTATTTAGAACCACCAAAAGGGGTCATTCCCTTTCAAAATAAAGGATCTTTTATGTTCAATAAGTAAAATCAAGATTTTTTTATCAATATTAATAAGCATTTACAACTACAAAATAAGAAATTTATACTTTTCAACACTTGCCCATTATTCAATTTTATAGAAACAAAAGTAAAGTTTCTATATCAACTTATAGTTACTTGTTAATTACTCTTGGAAATCATGGTCACTTTATGCGACTAATTTTGATTATAGGTGGTTTATTAGCTATGGAAATGACTCGAAGAGTGGTTTGAAATCCCAAAAAGAAGCACCTATTGTGGTTTCACAACCTCCATGGCACGAACCCTATAAGGTATGACCAAAAAATCCAACATAATCATAGTATTAGATCTAAGACTTTTGTGATCCATAATGTAGATATAAGTATTTTGGATTAATCACATCGTTAGGATTTGGTCGACATTTCAAACCAACTAATGTGGTTCATCCTCAGGACTAGGTGAGAGATAAATATATTTGAGGGAATATATAGAAAGGATGCATCAATGATGCATCACTGCCCAGAGTTAGCCATTGAAAATTAGTCATTAGGTAATTGGTTAAATTGTTTAATGAATTAGTTAGAAGTTAGTTGTTATGTAATATATAAATATTTCAATCACTGATAATTTATGCAATGTTAGGTGATATTTTAATCACATTATTTTAAAAATCATTTAGAGAGCACCTATCTCTTTAATAATAAAAGCGATTAATAAAATCCACCAACCACATACTGTCTTAGCCCCTGCTGAGGCATTCATAATATTGGTAATACAATAAAGTAGATTACACTTCCAGTAATTCCTTTCCGAGCACTAGGCTCCTTTCCTATCAAGTTGCAGATAAAATTCTTAAACAATAATATAGAAAGATAATTTTTAACACATCATATATCATATTAGTTAACTTGCTCAGCTATGAGAACCACAATGGGAAAAAGAGTGTTGCTCCCAACCAGTGGAAACTAGCTTCGACAACCAAATCGAGCCAATTTCACATCCTAGATAGTTCTTTGATAGTGACCACACAGAGTCCAACATAGGATTACTCATGGAAGCATCTTTCATATCCCTCTGACAATGTCTTGTCCTGAAAAATTTAGATCTCAACATCTCACTTTTTGGGCCTCGTCCAACAGGATCCAAAACCAACATATTTTCCTCAGTCTTTTCCCCTCTCACCATCTTCGCTAACTCTTTTCCCTTATTGAGATCGTCTATCTCCAGGGAGAGGAAATCCAGGCAGACAACTACCTATAACCCAAGGCCTCCTGACCTTTCACAATTGTCCCATAATTCTCTGCCATGTGAAATTCTCTTTTAGCACCTTTTCCCACTATAATTTACATAACTAACCATATGCATATTAATAGTAAAGAAAAAAAATTGTTTATGTACATCATGCATTCATACTTGACCCTCAACATGGGTCACATATTCTATAAAAGTAAATTGGCAAGAATTCATAACTTAAATCACTTGTCATAAAAGGGCATTCATTTCAAATTTTCCACATAATAACTATGTAATTTAGAAAAACCATTACCATATCTTAGTAGTCACAATATTTCAATCATTGATAATTTATGCAATGTTAGGTGATATTTTAATCACATTACTTTAACAAACATTCAGAGAGAACCTAGCTCTCTAATAATAAAAGTGATCAATAAATCCACCAACCGCATATTGTCTTAGCCCCTGCTAAGACATTGATAATATTGGTAATATAATAAAGTAAATTATACTTCCAGTAATTCCTTTCCGAGCACTAGGCTCCTTTCCTATCAAGATGCACATAAAATTCTTACACAATAATATAGAAAACTAATTTTTAACACATCATATATTAGATTAGTTAACTTGCTCAGCTATGAGAACCACAATGGGAAAAAGAGTGCTCCTCCCAACCAAGGGAAACTACCTTCCACAACAAAATCGAGCCAATTTCACATCCTACATAGTTCTCTAATAGTGACCACACTGACTCCAACATAGGATTACTCATGGAAGCATATTTCCTATTCCTCTAACAACATCCTATCCTGGAAAATTTAGATCTCAACAACTCACTTTTTGGGCCTCATCCAACAGGATCCAAAACCAACATAGTTTCATCATTCTTTTCCCCTCTCATAATCTTGGCTAACTCTTTTCCCTTACTGATATCATCTATCTCTAGGGAGAGGAAATTCAGGTAGACAACTACCTACAACCAAAGGCCTCCTGGCCTTTCACAACTATCTCATAATTGTCTGTGATGTGAAATTCTCTTTTAGCACCTTTTCCCACTATAATTTACATAACTAACCATATGCATATTAACATTAAAGAAAAAAAATGTTTATATACATCATGCATTCATACTTGACCCTCCACATGGGTCACTTATTATATAAAAGTAAATTGGAAGGAATTCATAACTTACATAACTTGTCATAAACGTGGCATTCATTTCAAATTTTCCACATAATAACCATTATGCAATTTAGAAAAAACATTACCATATTTTGCATATCATAACATTATACCTTCTCATTTGAAATTGCAAGTCACATTGCAATGTTTTACATTCCAGAGGTTCTTATGTTCCATGTTACTAGAATGTCACTATCCTGCCATTAAGCTACCCCTACTTAATCGCACTAGAAATATTAGCCATAAATTCTTTTGGTAAAAACATACTTTCTATAAAATATTTTTATTTACAAAATATCTTGTCAATTGAATATTTCAAAAATGTAGAAAGGTATTGGTCCTGTTACTTTTATAAACCATTTTCATGCATTAAAAGTAAGAAAAATAAGGATACATCTTTTAGATGATACACCCAAGAAACTTTAAAACAATCATTTCATGTAGTTATTTTTCCAAAACAATAGTTAATCATTGATATTCCCATAGTTCTAACTCATGAAACATGTCATTTCATTTACGCATATGCATCTAATCAATAATCATTATGAAACATTACCAAATTCAAGTCAATCACACATAATTGTTTTGATTCAACAAACCAGAAATGCTAATAGATTTACACGCAATCCATATTTCGTTTAGCGGTGATAATGAAAATACCAAGTTTCCAGAACATGATGGACTTATTTCATTATATTTAGTATGTATTTTCATCATTATATTCACACGCATTCGATGGATTCATAAAATATGTAATTAACATATTTTTCAAATATAAGATGCATACCATCATCATGGAATCATTAATTTGTAAAATTGTGAAGTTTGAAAAAAACAAGGTAATCAACATCATTAGATTAATATTAGTTCGGTAGATCCATTAAATTAGTCACTTTAACGAAACTATTTTATTATGATCTAAGTTTTTTGTCACCTTCAAGAACTTGTAGTCATATGTATGCATTTCTAAACAAGTATCCACTTTCACAATCACTGTAGCTTCTTGCATACAATATTGTTATGAATAAAAGCATATAAAAAGCTTTATTCATATAAAAAATCAATTTGTCATTAATGTGTAAGTGTCAATAATAATTGTGCTAACGATATAGACAACCCTAATTCAACAATGTATTGTTACCAACATACCAACAACATGAAGTAAACTACCACAATCACTTGTTTACAACTTGCAAAAAGCTTAAACAAAACTGATTCTTGCATATAAGTTTTAATAGTTAGTCATTCAATACTAACTAATCAATACTACCACCATCTTAAATTTGACCATGACAAGACTCAAACATATTTTAACCATTACATTCTTGAATTATTGTTTATATTTAACTTCTAAAGGGGTTATTTCAATGCCTTTTAAAACATCCTACTGTCGTCTTAAAGGACAACCCCCACCTTTTATGGTCATTTATTCATTCTTCATATGCCATGCATTGTAACTTTATTCATGTTTCTTAAATGCGCCCTAATTATTATTGTAATAGTATGCATGTAAGGGTTGGTAGTTAATCTTCACAATCACTTGTGAGTGCTAAGGAATTTTTTTTCATAAATGCAATAGAATTTTTATTTTCTCTTATCCACATAAAGGTTCAAATGTCGTGAACATAATTAAAGTAGACATTATCACTTACTATCCTTCAATGTGGTTATTAACATGCATCATGCATCTCATGTCAAATTATTCTATTAAATATATCATTATATAGTTTTGTTAGGATTGTATCTGGGTTGATTCCCACCAGCATCATACCTCCACTTCTTTTACACTTACTAATTCTCAAAAGGTGCTAGTGCTGCAACCTTTTGCTTTGATACCACTCGGAACATCCGCTAGTAACCTCATGTAAAAACGCATAGGATTAGATTTTTTTACAGAATTTACAAATGTGTAACTTTCCAAATTAGTATTCCATATTCCTTCATTTACCATTAGATAAAATCTTCATCATTTCGTAGAGTAACTTTAGTAAAGAAATAATAAGTTTCATAACATAACAATCATTGTTGTATCATATTAACATAAGCTTCATGTTCTAACCTTGCATCATTATCAAGGTTCTTTTACTTAGGTTAGTCAATTGCATATTTTATAATGTAAGAATTAATGTCAAGTAAGGAAGAAACAACATTAAATGGCACAAAAATGAAACACGTCATTGGACACTGATATACCTTGGAAACCCTGTAGAGTGAAAAGAAACAAATGTTTAATTTTTATTAAATGATCGTGAGGGTTTTCAACACTCATTCAATGGATATAAGGGAGTTCATCCCTTGACAATTGGTGGATTGTCCTACAATTTGCATTCCTTTAATCTACATGAACCACTAGTTATTTTCTTTCCATAATGTTAGACATGATCTATCCTTTGCATAAGTCACCATCCTTCCTTTCCATTTCTAGAATCAATAGAATTTGATATCATGATTAGTTAAAATACAATCAATAAAAATCCATGCTATTGATGTTTCAAGTATCTTTTCATGTGCATCAATAAACTGTAACAAAGTATTGAGACATGCCTCACTCTTTTAACAACACTACAAATGCATTGATTAAAGGTACTTAACTACCATAACATGTATATTTATTTCTACATATGTATGGTTATGACACATGTATGCCCATCAATAACTCAAATGTGTAAGGTAGAGTATATAAAGATTACTAGGGCATGCTGACTTTGATCGAGGTGGATGTTGGTGGCCACCTGCCTATTCCACTTGAACCCCCACCAATGTCTCTTTCAATTTTTTAGTTTCCTTAATTATAGCACAGTTTACTATTTTTGGTAGTTTCTCAGGCCCTGAACTTCCGCAATCATTTTGAGGCCCTAAACGACAATTTTGGGAAACCTAGTGCATACATGGCTCTTTAATTGATGCTTTCCTCTCAAAGGTTGTATTCCTCAGGTAGATGCTTTTAACAAGGTATTGTGCGTGTCAAACAGAGATTGTTTGCAAAATTAGCTACAACCACGAGAAGTTGATATACCAATTTACCCAAACAGGGCCCATAGTTTTGGCGCTTCATCTCCTAGGTTAGGTTTTTGGATGTTTGGAGTTTTGCATTATTTCTCAATATTAAATAGGCCTTCAAGCCTCATTGTAACACAATTCAGAGGCATGTAGCCACCACATCTCTTCTCATAGATAAGCTACCATTACTCAAACTTGTTTATTTCCATTCTATGTGTAAGCATATTTTAGTATTTGATATTAGTAAAATGAAGTGTTATTTTTGTTGCATCACTGTATTTCTGGTTATATCTATTTGTTGCATTCCTATTTAAGTTTGGATGAGTGGTATTAGAGGGGATTTTGTTTCTCTTTTGTCTCTGCATGTCCCCAACGAGGTTGGGATATTTAAAGGAGTTAGGGATCGAACTGGTCAAACCTTTGCAAGACGAGCCTCACAAATCCCAATGGCCTCCCATGGAAGAAAAGAATAAATATGAGGGGGTTAGAGATACTTTCATAATCTTGCTTGAAGAATCCCTTGAGCGATAAAGGAAAGCTATGATGGACAAATTTTCCGAGATCCTTTAGCAGTTACCCAAAGGCAACACATCTTCTTCTAGTAGCTAATTTGGAAGTGCCACGCCCTTTAAGGTACAAGTTAACTTTGACATCCCTATATTTGAAGGTCATATAGATGCGGACAATGTAGATAAATGGTTAAATCTGCTAGAAGAATGTTTTTCTATTCATGATTTTTCCAGCCAAGAAAATATTACATTTTCATTTCTCAAAGACGCCCCCCATGTCAAGGACTGGTGGGAAATCTACTGTGAGAAGAAGGACGAAAGTACACCCTCACTATTTTTAGTCATACACATTTAGAATATGTTCTAGGATGCTATCAATGAGTAGTACTACCCTATCAGGAGCTATGAGGATAGATACATAAAGTGGACCATGTTGCGGCAGGGAAAGGACCAAGACATGTTAGATTTTACCAATTTTTTTCATACCCTTCGCACGAATTTGGGTATCAAGCATTCTGAGTGACATTTGCTACTTAAGTACCGCGATTGTCTACATGGATACATCGAGGATGAGATGGAGTTCCTGGAAATATCCTCGCTTGACACAATGTAACAATATGCTGTCAAGATTGAGAAGAAGTTTAAACAGAAGAAGCGATACTTTGGATCTATGAATTTGAAGCAAGGCAAAGGCACCCCCAAACCGCAAAGAAAAGGAGAAATCCAAGGTGGGGCAACCTAGGAAAACTTGTTGAAGCCGCATGCAAAGAGAAACACCTCGAAGACAATTAAGGTCATAGGAAAATGGTGTGAATTCCATAAGAGCTCCACTCACAACACAAGTGAGTGTTGAGCTAGGTAGTCACTAGTGGATGAGGTAAAGTTTTCTGAGTCAAATGCATGTTCTGACTCTAAGTTAGAACCCGACAGGGGGAATGACAAAGGGAAGCTGAACATTAATGGGGAGCCCTGTGCCACTGTGGCCACCATCAAGATCCAAAAGAATGAGCCTGAAGATCCAAAGGAGGGGGAACACCTCTTCCACTCATAGATGTGCGTGAATGGTTCTTCCATGTAGTTCATTGTCGACATTGGGAGCCAAAAGAACCTCATTTTAGTAGTGGTCGTGAAGTGGTTGGGTTTACTAACTACATCACATTTGCAATCATACACCATTGAGTGGCTTCACCAAGGATGAGATCTCTACGTCAGCCAATAGTGTCGCATTCCCTACAATATCAAGCCCTTCACTGATGAGGTACTGTGTGATGTTGCTCCTCTTGAAGTTTGTGATGTCTTATTAGGACAACCATACTTGTGGAAGTGGCATGTTGTATATGAGTCTGACCTTGCTCTATGATTGTTATTTTGGGCAATAAGTTGTACATGATACTAGAGGTAGCCCCGCCTACCGCCATCTCTTAGATCTCTGCAAATAAATGCAGTAAGATCATTTCCTAGACTAGGAAAATTGTTTTCTTTATGATTCTCCCTTAGGGAAAGAATAATATTGTGGCCACCAATTCCAAACAAGGCTCCTCCGTACAACAACAACATATGGATCTGTTCATGGAGGAGTATAGGTAATTTTCTCCTCATCTACAGGGGTACATTTGCACTGTTAGGTCAATCACTCCATCGATCTAACCCCGGGGGTGCTGCTACCCAATAGACTGATCTAGCAATGCTTTGTTATGGATAATGATGAGATCAATATGTTGAAAATATCAACAAGAAATGCTAAATATAGAAGTGCTATAAATAGCATTTCGAGATACATTGCAATTTTAGTTAGTCCCTGAACTAAAATTGAGAATTAAAATTCGAATTTTATCTTAGCAGTTGTTTGAAAAATAATTAATTTATTCATATTGAGTTAATTAGTTGGAGAAAATCAAACATGAAGTCTATGTGAAGGCATGAAACAATTTTCCCTTTGATTGAGGAAGTTATCCCTTAATTAAAGTGATCAGGATGAGTTGTACTTTGAGTTGTAATTAGTTAGCTTAGTTAACTGAGTTAAGTCCAGTTAAATTAGTTCCAACAGTTTGTGGAGCTGATTGTGAGTTCAGATAGTTAATGCATGCATGCATGTAACTACTGTACTTTAGATAACTGAATATTCTCTCATAAATAACTCATGCATGTCAGTTCAGTTAGAGACCCAGTTGAGATCAGAGGATGGGACAGTGTACTATCAGTTGCAGGAATATTCCATTGAGGATGTCTCTTGCATGTAGAAGGAATTCATTCCTTGGAGATTGCATAGTTACTTCTGAGTTTGGTGAGTTGTGTGAGACGTGAATTCACACAAGTGGCAGCCAGAGGACCCAAGAGAAACTGCAAGGAAATAGGAGGCTTGGAGGACTGAGGGATGGCATATGTTGTGTCTATTCTGTCTATGAGTAGCATTGAGGGATTGTACTGAGAGCTGGATAGCTTGTGAGCTAAAGCTTTGTGTAATCCGGAAATATTTCCACTTGTATGATAATATAGAGATCGGGGTTTTTAGCTGAGGCTTTCCCCACAGTATTATTCTGTGTTCATGTGTGATTAATTTCTCATTCTATGTTATATGTGTTTTATTTTATCTTGCTCAAAATCGATTAAGCTTCCGCAAGTTTGTTTGTAGAAGTAGATCAAGTATTTTTCCTTAGTATATTGCATAATCTAGCGATCTACAGTGAGAAATTCTACATAAGAGGTAGATTCAAGAGTTGTTGTAGAAAGGTCACATCAGGCCAAGCTCAACACCATGTGGGAGTCTGATTGTATTGGTATAGAAGAAGGATGGGACATGGAGACTCTGTATTGACTATCGGGGGCTGAACAATATCATTGTCTGGAATAGGTACCCAATCCCAAGGATCGATGACCTTCTGGACTAGATCAAGGGGGGGAATATTTTAGAAAGATTGACCTAAATTCTGGTTATCACCAGGTGCCTATTGAACCCTCCAATGTGTGGAAGTCTGACTTCAAATCAATGGAGGGCCTTTTCAAATGGTTGGTCATGCCTTTCGGGTTAACATATGCCCCCCCAACATTCACGATATTCATGGACGACATCATGCGAACCTTCACCAATGCATTTGTAGTGGTGTATTTAGATGAAATTTTGATCTTCAACTAGAGTTGGGAAGAGAACCTCCACCATATTTGATACGTCCTCCAAACCTTGTGACAACACAAATTTTGTGAAAATATGGAGAAATGCACTTTTGGCATGACCCAGGTTCAATATCTAGGGTACATCATTGATGAGAAGGGTGTGCATGTGGACTTGGCCAAGATACAAGTCATTCAGGATTGGCCAGCCCCGACCACTGTAACGGAGCTCCATCGCTTTCTGGGGCTTGCCAATTTCTATCAAAGGTTCATGTTGGGGTTCTCTCATACCCCTTGGCCTTTAAGTCAAGTCAGTAAGGGTAGAGTGAAAGAAAAGTTCTTCTGGTTTGAAACCCAATAGAAGGTGTTTGCCGATTTGAAGCAATGCCTCTTCTTTGCACATGCACTCACATTACCAAACTTGTAACAACCATTTGAGATTGAGACATATGCCTCTGACTATGTTGTTGATGCAGTTCTTACTCAATAGGGGCATCCAATGGCTTACCATATTGAGACACTTTCAGATATAGTCTAAAAGTATCCCACCTATGACAAATAAATGTATTCCATTGTGTAAGCCTGCGATTAATGGAAACATTACATTTTGGGGAAGGAAACAATTATCCACATAGACCACCAACCCCTGTAGTTCATATAGATGCAGGGGAAGTTGCAGAACAATTGCCATAAAAAATGGTCCACATACCTGCAACAATTCCATTTGAACATTGGGTACAAGAAGGGAAACACCAATAATGTTGCAGACTACCTTAGCAGACCACCAATCATGGTGTTGATCACTGTGCTCGACTCCTATGGCCACGAGACTTCAGGGTAGTCACATCTTTATGAGAGTGATCCAAAATTACACAACACATACTAGAAACTCCTGGAAGGTAAGAAAGTTCCAGATTTTCACCTCCAAGATGCATTGTTATGCCACCTGGAACACATTTTTGTTCCTTCAAGTGAGCGTGCCAAGATGATTTGGGAGGCACACTACAGTCAGGCCATTGGACATTTCGAAGTAGACAAAACAATGGCAATATTGTCAAAGTATTTTTATTGGTTGAACCTTCATCAAGATGTTGGGAGTTACATTAAATCCTACACTGCTTATGTCATTGCCAAACCAACCATCAAGAAACAAGGCCTATATACTCCTCTGCCTACTCCTAGCTAACCTTGGGAATCCATCTCCATGGATTACATGTCAGGCCTTCCTTCTACTAAGCACAACAACGACTGTGTTTTCATGTTCGTAGACAAATTATATAAGATGGAAATTATTGTAGTCTACAAGAAGATTATCACAGCAGAGGCCACTTCTAAGCTATTCTTTGAGTGAGTGTGGGTAAATTTTGGGATCCCACAATCCATTTTTTCATATCGGGACAAAAAATTATTAAGTGCATTTTGGCCAATTCTCTGGTCGATGCTGGATACCAAACTCACTAAATCGCCAACTTTCCATCCCGAAACTGATGGCCAAATAGAGGTCATCAATAGGATTATCATAAAAGTTCTGCACATGTACAACTCTAAGCATCCATGCACATTGGATGAAAGCCTCCCCTATGTCTAGCACAACTATAATAGAGCTCTCTAGAGCTCAACGGGCCACAACCCCTTTCAGGTAGGGCTAAGATTTCAGCCATTATGTCTCATTGATGTGGCCATACCATTTGCAGGTACTCAAGCAGATTCAGCGCATGTCTAGTCTTAATCTGACAGGGCTAACAACTTCATTGAGCGTATTCAACACATCCTCCAATAGGTCCATGATATATTTGACAGAGCCAATGCTAAGTATAAGAAACGCCATTATCAACATCAGATTCCACACAAGTTCTAGTTGGGCGACAATGTTTGCATACATTTGCAGAAGGAGCACCTCAGTGGACCCCACCACAATCTTCGCCCACTCCGATATGGGTTGTATACTAGCACCAAGGTTGTAGGGGACAATGCCTTCAAGCTCATCATTCCACTGTTCCTTAGTTTTCACCTAGTGTTCAATGTAGATCACCTTCGGCCATACTTTCCACCTTTGCTAAACACATTCAACATTGCAGAACAACTCAGACCAACAGAGTTGAACCTAGACTACATGGAACAGGCCACAACTGATAAGATCATGGACACATAGATCAATAACACTTTCTAGCATAATATCCAACTATATCAGGTTGTCAAAGCTGGCCAACTCCTGCACCAAGGCAAGTGGCTCACTAGGGACCAAGTTCAACAGAAGTTTCCCCATCTCATGGAGGCACTCAACGCAATGGGGATCATTGCTTCCTAAGGGGTGAGGAATGATCTAGGTGGATGTTTGTGGCCGCTTTCCTATTCCAATTGGACCCCCACCACTGTCTCTTCCATTTTTTTATTTTCCTTAATTGTAGCATAGTTTACTATTTTTGGCAATTTTTCAGGTCCTGAACTCCTAAAGCCGTTTTGAGGCCCTATACGACATTTTTTGGGAAAACCAGTGAAAACATGGGGTATTTGACTGATGCTTTCAACTCAAAATTTTCATTCCTTGGATAGATATTCCTAACGAGGTATTTTATGCATCAAAAGGAGATCATATGCCAAAGTTACATGCCCAGGAAGTTGATGTACCAATTTACACATACAGGGCCCATAGTTTTGGTGCTTCATCTCCTAGGGTTAGGTTTTTGGATGTTTATGGTTTTCCATTGTTTCTCAATAATAAAGAGGCCTTCAAGCCTCATTGTAACAAAGTTTAGATGCATGTAGCCCCCACATCTCTTCTCACAAATAAGCTACCATCGCCTGAGCTAGTTTATTTCCATTCTATTTGTAAGCATATTTCAGTTTTTGATATTAATGTAATGAAGTGTTATTTCTACTACATCTCTGTATTTATGGTTATATCTATGATTTGTTGCATTCTTGTTTAAGTTCATACCACACTTGTCCCTATTTGATATATATCGCGAGATGGGAAAACAACTACAACACAATAATATTAAAGAATCTCAATGGTTATTACCTTCTCTTTGCATAAGAAGAGGAAATATCTTTCCAAGATAAATACCACATTAACTATTATTCCCCTTGCAAAAGCACACATTCTCTTCCAAAGGAAAACCACTACAACTCTCCATATTATTTCAAAAGAAACTAACACTTTAGTTAGGATCTTCGTGTATGCAATTAGATAAAATTTACCAAAAGGAACTAGCCCCTCAACTATTACTTTTGGTGCATGCAAATATGTAAAAGAAATATAATACTGTGGATATTATTGTTATGCATGCAAATGCATATGTTTTTTGAAAAGAATCTTTCCAAAGGAAAACATAACATAATAGAGCATGAAAATAATCTTATAAACAATGGAAACTAGGACACTACTGAGAGGGGGCACGAATCAATAGTGTGGCCAAATTATACTATTCTTGAAAAAATACACTTTTAAATCACTTTAATAATTATTCATAACATAATAAAAATCAAGCACATGAGAAGCATATACACAAGACACCAATATTATTTTTATTACAAGCTTCAACTTGATTACATCATTTCCCCACAGGCTACCACTTGTAGGTTTTGTTAGCTGCTACTGAAAGGAACTTCTATCTTTACTCCTTTATCAACTAGCACTAAAAGGGACTGCTACCCCTTCTCATTTACTAGTACCCAAATGGAAGGGACTATTTCCCCTAGCCATTTATCAGTCTTTGGTGAAAGGGGTTGCTTCCGATTAACATTTACTAGCACCCACTAGAAGGAGCTGCTACCCCTAATATGCAAGCTACAACTTTCCATCCTTGCTAATCCACCTTTCATCTATTTTCAAAATTAGATCAATAGGAATTATCTACTTTTAGAATAATTAAATTCCTGAATCATCAACACCTTCAACAATCTCTAATTACTAATGCAAACACCTTCAACAATATCTGGTTACTGAATCAAACACCTTCAATAATTTTTGGTTGCTGAAGAAAATCACCATCACCTTCAATAATTTATGATTGCTAATAAAAACACCATGCTCTTATTTACCAATAACATCAATGCCTTAGCATCATTCTGTTACTCTTACAATTTTAGTTTGCACACCAACAACAACCCTTTGCGTCTCTCGATCATAACCACTAACAGCTCCATCTCTAATAATCCTCCACTGTGCACACCTATGCAACAACCAACAACTCACACGCAGTCTGTTGTATTCCACCTCTCATACATCTCTCCTCTACTTGAGCTCTACATTCTAGGATTCTTCATTGATATCTTTAAATTGGATAGTTGTTATCTTTGTCTTCGATCTTCTACATGAATTGATATTTTTTTTCCTTTGTCTTGTTTGGATTTGTCTTTTAATTCTTCTCTTCAAGCCTTCTTCTTCTCCTCACCTGTTACTTCAAGAAATTATGAGTTTAACCGTTGTTTTATTTAATTCTGTCTTTGTTACAACATGTAGCAGTGTGCACGCTATTTTTAGATACTACTAACAATGGCTTAACTACCAAAGATTTCTGCTACAACTGATAGTTCTACCAAATTTTCCTTTGTTATGTTTGGCTTCGACTGCCAAACAACACCACTTAAATGTTTTCAAATCGTTCATGCTATTTATAACTCTACTAAGTTTTGTGCCACTTAGTTGTTACTTACTATTGCCGCCAAATAAAGATGCCAAGTCATTCATGCCACCATCATGATTTAATCTCTACCATGACTACTAGCTTCCAAATGTTCTTTCCATGCACAGTACTTTGTTGTAGCCCAAAATTCCTTCGCCGCCCTTTTTAATTTTAAAAACAAAACACTATGAAATTTTTTGAATTGACCATTAGGACCTTTTCCACTAACACCTTCCTCATTATCTTCCATAGGATTGGTCTCCACAACCATTGGATAAGGCCCTGGACACTAAGCCCTTTGAAATCCTATCAGGAGCCTTTTCCTTTTGTTAACAACTCTACATCATTGGTCATGCCTCTACACGAGGTGACCACCCATCAACCCAAAGGCTAGCACTTAGTTGTGCCAAGAGCCTCCATGACTCTTTTATTTCCTTTATACCCTTTGTTTCTATGTGCAACAAACTAGGTTTGGTTCTAGGCAATTAGCCTGAAACCCCTTATCCCAATGCTTCCTATTAATTACATTTTTTAATAGTTACGGTATTCCGGGATCCGGGTTTTTCCTATAGCCACTGCGTTGCTGGTCTCAACTATTACATGGAACCTATGCCTAGCGCTAAGGAAGAAGCCCCCTTTAACTTCTCTGGGTCTTGATCAGTTTGACATGTCTGCGGCGACCACCATACACTCTCTCTATTGGCACCGCTTCTTCTACTATGGCCCGAATCTCTCTGCCTGACGTTGCCACCATTTTCATTTACCAATGTTGTTGAGATAAAGGTCATGGGATGAGATTTCCTATGGGGTCCTTCCGAGACTTCTCTAATTAGCTCCCACACTATCAATGTGCCAGCGTAGCCCATCTTCAATTTCCTGAAAAATTATCCATGCATAAAAAAGAAACCTTTGGGCTCTAAGCTTAGGGATGACTTCAGGGTGACATCACTCACACTATGTGTCAACCTCTGAGTGGTGACACGTGTTACCTAAAAAAGAGCCACTTGGGTGCTCAAAAATGTCAAATACACTTGCCACATGTTCTACGTTGATGTCATCATTTACTATTGTTCAGGCCAATCGCGAGTTGCCACATGTCCTATTGTTAGAGAGGAGACAGGAGGTTCTCTGCAGTCTTGTTTTGTATCCTTTTCCTTCGTTAGTTTATTTTTGACTTGCCGACCATTTTCTCTAAGTTTCAGACTTTAGTCTTTGGCACCACTCCTGAGTGGATTGCGGTTTTTGGAGGGGTGCTTCCCAATTATCTCTCTGTCATTGATCTGTGGGATCAACTGTGTGGGAAACCATTTCCAAGACCACAAAGGCTATCTAACGGACTATCTGTAGTGACCCCAGAAAGTCACCATGTAGGCCGACATTTTCCTCTTGGTGCTTAGTTGTTTACGATCTCCTACCAGGAAAATCCTATGGGCTTGCCCTCCATGGGCTGAGCTGATGGAGTGGGCCTCCTTCTACTCCCTTTACATTGGTCTGTCGACTTAGATGTCATGACCAAACACTTACCACTCAATTCTTAGCCATGTGATTCTCAAAACAAACCTCCGTGGTTCACTTTCCAGGGTATTACTGTCGTGTGGGCTCCACCTGTGGCCATTCAAATGTGTTCCTTCTATTATCACATCTGTAGAGGTACTTGCATAGAGGCTCCACCACCCTTTCCACTAAGTTTGGAATTTAATCCAACTTTGGCTATGTGCAAAAGGCTCCTCCATTCACCTTTAAGTTTTCAAACTTGGACTTGGGGTCACCAATTTTGACTGGATCTAAGTTTTGAACCAGGAGGACAGTTTTGACCTCCACACACCATTGGAAATATCTTTCATATATATATCAATATGAATGGGTTTCACCTTCACCTGAGTTGATTTTCTACTCCAGAATTGGATCCAACATCTTTGAAAATTATAATTTCCTTTACCTAACACTCTTTACCATTTCCTTTGCCTTTTCTTTTCCTCTACATATCTTTTCCATTGGCTTTGTTTTTTCTTGTGCCACCTATTATTGCAGTTTCCATCAATCATCTTTTTCTTGGCCACCAATGACAACATATCTAACAATGTAGTTTCCTTTTCCAATCTTTTCCGTCAATGAGAAAACATTTCCAACAATCTCCCCCTTTGGCATTGATGAAACACCAAGGCCAAACAACACATTGTTACCAATGATAATTACCATGTTTAAACTTCTCCCTTTTCTTTTCCACCAATCATTTACCATATCGTATTTGATTAGAAATACTTCTTCTCCTTTGACATCAATGGAAAAGAAAATAACATGCTCCCCTTGTCAACAATATCCATCTATCTTCTAATCTTGTGTACATGTCAACTATTGCTACTTTTGTTGAAAACCTCAGGTATCTTTATGATCCAATAATCTTCCTTTCTATCCTATGAATAATATTGAATATAAGGGAAAAGAGTATTCACTCCCAATCTTTGCCTAAAACAAGCAATAGGGATCTCTTGCTGAAAGAACATGTGCTTGTGCAACTAAGCCATGAGAAAATGATTCCTTATGGTCTGAGTCTCAGCTAGGATTACATTCATAACAGTGCCTACATAGAAACTTACACCTATCCTCTAGACATAAGAACAACCTCTCCTATTCATGAAAACATCAAAAGTATAACACTTTGACAAACATAGATGGACTCTCACCAATGCATGCCTAGACCAACAACTCAACCTTTTCTTCACCTAGCAGGCTTCTAATGACAACAAAATCACCATGACACATTTGAATTCTCATGAAAAACAATCATATCAATACTTTTCTATCAACACTAGAGCACATGAACACCATAATTTGATGATTCTAATGAGTGTAAATACGAATTGACAATTACCTTTGCTACCAAGTGATACCAATTGTTGAATTGTGACGCAAGGCTAGGCCTGCAAATACCAGGATCTTAAACATTTGTTTCCTATCAACCTACATCACAGCTTTTTCCCCAAATCAAATCCTCAATACTTGGCAAACTCACACTGTGCCATTATCTTGTGGAAACTATTTTCATTTTATGTTTTAACATCAGGACCCAACAATCATTACACAAAGAAAACTTATCATCATTCAAATCACATCAAACTGTCAATGCTTCCATAAGCAATCTTAATACTTCTCATTCACATATGGCTTGATTCAAGAATGCGCCCTTACTTTTCTACAAACCCAGAATTCAAATGCCAAATAACACAATATGGTCACTCATATGGCAAATCGATCTACGCTCATGTAATGTACTTACTTTCCCTATGGGCAATCTGGCCCATACAACCTACATTTGTTTATCCCAATTTCACCTCGATTCTTTGTAGCGGCTTTATACAAATTTTATGTCAGAACCAATTTCAACCAAACAAAAGCTTATGGACAAATGATACTACGTCTAAATAAGACTCGGACTTGACTGTTTTAATACCAGCATTCTACTCATATTCAAGACATCTAGAGTTCAGTTTCGTTGCATAAAGATCTTCATTCTGTATATGAATTCTTGAAATTAAGAATTAACTCACTACACTGCAATTTCTCATGTTTACAAAAGTCATTGGCATTATGGCTGGATTCAATTGAAGAGTGCGCCTTACCTTTTAAACCCCAATGCTTAATTCTCATATGTTTGCTATATCAAACAACAAACTGCTTGAAGTTTTCATTTCATCCAACTCGTTCTGGACTGCGCCTTTAGATTCTAGGTTTCAGCAATCGAACACATCGCTTACATCAACGTGCTTACCATTATAACATTCCACACTTTCAATTGCGCCATCACTTTAAACATTCAGTCAGGATTAGATTGTTTCTGCTCAGGTCAATTTCAAATCGATTTCTTGTTGGTTCTTTTGCGCTACCACTGATTTCTATATCTGTAAATACATCTCAGCGCCTCCCCTCAGCCACTGCTTCAGTACAATTCAGGTCATAATACCAGCAATACTACGGATCTGCTCAATTACTTATTGGTATATATGTAGTCAACTTAAAATATGACTCTGGACGCCTATCAACACAACCATTAACATACCTTCCCAATTGACCATTGCAACGTGGTTCTGACCAAATTATGGAATGCGTCCTCACAAACTGCATTCATCTTCGCTGAGAATCTTACTTTGCTGTGTAATGACCTCCGCATTTTTAGAGCAATTCCATTTTTTCTACACATTCTGAATGCCACTGACATTGAATTGTGCGTTTTTCCCTAACAGCATTCTGTCAACGCTGTCAAACTGTACATTTCCTTCCGCATGTGTTGATCGATTAATAGATATGCACAATTCCTTTGTATACTTTCTCATACACTGATATTCGATCCAGCCTTCACAAGACTGATCGATCTTTTCTTTCCTGCGTTTTCTTCAACAATACAATTTTAGTTTCATTCCAGCATGAATCGATTTAACTGAATTCTGTTTTCTTTCTATATGCTTATAAAAATCCAAACATTCTTTCAGCACAAAGCATGACTTAAAATCGATTCTTTATTCAATTAATTTCTGCAATATCGATGTCGATTTATTCACCCATGAACAGAATCACCTTACCAAGTTTTTACAAAAATCAAACCAATTCAACCAAAAGCGAATTCAACAATGTACATAAGCTCAAAGTCAAATTCTATACTGATATATATGAAACCAACAATTTCAAAGAAACCTCATTCATGGCCAGATATCAAAATTTCGTGGCCCTTTCCGCTGTACATAAATATATAAGAAAAACATTGTCTCCTACTTCTCGCCCTATTCTATTCTACTCCATGTTTTTTTCTCTCAAAACCCCCTCTTATTTATACAAAAAAATCATTTAATTAAATGCTCAATCCCTTCAATTCCTCAACAAACCCCTAAATCTCTCAACATCCCTAAATGATAGATCTTTATCCCTAAAATCTTTCAGCTAATTAAATTCCCTCATATCCTTTAAATAAAAAGATATTTACAAAAATCCTCACCTTCTCCTATTTTATGCAAATTAATTAATAAAATATTAAAAATCATCACACCCCCTTTTAACATATTTACAAAATAAAAAAAACCCTTGATGCTCCTGCATCAAATTGTATAGAAGCCATTGTTATCAATAGTTGAGCACTTGATGAATGAGTTTCCTTATCCTATGATCATGCTCCTGTCACCATAGATTTGATGTCTGGTACAAATTACCAATTGGAACAACATCATGACAACCAATTCATTCATATGCAGGAAACACCATTTTCCTCGGTAATGAAGCACACAATTGATACCAGTTAATGATACCAATTGTCAATTCATAATATCATACTCAAATATTGACTTGAGTATAACCCCCCTATGGCCATACTCACTCTCTACATTAGAAATATGTAAACAAGACTCATTGGAAGCTTGTAAATACATCATCACCAATTTATTTGACAACAACATCACATTTCTCAATAATAAACATAAAATGACATACTTCCCTTTATCCTTTAGATGCATTCCTTGGCATGTTCCTTTCTTCTCCTTACATATAACCATTTTGGCTTCCCTTGAAGCCAACCTCTCCTTTACTGAAGACTTATGTCTTTTTGGAGGTGCTCTAAGCCTCAAGGCTTGGAGCACTCTATTCCTATGACAAGAGACTAGCTCTTGCACCGAGATAGAGCTTCCTTCACCAAATTTTCCAATTTACCTTCGAAATAATTCAAATATGTGTTGAAAATAATTGCAATTGCAAGATAGATACTAAGATAAATTACACGTGAAAAATAATGCTTTAATTAACTGAACAATTTGGAATAATCAAAGCAGAAGTCAAGGTAATTTCCATGCATCAAACTACCTTTCGGCAATTCACTTATAACGTTTATGTTCCTTTTTCTTAAGTCATAAAAATTCAAATGTAAAGTATGGTGTTTGTAATAACATCCTTCCTTAATTCACGTAAACATTCTTAGATCCTTCAGAAGTATAACTCTTAACATTAAGAATGATTACTTGAATTAACAATACTTTTGCTTGTAGGAATAAATTAAACTATAAGCAAGAAAAGGAACGTAACACTTGTTGTGAGGTGAATGAATAAAATGGAGTGCAGGAAACTACATGCACTAGTACAGGAAGAATCTTCTTGCGCAACTCGAGTGGAAGCAAACTAAGACAAAAATTGTAGGAAGGAAATTGCAAGAAAGTAATTGCAGGAAAGAAATTGCAAGAAAGAAATAAACTTAAATAAACTTCCCAACTACGGATTCATTCACACTTGACTATGAAATGAATTTAACTCAGAACTTTTGAAATAAACATAAGAACGATCCAAGTCACGCAATTGCAAATGAATAAATGTTCACACAAACCTTTTAAATGGAGAAATCACAAAGGTAAACGAGCTAGGCTGGTTGGGCCCTAGCCAACTAGCTCATTTCCCATTTAGGAAATGAAACACTTCAGCACTTAATCGCGCATGAAATAAAATTAGACACAACATGAAGAAAACATGGCACGTTCCTTGTATTAAACTTGATCAACAAATATACATGATAATGTGAGTCCAACCCAGAATCGAGGGCGATACAAAATTACAAAGTAAATGAGATTACAAACTTAGAGATTGCTAGCTTGGCTCTTGTTGTAGGGAAAAGTATCCGACTCGGATGACCCTATCCCACTCTAAGGGTGATAGTACCTTAGCAACAACTGTAAAGAAAACTACTTAAGGTTTACTTCTTTACGAAAGCAAGAGGGAATGAGGAAATGCACTAACTGTTGCCTTGCGCTTAATGTCGAATCCAAACTCTTCTCTTTGGCTGCTTGCTCCCAGCTCCTTGCTCTTTTGCTGGCCCAGCTACAATGAGATCCTGCAAAATAACAAAGAAGGAAACTACAAGAAGCATGCAATCATAACTGATTCAAGGATTAGCATAAATCAAATATACAATTATCACAATATATCATTGAAACAAGTGCATATAGAAGAACCTCAATAGCTTTTATTAATGAAGAAGTAAAGTTCTGAGAGAGTTACAACCATTGAAGGCCCCAGTCCAGCAACACCTCCCAGCAGAAAGAATTTCTCCTCTTCACCTCCTTCAAGCAATCACCCAATAGCTCTATAGTGAAACCAACAGCATATCATTACTTTGCACAAAATTCCAGCCTCCTGAGCTCATAGGAGAGAGCTCAATATATAGATGAATTGAGAAAGGATGAGTCAGCTTGCAACTGATGTGTAGCTGCCTTGTGTCCTCTCTCTCTTTAGTTGATCTTCAATTCTTGAGTCCACTTGGAGAACCTTGCTTCCACTTGGAGAAACAGAGCCTCTGACTCATCACAAGGCGAAATCCCTGATCCAAGTGTCATTTTTGGAAGATTCCAGAGCAATGACTCAGTGTGCCACTTGTCCCATCTCGCTCAGCGCAGGTGGCCTTTGTTCCACTTGCTTTGCAACGTAGGTACACCATGGAGGAGTTGAGTTTCAGCGCAGAAGCCTAGTGGAGCACCTGCTTTGATTTCAGGATTGCTTGTTTTTGAGTGTTTTCAGGTGGAGAACTGATCTGAGAGCTGTTGGTTTGCTGACCTTGTTCCTCTAGGGGTAGGAACATCATGTTTAGGGACTTTGGATCCCTTGGATTATTGACAATTCATGCCTGATGCTGCAAGGCACAAAATTGTCTATAACAGATGCCCCCTAAAGTATGAGGTCGTTTATCGGGTGAAATGCTTTATTAGGAGGATCCGAAGTTCATTCAATCTGCTGAGAAGTGTCCTGTAATAAGATACAATACAATACATTATTTTTCATTCTTTTTCATGATCTAGCTGAGGCGGGCATTCCCATGCTCAGCTTTATAAATACATTTTGGTACATAGAACAGACGATCGTCTGATGATAGACTGATAATTCTCTGCTGAAATTATCATCCTTTGAGAAGGATGATCATCTGCTGCAATGATGTACATATCAAATGTCTTTATATCATGAATATATATCGCATCCCGGATGGATGAAACTAGATCCGGGGTCTTCAATCTCTTCCGATCTTCACTCGATGTACAAGTCAATCCATGTGAGAATTTCTTGAAGTCGAACATGGAAAGATATCGCTTGATTACCGGTCAATGATGTAAACCGTTAACAAGCGCGAGAGGAATCACCGATAAGGATGATGACCCTCAAGGTACGGCAGTACAATTCACATGGTGGGAATAAAGGACTTGGCGTCGACCACCATGCAAAATCTTCTGGTCGAAGGTCATTGATGTATACCTGCTGCCGGAAGTGAGAAACTTGCCATTGAGGCATGCAAGCTTCAAAGTACTGAAGGGGGTGTTCCTAGATCAACTCCTTGGATAATGAGCTGATGTCGACAAGGAGCGATCCGTCAAAGGAGGGCCTTAATGAATCCCACATCAGTGACACGGAACAGAGCTAGTGATTGTGATGAGGTGAAAACAAACTGTGATGTATGATTCAGGGTGGCGGTCATGAAATGGATGAAGGGCAATGTATGGCAGTGGATGGGACTCGGTTGACTCTTTGTAGAACAAGATCTCTTGAACATATAACGACACTGATGTGATGGATTGGTAGCATTACCCCAAATGTGGATGGTGTGGTGAGGACCATGGTGATGAGACCGGTGAATGAAACAACCCAACCCGATGTGATACGGAGGACAAAGTGTCATGTTCAAGAGTGACTTGCTACCATTAAAGCTGTGAGGTTCTCCCAATTTTTCCCCAGTCATTGCTGACCAGTACCTCTTTATTTTTATCAAGCTTGAGGAGGATAACATATGCTTGTTCTATAACTTGCCCTTCGGGCAAGCCTATCGCTATGTTTTAACGAGCCTAGCGATAGGGAAACTCGTTCTCGTCTAAAGACAAGTTTGTCGCTATTTAATGAATTTAACGAGTCTAACGACAAGGATAACTCGGTCCTTTTCATTTTTAGAGAGTCTGAAAAGGCACATAAAGTCAACTTCAGAATTCCTTTTTCATCATCTAATCCCTTAAGTCCGAAAAAGTATAAAACAATACAGAAGGGATGAATTTTCGATTGCTTTAACGAGCCGAACAAAACAAGCGCTCGATCTTTTTGTGCAATAATCCCTCAGGTCCAAAAAGATTAAAATCTAGAGGAGGGATAGCTCTTCCGGTCGTTTAACGAGCTGGAAGGCCAAAACTCGGCAAAATTTTCATATTTTACGAGTCAAGAGAAAAGAGCTCAAAGAAGACTCGTCTTTTGAGGAACGAGTGATAAACAGGGATAGCAGCAGATTCCAGGTATAGGTTGGAATTTTCCAATCACGGCAGTGTCACAAGGATGGCTAAGTGAAATCACTCTTCACAGCTGTTCCTCAAAATGGGTAAACAAACATATGGAGATGAACGATTGGCCAAATGAACGGATGGAGGTGAGACTGCAAGAACACGACCAAGGGCTTTAATATGGCTGTCAAAGGTTACATTTACCAAGGTTATTTACCGGTTCATTTTTTCTGAGTGAGCTTGAACTCTAGGGGAAGATTGCTCACAACTTATGTTTATTTTTTAACGAGCATGAACTATGTGCTAAAACTGCTCGGATCTTGCGTTTATTTTTTAAACGAGCATGAACATTGCTAAAACTGCTCGAATATACCAGTCTTAATACAAGGAACGCCTCAGGTGAGGTAGTCATATTTAAGGAGCTATACCTCACTAGTTACTCCGATTTGGCAAGTTTTAACTTTTGCCCCACATCCTTTCTTTATGCAAGCTGGAAATGGCTAATCCTACGAGTTTAACGGGTTAGACCTACAGGTTTAAAGGGAGGACCTAAAAATTTAAAAAAAATAAATAGTCGTCCCGTGCTTGCACTCCAAAAGGTTCGCATGCCCCCAGGTATAAAGTATAATTTCAAGGCTACCCCTCCTCTGTCCCACCTCTGTTTTTCTACTTGTCGTCTTGCTATATTTTTAACGATACTTGTCTTCTCGTTATTTTTCGGTGCCGACGGTACTTGTCTTCCCATCAGTTCACTTTTTGATTTTTGCAAGATCGCAACAGATAAAACATTGGCGTTACGGAGGGAGGTTTGCCTCTTACTTATTATCCGAAAAATGGTTTTGTTCGCTGCCGCAAACTAAACTCTTTTTTTTTCAGCGATGTCTATTACTAGGTTGCTAAGGATGGTGACTACTTGTTGCAGCAATTTCATCTCTTTCTTTGGAGGCTGCCCCTACTTATCCTTCAAAACATATGTTTTAATGGGTGAGGCTTGCCTTCAAAAATGGTGGCTACTCGCCGCCACAAATGGATCTCCTCCCTCAGGAGAGCTTACTTTTTAGACAAAGGGAGCGAGAAGCTGATTATCTCACTCACATAACTTTGACAAAAGAACTTTATCCTAGAACAACCCTCTCTTCCTTCCTTGGGACGGGGTACGGACTAGTCCCATTCTTCTACGGAAATTAACTTTATACCCAAGGTTTCCTCTGCCCAAGGCAGGCCAGGGTGCATGCCCCCTGGGTCCCAGTTACATCTTTCCGAATCACTCGCATTCATCGGGAAGTAGAACCGGGGGTGGAGGAATTCCTTGAGCGAATAAACCGTTAAGGGATGGTATTTGACTATTTGCGATGCGTGATCCTGGAAATGAAAGCTGGTCTACGAGCTTGACCATTCTTCCTTCGTGCAGAAAACACATAACTCTAAAGAGTGAGGACACTATCGCCTCCATGCAATATATATAGTCTCGTCCAAGGAGTAAGTTATATACCAAGGGTCCCTGGGCGACCATGACGTTCATATGAACTGTCTTCCCTTTCAATGTAATGGGAACATTGGGGAGAATCCCTAACGGGTGACTGGTTCCTTTATCAAAACCCGATAGATTTCTCATCTCAGGTAAAAGCGTCAGGGAACCCAGTGCTTTCCAAGCAATAGAGGAAAGGATACTCACAGATGCCCCTTCATCAATGATAGTTCCAGCCATCACCATTCTGTAGATTTGGACAATGATTCTGAATGGGATACTGGCTGGTAACCAGGGTCTGCCTAGTTGATTCCAATCAAAGGATACAACTAGGTTGCTTGGTGGTGGGACCGAATACACGGCCGGATACGACCCTGACGATGTTCCTTCCTGCGATAAAGGAATGGGCGCATTGCCCTGATGCTCATCAGAGTCTGTGTTGATGAAAAGAATATGGACGGTGTCATCCTTATCCTCTTCAGTGAGGGTGTCATTTGAAGATGGATCTTCAATGACGGAGTCATTTGAGGATGAAACCTCTGAAGGAAGAACCGGGTCAACTGCCGTTTCGACCTTTAGACTTTCGTCTGGTCTGGATTCAGTAGGTTCATTCTCAATGACCGACACTTCAGCTGACCACTTGATCGGGCCAGCTGGATTTTCAACTATCGAGGGACTTGGCACGAGTTTTTGGTATCCAGGAGGAAGTCGTAACGGTGAAACCGGACGATCTTCCAAAACTCTCTTCGCCTCGTCTAAGAATGGACATCGGTGGATGGCGTGATCGCCTTCACACAACATACAGGGTGATCTTGGTCTCCCTTTTCGTCCTTCACTCTCGCTAGTTGACGGACTGCAATCAACATGACTACCAGAGGTTGATGCTACCGGATTGTGCAACCTGGGGGACCAGTCCCTTAGTATCCAGGGAATACAAGGACAATCACGATGGAAGTGGGCCCCTTTGCAAATGACACATGGCGATTTAGGCCCGGTCGGTGCAGTGTGTGGATTTCTGTCAGATGTCTTTTGCTTGCCCCCGGTCGCCTTCGCCATAGGCCCCTTCTGCTTCTTTTCTTTCTTCTTCTTTTCCTTCTTCTCCATGGGAGGCTGACTTTTGCCGGCTCTATCTTGCGAAGATGAAGGATCAGAGGAAGAATTGTAAGAAGTGGAAGGCTGGTGGGTAGCTCTAGACTGGTCTGACTGTTGATTCGACTGCTCAGGATTAGTGGTGATCTGAACTACATTAGTTGAAAAGAGCCATACAGGTAGGCCAATTGTCAATCCTTGAAGTGACAATGTGGCCATATGAGGCGCACCAACATCTCCCCAAGAGGAGAAGGGATTGGGACTTCCGCCAAGGTGACTTCCTTGGTTGGTGGGCTCCATACTTTTCAACTAAAAGATCAATGTGGGAATAACAGGTGATTATGTTCCGATTAAAATAAATTTTATTAACGACGCTTTAGACACAACTTTGCTTTTTCATGTTTTAAGAGTCGAGAAAAAGCTAAAGATGACTCTAGTCTCCTTCGATGTTTTAATGAGCCCGAAGTGACAAATGCTCGGATGGACTTTTTTAGTTATAGAGTTTGAAAAAGGCCAAAAGAAACTGCTCTGGAGTTCTAGGCAGAGGGTGTGCCAAACTTTTTGCGAAACCACAGAATACGTTTTACGGTACGGGTGGTCGATCTTCGTGAATGCTGTGTTCACTGCATCGCAATCAGTAGGGCGGCTGAAACGGCTTCCTATGGATAAAGGCTTTGTTCCTATAGGGGTCTCCCAATATATACGCGATGGTACGTGGGAGCACAAGTCCGTATTAGTGCCACCGACTCTCAGGAGGAATCACCCACCTTCGTAGAGATCGACAGTCACTACGTTTAACGACGCCGGAACACGTCTCTACCTAGACCTCTATGTGTTTGCGTTATGTTACAAAGCGTTGTTATGTAAATTGAATTTATTTTAATGTTGATCTTGTTTAGCAGTTTGCCTTTAAGGATCACCATGAGATGTATGTAACAAATTCCTGAATGCAGTCTAAGATGAGAAGCAAACTTTTCAATCTTTCAACTTTGAAAATCTTAACTACTGAGGGAGAAGAAAGGCAAATCTTTTCACACAGATCATAGAGCACACACTAATGCAAATTTTCCTAAATCAGCATGCAAACAGTCAAATGCAAAATGCACAATGCATGTATTTTCTTTTCCCTTTCTTAATGTTGATGTATTACAAAAAGAAAGTTGTTATATAACTTTGATTTCGATTTCAAGCGAAAGTAAACAAGCTAGTCCAAAATCAAAAGACACCTTAATATTTACTTGTTTAAACACTGGAAATACATGAAATCAAACCATAATGACGAAAGTAAAAAAACTAATCAGCTATGGACAGCAAACAAGCTAACTCTTTAGACCAGCAAAATGCCTAACACAGGTTCAGATCTAAGAGGCCAAAGCAAGACTGGTTAACTTTCATTATGGGAAATTGTAAATGATGTAAGAAATACAAAAGAACAAGTACAATTTCATTATATAACAGAGGCGGAATGATGGCAAGTAAGGTTGGTTTCAGAATAGGTACAAGACTGACAACTAGCAGCAAAATCTATAGTGAAAACAGGCAAGAAAAAGGGAGGAAACCCCAACTGCACAAGGCAAAATTGGGCCAACGCAGGTGCTGTACAGCCAGTCTGGCTCTCAGCACGGGTAGCCCCTTCGGGACCTGCGTTGCAAAGCAGGTAACCTGTGTACTACCTGCTTTGGAAAACGAAAGTTGCATTTTCTCAGTTTCCGGGTCACAATTTTCTCAAAAATTCACAGTTTTTGCTCAAATCAGAAGCTATCAGTCAAGCACACAGTAAGGGATGACAAGGAAGATGAAAAGCTATCACTAAGAGCTTACAAGGATCCTTGTAGATCAGCTCTTCAAATCATGAACATGCTCAGAAATGAGCTAGAGTAGCTGCCCTCTACTTCGCTTTTGATATAGTCAAAAGCTTTTCGATTTGGTACTCTTTTGTTCAGGAAATGAATAGCAAAATACTACAAACAATCAAACAGATACGATCCCCAGCGGAGTCGCCAGTTTGTTGTAGGGAAAAGTATCCGACTCGGATGACCCTATCCCACTCTAAGGGTGATAGTACCTCAGCAACAACTGTAAAGAAAACTACTTAAGGTTTACTTCTTTACGAAAGCAAGAGAGAATGAGGAAATGCACTAACTGTTGCCTTGCGCTTAATGTCGAATCCAAACTCTTCTCTTTGGCTACTTTCTCCCAGCTCCTTGCTCTTTTGCTGGCCCAGCTACAATGAGATCCTGCAAAATAACAAAGAAGGAAACTACAAGAAGCATGCAATCATAACTGATTCAAGGATTAACATAAATCAAATATACAATTATCACAATATATCATTGAAAGAAGTTTATATAGAAGAACCTCAATAGCTTTTATTAATGAAGAAGTAAAGTTCTGAGAGAGTTACAACCATTGAAGGCCCCAATCCAGCAACACCTCCCAGCAGAAAGAATTTCTCCTCTTCACCTCCTTCAAGCAATCACCCAATAGCTCTATAGTGAAACCAACAGCATATCATTACTTTGCACAAAATTCCAACCTCCTGAGCTCATAGGAGAGAGCTCAATATATAGATGAATTGAGAAAGGATGAGTCAGCTTGCAACTAATGTGTAGCTGCCTTGTGTCCTCTCTCTCTTCAGTTGATCTTCAGTTCTTGAGTCCACTTGGAGAACCTTGCTTCCACTTGGAGAAACAGAGCCTCTGACTCATCACAAGGCGAAATCCCTGATCCAAGTGTCATTTTTGGAAGATTCCAGAGCAATGACTCAGTGTGCCACTTGTCCCATCTCGCTCAGCGCAGGTGGCCTTTGTTCCACTTGCTTTGCAACGCAGGTACACCATGGAGGAGTTGAGTTTCAGCGCAGAAGCCTAGTGGAGCACCTGCTTTGATTTCAGGATTGCTTGTTTTTGAGTGTTTTCAGGTGGAGAACTGATCTGAGAGCTGTTGGTTTGCTGACCTTGTTCCTCTAGGGGTAGGAACATCATGTTTAGGGACTTTGGATCCCTTGGATTATTGACAATTCATGCCTGATGCTGCAAGGCACAAAATTGTCTATAACAGCTCTACCTACGGTCTACATTATATACAGTCTCTCAGCCTTAGCCATATTCTTCTAATTAGAGTCATTTCCTATTCAAGCCTTTTGGTTGAACGGACTAACAAACAACATTGCAAAACCGACTAATGGTTATAATAAAGCACGAACTTTGCTGGTCGTAGACCATATTCTTGGAAAGTATCCCTAACTATACGCTGCCAATATCCATCCTCAGATAGTTTGCAACTGAACTAGGAGTTGTGGATCAAAAACACCCACGTGGAAGGATTCAAACTATCATAGAGATCACAAAGCAACATCATTGGCAGTGTAGGAATCTACCTGCACTGATCACACTAAATAATGATTAACACTTATTTCTTTAATTACTTTTATTAAAGTTAAACATAAGTTACAAGAGATACTAAAAGGTATGAAATATATGTAAAGTAATTAATAAAGCACTTAATAAATCTTAATTATGAAATACAAAGTATATGTAGGAATAGATGATTATCTTGGACTAGTGCAGGAATGAGAGGGTTAAATAGAGATAAAACAAAGGTTAAGGCTTATGGGAATAGGGTAAAAATAGAGAAATTTGGGACACCAACATCCTCCCATCCCTAAGTTGTTGTGTGTCCTCACACAACATTTTACCTTCTATAAAAAATCTTCAAAAATTGGTGGCCAGCTCTCAATCCTATACTTCAATACTTATCCCTGCTTTCACTACCTTTGGATTTTTACCTCAGGCTCCTTTCAGCTGATTAGTCACCTTCTTGAGGCGTTTGTAGCACTTGGAAGCTCGATACTTCCATACTTTCACTTGTTGTTTCTTCTTCTTGACCTTTGCAAGCAGCTCTATCTCGCCTTTTTTTTTCCAATTTCGCTCCTTCAAGACTTGGTTCAAAGCCTCCAGGTCATGAACTTGCTACTCCAATTCCACTATTCGGTTGTTGAGGTAGAGCGTAGAGGGATTTGCGCTTAGCTCCTCTAGTGTAAATACCTTATCTGCAATGGACTCAAAGCAAGTCCCATCATTGTCAAGATTAAGGTCATCCAATGTTTGCATTATGACATCACTAAGAATTTCTGCACTCGGGGTTTCCTTATCACCGAGGGTTTTGGTGCCCTCCACAACCTTCGTGCCAATACCTTGCACCCTTAACTCCACAAGGTTTCTAATTCCCTATTCTTCCAATTCTTCAAGGGATTCAGTACCCTATTCATTTAAACCAGCAAGGGCTTCAGTACCATGTTCATCAAAAACATTCAGGGTGTCGATGTCTTGTTCATCGAAATTGTCGAGGGTCTCCATGTGTTGTGCCTCATCATCCTCGTGACCCTCTGACTAAACTTCACCTGCACTCAGTGTCATCTTCTTCTTTCTTAATATGTGAACAAGGGTATACAATAATATGTCATCTTCCTTTTCCATGTTTTCTTCATTTACCATGGTGTGGGCCACTGCATCTGCAAGTACTAAAATTTTATGGTCTTTAGGAGAAAACTGATGTGATTCATCAATCTCAATCAGAGAGCTTCACTGATACTAATTTTTCCCTGGAGAGACAATCTTGTTTTCTATCAGGGTTCTGATCTTTCTTTTCTTTGTTGAGGGATGAATGTCTTCGACAAAATTATTTTCTGCTTGCACCAGCATGCTTTTACCTTTTGTCGAGGGACAGTGTCTCTGCCTTCCGTTTCTTTCTTGCACTCATGCCAACAGATTTCCTTGCACTCCTCGCCCGAAACGCCTTCAGGAATGCCTTCCAGGTCACTCCCTTTTCTTCTAGCACTTTCTTGACGAGGATTGTGCTAAGCCCATGATGATATAACTTATATGCGACTTGGCTTGTGTCCCCACATTGCACACCTTTCTCCATTTTCTCGAGACTTTGGAGCAGGTAGTAAGGAAAATTAATAAGTTTCCTCGACTCAAAGTGAAACAACAACAACCTGATATGGTACATGAACGGTAATTTGTAACATCCCTCACAGGTCAAAAATTTCTATCGTATGTATAGGAGATCTCACCATTTTCCGAGCATGGTGCTCTGCAGAAGCCCTTTCTTCCAGTAAACATTGAGCTTTCTGTCAATCACAAACCGATGCCATCATTTCTTTTCAAGCCACTCCTTTTTGAACCACTACTCCCCTGTAGTTGGCAAGCCTGTAGCTCACGCAATGGACTCCTCCATGACTTTGAATTCTAATGAGCCGACCCTAGCTCGGCCTCCTTCAAATGTCTTCACAAACTTCAGCACCATGGCCATGTCGAAGCCATCGAACTTCTGTAAAAATGGAAGGAATCAGGATTCTTGAAATAGAGCAAGACTTTTTTGGTATTCTGTAGTCTACTCAATCTCCTTCAAGCATGATGGCTCATTCCTTACGGTTGCCATGTTCAAATTTGTCACAATTCCCTGTCACAATCTCAAAAGGATTTAAGTGAGTGATACCAATGGTTGGTGAGAATTTTATGCTGGAGGTTCATCCACCCTCCATCTTTTCAGTCCCATCCAACTGATCATGTATAATGATAAAATAATGGCTCCTCGGATCAGGTGCAGATACATATCATCCTGTTATAGGTGAGCACTAATGATTGGACGTGGAAGAGGCTTATGCGGCGACAGTGTAACGGTCATAATGATCGGGTTATGAGGTAATAAAATGATGAACAAGTGATGCGATATTGTTTCAAAGGAGGTTAGTATGAGTTTTTGGACAATATGTACTATCCCATGGTCTACCTCATAATTCAATTAAGACATATTTCAGTATTCATTAAAAAAATTAGATTTCAAAACCCAATATATCTTGCACTTTAAAAAATTTCCTAAGTCAGTAAATGATAAAACAAAGTATTAATTAAAATATATAATGCTATGATCTATCAGTGCAGGAATCACTCATGTGCAGAGTAATAAAATTCCATAAACATTCTTCATAAGGCACTCCTGGACTGTGTGAAATTCATTTTGCACTTGCTTCCACAGTCGGTTGTGCTCCTGCACTGATCCTGCTTGCACTGCACATCTTGCACCAGGGATTTTACCAAAATAACAATTCTCATATAACACAATTCTGTAGCTGGACTTTTAAAAGAATTTTCCTCAATATACAAGAGAAAATTTATTCGCCATCCTTTGGTGTTTCATGAGCATGTCTTTTGGATTGACTGCATCAAATTATGCAATCAATTTATGAGGGAATAAAGAAATGGGAAAGGGGTGATTTTCAGAATGGGAAGGAACATTACTGCAGGGATTCCAAGAATAACATCACCAAGGGGTATAAATGAGAATGGCATGTGGAAAAAATTCAGGGGAAAAAGAGGGATTTTACGAAATCAGGTAAGGGTAGTTTTCTTAGAAGAAAGAGGAAGGTAATTCATTGGGGATTTAGAAAAAGAAAAATAGTGGGAATTTATGAAACGGGAAATAGAAGAAAGGCAAAATTTTATCTTCAAGGTATGCCTGCACTGGTGCCAGAAAACGTAATTGTAGTGGGAATTAAGCATTTAGTTGGATAAAAATTTCCATGCTAGTTACCCCAAACTTGGGTAAGGGCTAAGTTCCTTGAACCTGCTTCTTCTTGGTGGTAACTAGCATATCTAAAAAATCAAATAACATTCCCTCTTTATTAAAATTTTGATCTTCCTGCTAGCATGCTGGTTTCCAGGTTGATCCTTCTGTAATCATGACAGTCAACTGATTTTCATAATTACAGGAATTTTTTTTTTTTACTTTTTTTTTTTTTTCATTTTTGTCATTTTTATTTCTTTTCTTTTATTATTTTTTTTCAATGAGGAAAAGAAAGAATCAAATCTTCGACAGGTTGGTGTTACCACCTACCAACTCCTTTTCAGATTTTTATTGGACTTGCTGCATAAAATCTCCTTTAGTAAGGGGCTGAAAATATACCTTCAATCTATGCCCATTTTCGAGGAACACAAAATTCCATCCATCAATAGTTTTAATCTCTACTGCTCCATTTTCTAACACTTCGACGGCCTCATAGGGTCCCATCTAGCATGTATGGAATTTTCCTTTAAAATATTTGAATCTAGAATTGTAAAGGAGCACCCAATCAGCTGGTTGGAATTTCTTCTTCTGGATGGATTTTTCAAGCCACTTCTTGCGCTGCTATTGAACCAAGATGTTCTGCTGAACAACATCCCATTGGAATTCATCTAACTCATTCAACTATAGAAGACGTTGTTGTTTTGCTTCAGAGATATCTAGCCCCCATTAGATTGTAGTCCTGAAAGTCTTGATTTGGAATTCTATTGGAAAGAGGACGTGTTTCCCATACACCAACTCATATGGTGTGTGTCCTGTTTTGTTCCTCCAAGTGGTTTGGTATGCCCACAATGCTTCCGATAATTTGTCATCCCAATCCTATTTGTGAATATTTATTGTCTTTGTGAGGTTGGACTCAATCACCTTGTTTGTGGATTCCACTTGACCTTTTGCTTGTTGTTGATATGTGTATATTTCCTGTGCTGTATTTTTTACTGCTCCATAAAACCCTGTACCAAATTAGAAATAAACTGCAGTCCATTGTCAAAAAAAATTTCTCTAGGAACAACAAATCTAGTAAAGGTTTTAGAAAAGTAAAATCAACAACTCTTTCAGTTGCAAAAGAAACAGCTTTAGCTTCTACCCATTTTGTAACGAAATCTGTACAAACCAAAATATGCTTTTTATTTAGTGATGTTGGATTTATTGGTCCTACAAAATCAATGGCCCATTTTCCAAAAGGCTCAATCATAACCTGAGGACATAAAGGCATTTCATTGGTTTGATTAGGTTGGCCAACTCGTTGATAGCTGTCACATCAATTGACATACTGTTTGGCATCCTTAAAAAAGGAGGGCCAAAAATAGCCAACACGTAACACTTTTTATGCAATTCGCTTATCGGAGAAGTGAGCCCTGCAAGGTTCATCATGGGCAAATTTTAAAATATCAAACACTTCTTCCTCTATTACACATTTGCGGATAATGAGATCTACTTTGGTGTAAAAGAGGTCTCCTTGAATCCAGTAATATGCAACGCTTTTCTATATGATATTTCACTTTTAACGAGTGGATAAGTGAGGTAGTAATTATCCAGTGACTAAATAGTTAGCTATGTCAGCAAACCATGGGGATTTTTCTGACATAGAAAAAATATGTCCATCAGGAAAATCATTATCAACAGGAATTGCTTCACCAGGATTATTTAATCTGGAAAGATAACTTGCTACTACATTAGATTTTCCTGGTCTATCAATAATGGTAATATTAAATTCTTGTAACAATAATAACCACCTAGTCACTCTACTGCTAGTTAATGGTTTATTCATCAAATATCTTATTGCAGAATGGTCAGTATGCACAAAGACTTCATATCCTGTAATATAATGTCTGAATTTATTAATGGAAAAAATTACAGCTAAAAACTCTTTCTCAGTAACTGTATAATTTAGTTCAGTGGGTGACAAGTTTTTACTAATGAAATAAATAGCATAAGGTTGTTTGTCTTCTTCTTGTCCTAAAGTTGCGCCAATAGCAGTATTTGAGGCATCAGAGGAAATATGAAATGGTAGGGACCAATTTGGTCCTCTCAAAACTGGTGCGTGGACTAGTTTTTCCTTCAGTGTCTCAAAGGACTGTTGGAAAGATGTGGACCAAGAAAACTCACTATATTTAACCAAAAGTTGGAAAAGGGGGGTAGCTATCCTTGAGAAATTCTCAATGAATCTTCTATATTAGCGCGCATGTCCTAGAAAACCTATCACTTCCCTTTGTGTTTTGGGTATAGGAAGACTCAAAATACTTTCTATTTCTGCAGGGTCAACCTAGATACCTTTGTGAGAAATAAGATGGCCAAGAACCACCCCCGCCTTGCACATTAATCTGCATTTTTTGTCACTCAAGGTGATATGAGCTTCTTGGCAGTGAAGAAGAACTTTTTCTAGGTTCTTGAGGGATTCCTGACATGAATCACCAAACACAGAAAAGTCATCCATATAGATTTCCACGCACTTAAGGTCAACAAAAATAGCTAAGACTGCCCTTTGAAAGGTAGCTAGGGCATTACATAGCCCAAAGGGAAGCACTTGATAAGGAAATGTACCCCATGGACATGTAAAAGTGGTTTTTTCTTGATCCTCGGGTGCAATCTGTATCTAGTTATACCTGCTAAAGCCATCTAGAAAAGAAAAGTACTTCTTACCAACAAGGGTATTGAGTACTTGATTGATGAAAGGAAGGGGGAAGTAATCTTTTAGAGTGGGTTTGTTCAATTCTTTGTAGTCAATACAAATGCACCATCTCCCATATTTTTTTCTAGACTAATACCAATGGAGAGACTCACTGGCTGTCAGAAATAGGACAGATAAAATCAACATCTAAGAGTTTTTGCAATTCTTCCTTTACAACATCTCTTAGATATGGGTTCATACGCCTTTGGGGTTGTTGGCTGGGTCGAGCTCCATCTTGAACATAGATATGGTGGGTACAAGTTTCAAGAGGGATGCCTTCCATATCTTCATAGCCCCATGCAAAGGCATCAAGATGGTTTCGCAACAATTTCACAAGCTTCTCTTGCTGGGAAGAATCCAAGTCTAAACTGATATGCAAGGATTTACCTGGACTAATCTCAACAAGAGTGGTATCAGGCCCAAGAGTACACAAAGGTGTCACTAGAGATGGTGGTGAGGGAGGTAAAGAGTCATATCTTTCCTAAACATCTAGACTAAAAATCTAACTCAATGACTCGAAATTGGGCATGGTGTCTAGATTGTTTAGGAAGTCTTGAATCTCACCCTCTTGCGAGAACTCAACATTCTGATGTATCAACGAAACAGGCTGAGTCTCCTCATCACTATTGTAGTCTAACCATAAATTGTCTAGGATATTTTGAATGGATCTAGCGGGTGGATACAAGGTGACCTTCTTCTTGGAATCTCCATGGGAAATATACATGTCAACAGAACGACATCCAATATAAGCATCGATCGTAGCAAGCCATGGTCATCCCAAGATCAAGGGATGTCCTCCCATAGGATTCTTTGGTTGAAGCACAATGAAGTCTATGAGGTATTCCCAAGAGTCTAAAGAAATGACCACATCATCCAACACCCCTTCCGGCTTGATTTCAGATCTATCTGCTAGTTCAAGCACAATGGGAGTAGGATGAATATGGACCAATCCAAGTTGATCAACGGTTTGCTTGGTCATAACATTAATGGTTTCCCCTAGGTCTATAAGTACATTGGAGACAAGGACATCACCTATCTGAACATAGGCAACAGGGATTTCAGGGTCGGTATATTTCTCCATGTGCATACACCACGTCATTAACTCTACTTCTCTACCAAAAAATTGAATAGTTTGAGGCTCTAATCTTCTCCTTCCTAGATTCTTGAGACAGAGTTCCCTAATGTTTTTTGTGAAAATGGGGATCTCTTTAATAGCTTGGAGCAAACGTACCCTTATGAAAAGGTTCCTAATCTCGAAGCCAGGCTAGACTCAGGAATGTGGTCTTTCTTCTCCACAACTAACCTCTCTAGATAGGGAGGTTAGTTGGAAGAAGATGGAAAAGGCTCATAAGGTACTTTGATAGGTTTGATGGTGTTGTTAGAGTCGGTCTGGTCAGCCCTCCGTTAGAGATCAAAGCTCTTTGTGCGTTTCAATTTTAGGTGTCCCGCTTCATCCACTTAGCTCCATTTCGCTAGGGACATGCCATGATCTGACAGAGATAGTCATGCTAGTCATTTTCCCTCATCTCTGGCCCCTTCTGGTTCAGGTCTTTGTCCATAATCACTGAAATTCATGATAGTCAAGGTCTGGTCATATTATAGGACAAAGTCATCTTTTATGTTTGGGTCTAGGAAATCATCAATGTGGTCTTTGAGAAAACATGTCCAGAACAAGGCATGCAAGCCAGAGGGAGACCTTATACAGCTATGGTTCCGAAAGCTTCATCATCACCTGAAGAGACATCGACTCTTCTTCAAAACTCTGTTTTGAAGAAAAGTCAAACAAGGTCAACTATGACAAAATTTTCCAAAAAATCGCTAGTTGACTTTTTCAGATGCAGTCATGGTTTCCATGGCCAAATGCCCAGTCACACAGTCCCTACAAAGAAATGCCGAAAATTTCATCATGAGAGCCAAAATTTCAAAGACAAAATGAAAAGCAGAGTGTTTTAAAGTCAATGAAAAAAGTGCAAAACACAAACATTAGAAAGTGGGCTTTCAAAGAAGAAAAAATCAAACCCATCTCTCCCAAGCCTATATATACTTGTTTTTGACAAAAACAAAAACCATTTGTGCTTTTGCAAGCTTGGAGAGAAATTACAAAGGTGAGAGAGCAAATTCTTGAGGGTTTGAGTGAAGGAGAGCCGGTTTCCAAAGAGCACAGCGCACACACTAGGGAGCGCGGCGCACACAGAGGGTGCGGCACACACGCAGCCTGCCCACCATTCAAATTTCTCAAGGGCGCGATGCACACCCAGCGCGCGGCACACTGGGCTTGGCGCGAGATGCACACAACCAGGGCATAAAAAACAAGTGCAAATCATCTCAAATCTCAGTGAAGTCAGTGAATCAAGAGGTAGGCCATGATTGACACCTATTCTCCATCACTTTTGTCATTAATATGGGGTTTGTAAGATGTTTAAATGGTACCCAAAAGCACAATGGCCATCCATGTAAAAATCACCAAGGAAAGCGAAAAATGGGGTCGCAAAATGCAATGTTAAACACCAAGGTTCTTCTCCCTTCCCCTTGTCCACTCACTCCTCATCATTCCCGCCTCCATTCCGTCACGTTTCCTAAGGGAACCACCCTAAAACCACCACTAAAACCCCTCCCCTATTTTTCAAACAAATATTGCGTGATTTTACAGTGCACGGCGCACACACAAGGTGGCGCGGCGCACTCAGGGTGCGCGGCGCACTGGGAGCCCGGCCACAGTGCAAAATTGCCACTGGCACGGTGCATACCCGACGTGTGGTGCACTAAGCAGGGCATGCAGCGCATAGACTTATAAGCCCAAAAATGTATTAAATCACCCAATTTTTTTGTGAATGACCCTCAAATGTGGAGAGGTAGCCCAACTACCTACACCATTGGCATTTAACTTGAAGGGAAATGTTATTATGACAACCATGAAATCAAATGAATTTTTTTTTTTAAGGTAAAACAAAGATGATATAAAGAAGGTCAAGAAAGCTAGGGTTTTGCTACAGTGACATTATTGCTAAAATATGCTCCTACCCTACCTCTATCAGCTAATTCCCCTGTAGCAGTTTCCCCTAATAATCACCCTAGCTCCACTCTAATCATATCAATTTGTTCCCTTTATTCCTATAGCTCAAGGTATCAAAACCATATCCCAAACACTCCCAAATCCCTAATAAATTTATCCTTTTAAACCCCTATTCCCCTTTCCATCATTCCCCTCCTAACACTCCCCTGTTTTATTGTCCCCTTGGTGACAGATTTTCAGAGCATCTATCAGTTTCATTAGATTCAGAGGGAAGCATAAAACTCAGGGTACAAAAAACAGTAGGCATCAGAAAATTCATCAGGGTATGAGGAAGGGACCCACAGTGACACATCTTCAGGAGAGAGGGCCCATATGAGACATCACAGGAGTGGCAGACATCTTAGAGATGAGCCAAACACCCTCACTGAGCTGCAGGCCTGCCCACTTGCTATGTCTGGTTTCCAGCACCTGGCATGTTATGAATTTTGTCAAAGGGTGTCGAATGTCAAAGTCCATCATGAGTTGGCCCGCCTTTTTGCACTTCATCTACAGGGAGGCCAATCTGTCCTGGCTGGAGTCACTTTCACATTGACACCGGAAACCATATCAGTGGCAACAGGAATACCGAACATTGGAGAACAGTGGCATAAGAAGAAGAAGGTGGAGAGGCATCACTATGAGCCTTACATCAAGAACAACTACTTGAGCCAGCTCATCAGAGTTTTCCCATTCAGATTTTTGAGGGATGAGTATGCCCCACCCATGAGATTGATCATGAAGTATTTCAGTTGCGAGGGGAGGTTTTCTCACCTTTATGCCTATCACATCTGCTTGCTCATGCACTTCACCAAGGTGCAGATGATGAGCCTCCCATTTTTCATCTGCAACAACATTGAGAAGATGAAAAACTTCATGCAGTGCAAGACCCCACGATAGCAGCTAAACAGTGTCTATCATTTTTCTCTCATCCGGATTTTGGTGGACCATCACTTGGGATTGCAGGGTATTGCTTGGGAGGACTTCATCTCCCGTGATTTCTTTAGCACTCCACCGGTGATATCAGAGGCAGAACATGAGGTGGGAGGTCCTTCACATCAGTTTGAGCATGAGACGGGAAGTCCTTCATGTCAGTTTGAGCACCATGAGGCTGCCACCATGCCAGTATACATTACATACCAGAAGGGTAGTAGACCATTGTTTGCAGCTGCAAAGCGAGTGTTATCTCCACCCGGGGTGGAAGGGGCCTTGCTTCTGACATAAGCACCATAGGAGGAGGGTAAGGGTAATGAGCCAGTGTAGGAGGAAGGGCCATCAGGTGAGCAAGAGACAGAGTTTTTCCTCCTCCAGGATGATGAGACAGATGCAGAACCTACAAATGCTGAGCTGAGAGATATCATTCAGGAGCAGCAGTCTGTGATTGAGAACCTATCCCTGGACTTGGATAGGGCCAAATGGAACGTGCAGTATCTGGAGCAGAGGAACAAGCAACTTGAGGATCGGCTAGCTGAGATAGAGTTGCAAATGATCAAGGAAAACCGGCGACACATCCTGGCAGCACAAGGCAGACCTATGGAGCAAAGAGACAAAGACCGGGAGTATGTGCTAGATAAAGTGAAAGCTCACTTGGAGCAGTAGTTGGATAAAGAAAACAGGGAGAAATACATGGTAAGGCACATGAATCATCACTACCAGGCCCGAAACATGAGTTGCAAAGCAAGAATCAGGAGCCTAAAGGAAAAATTGAGCAAAGCGGCAAAAGAGGCAAAAGAGGCAAAGGAGCAAGATTGGATTTGAATCTTGGCTAAGGCTTCCTTGGCACAGCATAGCACTTCATAGGGAAACTCCCGCCCAAATTTCAAAAAAATTGGGCAAATTTTGGTGAGAGGCAAATTTTTGGACACAAAATAGGAAATTCCTCCCTGTGCCCTGCGCCACTGGCACGACGCTAAAAATATAGGCCTCTAATCGAGGAACGACTTGCATATTTGTATTCAACATCGAAAAATACTACTACTGGTGTCCGGGCAAGAAATTTTGACAAGATCTGGGTCTCCTAAAGGTAAAAAAACACCCAAAAATGGCCTCTCTGCCACTTTTTTGACACACAGAAAGCAGTCTTGGGAGAATGAATATTTGGAGGGGAAAATGAGCACCAAATTGGAAAATTCCACTGGGGTTAGAAAGTAGATGGGACAGGCTTTCGAAAAATCTCACTTGGGCACATTTTGGACACCTGCAAGTGCCCCAAAGCAGGCTCCAAAGTGGCGCGATGCACAGAGAATTTGGCACGGTGCACAGGGGAAAAAACTGCCAATTTTCTCCCGTTTTGCGAAATTTCGGGTCGCGACTTCTCCAAGTGGGCCCGGTCATCTACACTTCGGTTTTTTGGCACCAAAGGCAGAATTTAAAGAGTTTTCTCTCCAGATGGGCATCTATCCAAGTGGCAAAAGAATGCAAAGGTTCACCCCAGCCAAATGTCATGCTTGAGAATGCTGCACTTGTAGCTGATGGTTGGCTCTCCATCTCCTTTTCGTAATGATTTGAGTAACTTACCAACCCCTAGGCGTTCTATCTCATCCCCACACATTCTATATATTGTATGCAAGTTATTTGCAAAGGGTTGGCTGGCTTGTAACTTCTGGGAGACTGTGGGAAAGAAACTTTGTTTCTTCACTGTGTATTTTTGACAGAGAATTAATGAAAGGTAGCGGCTCTATTTCATGCGATTCTCGTGGTTGTGAGTGTAGCAAATGTGTTCTTATGTTCCATATGTATCTTGTTATGTTTCATAATTTCATTCATGTTTCATTTCAGTGAAATTTTCTAAGTGAGATTAGGTAGAATTCAATTTATATTGCTTTCCCTGTGGGAAAATTTCATGTGCAGTGTCATTCTTCTGTTGAAAAGGATTCATGTGACTATGCCCTTTTCACTTTCTTCATCAATATTTCCATTCCGTGTTACCTTAAACCAAAATTGCTGCTCTTTCCGCCTACCTTGCCTCACGGAATAATTTGTTCCTTCATTTTCGATTCTCTGTTCTCTGCTGAGCGCCAGTCCCATATACATCCCAGAATCTCGGTCACTACATAAAATATTTTCCAAAATATCTTTTCGCTTACTAGCCTAAGGTAAATATTGCATTGTAAGTCATCTCAGACGATTTTTCCTATCCATTCGCTGAGCGTGACTCGGAGAGAGCCCTCTCCTGCTCTGGTAGGGCTAGCTACCAGACTAAGCGTGGTTTGTGGTTACCCTAATTTTTGCCTTCCTTCAGCCTAAGGTAGATTTAGGTACTAACATAGTGGCGACTCCACTGGGGAGAAAGTTGAAAATCAAATCCCCTTGTTTCATAAGAATATTAGGCTTCTGGATGATGAGCTTAGGATTGGAAAGGCTGAGTAAGTTGGTTGTGTCCCGTAATTTATCCCATTAGCACGCTGGCTTCGAGACGATATACCAGAGCGAATATAGACCCAGACCCTCCTCATATTTACAAAAATCCCAATTTGATCCCAAGACGCCTCTGTCAAGAAAGCACCATAGCTCTCGTGTTCAAATCCCATTCATGTCCCGACATTTTTTAGTATCTTGAAGAGCTTAAGTTTGACGAACGATTTGAGATATCTTTGTTTGAGTCTAAATTTGAAAGGGATGTTGATTACACCATCCCCAATGCGAAATTTCTTGTAGACCTTGAGACAAAAGGATCTAATAGATTAATTGATAATTACATTGCCACACAGCCCCAAACTCCAAGTGCAAGCCCCTTGCAAACTGTGCACACTACTCCAACGCCTCCAAGGCCAAATCCACCAAGAATGATGGCTGTCCGTTTTGCTCCTCTTGTTCTACCCCAAGCCCTAGATGACATGCCAAATGACTATCAAAGTAAAATCCCGTTTTTTAATGGCACTCCTAACAGTATTTCAGCTCAGCAACATGTGGATAAAATGGCAGATTTCTATGAACTTCATGAGATCGATGTGGAGAACGTGGCAATGAGGCTCTTTGTGCAAACATTTGCAGGTGACGTGAGGAAATGGTTCAGAGCTTTGACGGCTGCAAGTATCACTACCTTGGCGGAACTACAAAGACAGTTCTTGAACCGGTGGGAAGTGAAAAAGAATCCCCTTCAAATTCTGGCCAAGTATGAACAAATCAAGCGGAATGCCGGTGAGTCGGTCCAAGATTATTGTGTTAGATTTAATGCAGTCTACAACGAAATCCCAGACCATCTAAAGCCACCTGTGGGACTAGCAATGATGAATTTTTTGGATGGTTTTGATGCTGACATGGCGTACCAATTAAGAGAGAGAGAACCGGCTACAATGGAAGACATGCAGAAAATTGCGGTCAGCGTTGAGGCAAATCTGTTGTCCAAAAGAGCTAGAGCAAAAGAAAAGAAGAAAACCACGGTGAAAGAAGAATCTTCTTCAATGGATCAGCTGCTCAAAAAGGTAGAACAGATGCTTGAAAGGGTAAAACTTGACAAGCCAGAGCCACAAGTTAGGAATCCTAACTTTCATGGCCAACAACAGCCACAATATAGAATTAGACAAAGAGATCAGCTAACTCAAGAGCAGACAGCACAATAGCTGGTACAAACACCTTTGCAGCAGAATTTTGTGCATGGACTGGAGTCAGATGAGGACGGGAATGTAATAGGCAAAGAAAATCATCTCTTTACTTCAGACGAGCTGCCTACCTACATCACCGAAGAGGAAGAATGTGCAGTAAATTCAGCTACACACCAAGACACCGATTTTATTCTAGCTAGCGACACCGTGTTAGAAGAAGAATCAGAAGAATATCAAAGAGGGTATATGAATTCTTTGTCCACACAACAGTAGCGATATTCCCTTAGAAACAGAGATGTACTGGCCAAACCAATTTAGAAAAAGAAGGAGGATGAAATAACAAAGAAGGATCCATCAGCTACACAAAGAAAGGGAAAGGAGGCGGTTGTTCCAGAGAGCAGCAAATCAAAATCAGTAGAACAATCACAACAACCTGCCACATCAAAAGAGAAGGAAAGGAAAGAGATCCTAGCCAAAGAGGTAGAAAGAACTCCCACCTTTAGCCTAGAGAATGAGATTTCTAAGCTAAAGGTATCCATCCCCTTGACTGAGATAATGAAGAACAACGGTTATAGAGGATAGATTTCTAAAATGTTGAATTTGGACCCAGTGTTCGACATGGTAAATGTAGAAGATGATCAGCCTGAAATGATTTTTGGGCCAGCAACAAATGGTGATTCTCCTGATAGCGTTGTGCCACCCTTCTATATCAGTTTACGATTGCATGATTTTGTGTTACACAACGGCATGTTCGATTCCGGAGCTTCTCACAATCTCATGCCCAAGGCTATCATGGATAAGCTTGGTCTGGACATCACCCGGTAGTATCATGATCTATATTCATTCGATTCCAGTAGAGTAAGATGTATAGGACTCATCAAAGACTTGGTTGTGAGTTTGGATCAGCTTCCTATGAAAAATGTTCTGATGGATGTAGTGGTAGCAGATATTCCTCCAAGGTTTGGCATGCTTCTTTCCAGGTCTTGGGTAGCAAAATTGAAAGGGACACTACAACTAGATTTCTCCTATGCGACGATCCCAGTGTTTGGACAAATGAGGAAATTATATTGAGAACAAAAGATGAAATATATGATCACAAGCAAGGAGAAACCGATAAATCATCCTATTAACTATGTACATACAGATTTAGAGTCTTCCATTTTGTTTTCAGATAGTTTGAATGAGATAGATAGTTAGATAGTAGAAGCAGACGACATTCCGAAGATAACAGAAAATTTCAGAGAAATCTTGAAGAAAGAAGGACAATAAAAGCAGCAAAAGATTTGCCAATCTACTGAAAATGATGGACAACAAACAGGCAAGGCACAACAAATAGATTTTCAGCACTTACAAGAGGAGGAGGAAGGCTTATGGACCATGGATTTTGATGGAGCAGTAGGGAATAATGGCACTGGTATTGGTATTTGGGTACGCAGTCCTTTCTCCGCCCCAAACAAAGTACCTAGCAGCGTGAGAGTTTGCTCTTACAAGCTGGCCTTTGAATGTTCCAATAATGAAGCTGAATATGAAGCTCTGATTGCTGGCCTAAAGATTCTTAGAAAGCTGAATGCAAAGAAGATTTCGGTATATGGCGATTCTGAGTTGGTGATAAAACAGGTCAGAGGTGAGTATCAAGCAAAACATCCTAGGATGCGGGCCTATCGTAATGTAGTTTTGGACATCTTGAAGCTTTTCCGAATACACATTGACATGTGTGCCACGTATACAAAATAGTATTGTTGATGCTCTTGCCAAGGCAGTGAGCAGCTTGAAGATCCCCATGAACTCCAGCAATAAATTTGAAATCCATGTCAAGCACCATCCAACCATTCCGAACAATCAGCGACATTGGCAAGTGTTCGAGGATGATGAGGAGATTAAGGATTTTCTACTCAACAAAGGGAAGTTCAAAGAGACCTCAATTGATGTGGAAAACGATAAGAACAAAGAGAATGGTACAGATGAAGTACAGATCAATCAAATGGACGTATTACAACTGAAGAATAACATCATTCCTAAAGGCTTGATACCCCTAGAGGAACTTTTTGATCAGGATGATGTAGCCCGCAAGCCAACATTGCAGCCAACGGAGAAAGGTGTAGAAGAAGTCAACATCGATACAACTACCAATCCAAATTTGGTGAAATTGTCCAAAGCATTACCGCCAAATATCAAGGACAAATACATTAGTTTGATGGCTTCATTTGCAGATGCATTTTCTTGGGATTATTTTGATTTAAATACCTATGATACAAATATCATTCAACACACAATACCCATCAAGCCCAATTAGAAACCATTTAGACAAAAGCTGAGAAGGATCAATCCAAAGTTGCTGCCATCTATCGAAAAGGAGGTAAATAGGTTGTACAAGTCAGGTATCATTGTGCCTATCAGATTTTCAGATTAGATATCTAACTTAGTACCTGTATGCAAGAAGACCAGTGAGATCTTCCTATGCATCGATTTCAGAAATCTAAACAAGGTCTCATTGAAGGAAAACTATCCACTGCCCAAGATGGACCATATACTTCAGCGAGTAGTGGGAGCATCTCGTATGTTGCTGCTTGATGGTTATTTCGGATATAACCAAATTTCAGTTCATGAAGATGATAGAGACAAGACAACATTCACCACTCCATGGGGAACCTTTCACTATGCCAAAATGCCATTCGGTTTAAAGAATGCAGGTGCCACATTTCAGCATGCAATGGACTTTGCATTTGAAAATGAGAAGGATGTGTTTTTGGTGGTGTACTTGGATGACTTGACGGTGTTTTCAAAATTTGATGAAGAGCACATGCATCACCTAAAAATCGTCTTTCAAAAGTGCGGGAAATATGGTCTATCACTGAATCCTAAGAAGAGCTTGTTCGCCATGGAGGAAGGAAAATTACTTGGGCACATCATTTCAAAGGATGGCATCCGCATAGACCCAGCACGTGTGCAAGAAATTCAACAAATCGATATGCCGAGGAGCAAAAAGGAGATACAGTCATTCAATGGTAAGATGAATTTTCTGCGTCGCTTTGTGCCTAATCTTGCGGAACACTTAAAAGAAATGACCAACATGCTGAAGAAGGACAGCTAGGTGAAATGGACGGATGAGGCGGTAAAATCTTTCAACTTGGTCAAATTGGCCCTTTCTTCAGCTCTAGTTCTAGTCAGCCCAGACTACACTCAAGATTTCATACTGTTTTCATTTGCTTCTGAGCACACTATGGCAGTGGTATTATTGCAGAAGAGGGATGATCATGAAAGACCCATTGCATTCTTTAGCAGGGCTATAAGGGATGCAGCGTTGAAGTACAACATCATTGAGAAGCAAGCCCTGACATTGGTAAAGGCATTGAAGGATTTCCAAGTGTATATTCTACATTCTCACATTGTGGCCTATGTTCCTAATACTGCTGTGAAAGATGTTTTAGTGCAGACCGATCCGAAAGGGAGAAGAGGCAAATGGATTGCAGCCTTGCTAGAATACAATGTGGAGATAAAGCCTACAAAGCTGGTCAAAGGGCAGGGGTTGGCGAAGCTAATGGCTGAATCAAACTTGCATGCATTGGACATAAATCTGATTTCTGCCATGTCCGAGGAGAATGAGGAAGGAATGTCAATTCAGGTATCCGAAATGTTTGCTTTGTCCCCATGGTATACTGATATAATATATGTGCTGAAAAATCTATCACCACCGCCCGACATGACTAGAAACAAAGCGAGAACACTTAAATTGAAGGCTGCCAAGTTTTGTATCTTGAATTCTGCACTGTATTGGAAAGATCCCAGTGGCACTTTGTTAAATTGTCTAGTGGAAGAGGAGGCAAAGAAAGTCATGGAGGATTTCCACGGAGGAGAGTGTGGTGGACATCTTTTTTGGAAATCAACAGCGAACAAAATTTTGAGAGCAGGGTACTACTGGCCTACTTTGTTTGTTGATGTGCATAAGATGGTAAAGCGCTGTCATAAGTGTCAAATTTTCGAAGGAAAACAGAAATTATAACCTTTGCCACTTAAGCCTATCAAAGTGAGCCCTCCATTCCAGTAGTGGGGGTTGGATTTCATCGGGGAAATTCATCCTACCTCCTCCGGACAGCATAGGTGGATCCTTACAGTGACGCACTACTTCACAAAATGGATTGAGGAAGCCCCTACTAGAAAAGCAACAGACATGATAATCATTTCATTTGTCAAAAATAACATCTTGTCTTGCTTTGGTTGTCCAAACAAATTAATCACTGATAATGCAACAGCTTTCAAATCGAAAAGGATGGTAGAATTTTGTCATAAATATCATATAATTTTGGGTCATTCAACTGCCTATCATCCACAAGGCAATGGATTGGCAGAATCTTCGAATAAATCTTTGATCAACATCATCAAGAAGCTGCTGGAAATAAATAAGAAGAGCTGGAACAAGAGGCTGGTCCATGCGCTTTGGGCAGATCGGATCAGTCAGAAAAAGTCTATTGGCATGTCACCATTTGAGCTTGTTTATGGAGTGGACACAGTATTTCCCGCTTCTCTTGCTGCCCCGGTGGTCAGACTTCTTCAGGAGGTCGGCAGCGAGGAAGATTCCATGCAGAGAAGGCTGAATCAAATGATCCACTTGCAGCAAACAAGAGAAGAAGTTTTCAAAAACACATCCAAGTTGCAGGAGAAGACAAAGAAAATCTATGATAGAAAAGCAAAAGCGAATAAATTTTTAGTTGGATGATGTGGTGCTGAAGTGGGATGCAAGGAATGAAGAGAAAGGCAAGCACGGAAAGTTCGAAAATCTATGAAAAGGTCCTTTCAAGATCGCAACATATAGGGGTCAGAATGCCTTTCTTTTGAAGGAAATGAACGGGAAAGACTGTCCTGGAGGGCCGATCAATGGTCGGCTGCTCAAGTGGTATCACTGTTGATCTATCAACGTTGCTTCCACTGTCATTGTAAATACCATTTTTATTTCAGTTTGGTTTCAGTTTGTAAAGTCAGTTTTTGAGTTATTTCAAGGTCAAGTTTGAGTCAATTTCTTGGTTAGTCTAGTTATATAAATAAGTCAAAGTCCTGTGTTTTTTATTAAAATGATGACTCCATAGCCTAATGGACAAAAGGCACTGTCTAGCTCCTCTAGAGATCTGCTGTTCTTGGCACCTCCAAGGAGCTACCATCCCCCATTGGAGCCAATGTTAGAGTTGGTCTGGTCAGCCCTCCGTTAGAGATCAAAGCTCTTTGTGCATTTCAATTTTAGGTGTCCCGCTCCATCCACTCAGCTCCATTTCACTAGGGACATGCGACGATCTGACGGAGATAGTCATGCTAGTCATTTTCCCTCATCTCTGGCCCCTTCTGGCTCAGGTCTTTGTCCATAATCACTGAAATTCATGATAGTCAAGGTCTGGTCATATTACAGGACAAAGTCATCTTTTATGTTTGGGTCTAGGAAATCATCAATGTGGTCTTTGAAAAAACATGTCCAGAACAGGCCATGCAGGCCAGAGGGAGACCTTATACAACTATGGTTCCGAAAGCTTCATCATCACCTGAAGGGACATCGACTCTTCTTCAAAACTCTGTTTTGAAGAAAAGTCAAACAAGGTCAACTATGACAAAATTTTCCAAAAAATCGCCAGTTGACTTTTTCAGATGCAGTCATGGTTTTCATGGCCAAATGCCCAGTCACACAGTCCCCGCAAAGAAATGCCGAAAATTTCATCATGAGAGCCAAAATTTCAAAGAAAAAATGAAAAGCAGAGTGTTTTAAAGTCAATGAAAAAAGTGCAAAACACAAACATTAGAAAGTGGGTTTTCAAAGAAGAAAAAATCAAACCCATCTCTCCCAAGCCTATATATACTTGTTTTTTCCCAAAACAAAAACCATTTGTGCTTTGGCAAGCTTGGAGAGAAATTACAAAGGTGAGAGAGCAAATTCATGAGGGTTTGAGTGAAGGAGAGCTGGCTTCCAAAGAGCGCAGCACACACACTAGGGAGTGGGGCGTACACAGAGGGCGCAGTGCACACGTAGTTTGCCCACCATTAAACTTTCTTAAGGGTGCGACGCACACCTAGCGCGCGACACACTGGGCATGGCGCGCGACGCACATAGCCAGGGCATAAAAAGCAAGTGCAAATCATCTCAATTCTCGGTGAAGTCAGCGAATCAAGAGGTAGGCCATGATTGACACCTCTTCTCCATCACTTTTGTCATTAATATGGGGTTTCTAAGATGTTTAAATGGTACCCAAAAGCACAATGGCCATCCATGGAAAAATCACCAAGGAAAGCGAAAAATGGGGTCGCAAAATGCGATGTTAAACACCAAGGTTTTGCTCCCCTCCCCTTGTCCCCTCACTCCTCATCATTCTCGCCTCCATTCCGTCATGTTTCCTAAGGGAACCACCATAAAACCACCACTAAAACCCCTCCCCTATTTTTCAAACAAATATTGCGTGAGTTTACAGTGCGCGGCGCACACACAAGGTGGCGCGGCGCACTCAGGGCGCGCGGCGCACTGGGAGCCCAGCCACAGTGCAAAATTGCCACTAGCACGACGCATACCCGGCGTGCGGCGCACTAGGCAGAGCGCGTGGCGCATAGACTTATAAGCCCAAAAATGTATTAAATCACCCAAAATTTTTGTGAATGACCCTCAAATGTGGAGAGGTAGCCCAACTACCTACACCATTGGCATTTAACTTGAAGGGAAATGTTATTATGACAACCATGAAATCAAATGCAATTTTTTTTTTAAGGTAAAACAAAGATGTTATAAAGAAGGTCAAGAAAGCTAGGGTTTTGCTACAGTGACATTATTGCTAAAATATGCTCCTACCCTACCTCTATCAGCTAATTCCCCTGTAGCAGTTTTCCCTAATAATCACCCTAGCTCCACTCTAATCATATCCATTTGTTCCCTTTATTCCTATATCTCAAGATATCAAAACCATACCCCAAACACTCCCAAATCCCTGATAAATTTATGCTTTTAAACCCCTATTCCTCTTTTCATCATTCCCCTCTTAACACTCCCCTATTTTATTGTCCCCTTGGTGATAGATTTTCAGAGCATCTATCAGTTTCATTGGATTCAGAGGGCAGCATAAAACTCAGGGTACAAACAACAGTAATGGCATCAGAAAATTCATCAGAGTATGAGGAAGGGACTCACAGTGACACATCTTCGGGGTGAGGGCCCATAGGAGACATCACAGGAGTGGCAGACATCTTAGAGATGAGCCAAAAACCCTCACTGAGTTGCAGGCATGCCCACTTGCTATGTCTTGTTTCCAGCACCTAGCATGTTATGAATTTTGTCAAAGGGTGTCGAATGTCAAAGTCCATCATGAGTTGGCTCGCCTTTTTGCACTTCATCTACAGGGAGGTCAATCTGTCCTGGCTGGAGTCACTTTCTCATTGACGCTGGAAACCATATCAGTGGCAACAGGAATACCGAACATTGGAGAACAGTGGCATAAGAAGAAGAAGGTGGAGAGGCATCACTATGAGCCTTACATCAAGAACATCTACTTGAGCCAGCTCACCAGAGTGTTTCCATTCAGATTTTTGAGGGATGAGTATGCCCCACTCATGAGATTGATCATGAAGTATTTCAGTTGCGAGGGGAGGTTTTCTCGCCTTTATGCCTATCACATCTGCTTGCTCATTCACTTCACCAGGGTGCGGATGATGAGCCTCCCATTTTTCATCTGCAACAACATTGAGAAGATGAAAAACTTCATGCAGTGCAAGACCCCATGACAACAGCTAAATAGTGTCTATCATTTTTCTCTCATCCGGATTTTGGTGGACCATCAGTCGGGATTGCAAGGTATTGCTTTGGAGGACTTCATCTCCCGTGATTTATTCAGTGCTCCACCGATGATATCAGAGGCAGAACATGAGGTGGGAGGTCCTTCACATCAGTTTGAGCATGAGACGAGAAGTCCTTCACATCATTTTGAGCGCCATGAGACTGCCACCATGCCAGTATACATCACATACCAGAAGGGCAGTGGACCATTGTTCGCAACAGCAAAGCGAGTGTTATCTCCACCCGGGGTGGAAGGGGCCTCACTTCCGACATCAGCACCACAGAAGTAGGGTAAGGGCAAGGAGCCAGTGCAGGAGGAAGGGCCATCAGGTGAGCAGGAGACCGAGTTGGTTCTCCTCCAGGATGATGAGACAGATGCAGAACCTACAAATGCTGAGCTGGGAGAGATCATTGAGGAGCAGTAGTCTGTGATTAAGAACCTATTCCTGGACTTGGATAGGGCTGATAGGGCCAAGTGGAACATGCAGTATCTGGAGTAGAGGAACAAGCAACTTGAGGATCGACTAGTTGAGATAGAGTTGCAAATGATTAAGGAAAACGGACGACACATCCTGGCAGCACAAGGGAGACCTATGGAGCAAAGAGACGAAGACCAGGAGTATGTGCTAGAGAAAGTGAACGTTCACTTGGAGCAGTGGTTGGATAAAGCAAACAGGGAGAAAGACATGCTGAGGTGCATGACTCATCACTACCAGGCCCGAAACATGAGTTCCAAAGCAAGAATCAGGAGCCTAAAGGAAAAATTGAGCAAAGCGACAAAAGAGGCAAAGGAGGCAAAGGAGGCAAAGGAGCAATATCAGCTTCGAATCTTGGCTGAGACTTCCTTGGCATAGCATAGCACTTCATAGGGAAACCCTAGCCCAAATTTCAAAAAAATTGGGCAAATTTTGGTCAGAGACAAATTTTTGGACACAAAACAGGAAATTCCTCCCTGTGGCGCGGTGCTAAAAATATAGGCCTCTAATTTAGGAACGGCTTGCATATTTGGATTTAGCATCGAAAAATACTACTACTAGTGTCTGGGCAAGAAATTTTGACAATATCTGGGTCTCCTAAAGGTCAAAAAACACCCAAAAATGGCCTCTCTGCCACTTTTTTGACACACAGAAAGCAGTCTTGGGAGAATGAAGATTTGGAGAGGCAAATGAGCACCAAATTGGAAAATTCCAGTGGGGTTAGAAAGTAGACAGGACAGGCTTTCCAACAAGCTCATTTGGGCACATTTTGAACACCTACAAGTGCCCCAAAACAGGCTCCAAAGTGGCGAGATGCACAGAGAATTTGGCGCGGCACACAGGGGAAAAAAAACTGCCAATTTTCTCTCGTTTCACGAAAATTTGGGTCGCGACTTCTCCAAGTGGCCCCAGTTATCTACACTTCAGTTTTTTGGCACCAAAGGTAGCATTTAAAGAGTTTTCTCTACAGATGGGCATCCATCCAAGTGGCAAAAGAATGCAAAGGGTCACCCCAGCCAAATGTCATGCTTGAGAACACTGCACCTGTAGCTGATGGTTGGCTCTCCATCTCCTTTTCGTAATGATTTGAGTAACTTACCAACCCCTGGGCATTCTATCTCATCTCCACACATTCTATATATTGTATGCAAGTTATTTGCAAAGGGTTGGCTGGCTTGTAACTTCTGGGAGACTATGGGAAAGAAACTTTGTTTCTTCACTGTGTATTTTTGACAGAGAATTAATGAAAGGCAGCTACTCTGTTTCATGAGATTCTTGTGGTTGTGAGTGTAGAAAATGTGTTCTTATGTTCCATATGTATCTTCTTATGTTTCATAATTTCATTCACATTTCATTTCAGTGAAATTTTCTAAGTGAGATTAGGTAGAGTTCAATTTATATTGCTCTGCCTGTGGGAAAATTTCATGTGCAGTGTCATTCTTCTGTTGAAAAGGATTCATGTGACTATGCCCTTTTTACTTTCTTCATCAATATTTCCATTCCGTGTTACCTTAAACAAAAATTGCTGCTCTTTCCACCTACCTTGCCTCACGGAATAATCCGTGCCTTCATTTTTGATTCTCTGTTCTTTGCTGAGCGCCAGTCCCATATACATCCCAGAAGCTCGGTCACTTCATAAAATCTTTTCCAAAATCCATTTTCACTTACTAGCCTAAGGTAAATATTGCATTATAAGTCATCTCAGACCATTTTGCCTATCCATTCACTGAGCGTGACTCAGAGAGAGCCCTCTCCTGCTCTAGTAGGGCTAGCTACCAGACTGAGCGTGGTTTGTGGTTACCCTAATTTTTGCCTTGCTTCAGCCTAAGGCAGATTTAGGTGCTAACAGGTGTCATCTTTTTTAGAATGGTCACGAGTTTCTTCCTCACCTTTCTAGTGGATAATCACCATAGGTTGTGTTATCACTCAGATTTTCCTTAGAAATTATTTAAAAGAAGGAAAGGATCCAAGGTAACTACAAACCAACTTTTAGACTTGGGTGCTAGCCCACCTAAGTCTAGAGAGGAATCTCTCTTTATGATTTAACTATGTTTGATAAGATTTTAGGCTAGTATTAATGTTCAAGGAGGTTGTTTTGTTTGAGAATGGTGGAGTTCTAAAACAAATGGGAGAAATAGGCTTTTAGGCCATTTGGCTATGGAGTCAATTAGGGATAAGTCACTGGATTAAGTCAAATTGTTGAGGTATGAGTTCAACAGGCAGGATAACAGAGTAAAAAAAAACTTTGGGGATTGAATGGGTGATACTTCTGCTCAAAACTAGAGGGAAATCAAGAATCCTCAAATTAAGATTAGAAAGAGGAAGGGAAGATAGGTCAACTAGCAGAGGGCAATTAAGAATCCCATACCAGGGACTTATTAGAGAAAAACTACAAGGATAGAGGAGCAATTAAGAATTCATTTATCAAAATAGTTTAGAAGAAAACATATAAATGGTAGACGGTTGATAGCAGAGAAAAATAAATCTAACTTTGATATACTTTGACTATTTTACCATTTAGATTTAAGATGCATGAAACATTGAAACATATAGAAAACACATAAAATCACAAGGATGGAAGACTTATTTGTAACTATACTGCACGTGAATCTGATGAAACTATCACCAAAATTAAGCTCGAAGTTGAGCAGAGAAAAACTGCAACAAAAATTCGACCCTAGTGAGGCCCTAGGCCTCTCTACTTATACAACTGAAGCTCCCAACAACTTCCTTAAAATCAGGGAGGCTTGGCTCCCAAAACTCGAGATAAACATAAGTTATCCTCCACTTGCTCGACTGCCTCCAAGTGCATTGATTTGGTTGTTTTTGCTCCGAGCTGCATGAAGGAGAATTCAAAGTGGGGAGTAATAAATGAGGGGGATTCCCTCCTATAAATCCTCTCCTTTTCCCACTTCGAATTATTGCTGCCAATTGTCCATTGAATATTTGAATTTGTCTTCAAAATTCAACAAAAATCTGCATTAAACACATATTAGACCTCATGGCATCATAACTAACCCAACTCACTCCATAAGCATAAATATAATAAAAAACATGCAATAAGCTAAGAGAATGGTTGATTTAACTATGTTAGGAGGCAAAATGAGCCCATATAATTACCCATTTATGGGGCTCATCATCACCCCCCTATTGAAGGTGTTGCTCATCCTCTGAGCAACTTAGTCCATCTCGTCATCTTTGATGGCCCTGGTGGCCTCCCTAACATCCCATGCTTTTGATGAGATCTCCTCTTCTATGTCATGGAATCCTGCCTTTCTATCTATCTCCTCCCACTGTTGTTGCTCTTCTTCCTCTTTTCTGCCTTCTAGCATGCCTAGCAGTAGTGGGGGACTCAATTTGAGGCCAATCCAATTGACCTTCAAACTCTTCATGGAATGCTTGTATAGTGGCACTCTCCTTAATGCCTCTTTCATCTTTGTTGGGAAGTGATACTCCCTGATCTGAAAACTGTGTGGTAGGGTGTTTCACCTCCATGTACAAGTATGCATACAGTCATCCCCAAGTAGCCTTTCCATATCCTCAAAATGTGCAATGGCTTGAGCCTGATCATTGATATATTTAGGGGCAATTTGGGGATTATTTGCAAGCAGGTTATGTGTGCTGATGAGTGCCATGGGATCTGATGGCTCAGCTCTAATCATTAAGGGCTCATTCTGCTCCTTTATCATCAACTTTCTTATTTTTTCTGCCCTTAACTCTTCATGATTCATCCATGAGGCCATGACCATTAGTTGCAGGTCCCCTAGCCTAGCATTGGGGTCCCACACATTCATGTCTGTGAGGGCCATGTTATGCAGATAGAATTCTGCTATTTTTGCCTTGTCTTCTGATGAGCTTTGGTCACATAGGTCCATAAACTATCTGTAATCTTGAAAAGGCATTGTGCCTCTCTGTGCCAAAGTCTTTATCTGAAACTATAACCATTGGTCCTTGAGGTATAATCCATAGGATTTTGTTGGTGTTCTACATTGCAGTGCCTCCATGGACCAGCTGGCCATGCATGCCAATTGTGTCTCTTTTTCTTGCAACTGTCTTCTTAGCAATTCATTTTATGTTTCAAGGTGAGTTCTTGTGATTGCTTCTCTATGTCTGACATCACTTAATTCTCTGCCCATTTCTCTGAGTTGATTCTCCATATGGCCAATATCCTCAACTCCCTTGGATTTGGCTATTTTCATCCACCTATGGGTCCTTATTCTTTCTTTCTCCAACTCAAAGAATAGTGGGATTGCAAATTTTTGTGGAATGATTCTTCCCCCCTCAAGAAGATTGTAGTAAGAGCCAATACTAGGCTGGGGGTTAGGTTCTTATGCCTCTGTTGCTTCTTCCTTGCCTTGTGGCTGCCCTTCTAGCCTTTTTTCAAGTTTTTCAATCTTGTGTAGTCTTGATAGGGTCTCCTGTAGAACATTCTGTGCCTCCTATAGAACTGTTTTTGAGTCCTATAGTTCTACTTTTTCCTTCCATGTGGGAGATCTAGGAGTCCCCCTTTCATAAGTGATAGGTGCCTTGGAAGGGGATTCCTTTCCTTGGGCAGAGGGTGAATCTTCAATAACAATAGGCACTTTAGAAGAAGGTTGGGGTTTCCCTGTTTTGATCCTTGTGCTCTTCCTAGCCCTGAAATACATTGAGGTTTGCCTCTTCCTCTTTTGTTTTGGTTTAATTGGGGTGTTGAGGGCAGTGAGAGCAGCTACTACCTCTCTTTCTAGGGTCTCAGGAGACACTTTTGTCTTTTCTGCCCCTTTTTCTCCTCCTTCTGTCTTTTTCTCTGTCTTTGTTTGTTTTGTTTCTTCCTACTCTGTTTTGGTTTCTTCCTTCTTCCCTTCTTGTTCCTCAGTTTCTTCCCCTTCTCCCCCTTGCTGCTCTTCCTCCTCACTATCAGAAGGACTGATATCATAGGTGAGGGCCTTTATGTCATCTTCTGCTGTCATGTTTCGGAAAATTTCCCATGCTATGGGGATTGTGAATGTATGGAGGGCTTCTTCCACTAAAATTTTAATTAACCCATGGTGAGCCAGCTGATCTAGACACCCTACCTTGAACTTAATGTTGGAGTCTATGACAGAATGCAGGAGTAAATAGGGGATGCTGAGTTTCTGGGGTGTTGGAGTGTCCATGCCATATCTCAGCTCATGAAGGATTCTAAAATGGTAGCCATAGAGTATGCTATACCTCCCTTCATTGGAAACATATTTGATGATTTTGTAACTAACGTCATCCCAAGGGTAGGGTATGCTTGTCCTTCTAATGCCATTTTTATCTTCTACGGGATGTTCATTGTTTTGGAAGAAATTTTTCTTGGTAGCCTGTCCAATTGGTTTTTCATCTTTTCTCAAGGGCAATCCAAGAGGAAGGGTAGTAACTCTACTGATAAATTTTGGGTGATTTCCATGGAAAGACCTCTAAGAGTGACAGTGGCATGGGTTCTTGAGTGAGGGACTAAAGAAGGGGCAAATTCCTGAGCAACTTCCTCATCAAACCCTCAGAATTTCTCAAAAAGTGTCATCCAATTTGCCCTGGTGAATATGGCTACTACTTGGGGATGTTCATGGAGCCTGATTGAATTATTGGGCTTCTTCCTCATGAATCATCCTGTGATTGTGCTTATACCCCTTTTGAACACCAAATTTAGAGATGGAGACAAGAATTTTGAAGAAAACAGGAAAACAGAGGAAAACTGTGTTTTTTTTAAGAAAATAGGCAGAATTTTTTTATGTAATTCCTCTTCTTCTATGGACTCAATTCCTCCTTAAAATGATATCATTCCTTGCACATATTGATAATAAATGTGGGTATGCATGGAACCTACCTCCTCAAGCTAGAAATCGAGCAAAAAACCCGTGTTTTCTCCTTAAAAATAGCTCACTGCCCCTCCTGTAGAACTGCCTGTAGGTGCTCCTGTAGAACCTGTAAGTGCTCTTGTAGAATGCCGATAGCAGGAGGATGGATGAGAGCAATGGAGAATGATGGTTTTGAGGTTGTGGGGTGACAAGGAGCTTGCTGTAGCTAAGTGGATGAGGATAGAATGAAAGAAAAGGTGGTGAGAATGTTTCGAGGAGGAGTACTTATTCCTTCCTTTAGATATTTCTGGTGATGGGGTGAGCTGGAAAAATGGTACATTGGCCATATTTGGACCGTTGGTCCCCACTTGCCTTGTCATCATGGTTTCTTTCCAAAATCACCTCTCATCATTGCATCGGAGCTTGCAAAACCTCCACTACCTGTCCTTGGGATCTTTCTCTAAGTTGACTATGCGCACGTGTGGTGACATCTTTGGATGAGTGCAGTCAACTGGATGAAAGTGGCCAAGTTAACTGGCCACCTTTTCTCGCTCAACCCCAACCATCTCATTCACTTATTCATATCTTTCAATTACAGAAATGCAACAAAGGAGTGGGTTAGTCACTTACCTGTGAGTCGAATGTATGTGATGTAAGGTATTTTGGCTCCTTTTACTGCTGCATGCTTGTATTTCCTTTGCTGCATGCTCTCTTCTTTCTGACGTGTGGCTATTTGTCTTGCGTAGGTCTCCTCTAGCTAGATCTAATCTTCATATGTCTCCTCCAATCCCATGATTGCACTTCTTTTGTTGCTGTGGCTTGATTTTAATGGGATCAGCTGCTACAGGAATTTCTACAGGAGCTCCTGTAGCTGCTTCTCCCTTTAAAATTTTAGCTTATTTTTGTACTGGAAGTTGTGAGGATGATGCCAAAGATGTTGATGGAGATGGAGAGGTACTAGGTAAGCTGCAGGTGAGATTTGAGGTGCTGCTTCCTTTATTTTTTTGTTTTTTTTTTCTTTCTAAAAACTGGTTTTCTGTGTTTTTCTGTGATAGGAAGGGAAAAAAATGATGATGATGATGTGATGCAGGTGTGGAATGGATGGAAAGGAGGGTTGATAGCTATAGGATGGTTTACATGTTCTTCATAAAGCTTCCTAGCCCCTCAAACTACTTTTTGGAACCATTTCTGGCTCTCTGTGATTCCTACAGGAGCCTCTTGTAGAAAACACAGGGCCTCCTGTAGAACACACAGTTTCTGGAAATAAACACAGTGGGGTGGAAGAAAGGTCACAAATGATGGAGAAGAGTGTGGGGGAGGTGAAATAGGCTCTTTGGAATCTTCTCTTGCTCCCTGTGGTCCTGCAATCTGCAATACACATTAAAATTCAATTTTCCTTTTCTTCTTTTTCTTTTCCCTTTTTTTTTTTGAAAACAACTAGGGTGCCTCAAGGAGGTTTTCACCCTAATTACCTACCCTAGGCACCTCCAAGGGAGGTTTTCACCTAGGGATCTTATTCTCTTTTTATTTTTATTTTTTTTTTGTTTTTGGCATCACTGAGCCACCTTAGAAGAGGTTTTCAACTCAATGATGGGACTCAAGCGCCTCATGGAGGTTTTCACTTGAGTCCTTATTTTTTATTTCTCTTTTCTCTTTCTTCAGTGAGTGGGTGAAGTGGAGGCTAAGACATGCTCCAATACCATCACTATCTTATTCATATCTTCAATGAACTCTCGCTTGGAGAGGGGATTCTTGTAAACTTTCAACCTATGTCCATTGACAAGCATGGTGATGGCTTCCTCATCAATGGTTCTGATCATAACTGAACCATTGTCATTGCATTTTTCCATAGTGTAGGGTCCCAGCCATCTTGTCCTCAGCTTTCCTTTGAAGTCTTTATACCTTGAATCATAGAGCAGTACCCAATCTCCCTCTTGGAATTGTTTCTCCTTGATATTTTTGCCATGCCATATCTTCCTCTGAAGCTGAACTACCTCTATGTGGAGAAGGGCTTGCAATCTTTGTTCATCCAATCCATTGAGCTGGAGTAGTCTTTCCCTCTGTGCATGGCTGAGGTCTAGGTCTAGCTGAACTACCATCCTTAGTGTATTGAATTCAAATTCTATTGACAGTAAAGCCTTCTTCCATAGACCAGTTCATAGGGTGTGAACCCTGTGGTGGTCTTCCATGTTGTGTTGTAGGCCCAAGTGGCCTCAACTAATCTGCCTGCCCAATCATTTCTGCTGCTACTCACTACCTTGGTGAGAATTCCTTCCAAAGCTCTGTTAGTGACTTCCACCTACCCATTGGCTTGTGGATGGTAAGGGGTGGAAGTCCTGTGCTTGATTTTATGATGTGTGAGTAGGTCTTCAATCAAATTGGAAGTGAACTCACTGCCTTGATCTGTGACCAATTCTCTTGGATACCCGAACTTGTAGAATATGTTTTCTCTCAAAAACTCAACTACTTTTTCCTTTGTTGCTGCTTTGATTGCTTTTGTTTCTTCCCACTTTGTCAGGTAATCGGTGCACACAATGATGTATTGCTTCTGTTTTGAAGGAGGGTTGATAGGACCCACGAAGTCCATGCCCCACTTCTCAAATGGCTCAAAGGTCACTTGAGGTTTCATGGGCATCTCATCCTTTCGAGTAGGTTTCCCCATCCTTTGACACCAATCACATTGGCTAGTGTATCTCCTCACATCTTGATGAAGAGTGGGCCAATAGTAGCCTGCTTGCAAGATTTTGAAGGCAGTTCTCTTTGCTGCAAAATGACCTCCACAAAGCCCGTCATGACAGGTCAAGAGGATGTCAAAAACTTCCTCCTCCCTGACACATCTTCTCAAGATCTGATCTGGGCCAAGTTTGAAGAGATTACCCCCAATCCAGGTGAAAGGGGTGCTTTTCCTCACTATCTTTCTCTTCTCCTTCGAGGACAGGTGTGGTGGGAACTGTGCAGAAACCAAGTAGTTTGCTATATCAACAGACCATGGAGAGAGTATTGAGATAGCAAATAGATTTTCATCTTGAATTTGATCATCCACCATTCCTTCTTCACCTGCAGGAAAATTTACTCTAGACAAAAAGTCAGCAACAGCATTTTCTTTACTAGGCTTATCAGCAATGGTCAAATCAAACTGCTGCATTAAAAGAAACCATCTAATAATGTGAGCATTTACATATGGTTTTTTCATTAAATATCTAATTGCAGCATGATCAGTGTGCACGAAGGTCTAATAGCCTATGATATAATGTCTGAATTTATTTAAAGAATGCACAAAAACTAGGAGTTCCTTCTCAGTCACTGTGTAGTTTAACACTGCCTTTGACATTTTTTTGCTTATAAAGTATATGGCATAAGGTAAATTTTCATCAATTTGTCCTAAGGCTGCTCCTATTGCTTTGTTTGAGGCATCTGTGTGAATGTGGAAAGGTAGGGCCCAGTTTGGGCCTCTCAAAATTGGGGCAGTCACAAGTTTACTCTTCAAGGTATCTAAGGCTTCTTGACAGTTTTCTGACCATACAAATTCAACATCTTTGCCTAGAAGACCAAACAACGGAGAGGCTAGCTTACTGAAATCTTTAATGAATCTTTGGTAATACCCAGCTAAGCCTAGGAAACTTCTGACATCTCTCACCTTTTGAGGAGGTGGGACCCTTTGGATGATGGAAATTTTGTTGGGGTCCACCTACAATCCTTGTTGAGATATTGCATGACCTAGCACGGTCCCTTCAGTCATCAAAAATTCACATTTTTCCGGACTGAGGGATAGGTTCATCTCAATACACTTGTCCAAAAATTTTCCTAGGTTAGATAAAGCTTCCTGAAAGTCAGAACCATAAGGAGTAAAATCATCCATATATATTTCCACTGCATCATGAACCAGTTCAGAAAATATACTCAATACCGCTCTCTGGAAAGTGGATGCAGCATCGCACAAACCAAAAGGAAGGACCCAGTATGTGAAGGTACCCCAAGGACAAGTGAAGGTGATCTAATCTTGGTTTTCTGAGCTGATTTGAATATGATTGTACCCGCTAAACCCATCTAGGGAGGAGAAAAACTTTTTCCCTGCCAGACCATCTAATACTTGATCTATGAAAGGCAAAGGAAAATGGTCCTTTTTATTGGCTTTGTTCAATTCTCGATAGTCGACACAGATTATCCACTTACCATTTTCATTTGGCACTAGCACCAAAGGAGAGACCAATTCACTGTCAGAGATGGGGTAGATGAATCCTGCATCAAGTAATTTTTGCAACTCTTCCTTAACAATGTCTTTAAGTGCTGGATTCATCCTCCTTTGAGGCTGCCTGACTGGTTTGCAATCTTCCTCAATGTATATATGATGAGTAAATACTGAAGGGTGCACTCCCTTCATCTCCTTATAACTCCAGGCGAAGGCATCTAAATGTTTTCTCAATAAGCTGCACAACTCCTTCTCCTGGTAAGTGGATAGGGATGGACTGATTTCCAGGCTTTTCCTGGGCCGAACTCTATATTCTTAACACGGAGAGAGGTCAGGTCGGCCACATAGAGATTAGTTAAGGGGTTGTTTTGGGTTTCTTTCACTATGTCCTCTAATGGTAAGATACTGGGGGGTGGATTCTGAATTACATTTTCAATGATATCATCCTCATCTTGTGATTTCCCCCCCCTTGGCGGTTTCTAATGCACAAAGTGGTGCAGAATAAACTTCATCCTCATCCTCCTCCTCCAACTAGAGAGGTAGATCATGTTCTAGCAAGGGTTGGGTAGGAGGGTATATGATTAATTGTTTGGACATATGCCTGTTCTTGATGGTCATGTTCCCATCTCGACAGCTGATGTAGGCATTGGCAGTAGCCAACTAGGGTCTTCCCAGGATGAGAGGATACCCAGTGAGCTTTGCCTTCGGCTGGAGAACTAAGAAATCAGCAGGGTACTCCCAAGAATCAATGGAGACCATCACATCTTCCACAATCCCTTCAGGGGTCATGGTGGAGTGGTCTGCTAGCTGCAGTACTGTTGTGGTCTTCTTCAAGGAGCCCTGGAGGTTAAGTTTGAGCATTGTGTCCTTTTTCATCACATTAATGGCAGCTCTTAGATCAATCAAGGTATGTGGGATCAAGGTGCCATTGATGTAGACATCAACTACTGGGCTTCCAGGGTCCAGATATTTCAGACAGATTACATGTCCCAACATTAGGTCGAATAGTTGTCCTAGGACATTGATGGTTGGGGCATCTCTCTTACGCCTTCCTAGATGCCTAAAGAACTTCTCTTTGATCAACCTATTGTATATAGGCACATATTTTATGGCTTGGAGAAGTGGTATTTTCAGACATAACTGTTTCAATTCTCTTAGAAGTTCACTTTCTTCTGGGATAGGTTGTGTTGTCCCGAATAGTCTCTCAGGAAAGGGTGGAATTTCTTTAGGTTCACTTTCCTATTTATCTTCCTCAACCTCCGTAGGTGGAGGCTGGCTATTTGGGAGAACCTTCCCAGATCGCAAGTTAATCTCCTGAATCTCCACAACATACATTGGGCATGATGGTTCCCCACTATGTACTTGATGAACCTGTTTGTTGTTCAGGTTCGGGTTCGGCTAGGTAGGCATTTGGGGTTGCCTTGTTGGAGTAGGAGGCAATGGTTGTGGTTGAGTAGGTGATGGAGGCAAAAGAGTGGAGGAGAGTTGTACTAGGGCCTCCACCCCTGATGAGACGCATTCCACTGAGGTTGCGACTAAGCATAGGATTGAAATGAATGAGCGGCTGGTTGGGCATGATATTGAGATGGAAAGGACCAAGGAGGAGGCATGGACCAGGAAGGATGAGCAAGGGGTCCCCAAGAAGGTATGGAAGTGACTTGGTTGGGGTTGTAGTATGCCTGAGATGTCCCTTGCATCCCCTGCTGGTATGGTCTAGGTCCATGTGGTCTCCTTTGGTTCATGAAATAGAGTGGTTCAGTGGCTCCTTTGGCCCCCTGGTATACAGCTTTAAGTCTGGGCAAGGAAGGGCACTTATCTGTAGAATGATCTTCTTCATAGACTGAACAAACCTCTATAGAGTTCAATGGACATTCGTTCCTAGGATGCCTCCTGGTGCATCTAGGAAAAAAGATGGCCAAAGCCCTCTCTGATTCCTCTTGTTTCCTTTTGATATGCAAGGTATCCATTTGCATGGAAATAGTTTGCAACATCTCACTTTTGAAGTCTTCCAACATGCTTCCAAATTCACCTTTGATAGATGAATTTTAAGAGGAGGTATTAGCTATGGGTTGACTCCCCCTACCTCTCTTTCTGGCTGCTCTAGAATGTTTTCTAAAGAAATTCTTTATGTCCTCATAAGATAGTTGGTAAATGTCTGCCCCGGCCAGTAGATGGAGGTGTCTAGAAGGTCTTCAAGGATTTCCCTTAGCAGAACCAACTTTAGAGATTCAGGGTCAAGTGTGCACCTAGCCCTTTTTTAACTGAGCTGGAACCTCTCTTCATAATCTTCCAAGGATTCATCAATTCCCATGGTCATTCGGAAGATTTCTTCCTTGGTATCTTTTGACCTACAGTAGTCTATTGCTAGGTAACCCCATGAACCAGCGCAATGCTGCATCCTTGAGAGTAGAAGGGAATAGTTTCAACTTTTTCTCATCTTCTTCATAGTCATAGGTTTGACAGATGACAACGAACTAAAACAATAAGGTGTCAAGATCTTTTGTATTCAAACCATTGAAGTGAGGTAGGGATGAACGATTTATATTCTTCATTTTGGTGTCCCCATTGGTCTCCCAGATGGGAAAGGTACCCTTTATTCTTTCTCCATTTCCCCTAGCATTTTCTTTTTTAGCCATTAGCTCAGGAGGGGTGTTTTATTCTTCTTCTTCCCCTATAGGTTCTTCAAATATCTCTGGTTGTTCACCTAAAGGTTCTTCTTGATCATTGCCACCGAAGAAGAGAGAAGGTTGGCTGTGTGATGTAGTGGGGGTGTTAGGCAAGAATTTTCCTGAATTATCTCTATTCCTACGAGGCATGAACGGAAATATTTTTGGTTGGTTTTTGGTTGGTTTTTGTTTTTTTTACTGATTGTACCTGCAAAACTGAAAATGGATTGAACAATACAAATTGAAACTAACTAAAATGAACTTTGTCGAAATGAAATTTATAGAATTGAAAAGGAAAGCAAGGAAATGTAAAAACTAAAAGAAACAACTATTCTATTTTTTCTGAAATGAAATTTGCAAAATTGAAAAGGAAAGCAAGGAAATGTAGAAACTGAAAGAAACAACTATTCTACTTTTGCTGAAATAAAATACTTAGCAGAATGTTGCGATAGAAAATAGAAGAAAGCATAATCACAAAATACTCTGACACTTCCCCGGCAACTGCACCAAAAAGTGGTGAGCACTAGTATTGCAGCAATAATGTTGCAACTCCTGGGCTATATACTTTACTGTTATTAACTCGGTAGTTCGTAACAAACTTGGAAGCGACGGTGTTGTATGCACAAGTACTAGTTCTTACTGCAGGCTGTCACTTGGTTAGCTGGCACAAGATCACTAGGAGCTCAAGCCAACTTCTATGGATTCCAGAAGAAGCTCTATATGTGATGAAAGAAAGGAAAGCTTACTCTACAGAGGCTACTCTACTTGCAGAAAGGAAAAAGACTGAAATGTAAAGTAAACCTAGCAAACCCTACTTAACCAACTAATCCTACTTTTGCAGAAAGAAATATGAAAACCATGAAATGAATGCCATTACCTACTCAAGGAAGTAAACAACATCTACTCAAGCTATTTCTAGAAGGAAATGAGGAAAAAAACATCTTTTTGGATTTTTATGTATTTTTATGTGAATTTGTCATGCATGTAATTTATTTGTTTGTGAATGTGGCAGTGAATAGGTGGCAATGGAGGGCGGTTTTGGGACTTGAGAGGATGTAGGATGGTGTGGATGGGTCCTAGAAGGTCTCAGGGGGCCTTCTGCAGGCTTTTCCCACAATCGGCCTTCAAAAGGAAGCCTACAGGAAAATCTACAGGAGGACATAGGGGGTCTATAGGAGGTCTACAAGAGGTCTACAGGAGGATGTCGAGAGTATTTTTGAAGGTTTTAAAGGTGTGATAGTGGGTGGAAAGGGTAGATGAAAGCTGGGATGATGTGTTAGGGTGCTTAGGGTTCACCAAGGATCACTACGAGAGGGAAAGATGGTCGAGAGAGAGGAAGAAATCCTATGGACAAAACACAGAATGCTAAGGCAGATTTGAGGTGAAATTTGGGTGACCTATAGGGCATAGATTAGGGAGAGAATGTGATGACTAATAGGCTAACCTACTGTGAGAAGAAATCTACTGCAAAAGAACTGGCAGTCAAACAATGAAATCAAGCAAGCAAGGAAATTAAGTACATCAAAAAACAAAATTTTGCATCAAGCTAATCTACATTATAAGTTATGGAAAGAAATGATGAGAAATGATATAATGAGAGAATGCATGGAAGAATACTTATTTCAAAGACAAAAATGAGCATGGTGAAAGAGATCTAAAGCAAAGAATTAACCTTCTAACAAACTACAACACTAGAAATCCTATGGAGACCCTAGAAATCATAAAGGTGTTAAGGTAGACCCTAGAAAAATTAAAACCATTAAGGAATGGAAAATCCCCACATCCATAAAGCATCTACAAGGATTTCTCAGGTTGACAGGGTATTATCGCAAGTTTGTTAAGAATTATGGGAGAATAACAACATCTCTAAGAACATTATTGAAGAAAGATGCATTCTCATGTACTCTAGAAGCAAGAAAGGCCTTTGAACATGTTAAAGAGGCAATGTGCCAAGCACTAGTCTTAGCTACACTGGACTTCACAAAAACCTTTATTGTGGAATGTGATGCCTCAGGAAATGGAATTGGTGTTGTTTTAATGCAAGAAGAAAGACCATTTCTTTCGAAAGTCGTCCAATCAAATGAAAGTATTTACACAAAGCTATTTATGAGAAGTAAATGTTGGCAATACTACATGCACTTAAGAAATGGAAACCCTACCTAATGGGAAGACACTTCAAGGTAAAAATAGATGATGATAGTCTTAAATACTTTTTAGAACAAATATTATCTTTAGAAGAGTAACAAAAATAGGTCACAAAGATGTTGGGCTATGACTTTGAAATCATCTACAAAAAAGGGAAGCAAAATGTTGTGGTAGATGCACTCTCAAGAAAGGATGAGGATGTGGAAGCATTTCTTTGCTCCATTTCTATTATCCAACTAGATTGGATAAATGAAGAAAGGGATGAATGGAAGAATTACGAGGAAGTGTGGGCACTCATTCAAAAAATAAGGTAAGATCCCAGTACATTTGATACATTTAGCTGGAAAAATGATTCGTTATGGTATAAGGATCGGTTATACCTATGTAAGAACTCCCAACTCAAACAAAATATTCTCAGGGAATTGCACACATCTCCATTAGGAGGTCACTCAGTATTTCTAAAAGCCTACCATAGGGTTACACATTATTTTTTTGGGATGGCCTTAAATTGGATATTCAAAAGTTTGTGGTAGAATGTTTTGTTTGCCAACAAAATAAAGTTGAAACAATTAAGACCCTGGGACTATTACAACCTTTATCTATTCCAAGCCAACGTTGGGAGGAGGTTTCAATGGATTTTATCACAGGTTTACCCAAGTCCAAAGGAAAGAGTGTTATCATGGTGGTAGTTTAAAGACTTACCAAGTATGCACACTTTTGTGAATTATCTCATCCATTTAAAGTGAGTACAGTTTCTATTGCATTTATGGAAACAATTCAAAATCTACATGGAAACCCAAAGATTATTGTAAGTGACAGAGATCCCATTTTCACTGGAAATTTTTGGACATAATTATTTTCTTGTCTTGGTACTCAGTTAGCTCATAGCTCATCTTATCATCCGTAATCTCGTGGGCAAATTGAGATAGTAAACAGAAGTTTGGAAGGATATCTTCATTGCTTTGTATCTGATAAACAGACACAATGGGTCAAATGGTTACCTCTGCCTGAATGGTGGTATAGCACTTCCTTCCATACTGCAACAAAAATGACCCCATTTATGGCACTTTATGGATATCATTCACCATCCATCACATCATATTTAAGAGAAAATTCTAAGTTTCAAGCAATGGAAGATCACATCGAGCATCAGCAACAAGTTCTCCAACTCTTAAAGGATAACCTGACCTTGGCACAGAATAGAATGAAACATCAGGCATATCAACATCGTAGCGAAAGAAGTTTTGTTGTAGTTGATTGGGAATTCCTATAGCTATAACCATATAAACAAATTTCCCTCAAGTAAGCTAAGAAGGGTAATAAATTATCACCAAAGTATTATGGTCCATAAAAGGTATTGCAAAAGATAGGTACTATGGCATACAAATTGGAGCTTCCTGCAGCTTCCTGAGTGCACCCAGTTTTCCATGTTTCATGCTTAAAGAAGGTTACAGGTGACAAGGTTCTAGTTCAAAAAATATTGCCAAAACTTGATGAGGAAGGAAAAATCATATTGGAACCTGAAGCAGTCAAAGAAACAAGAACTTGACAACTACGAAATAGATCAATTTCAGAGTATCTCATCAAGTGGAAGAACTTACCCGTTGAAGATTCCACATGGGAGGATGATAATTTTATACAGAAGCATCTAGAACTACTCAAGCGTTGAGGACAACACTTTTTTGAAGGAGAGGGTGATGTTAGGTCCCTATAATACTAGTGATTCCCCCATTACTATTGTCATTGTATCCCTTATTGTTATTATTGTGCCCCATAGAATCCCACTATTGTTATTTTTGGTGCCTCTATATTATTATTGTTAGGTCAGATTGGTTATATTGTGACCCCTTAGACTCCTATATATAGAAAGGAGGTTTTTTCATTTGTATCATCCAAGAATTGTTCATTTATGTAGTGTAAACGAGGTTGCCCCCTTGAAGAGGCTAAATTCTAAGGCATTGATCTATCTTTTCTATCTTTTTGTGAGCTGGTTTCATAACATGATCAATGATCTTATAATTTTCTTTCAACTCTTCAAATGTAGCATAACAAAGGGGTAAAGAGTTATCATGAATTTCTTTCAACACCTGAAATGTGGGATAACATAGGGGTAAAGGGTTACCATCAGCATAATTTGCATTGTTTTCTTGATGTTTAATGTCTAAAATATATGCATGCTCATTTGTTTCAATATTTTAATCCCGTTTTCATCGCTGTCATAAGTAACACGCACATGGTGACTGTTTTCCTCAACTGGCTAAAATTTAACATCCTCCTGCTACTAACCTACCACCAGATTTTGTTCTAAACTACTTTCAAATGAATACACAAAACAACCAGTTTCTAACTTTTGGTGATGTGACCCAACAACCTCTCCTTCTTCTTCCATATCTGCTTGAAAAGGAGGTACCTTTTTTTGTCCACTAATAATAGGTTTATCTTGAAAAGTACATGTTTTCATAAACTTTTTCATGGTTTTCATTAACATCTATAACTTAATATTTAATAAAGGAGGAAACTGCTCTTTAATTACTTTCCTTCTTTCAGCTTCCATTCTGGATATTTTACTCAATATGTTTATTTCCACATCAATAACACTTTTTTTCATGTCCTCCAAAGTGGAAGGGTTTCTTTCTCTAAGATAATAGGCAATCTTAGCATCAAAACCATTAGGATAATGAATCATAGCCAATCCCGGGGGAGGCCTTATATCAGTAGGTATGGAATCATAATCACTATTAAATTTGGTTGAGAAATATTGGGTTGCCTCATCGGGCTACCTTTTAGATTCCAATACTCATCCATAATTTGAAAATGGTTATTTCTAACCTCCCATCTATTAAGGAAAATATTTTGAAACTATTGGAAATTAGGAATACTTCTAGCTGTCAAACTTCTATAACATTTCCTAGTTTTTCCTAAAGGGCCTTGAGCAAACAACCTCAATTTGACATCTCCATGATCGAATTCCTCCAAGTCAATGAAGTCAATGATTTTGTCTACATGTTTTCTTGCTATAATATTAGTTGTACCATAAAATTGAGGTAGCCTTTGATCATAGTTTTTTGGTAGCTCATGCAAAGGGAATGACATATTTAATGATGAATACCGAACAATGGTCATAATTGAGGTTTGAGATGAATTTGTACTAGCTGGACAATGTTTGTTATTTGGATCTTGTTTGAGACAACCAATATTAAGATGAGATGCATTTGCAACTTCAAGAGAAGGATATACATTAAAATAAAGGGGCTCATGTGCAGATTCATCATCTTTATTTGGATTTAATAGACCAAAGAAAATCCTTAAGATACTTTCAGGAAAAGACAAAAGGCGATTGAAAAAATATAATACTATATCCTGAAGTAAATTCATGTCTAAATACTAGACTTTCGCATGCTGTCTTCCTATCTTTGTGTTGACAAGACTCGTCCTTCTTTGAATCTGATTTGAAGTTTCTTGGAACTTGGTCTGTGAAGCCATTGAATTTGGATTCTTTGACAGTGGAGTCACCCTAAAAATTTTGAAGCTCTGGATACTTTGAATGTGGAGTTGCCAGGTGAATGATACAACCTTCTTGTGTCTGATCACTGTCCACCATCAGTAATTAGAGCTGGAACTTGATATTATTTTTTGAGGAACCTTAAATGTTCATTCCCTATTAGGGTCATCACTATGTTAGCACTCTATAGATTTTTTGAGGTTGCAAAAGAAAATCACAAAGGTAACCACAAACCACTTTGGAAGCTTGGTTCTAACCCTACCAACTTTAGAGAGGGCTCTCTCTTTGAGATTTAAATTTGTTGTATTAGATATTAGGCTAGTTACGAAAGTTCAGGTTTGGTTTATGAATTGGTTTGGTTGGAATAGCAAGGAAAAATCCATTGGGAAATGGAGTCTACAAACTTAACAGGGATCTGTCTTAGATTTTCACAAGAGTTTCACAGGGCAAGGTAGCTGAACTAATTGGATCTTTTAGATTTAAATGAAATGCAATAGAAGAAAAGATATAGGTTCAATTGAAGTTAAAGAGAAATTAAGAATTCCTTAACATGATATCAAAGGAAAACATTGAAATTATCTACAACCAAAATCAGAGTGTATTTTTCAACAAATTTTGTTCATCATTTTTTTGTAAGATAATTCAGATTAAGAAAACATAAGCATGGAGTGAAGGAATAAACACATAGATAGTGAAAAAAGCACTTAACCAAATAGCCCAACACATGAATCCTATCAAGAATGTCCTTTTCATTACTAATAAATCCACTGAGGCTTTAAAAATATACAATAGCTTTCTTCTGTACAAAAACCAACCCATCTTACTTCAAATGATGAAGTATTTATACAAATCCTAATCTAAAAATATCTTGAAAAATATCAAGATTTGTTACAAATAATCTATACAAATATCTTGGAACAGAATTCAAGATTTTTTTACAAAAAGTATAAAAATAGACTAAATTGTTTAAAAAAAAATATCAGTTGGTTGAGTGCAGGTGTTGTTTCTGGGCATTCTGGTAGCGACTAGGCCTTTAAACGAGTGGTGTTCTTTGTCTTGTTGGCATATGTGTTTTGTTGCCCCACTTTTCACTGCATTATGTTTGATGACTATTGTGTTGAATATGTGATGTTATTGATATTGTTGTCCTTTGTCCCTTTGCTTCTTGTTGCTTAAAATGCGCGGAAAGTGTCCTCATTGTCCATTTGTTTGCTTCTGTTTTAGTTTCATCATTTCTCGTTTTTACATTAATTTAGTTCCATTTATAGAACATTGGGAAATATGGGAATTATCATTAATGAGGAATGATTTTTAATCATAATATAACTACAGCAAAGGGAGGATGATTCTCTGGGAATTCAATTATGATTTGATTTAACCAATGAAAGGAAGGGGGGAATGATTCTTTCAAATCACAAATCTATGCACAAGAAGGGCCACGTGGAAGCTGGGGATTGGGGAAATAGATATACTTTCGGGATAGTGGACATCCTTGGAAGAGTTGGCGCTTTATGGATGGAGGTCGAGTGATGAAGTGGAGGCGGAGCTGAGTTTGAAAAGTCAAAGGAAGATGCTTTTCAGAGGGGGGGATGCTACAATGATGTATGAGGGTGGGGGGTCTGAAGTATGGTGAGGATGACACATAGTATTGAGTTAGAACCCCCCTTGAACAATTTCAAATGGAGCTCAGGGGGGTCCAAACTCTTCCACTACCATTGGTTTGAGCGAATTCGATATGGGCCATTGAGAGATGAAGGTTTTTTAACATGCATCTCTTTTTCTTATCGATATTGCAGTAGGGCCGAGGCTTATACAATACATTTTGCAATGCTTTTGCAAGGGAGTGGGGCTAAAGGTCTCTTTAAATATAATATATAATATATTTTATCTGGCCAGAGGATTTTGCCATATCATAATCGCAGCAAAAGAGGGGCATAATCATTATTACATGGTGCTTCACCGCATACGTGAACCTGAAATAATTTCAATTACGATGTATAACATATTGCATCCGACAGGACTTAAATACAAATCCGAAACCGAAAACTTTAGAATATAGCATTTAAACCTTCCGGGTCCAATCGAGCTTCAATCACATCTGAGTCGGACCCGAAAACCTTTCAACTCTAGCCTATAAAATATCACATCTGTCTGAATTTATCGCATTGTAATCGAAGAGGGTACACAGGAGTGGAATGATAGACCCGAACCCAGAAACCCTTTCAAATCCATTGTATGACTTATCTCATCTGCCTAGCTTTCGACTGATAACAATCAGAGAGGGTACATGGGAGTGGAACGATTGACCCGGACCCGAAAACCCTTTCAAATCCATTGTATAACTTATTGCATCCACCTAACTTTCGCCTAATCGTAATCACATTGCGGAGGGGACTGGTGGAGTTTGTTGACATATGGGAATTGTGATTGCGATTGCAATCGGTGGAATGAGAAAGATTAATAGGCGCTGACCATGGGATGGTGCAAGATGTGATAAAACACGACTAGTGGGTTAGGGCCAATTCTATCAAGGAAATGTGATTGCAATTGCCCATGAGGCTTGGTGACACGTTGCCTATGGGTCCAGTTCATTACATAAATAAAGGGGAATGGGGAACACGACTAGAGTTTAAGTATTTAAATGGATTAAGGCTAGAGTTTATAATAAAACATGGAAATGTGGCTAGAGTTGGGTTTTATAACAAACAGAGGGATAATGGAATAAATCTATGAGGCGGTGATTATGTGGGTGCTCGCTAGAGTTAAAAATCATATGGCATATTCATAATGGGGAAAAGATTTTTCACAAAGGATAGATGCAAATATAATTTGAAACTGTAGTAGAAATAGTTCTTGGACCTTTATCTGCTTTTGAAGTGAAAGCTTCATTCTGGTCTATCTTTCAATCTAGGAGTCAGATTTAGGCACAGGATATATTGTTGGAAATCTTCTTCTGAGCACTTTCTAATGAAAACACATGCAGTCTGATTTGATCCAAACACTTTCATGCAAAAAAAATCTCCTTAAATCCTAATACTTGGTCTCGCCTTGGAAATAATTTGTAGGATGAAATATTATTTACAACATTTCAAACATAATAATGATCATCGATAATCAGGCGATCCTATAAAAATTATAGGACCCTAATAATATGTGTTCAGGTGTGCTTACAAATGCAACAATATTAGGTGTTGTTGATTTATTTCCTTTCTTTCCAAGTGATTTATTTATCATAATAGAATTCTTGTCATTAGTTACATGTTTCATAGGGATTGTATCATCTTTAGGTGCCTCCTACATACAATTCTCGTTATCATGAAAATTATTTTACCTTTCATACATGATGAACATTTTTCCTTTCATCATATGTTGAGTCACCCTTTTGTTGACACAGGGACCAATACTTTTATCGACCTACTCTCTTCTTCAACCCATATTTCCCTAATCTCAAAACCATTTTCTTTTCATGTTTAAAATTAGAACCCTTGATCTATGTGACTAGAACCCTAGGGTTTCCAAATTGATTTTAGTTGAGTAAGGAGAAATGCTTTTATCTTTCATCATATTCTGAATCACCCATTTTGTTGACATAAGGACTAATACCTTTACTGGTGCACTCTTCTCAGACCCATATTTCCATGAGCTTGAAACTATTTTATTTCCATGTTTCAACGCCGACTTATGCTAGCTAGTTTCCAACTATCAACTTGTTTTTCATTTAACGTTTCCCTAGGGTTTCTCAATTGATTTTTATTGATTGAGGATGAATTATTTTATCCATCATCGTATTTTGCATCACCCTGGTTGCTGACATAGGGACTGATACCTTTATTGTTTCACTCTTCTTTGACCCATCTTTCCCTAAGCTCGAAACCCTTTTCCTTTCATGTTTCAACTTATAACCCTTTGGTTTATGTCAACTTCTGGTACCTAGTTTCCAATTGTCAACCTTTTTTTCATTTAACTTTTCCCTAGGGTTTGTTACAAGAACCCCAAGGTTTTCAAATTGATTTTTATTGATTGTGGATGAATGATTTTATCTTTCACCATATTTTGCATCACCTTTTTTGTTGAAACAGGGACTGATACCTTTACTGGCGCGCTCTTCTTCGAACCATATTTCCCTGAACTTGAAACTCGTTTATTTCCATGTTTCAACTTATAACCCTTGGTCCATGTCAACTTCTGCTACCTAGTTTCCAACTATTAACTTGTTTTTCATTTAGTTTTTCGCTAGGGTTTGTCACTAGAACCATAGGGTTTCAAAATTGTTTTTTATTGACTGAGGATGAATTCTTTTATCTTTCATCATATTCTGCATCACCCTTTTTGTTGACACAAGGACTGATAACTTTACTGGTTCTCTCTTCTTCAACCCATCTTTCCTTGAGATAGAAACCATTTTCTTTTCATGTTTCAACTTATAACCCTTGGTCCATGTCAACTTTTGCTACCTAATTGCCAACTGTCTAGTTATTTTTCATTTAATTTTTCCCTAAGGCTTGTGACTAGACTCGTAGGGCTTCCAAATTGATTTTTATTGAGTGAGGAGGAATGATTTTACCTTTCATCCTATTCTAAATCACCCTTTTTGTTGACACGAGGACCGATACCTTTACTATTGCACTCTTCTTCGAACCATCTTTCCCTAAGCTCGAAACCATTTTATTTTCATGTTTCAACTTATAAAACTTGGTCCATGTCAACTTATTCTACCTAGTTTCCTACTATCAAATCATATCATGACCTTCCACCTATGGTTATTTCTTAAATAAGCATGTGTAGATTTACTATTCACTTGTCTTATAATGATGATTCACTTGACTTATAAGTATATTTTATATTCCAATATGCATGGATGGGAATTGAATAACCACATGAGGGAGAAGATGTGTCCCATCAAGATGATCAAATAGATGATGATCAAGATGTACCTTATGGACTTGATCAAACACTAGAGGAACATGTGCCCTACCAATCTAATAAATTATCATTAGGGGAACAACATATGCCATGTAAGGCTAATCAAATAATGGAGGAAGAATATTTTCCCTATCAAGTTGATACCCCACTGGAAGAATAAATTGTTTCCTCTCAAGTTCGTAGGATAACAGGGAGTTGCAGTGATTCTAAAAGGGGTGGACCATTTGTAGAAAATTCGGATGAAAGCACAATAGAGGACTTTGGGGAGCCTATCCCTACTTGCAGTCTTAGAGACCATGGCAATAACACCATTCGAAAACATTTTGAGAAACATCCAGTTGTTGCACAAGCTCAAATACTACATGGGTTGATCAAACATAAGAAACTAAAACATGCCACAAATATTTTGGGTGTCCAATATGCTAAAAGGAGAAGATACATATGAATTTTGTTGATTTTTGGTAGGATCAAATGTGATCTGAGCCTCAAAATTTGCAGGGAGGCTAGGACACATGTATTACAAAATATCCAGAAATAGTTTTGGGAAATTCCACCTAGAGAAGGTTTTATTAAAATAATTAATTATTTTTAATGGATGGCTAAGTCTGAACTTAGGAAATTAAAATAATTAAAGGGTATTAATTAAACTAAGGGTGAAACTTCTAGAAGAAGACAAGGATGAAGCAAAAATTATTTGAGCCATTGATAATAATCTAATATGGACCGTTGGTTACTCAAGTAGAAGATTATAAGAAAAGGATTGATGGGTATTTGGAAGACACATCGAGGGAGAGATCATGATATTGATTTCTGAAGAGAGCAAAGCAACAATTGTCAGAGAAGTGATCGAGGTGATTTATTACAGTGAGGAACAGGGATAGTTTTGAGAGGAAGTTTTCCAAATTCGGAGAGTACAAGGAAGAGATGGCAGAAAGATGTCTAGAGAGGCTGATGCACAGCCACACAAAGCTACATTGTGGTAGCACAGAGCTTCATAGGGAGTCCAAAATTCTACTAAGGAACAGTTGGGATCAAGTGCCGGAGTTGGGGTATGAGACCGGGAGGATAGAGGGCCAATGTTTCCAGCTAGAAGAGGATCAAAGGAAGTGCAACACAGTCCCATCAGGTGTGATGCAATGACTGCATGGGTGTGACACAGTACTGCACAGAGGGTGTACATAGGCATCATAGAGGCACATCTCTAGTGTAGATTTGAGTCACTTTTCCAACGACAGGATGAGGCCATCTCACTAATTTTTGTCTAGTTAGATCTATGTATAGGATTTCCATTTTGGGCATCTGAAAAATTGTACTAAGAAATTATTTCTTAATAATACAAACCCTCAATTGCTACAAAAATTTTCCCACATTTGCTTTTTCCGGGGATATTGGTCCAAAAATAACTATCTCACTTGCGTGTGTTATTTCTTTCTTTCTTAGATTCTTACTTTCGCATATTATTTAAGTTGTAAAGGTTGCAATTGTATTTATTTCAATGTTTACCATATAATATTGTAAATAACTTCATTCGGCAGGAGAAATATATTCAGTTTCTGCAGTAGTGATTCAGGGTTTCTCGATTTTTCACATGGTATCAGAACGCAGGTGAAGCAAGAGAGCAAACCGGAAGAGCCCAGCACTAAAGAGAAGGAGGAAGATTGAAGTGCTAGATAGGAAACAGATCGAATCCCCAGAGGGATTGTACAGTCCAATCTAGGAGGGAAAGATACTCAAGGAAAATATCTTGCCGAGTGAGTTGACAGAGAGGTAAGATTTCCAGATCGAGATTTTTCAGCGATAAAAGGAGTAGCATATTAGGAGATTTAGTGGAGAGAAATTTTCTAGAAGATGGAAGGAAACAATATTTGTGGGAATGTCTTCCTCAGAGAATTCTTGGCCAGGGAATTTGATTTCTCATTTGTTGAGCAACACTAGAGAGGAGCAGATCTACTAACTCCAGTGTGTAGGCCAGCCCAAGAACAATACACAGTAGAGAGGAGACAATTCGACATTTTTTGGTAGAGATGACAGCTAATGGGTTGAGAGATCAAGATTGTTTGAATGAAGCATCCAACTAGGTGATATGGAAGGCTAGGATCTCATGCCTTCTGAATGAGAATGATCTCCAGATGTATCCTGATAGTGTGGTAGTTGTACCTAGTGATGTAGATCCACTCAAGAAGTATAAGGATAATATGGTGAAGGCCAAGCAGTTGATCCTCATTGGAGTGAGGGATCATGTTGTATGTCACATTTCTAAAAAAAGGATGACCAAAGAGATGTGCGATGCCTTGGCTACGCTATAACAAGGATCTTCCGAGCAGTGGAAGATGTACTTGGAGGAGAAGCTAAGATCAACAAGGATGGAGAAAGGGGAACACATTGATACATTCCTATCAAAGCTACAAGAAGTCTGAGATCAGTTGGCAGTTGTAGGATTAACACCTCAACCTAAAGAAATGGTGAGGTTGGCCCTGAATTTAGTCTCAAAAGAATGGAAAGTATTTGTCCAGAGTATCCTTGGTAGGGAGAGATTGTTGGATTGGGAGGGAATATGGGTCGCTCTTCAGCGGGAAGAGATGAGGCAAGACTTAGTCAAGTGAAAACTTGATGGAAGCAGCAACAGTGGGGCAGAGCCCAAGGAGGAGGAAGAGATTGTAGCCATTGCATAAAATGGGTAGACAGAGTAGTGGAAGAAGAATAAAGATGTATCAAAGATCAAATGTTTACAATATGGTGAATTTGGTCACTACGCTATGCAGTGTCCTCTCAAGAAGAAGGACATGGACGAGAAATATGATTCCCAGGTTGCAACTGCAAAGATTGAGGAAGAGGAGTTTTCCATGATTGTCCATATACCTCCAGGGGAGATGTGGGGTGATCTAGTACTATAGTTTGAAAGAAATGCAGATTGGAAGGATCCTTGAGGAGTCCACCTCTTGGATCAATACCTTGATATGAGAGACCATATCAGAAGTAGTAGGATAGACCAAAGTCAGTTGGTGCAGAGGAGTGTTGGAGTGATAGTTGTAGTGGCTAGGAGTGCCATAGTTTGACCAACACAAAGCTAGTGTTGGCAGCAGTGCAGTTGGCATAGAAAAGAGTCAGTAGTAATGTAGTGGCTTCAGTGACAATGCAAAGACTAGCAGTAGTCAGAACTCTAGCAACAAATGCATCATGTTGAACACCTTTGGTTCAATATTTTGGATGCTTTTCCATTGATGTTGCAGTAGCGGTAACAATAGGAGAGGGTTGCAGTGCAAATGCAGTGTTGGCAGTGGTAGGGCCAGCAACATCACGGATGCATAATTTGCGTAGTAGATGGTGGGTAGTGATGTCAAAAATCAACAACATAGAGGGAGATGTTACAGAGAAGGGTGATACTTCAACATGTTGCATTACTAGAGCACATTCCTCGCTAAGAGGGAGTGTTGATTTCTGGTAGCATCGAATGTTCTCTAAGCCTCAAAATTTGTAGGGAGGCTAGGACACATATATTACAGAATACTCAAAAATGATTTTGGGAAATTCCACTCGGAGAAGGTTTTATTAAAATAATTAATTATTTTTAATGGATGCCTTAGTATAAAATTAGGAAATTAAAATAATTAAAGGGTATTAATTAGATTGAGGGTGAAACTTCTAGAATAAGACGAGGATCAAGCCAAAATGATCTGAGCCGTTGATTAAAATCTAATTTGGGTCGTTGGTTACTCAACGAGAATATTATAAGAAGAGTCTTGTTAGGCATTTGGAAGACACATCGAGGGAGATATCAAGAGATCAATTTATGAAGAGAGAAGCGCAACAGTTATCGGGAGAGTGATCGAGGTGATTTCTTGCAGTGAGGGGTAGGGATAGTTTTTGGAGGAAATTTTCCTAATCCAGAGAGTACAAGGTAGAGAGGGCAAAAAGATGTCCAAAGAGGCTGACGTAGAGCTACACTATGGTAGTGCAGAGCTTCAGGGGGAGTCTAAAATTCTATTGGGTAACAATCGAGATCAAGTGTTGGAGTTGGGTTGTGAGACTGAGAAGACAAAGGATTGAAGTTTGCAGGTAGTAGAGGATGAGAGGAGGTGCAGTGTAGTCCCAACAATAGTGACACACTGAAAGCATGGGTGTGACATAATACTACGCATAGACTACGCAGAGGCAACACAAAATATAATCTCCAGCGCAAATCAGTGCCGGTTTTTCCAATGATAGGGTGAGATCATCTCACTTTTTTCTAGTTAGATCTATGTATAGGATTTCTAGTTTGGGAATATGAAGAATTATACTTAGAAATGACTGCTTAATGATACAAACCCTCAGTTTATGCATAGATTTTCGCACATTGGGTATTTCTTGAGACATTGGTCAAAAAAACCAGTGTCACTTGTGCGTGTTATTTCTTTCTTGCTCAGATTCTTGTTTCCACATATTATTTAAGCTATGAAGGCTGCAATTGTATTTATTTTGATGTTTACTGTATAATATTGTAAATAACTTGATTCAATAGGAGAAATATAATCAGTTGTTGTAGTAGTGATTCGAGGTTTCTCGAATTTTCACAAATGTTATGGTAAATATATCAAAAGCATTCAATATGTTTGGAAAATAAAGTAAACTCGATGTTTGATCTGCGCGCAAGGCAATTACAATTTCTATTTTTGCACCAAGTACATCAAGACAACAAAAGTTGACAACAATGTCAAAATTTCTCCATGTCTCGAGAAAAACCTTGTACAAGCATACCAAATTTAGTGTTCATGTGAATGAAAATGATGAATCTACTTGTTAGGCTCTTATCACTAGGAAACCCTATCAAGACATTATTACAACAAGAATTATAGCATTTGTGGTAGAGTTTTGGGAAATACATTCCCATTCTATTCTAGATAGAAAGAATGTCATACAACATTGCATAGCTAAAGGTGAGTATGTGGAACACACTAATCACATTGTAGAAGTGACAAAAGTTGCACTATTCGAGGAATTACAGGAAATAAATCACCATGTGAAGATATCCATAAGGAAGTTTCAAAAATTCAAGCCATGGTTTATTAGTACTAATACAATCCATGACATATGTTGTTGCCAATATCATGTTGAATTTCAGCTTCATTATGAAAATTTCAGGGTATTTGACAGGAAGAATTTTCATGATGACCGTCCTCCTGCTACAGTGTGTGATTTTGTTTCATCAATATTATGAAAAAGGGAGCCAAAAGAGTTTTATTACAAGAAAATATGTATAGGTGGGAGAATATGCACTGAATGTGGTGATTTGGAATTGTTCCATAGGAACTTTCTTATTGATCCCAACCAGTCTAGGATGTCATATGTCACCATCACATGGAAGCATTATGAGTATGTTATTGGAAATCAACCATCTTATTCAAATCTGGCACCTAAGAGGATCAACTATGTTGAGGATGGGATTCCTATTTCACAATTCATGGGGGTGTTTTATAACCATATCTATAATATATCAAATACTCGCATAGGTCCACATGGTAAGCATATGAATTTAAGGATTCTTGTGAAATATTTCACCCAGGCACAATCTTATTAGTGGTGAAATTTGTTGAGAATTACAATTTGCTTCTCATACATAGATACAACGTGAGTATTATCACTCATACCAAGTGTCCATATTAGTACATGTTCTGTACAGACATGCACAATTGAACATTGATGGTAGGGATAGCACTGACGAGTCATGTGATGTGATTAAGGAGTACCACTTTTACATCAGTGATGATCTTGAGCATCACACATTTTTCATGCAACATTGATTTGATCTAATTTATGAATCATTAAAAAATAATGACATATCATTTAGGAAGAATTGGATAAGGTCAAATGGTTGTGCAGATTAGTTCAAGTCAGTGCACACTTTTAATTGGTCGAGCCGAGTACGCTAGAAGAAAAAATTTCAACATACTTGGAGCTACTTTGAAACATGACGTGGAAAGGGTGAGCATGATAGTGCAAGTTCTTGTGTGAAGCAATCACTTAGGAGGTACCAAATGAGTCATCATGCAGATCGAATCAAATCATCACTAGAGGTGGTCAACTAGTGCAAATCTCATTTAGGACATGAAGGTCACAAATCTATAAGGCTTGTGTGTAGTTTCTTCTGGAATATTGAACTTCGCAATGTGAATAGATCCATTCCTTGGTATTGTAATATTGTAGAAGGAATAAGGAAATTACACTCAATGTGGAGCAAAGACATGGTGGAAATATTTTCCATCAAGACAAGAAAACTCACATGTTTTTGTGAGTTTTGCATTGGCGTTGATGGATGTAGACTTGATCACTGTGAAAAACATGGGTACGTGAAAGGATGGAAATATATCCCTCTTAATACAAAGGGACCTCATCCAATTCCAACGTTGCAAGAGACGCTGATGAAGAGACCATCATTTCAATTGATCATGATCAAGTCTATGATCTTGAAAGGGAAGTTATGTGGCCCATCTATCATTAAAAATTTCATCTATAAATTGAAATCTTGAACATATTTAACTAATACATATTTTGTATTTTAGTTGTAGGTGATGTGTTCGTTGTCACTTTCCTCGCAGGAAATGAAGATAATGTGGCCTACTATTTGATGCAATGCACACAGGTGAAAAGTAGGTTGGTGAGACCATATGAAGATGGAAAATTCACATACCAAATTGGTGACATGGTTGTGATGTGATATTTTTTGAAAAGGTTAAAAAATAGTATGATCACATTATTTATAGATATTTTATGCCTAAATATATATCTTGTCAATATAGTCATCTAGTCATAGCATCTCGGATCAATCTCATAGAAATCAAAACAAAGAAAGGTGAACAAAGGAGATGGAAGATGATAGAATAAGACCATGAACATATGATGGATACTTTCATTCCTATGATCCATTGGCCATATGAGTAGATGATGTGAATGAAAATACTTGAGCTGAGTCTATAGTAGTCAAGTGTAATATAATCTAGCATAAGAGATCTCAAATGTATGATTTTAGTAATCTATAAATGTGATAGTTCAAAACTCTTGTAATTTTGTAATTTTGAATAGAGAAATGTTCCCCTCATATCTAGTATGGATTCATAATGGTGTACACATATGTAATATAAGCTTTAGTTTTAAGAAAAGTCTTTTGGTAGAAATCACATAACAAAAATTTTTGGCCAACACATTTCGAACCAACCAGTGTGGTTCATCATCAGGACCAGATGAAGAGGCAGACCATGGCAAAGGCTTAAATAGAGAGAAATGTAGAGACCATAATTTCAAGTAACGACTATTTTTAAAAAATAATATTTAAATTATGATATTAATTTATTAAAAACAAATATTATTAAGTAATGACTAATTTTTGGAAAACAATATTTAAATTAATTTATTAAAATCAAATAGTATTAAAAAATTATACTAATGGGAAAAAATTATACTAAGGATGTGGAAGCCTTCACAAGTTTCATTGAAACTGTCAAAATGGTAGACATATACCCCAAGAGTGGCATGTTTACCTGGAACAACAGAAGGGGGGGAGAAAGGTTGATAGCTTCTCGCTTGGATAGATTTTTAATCTCAGAAAGCATAATAATGGATGGTATAACAGCAGAATCAGATATCCTTCCCAGTGGTGGGTCGGATCATTGGCCAATCTCGCTTATTGTTGAAGTTCAGGGTACTCCAAGGAATAAACCATTCAGATTTGAAAAATTTTGGTTAGACCACCCTAACTTCCTCAAGATGGTTGAGAAATGGTGGTCTGAACCTTTGGAGGCAAGAGGCTCCAAAATGTTTAATCTACAAAAGAGGCTGAAAGCAACTAAAGAAAAGATAAAATAATGGAACAGAAAGATTTTTGGAAATATATTCCAGGAGAAAGCCATTCTAGAGAACAAATTGGAACAGATTCACAGAGATGGAGCAGCAGGCAACCACAGTGTCGAAGCGTTTGAGAAGGAAAAAGTTCTTTCACAGCAGTGGCACAGAAGATGTATACAAGAAGAGATACTTTGGAAACATAAATCTAGAGTCCAGTGGCTAAAAGAGGGGGAGCATAATACAAAATTTTTTCACAGGTCGGCTCTAGACCATAGAAGTTCTAACAGGATTCTTGAGTCGAAAAACAATGCAAGGGAGATATTAAAGAATCACAATGACATATCTGCTCTGCTTTCGGATCACTTCAACTCAATTGCACAGGAACTGCCTATAAACAGAGAGGAGGCCATCAAGGAACTTACACTAGCCATTCCTAAGTCCATACCTCAGATCAGAATTGGGCCCTTTGCAGGGAAATCTCTCTGGAGGAGGTGGAGGAGGAAATCAGGAGTATGCCTAATGATAAAGCACCAGGTCCAGATGGATTCACCATCAACTTCTACAAGGCTTGTTGGAACACTATTAAGCAGGAGGTCTGGGAGGTAGTTGAGGATTCCAGATGCTCAGGAACTATTCTAAAATCCATCAACTCCACCTTTTTAGCGCTCATTCCTAAGGTTGAAGAAGCAAAGACACCTGATAAATTCAAACCTATTGCCCTATGTAATGTTATCTATAAAATTATTTCAAAAGTCATAGCTAATAGACTAAAGTCGATTCTTCCTGGTATCATTTCGGAAGAGCAATCGGGCTACGTTGAGGGTAGACAAATTCTAGATAACATCTTGTTAGCGCAGGAGATGATTCACTCACTTCATTCGAGAAAAGAAGCAGGAATGCTAATGCAATTAGATTTATCAAAAGCTTATGACAAAGTAAGCTGGAGATACCTTGAAGCTGTTTTGGATGCATTTGGTTTCTGCAGGACCTGGATCAAGTGGATACTTGCTCTCATCAAATCTCCAAGATATTCAATCCTTGTCAATGGTGCTCCCTCAGCTCCTTTTACTCCTTCGCGGGGAATAAGACAGGGGGATCCTCTATCCCCTTTCCTATTTGTAATCCTAATGGAAGGACTAAGCAGAATCATAGCCAAGAAGAAAGCAGAAGGATCTATAAAAGGTCTGCAACCGATAAGATCGTTACCAGCCACAACACATCAACAGTTCGTGGACGATACCATGTTACATGGTACCCCCACTATGAAGGAGGCTGTGGCTTATAGGGGTATCCTTGATCTCTTTAGCCGAGCCTCTGGCATGGAGATTAATTTTTCTAAGTCCACAATTTTCTTTTTCAACACTCATCCGGCAGTTCAAGCTCACTTGTCCCAGCTTCCTGGATTCAGGATTGGTTCCCTGCCTTTGAAATATCTAGGGGCTCCCCTGACTCTGAAACCTTGGCAGAAAATTCACTAGGAGAAGGTTCTTGCCAGCATGGAGAAAAAGTGCAAGCACTGGATGCACAGAGCCCTAAACCTGGTGGGTAGACTTATCTTAACCAAGGCTGTTCTGCAGGTAATTCCGCAACATTTGCTTTCTATGCTTCCAGCTCCCAAGGGCATTCTGCAACAAATGAGAAACATACAGAGATCCTTTTTATGGAATGGGAATGGGGATAAGAAGAAATGGGCGTTGGTGGCGTGGAATAAGCTATGCCAGCCAAAATCTATGGGGGGGCTGAACTTAGTAGATCCTTCAGTGGTCAACAGAACCTGTGGAGCTAAGATATGGTGGAAATGGATTAAAGAACCCAATTTACCTTGGGCGAGGCATTGGAAGGAAAAATACACTCCAGACTGTGATACTCAGGACCTCATAAGACTACAGGAAGTCCCGGAAGGATCGTCAATATGGAACCATGCCAGGAATAACAGGAGCTTAGTACAGGAGCACAGCTTTTGGGAGATTCGCAATGGAAGGCTTGCCATGTTCTGGGAAGATGCATGGCAGCAATTCCCTAAACTGGATACCCCAGAGCTATCTACCCTCAAGCGAATAAGTCAAAACGAGGGTAGATACAGAGTTAATCAATATTGGATTCAAAGCAGTAGGGATCCGATCTGGAGGGACTGGATTAATTTAAATCCTGGGAGCACAGAGGAGAACAACGAAAGCTTTCAGCAACTCAATGAGAGAATCCTCAAAAGAAAGATTCGGAAAACTGAAGAGGATGATAAGCTAAGATGGGGTTTAAAAGGTAATGGTAATTTCTCATTAAAAGAAGCTAGGGATATAATAGAAAAGGAAGAACAGGTAGAAGTCGTGCCCTGGTGCAGCAAAGTTTGGGACAGCCTATTCTGGCCGAAAATCAGGACCTTCCTTTGGCTTCTAATGAGAAACAAGACTTTAACTTGGGACAACTTGTGCAAGAAAGGTTTCAGGGGACCCTCAAGATGCCCTATGTGCCTCGTCGAAGAGGAATCTATAAACCACCTGTTTAATGCATGTGAATGGGCAAATCAGTTATGGAGCTGGATGGAAGGAATTCTCAGTAGTTCTGACCGAGATAGAGAATCCATTCACAGAACAATACTGAACTAGAAAAAAGACTTCTCCAACATACTAAGAGTCAACAGCATATGGAAGTCTATTCCAAGCTTCTTACTGTGGTCAATTTGGAAGGAATGTAACCGTAGAATATTTCAAGACGAACATAGGAACATAGAGTTCTCTAAAGATAATATATTAACTAACATTCAATAGTTAATTCAAATGAAATGCAGAGAGGAATGTAACGAGAAACCTTCAGCTCAAGACTTATGCATTTTGAAATGCTTTCGTTTGGAAGCCACCAACAGCATCACAACTTCGAGACATAGAATGCAACCATCCTCACAGATCGACAAATGGCAGCGTCCGCCGGAAGGTGGATTGAAGCTGAATTTTGATGGGGCCTCGAGAGGCAATCCCGGCATGGCAGGAATTGGAGGTGCATTACGTAACCAGCATGGAGAAATTCTGCATATATATTACAGAGCGCTTGGGGAAAGCACAAATAATGAGATGGAATTTGCAGCGCTTGAGCATGGTCTGAGAATTTTAAAATCCCTACGAATTTGCAATGTAATTGTGGAAGGGGATTCATCACTGGTTATATCAACAGCTAAGAGAATTCAGGGAGGCACTAAGGCGAACAAAGCCACAAAACACTGGCGGCTCGCCAAGGTGACGGAGAATATTGCAGAACTAATGGCTGGAATGAAAGGTTTAGTCTTTCATGCGGTAAGGCGTAAGGCGAACGGGCTGGCGGACTACCTAGCGAATTGTGGCGTGGACAATCAGGACAGGGGGTGGGACAGTTGTTGGGAGGAAGTGGACTGCCCGAACCTGAAGGCGAGATGTTTACAGTTGGCACAACAAGATCTACACGAAACCGACCGGGCTTGACCGGCAACGGTTTCTGTTTCCGGTACTGTATACTTGGTGTTACCAGTAACAGCTTGGGATTTCATCACGGGAGCTGGACGACTAGACAGATGCGGCAATGCTCATTATGGAAAGAGAAGGCCAAATATGGAAACTATCAATATGGTTCATGCCACGAGAGATTCCGTAGAGTCTGCTTGCGAGGAAAGGACAGCTGGCTCAACCTTGATGGGAAGGCATTCAACAACATTTATGTTAGGTCAGGGAGGAGATGTGTGAATTGTGCAGATATCTTTCAAATTAATAACGAAAGTACCTCCACTCTGCAACGAAGGGGAGAGCGCATTATGGGAAACTCCATAGATAATAGCTATTTAACGGAGAGTCGTGGCTCTGGTTCTTTCACCTCAGTTCAAAGCACTGCGAGAGACCACCACTTTTCTATCTGTAGAAGTGATCACAGCGATAAGATTAGAGGGTATAGTATGGAGGCGGGGAGCTGCAGGTGTTCGGCGGCCCACCATGAACTACGAACAGCGCAGAATATGTATGAGACCAGAGCAGCAGCCAGGAGCAAACGCAAGATCGCGGAACTGGAAGCTTCTGTGAAAGAGGAAGAAGCGCAGCGACCGGAAGGGATCATTGCGGAGGAGGTTGACTGGTTACATGACCCGGGCACTCCTTCCAAAAGAGCCACTCAATATGTTCGGACTAAAGCGGAGAGCTGGAGAATCAAAAATCTCCTTGTGAAAGCCCTGGATTCAAAGGAAGAAGGGAAGCAGCAATTTGGGAAGGGGAATTCCACTTCGGAGGATCAGTTAGCTAAATTTCATGAAATCCATGAATCGCTGGATCGAAGAATATCCACAGTGCATGATGTTGTGGAAACTGTCAACAAGAAATTGACTCTGCTCATCAGGCTTCTTCGGCAAACTCTGAGCCCGGACCCCCTGATGCAGGAGCAAAAGATGAAGGAAGCACAGGAATTCCAATCCATGCAAGATATGCAGGCCAGAGTTGACAAGAATGTTCTGGACGTGGGCTTAGACAGAGTCAATCAGATTGGTGGTTTTCCTCGCACTGGCGGGTTTCCTTAGTTTCTTCTTTATGTTTGTCTTATGTCTTTTGTCATGGCCTCGGCTTTATGCTAGTTAGATGTGTTACTCTGTTACTCTGTTTTCTGTCATGGCTTCGGCCTTATGCAAGATAGTTATGTTACTCTGTTTCTGTCCAAGTTTTGACAGTGTCGTGGCGATAATTAACAGCCTTAAGAGCAAGCCGCCCTGTGTGGTGTGCAACTTAGTTTTGAAAGCTTAGGGCTGGCTGTCATCTAGGTTTAAATGGTCCATCCAAGGTTTCGTTCTGCTTCGACAGACTTTTTTGTAACATATTTTGTTCTATAATATACATATCTGACTTATAAAAAAAAAAAAATCAAAGTCAATAATATCTAAATTTTGATATTAATTTATTAAAAACAAATATTATTAAATAACGACTATATTAAACAACTAGTTTTTGAAAAATAATATTTAAATTTTTATTTGTATTTTTTTGTAAAATTGGTATGACTACATCTTCATCATGTCTACCTTCTCACCTCGATCGGGGAGGGGGATGGCACAAGATTTGAACGCAATACTTCCAGTTTGGTGAGAGTACATTTCCATGGTCATTTCCAATTGAGCTACCGCAAGCAGACTTCTTTTGTAAGATTGGCAGGACTACACTTTCAACATGTCAAATATATCACCCCGATTGGGTAGGGAATTGAACTAGTGACTTCACATCATGGAGTACCTTAACATAACACCCGATCATTGTCTATCCAAGACCTTATGGAAAATATTTAAATTAATTTATTAAAATAAAATATTATTAATTTTTTTATTAATGGGAAATAATCGAAAAATATAACTAATAAGAATAAAAAATCAAAGTCAATAATATTTAAATTATGATATTAATTTATTAAAAACAAATATTATTAACTAATGGCAATATTAAATGACTAGTTTTTGAAAAATAATATTTAAATTAACTTATTAAAATCAAATATTATTAAAAAATTCTATTAATGGGAAATAATAAAAAAAGATAACTAACAAGAATAAAAAAATCAAAGTAAAACTCCAAACAAAGAGGGAAGTCAAAAAATAATAAAAGGGAGTCAAGACCCTAATTGAGACAAGATCATTTAATAAATAAAAATAATTAATGGAAAATAAATAAAATAAAACAAATATCTATATATATATATATTCAAAGAAAAGTAATCAATAAATAAAACAGGGTCAACAATAAAATACAGGGTTGAGGCCCATTAAACGAATAACAAAAATACTAAAAGGAGTTAAGAACAAATAAGATGACAAAATACTTAAGAAAACACGAAGGATCAAGAAAATAAACTCTAATGAAGAATAAAGAAACAACAAATACTATAAAAATAACACCAATACCTACAAAGATAAATAAACAAACAAAATAAACCCAAAAAGAAACCTAAAAAACTAGGAGGACAGGATAGGGACCCAACTTCTACTAATAATCCATCTATCGTCTCTATTCAAATTATTGGGTCTTTTTTCGATTTCCAGGGCCTCCCTTAATTTACGATGATCGAAATGACTAATCCTAGCAACGACTTGGGCTTCCTCAATGCATATGTGATGCTTAGATTTATCTGCATGCTCTGCCAAAGTAGAGGAGTGAGTCCTGCCATGCTTGATGTCAATGGCATGCTCACGAATTCTTTGATTAGTCGAGCGACCAATCTCACCAATGTAGGGAGTCCCACAAGAGCATGGTATCTACATAGCTCTCTATTTAAAGGTCTCTACATTGCTCTCTATTTAAGACTTTTCCATGGTCTACCTCTTCATCTGGTCCTGATGATGAACAACATTGGTTGGTTCGAAATGTGTTGGCCAAACATTTCTGTTATGTGATTTCTACCGAAAGACTTTTCTTAATTCATTAAGGATCATAGAAGCCTGAATTTAGAAGATTTAGTTTTCTTGAGGTGCTTAGGTTTCTAAAGTACACCAAATTTCAAGGAGGTTTTATTTGTAGGGATAAGGTCCTTATGTGAACCCCATAGATCTAGAATTTAATTAAAATTTAGAATCAATAGGGATTTAGATTTTAATAAAAAATTTCATCTTAAATTTTTTAAATGTCACATTAGTAGTATTCATGTTGAGCATGCAATTTTTTTTTAGAGATCTATATACATGTCATACATGTTTGGTTTCTAGAAAATCCATTTCAGTATGTAACAACCAAATTGATATATTATTTTACTTAAAATAGAAATTCAACAATCTAGGTTATGAACAACATTAAAATATATTTATGTTTAATAATAAATATATCATGTGTCATTTTTATATAAAACATGGAAATAGTTATACACATGCTTCATATTGTTGGCATTATGATGCATGTGTTGTACTTGATGGCAAACAACTCATAGAAGATCAACTCACTTATATATATCTAGATGAATCTACGGAAGAGATATCAGATGACAATTCTCAGTATGACAAGTCCAAAGGGGGAGATTGTTGGCATTATGAGACAAGTGTTGTCCTTGACGGAAAATCACACAAATGATAAATTATAGTGTAGCAAATTTATTTGATAAATTATAGTGCAACAAAGTTTCCTTCATGTAGAGAAAAGTTCACGCACTTTTATGCAGAGAAAAGTTTATTCCATGTAGAGAAAAGTTCACGCACTTTTATGCAGAGAAAAGTTTATTCCATGTAGAGAAAAGTTCACGCACTTTTATGTAGAGAAAAGTTTATTCCATGTAGAGAAACGTTCACGCACTTTTATGCAGAGAAAAGTTTATTTCATGTAGAGAAAAGTTCACGCACTTTTATGCAGAGAAGAGTTTATTTCATGTAGAGAAATGTTCACGCACTTTTATGCAGAGAAAAGTTTATTTCATGTAGAGAAAAGTTTACGCACTTTCATGCAGAGAAAAGTTCCCTTCATGCAAGAGAAAAGTTCACGCACTTTCATGGTTGGTTCATGGTATTAGTTCGACAGTTTTTGATCCTATGGTTTTGGCCCGTGGTATTGCATCCAAAAGTGTTGATCTCACGCACTTTCATGGTTGGTTCATGGTATTAGTCCGACAGTTTTTGATCCTATGGTTTTGGTCCGTGGTATTGCATCAAAAAGTGTTGATCTCATGCACTTTCATGGTTGGTTCATGGTATTAGTCCAACAGTGTTTTTGATCCTATGGTTTTGGACCGTGGTATTGAGAAAGGACTAAGGCTATAAAAGAGGAAGGAGATCATTTGGCAAAGCATATTTTTATTAATTGAATATATGATAAAGTGCTAGATCTGGAATATGGTGATTGGGTTATGGTGCAGATCTAGATCTGAATAAAGAAGGAACCTGAGCGCAAGGAGAAGGATAAGTTCTATTGATGGGTCAAAATCTTAAGGCTGGAATAGTGGTATCTCTATATGATTTTGATCTGTGATATGTGGTGCATGCTTGATCTATAAATCTGATAAGTTGGGTTAACTAATATCTGAATGTTTGAAAGAATGATTTTATAGATCTATACGCAGGTTTCTGTTGGTGAAGTTGTAGACTTTACTTGAAATATGTTTTAGTTGTTTTTATCTATTACTGTGGTGTTCAAGGTTCTGATTTGATGTCTGGTTGTTGTGTGCTGAGAAAGTATTAATTCATCTTATGCACAAGGAAGTTGGTTGATTGCAGATCTATTTGATACTTGATGGATTGGGATCTTAAGGATTGGAATGTTTATCATTATCTGGCTTGATAGACTAGATCTGAATTATTGACGTATGTTTTATGAATGGTATGATCTGGGTATGTCTGATGTATGGAACAGCTGCAAAGTTATAAGGAAATATTTGTAGATCTGTATGCGAGTTGGCTTTGGTGAAAGCATTGATTTAGTATTGGGTAATTCAGAGATTGATGATGCTAGTATTGATTGATTATGAGCTTCAATGATATTAATGGGTCCAGTATGAAAATTGGATGAAATGTGGCCTTTTAGATTATGATGTTGTGCTTCAGTGTATCCAGCCTGAAAATTGATGAAACGTGGTACCTGGAGGAAGAAAGAGAAGGTTGTAGGCTTCGGTAGGTCAACACCTACGTACTAGTACATCAGCTAGTACAAGAGCCAAGGGGGTGGTATCTCCCTTCTAGTAGCAGCTGGAAAACAAGTAAAGGTTGGAGCATCTCAGCAGGTAGCAGCCTGCGCAAAGGGGGTTGTAGCTCCCTTCCAGGAGAGTCTGGAGAACGAGAGAAGGTTGTAGCCTTCTGCAGGTAGAAGCCTGTGTACTGGTATAAGTCTGCACTATTACAAAACTATTGTAAAAGGTATTTCTTATTAAAGAAGATTGAGACGACTTGTAGCAGGTGGTTTTCACCCACATTGGGTTTCCATCTTACATCATGGTGTTCATGTGTGCTTCTTGTGTGTGATGATCTGTTCTATTTTACTGCTCTAGTTTACTGCTCATATGGTTAATAATGTTCTGATGCACTCATTAGAGATCAACTAACTGAATCATATGTTTAATGGATATATACTTGTTGCATCACATATGAATCTTAATATGGAAAGAGAAAAAGTTATATTGATCTGATAATACTGATTCACCCCCCCCTCTCAGTATTATTTCCAACAATTGGTATCAGAGCAGGTCCTTTGGTAGAGGCTTGATCGCTTAAAGGAGATCCGTGGAACAATGGGAAAGAAGCTTAAGAAGAAAGCACATAAGCAGAAGAAGACATCTCAGAAGAACTATGACAGTGGGAGAATCGATTGGGGATTAGGTGTAAGAAGCTCTTCAGATTCAGAATCATTTCAGAATGAAGATGAACTATCAGGTATGAATTTGCTATCCTCTGATGTTCCAGCTATCTATCCATTTGGAAAAGATGAAAGTGATAGTGAAACAACTGAATATGCTCTTATGGGTGAACAAGAAAGATATCAAATAGAGGCAGAATTTAAAAGGCTTTCGGAAAAAATCAGAGATCAACAAGATCTATTGAACAAAAGGGAATGTGACTTCAAAGAAGAAGTTGCCAAACTAAAAGCTCAACTAGAGGAAGGAAACAAGGTAAGGAAGTTATTCAAGGAAAAATATCAAAAGTTGCAGGATGAATTCAATGAAAGAAGCACAACCATAAAGAAACTCAGAGATAGATCCAGTTACTATGAAAGTCTTGAAGCCACGATCCGCTCACTAAAAGAAGATCTTGAAGAATCAAAGAAGCAGAATAAAGAACTACTCCAAGCTCATGAAAATGAAGTTCTTGAACTAAGACGTCAGTTGGAAGAATAAAGAAATGCTGAAGCAAACGTGAAGAAGCAGTATCTTGAAAAGGAAGAGCAACATCAAGTTGAGGTAAATATTCTAAAAGATAAATTAGAAGAAAAGGATAAACTGTTACGATTTCAAGATAGTACTAAAGTCTTGGATGATATTCTTAATAGTCAAAGGTCTCCTGCTATCAAAATTGGTCTTGGTTTTCATGAATCTATTGAAGGTGAATCTGGTTCACAAAGTAAGACAAGGGACTCGACTGCAAAATCTGAAATGCTCAATAAGGAGATGAAAGGTCAATCTCATCATCAACCAAGGAAAGAAATTCTTCAAAGAAATTCTTTTACTCCTCCTATGAATAATGTTGAATGTTATGTATTTCATAATCTTGGACATGTTGCAGCTAGATGTAGAAGAAGAAGGTTTCAAGACCATCATGCAGAAAGATCATCACATTCAAGGTATTTTAATGGATATTGCTTTGCTTGCAATATGTTTGGTCATAGAGCTATTGGTTGCTATAGAAGAAATATGAGACATGTAAGATGTTACACATGTAACAAGCTTGGACATATAGATAAGGAATGCAGGAACAAAGTATGGGCACCATACCAAAAGGAGAAAAAATCATCATCACACTTGAAGATGTGGAAGAAGAAAGAAGTACAGTCAGAAAGAGGTGGCACAGCACAACATACAAACATAACAGAATCAGAGGGAGCTGGAAGTGTAAAACTTCAGTGTCCTAAATCTCATATGCAAGTTTCTTAAAGAGAAGTCACGTATATACGCGAGTTGGTTATGACATAGTCGCGTATATGATTGTTTGAGGAAAGGCAGTAGGGACAGGTTCAGGAAAAGGATCAGTTATGATTCGGTTTATTATTTGCGCTGTTTGATAATGGTTACAATTTGCTGATGATGTGTGGAAATGACTTGATGGTTAGAAGTGTTTTGTTTCTAACTTGATAATGAAGATGTCTTGATACTTCTTGCTGATATGCATGATCAGATCTGACAGTAACCAAGATGGCACAGGTTTAGGGGGAGCATATGCTTTTAATGCATTGTTGGCATTATGGTTAATAGTCCTTGGTGATGATGCTTATATGGATAAATGATTCATCTTGCTATGATATGGTTATGAATTGTTCAGATGATTCTTGGGGTTACATAGTTGATATTTAGATCAGATTTGTGGTTGATTCTCTAATGGTGCTTACATGGTGATCTTCATAAGGATAAGGAGAAGTACAAAGCTGGAATACACATCTTCATATGCTGCTGTCGTCATATGCATAAAGATCATATAATACGGTTATGATATATGCCCAAGAGATGATACATAGATGATATTGTTGATAAGATGGCTATGGCGTTTTACACATAGGATATAATGTGAGTGATTTTATGATGATGAGTTGATATCTATCTGCGGACATATCCTGTCATAGGACATTTATAGGTTTCTGATTTGGAATGGTTGTACGTGAGTTTCATAAGGAGTATCCACGTATATACGCAAGTTTCTGTGGATACAATCGCGTATATGTTGGTTTGAATAAAATCAGTGGGCCAGACTATGGGTGAGAAGAGTCTGATATGGGTCTGACAGAGACCATCTAACACAGATTCAGGGGGAGCAGATTAACTTCTAATAATGCATTGTTGGCATTACCGTAGAAGCTCTTGGTTCTTGTACACAAGCTGTTTTGGTTAGAACAGGTGCAGAAGGAGAACATAAGGAGATCATGGTTGCTGATTTGAAAAGTGTTTGATAGATGTTGCTGCTATCAGTTACTGGTGACTTTCATAAGTCTTGCTCTAGATATTTCGTCTCTATGTCATGTATCTCTTTTATGGTGTCAAGGTCATGTAACGGCCTATATTGGTTTCTCCACTATGCCTGGGATGAAGATGTAATGTTCTTGTTTTATCATGTGTAAACTTTTGGTGTATCCCCACTTGGTTGGGTGGATGAGTCAATTCTAGTATATCCCCACTTGGTTGGGAAATGGATGTATGTATGAGTCCTTGGTGATAGGAAGGTCATTTATGATAGAGTCATGTTCTTCTTGTAAAACATCTTTTTGCATACCTTGCTTATAGTGAGGGGGAGCATGAACAACAAACTTCAGCAGAGCAGAGACTTCAGCATGTACTCAAGGGGAGCATGGACAGATTGGTACACCTTGGCATATACAAAGGGGGAGCTCATTCAGAAATTTCAGCAGGCACTCAGGGGGAGTATGGACAACAAAGAAAGAGAATATCTTGGTTCGCCCTTTGCCCTTGATGTCAAAGGGGGAGAGTGATTTGGTATTGTTGCCATCAAGTCCAAAGGGGGAGATTGTTGGCATTATGATGCATGTGTTGTACTTGATGGCAAACAACTCATAGAATATCAACTCACTTATATATATCTAGATGAATCTACGGAAGAGATATCAGATGACAATTCTCAGTATGACAAGTCCAATGGGGGAGATTGTTGGCATTATGAGACAAGTGTTGTCCTTGACGGCAAATCACACAAATGATAAACTATAGTGCAACAAATTTATTTGATAAATTATAGTGCAACAAAGTTTCCTTCATGTAGAGAAAAGTTCACTCACTTTTATGCAGAGAAAAGTTTATTCCATGTAGAGAAACGTCCACGCACTTTTATGCAGATAAAAGTTTATTCCATGTAGAGAAAAGTTCATGCACTTTTATGCAGAGAAAAATTTATTCCATGTAGAGAAAAGTTCACGCACTTTTATGCAGAGAAAAGTTTATTTCATGTAGAGAAAAGTTCACGCACTTTTATGCAGAGAAGAGTTTATTTCATGTAGATAAATGTTCACGCACTTTTATGCAGAGAAAAGTTTATTTCATGTAGAGAAAAGTTTACGCACTTTGATGCAGAGAAAAGTTCCCTTCATGCAAGAGAAAAGTTCACGCACTTTCATGGTTGGTTCATGGTATTAGTTCGATAGTTTTTGATCCTATGGTTTTGGCCCATGGTATTTCATCCAAAAGTGTTGATCTCATGCACTTTCATGGTTGGTTCATGGTATTAGTCCGACATTTTTTGATCCTATGGTTTTGGTCCATGGTATTGCATCCAAAAGTGTTGATCTCACACACTTTCATGGTTGGTTCATGGTATTAGTCCAACAGTTTTTTTGATCCTATGGTTTTGGACCGTGGTATTGAGAAAGGACTAAGGCTATAAAAGAGGAAGGAGATCATTTGGCAAAGCATCTTTTGATTAATTGAATATCTGATAAAGTGCTAGATCTGGAATACGGTGATTGGGTTATGGTGCAGATCTAGATCTGAATAAAGAAGGAACCTGAGCGCAAGGAGAAGGATAAGTTCTATTGATGGGTCAAAATCTTAAGGCTGGAATAGTGGTATCTCTATATGATTTTGATCTGTGATATGTGGTGCATGCTTGATCTATAAATCTGATAAGCTGGGTTAACTAATATCTGAATGTTTGAAAGAATGAATTTATAGATCTATACACAGGTTTCTGTTGGTGAAGTTGCAGACTTTACTTGAAATATGTTTTAGCTGTTTTTATCTATTACTGTGGCGTTCAAGGTTCTGATTTGATGTCTGGTTTCTGTGTGCCGAGAAAGTATTAATTCAGCTTATGCACAAGGAAGTTGGTTGATTGCAGATCTATTTGATACTTGATGGATCGGGATCTTAAGGATTGGAATGTTTATCATTATCTGGTTTGATAGACTAGATCTGAATTATTGACGTATGTTTTATGAATGGTATGATCTGGGTATGTCTGATGTATGGAACAGATGCAAAGTTATAAGGAAATATTTGTAGATCTGTATGCGGGTTGGCTTTGGTGAAAGCATTGATTTAGTATTGGGTAATTCAGAGATTGATGATGCTAGTATTGATTGATTATGAGCTTCAATGATATTAATGGGTCCAATATGAAAATTGGATGAAACGTGGCCTTTCAGATTATGATGTTGTGCTTCAGTGTATCCAATCTGAAAATTGATGAAACGTGGTACCTGGAGGAAGAAATAGAAGGTTGTAGCCTTCTGTAGGTCAGCACCTATGTACTAGTACATCAGCTAGTACAAGAGCCAAGGGGGTGGTAGCTCCCTTCTAGTAACAGCTGGAAAACAAGTGAAGGTTGGAGCATCTCAGCAGGTAGTAGCCTGCGCAAAGGGGGTTGTAGCTCCCTTCCAGGAGAGCCTGGAGAACGAGAGAAGGTTGTAGCCTTCTGCAGGTAGAAGCCTGTGTACTGGTATAAGTCTACACTAGTACAGAACTATTGTAAAAGGTATTTCTTATTAAATAAGATTGAGACGACTTGCAGCAGGTGGTTTTCACCCACATTGGGTTTCCAGCTTACATCATGGTGTTCATGTGTGCTTCTTGTGTGTGATGATCTGTTCTATTTTACTGCTCTGGTTTATTGCTGATATGGTTAATAATGTTCTGATGCACTCATTAGAGATCAACTAACTGAATCATATGTTTAATGGATATATACTTCTTGCATCACATATGAATCTTAATATGGAAAGAGAAAAAGTTATATTGATCTGATAATACTGATTCACCCCCCCCCCCCTCAGTATTATTTCCAACACATATTGGAATGTAAAAAGTGATATATATATATATATATATAGCGCTCTCTTATATAACCTCAAAAGAAATAAAATCAAACAAAACTTATTAGTAGTTTAGATCTTCACATCTAAATTAAAATCATTGTAATTTAACATACATTAATTGTGCACTAAAAGACACTTTCTACAAGCTAATATGACAATTAAATTTGCTAATTTGTAAAATTTTACTTCTTGAATGTTCTTAATTGAAGGTCTTAAGATAAAAAATTGATTGAAATACTTGGATAGACAAGTAAATTTAGGAAAGTGAATAAAATTATAGAAACATGTCATTAATTTTTTAAATTAACATACATTGATTGCGCTAAAAGACACTTTCTACAAATTCAATACTAAATTGATGTACATGAGATATTTTAGTTCATTTGAAGTATTAAAGTGACTTGCATCATAGTAAGGTTATACTTATTTCCTTAGTCTATGAAACTAGAATTGAAAATTGTTATTTTGTAAAATTTTATGTCTTGGAAGTTCTTAATTGAATGTATTAAGTTAAGGAATTGATTGAAACCTTTGATATCTAACTAGATTTAGTAAAGTTCATAAAATTATATAAAATTATCTAAAAACATATCATTAATTGTTCTTTGGTATATTAAATTCCAATACATAGGACTTATATCATGTGTTAAGACTAAGTTGTTGCATATGACCTCAAAAGAAATAAAATTTAATAAAACAAATTATTAGTTGAACACTACTAGTTGAAGACATATTTTAAAATGTATTTCAATCCTATGTGTGTATTTTAATTGAACCATGAACATATGTTTTAGTTCATTTTAAGTATCAAAATGACTTGCATCATAGTCTAAGATTGTACTTATTTTCTTGGTTTATTTCCTGAGAAGTTAAAAGTGTTATCTTGTTAGGTATGTATGATAATAAACTACACATATGAAAATATATACAAATTACATTATACACATGAACATCCACAAACTAAAATAATAAGCATCCATGAACCGAAATAATGTTCGCACATCCATAGACTGCCCATGTATAGAAATATACAAAGTTTGTACATCACATGTGCATGTTCCCTATGAAATGGGCCAAAAAATATACGAATTATCTATGATCCACTCTATAAAGTATCTCTTATAAAACTCTTATGTGTGTTCTGGTGCACAGAGTAAGCTTCCACAATCTGGTACTACAATATAAAACGTTCAAATTTAAATTAATTAAAACATTATTTGTACAAAATAAACAATCTAGAAAAAATTATTTTCAAGTGTGCATTTAAATAGTCCGCTACCCATGACTCAGTTGAGTGAAAATGGAAGTCAGGTGGGATGGGGGTCTGATCAATTTAGCTTTGGTGCTCCCCTTCCTGTGGCTTAATGTCTCCACACCCAACATTCCACTCATGTGTTCACATAACTACAACATAGACAACCCTCTACATCTGGGCCTGTGTACACAATGGCAAACAAAAATTATAATTAGTGTACAAATGAATTAACATGCATACATGTAACTTAAAAAAAGAAAATGTTGAAATCTTAAGAATAAAAAAATTCACCTCAAATGTTAGTCCATGAGTTTTATTAGCTGGAGGTGGAGAATACTAAGCCACATAAACATGCACTAGAGGATGCTTCCTTGTATGGTCAAATACCCCCTTAAATGACCTCAAAAGATCATATGTGTAGTTGGGCTATACATGCATGTTATCATGAAATTATTAATATAAATGCAATATTATACAAAACTATTAATATAAATAATGTAAAATTTTATGATAAGAGTCAAAAGCTTCATATATATGTATCTTCTCTATGTCACATGGGATGTGCACCCTCCAAGTGTCATAAATGATATCATGACACATACGTGCATATGAAAAATGTTTTTGATGCCCTAGACTCTTAAGATATGAATCACAATGTAATGCAATGGACGGGCCACAAGGCAATGAAGGTGGTCTTCTCATCTCTCCACATCATGCGACGTGTGCAATTACCAATGTCCTTTGCATGCTATCTGCAATGGTATGCCTAGTCTCAGCACCAAGATGTGAGGAAGTCTCTAGCTCTATGGGTAATACCATGCTCCGAGATGGTTTTGGCAACAATTTCAGAGGTGGTGATACATGTGAAGGGTCCCTATGAGCCCCATCACATTCATAACTACGTCCCAAACTGGGCCCATAAAACATAAATCTGGAGTTCGTGTAACCCGACCTCATATGTAGCACACTCTGGATATATATATGCTTTTCAAAGTAATTGGGGACATGGTCATGGTGTGGGAATTAGCCCCAAGATCCAGTGGATCGATCATAAATAAAAGGTGTCATGTCAACATTCTTAGAATATTTTAGCGAAATCAGACTAACATGTCTAACATGACATTCTGAAGGGATGTCAAACAACTCCCCACAAATATCAATGTTCTTAGTGGTGTCTTTCACTACCTTCCAATTATGTGGGCCTCTGACCTCTAGCCTCCTAATCCTATGTATGGAATATAGAAGGTGGATTTGTGGGCCCGCCCTTTGGTATGTCTCGATCAACCTATTGATGTTATTCGACATCAGAGAAAAACATCTAGTAGGTGAATTAGCAGGGATTTTATCCATCACTCATGTGATCCATGTCTATTTGGCCCTAACATCCTTAATTGTGATAGTGGATATAACATCATTCCACAAAAGGATCGACATTGCGCTTTGATCCTCGTCTTCACCCTGCCGAGGGTCTGCAAATCACAAACATAGTTTAATACATATATAACAAATTATAAGCATAATAACATATACATTAAATTCAAACACATCAATTGAAGAGGATTTAAAAATTTAAGACAATTCCAAGACATTAACACATAAACTTTAAAGAGGATTTAAAATGCAAGATGTATACCTGAACAGGTGATGAAGGTCTACTATCTGTAGCAAGATCATCAACAGAGACAAAAACACCACCTTTGACACTCTGACTTGTGTCAGAGGGAGGATCTATGAATGGAACAGACACTCTAGTATGCCTATGTGATCTAACCCTACCATGTATAATAGATCCTCCAACACTCTGATGGGCTGCGATTGGGGGATTTATGGGAGATGGCTCTGCAAATTACATATAAAACATATAAACTAATCCAAGAAAAAAATGTTATCATATAAAGAATGTTGACAAGAAAACCATTTATAAAATCAAGTAGAATAATCTAGGTTAAAGTCCTGAACTAAATAGAGTGTCTATTTTGATAAATTATCAATCAAAGTATTGAGTTCCATGTAAAGACAATAAAAAAAGGTGTTTGAAAATCTAACTTACACTTTTTCTCATTTATAAATGATTCATTTTATTCATAGAGCATAAATATGTAAATATATGTAAAAAATTGAAATAAACCTATTTGCAAAACTAATAAATTTCATGCCAAACAAATACTCCATAATACAAGTTCTTATAATGTTTGATTTTAAAACGGGACATGTACTAGGTGGAAGCACATGAAGACAATGTTTCTGGTACGACACACTATATAATGAAACAATATGGTACAAATTAGAAAAGAGTAAAAATGCTTATATATTCACTTTAAATGCACTTTTCATCATGGATTTAATGTATCAATGATGCATTGTTGAAACTTAAACTTATATATATATATATATATATGCTATGTTGTGTTATATAGTTAAATAAAAATATAGGAAGTGTAAGTTACAAAATCATTACTCAACTAATAAATTTAATAAGGGTGGGAACTAAGAGATATATAGTTGTCATGTATCATTATATTAAATAATTCTACAAATATGAGTAATGGAAATTTTAAGGAAAATTACAGTTTATAGATCAACTTGAGTCTTAAAAAAGTTGTTGAGCATCACCCATATTATGTTATTATGAAGAGAAAATTATGTTAAATAGTTATAAAACTATGTTAAATGTTATATATGTGTATGCGTGTGTGAGAGAGAAAGAGATGTTATAACTATAACTATGTTATATATAGTTATAGTTATGTTATACTTTACAACTATATATAGATATATATATATATAGATATATAGTTGTAAAGTATTTCTGCTCTACCATGAGTATGACTGTCAACACTGACAAAACAAAAGTTATGATTATCAAATCCAAGAAGGACAGTTACGCTAATTTTAAATATGACAATAATAACTTGGAGGAAGTGTATTATTACAACTACTTAGGAATTGATATTCATCACAAGCTCAATTGGAACCATACCATCAAGAAAAGGATTAATGGAGGGTGGAAAGCTTATTTTGGTCTTGAAAATAATTGTAAAACAACAAACCTCGTAATGTGGGATAAAAAGAAGTTCCTCTTTGAAACTTTAGTCACTCCTGTTATCCTATATGGATGTGAGGTTTAGGGTTGCAGCCTATCTAGAGAATCCTGGAGAAAGATTGAGCAAATCCAGAAGCGTTTTATAACATATAACCTAAAAATTAAAAGCAATACACGCTATCTTATTCTCCTTATAGAAGTAGGTCTTGCCCCTATCGAGAGCCTAGCTATGATTAGGCCTTTATTGTACAAGCACAAACTCAATCACATAGGAGATCATAGACTTCCTAAGCTAGCTTTAAATTCCAGCCAAAACCACCTAAGGCTCAAACGAGGGTGGTATAGAGACACGAGGGCCTGGTTAAACTATTGGGAGATCAATGAGAATGATGCATTGCAAAACATTAATAACATTAAAAATATTGTTACTTCTAAGTTCAAAGAAGAAATGTGGTGTGAAAAAGATTTAGCAGCTAAAAGAAAATTAAGTTATTATAAGAAGGTCATCAACCCTACCCTAGAAGTTCAAAAGTATCTCTCTATTTTAACTAGCTCAAAGAAGAAAATTAATATAGCAAAAATTAGAACGAACTCTCATGAGCTCCATAGTGAAACAGGTCATTGGGTAGTTCCTAAAACACCATGGATGGAAAGGATCTACCATCTCTGTGAGAATAGGAACATCGAGGATGCAAACCACTTCCTCTTAGAGTGCCCCACGTACAACCACATTAGATATCAGTTTCATAATCTTTGTTGCAATACTAACCTTCCTAGCCTTTTACAATATCAAAAATTATAATGAGCTCGGGAAGCTTCTCTCCAAGCTTTTTGAGCATAGGAATAAAATCTTAAATCAAACTAAATAATTTGTTTCTTTAGGTCTGATAGACCAAAATTTGGTCTCAATGGACGTTAACCATCATCATCATCATCATATATATATATATATATATATATATATATATATATATATATATATATATATATATATATATATATATATATATATATATATATATATATATATTTATATATCTATATATGTATATATCTATATATATATATATCTATATATATATATATATATATATATATATATATATATATATATATATATAATTTAATTAAATAAAAGAAATGTTTTGGAATTTTAGTTTAGTCAATATTTTATTTAAGTACAATTAATTTTAAAAAACAAATTACTATATTTGTTATTAAAAAATATTTATAATATAAAAATTTTTAAATTAATTTTTTTTTTTTTTTTCTTTAATAGAGGTTTACCATGAGCAACCATATTCATTATGTCAATTTAAAGCTCCTAATTTATTTATCTATTGGATTTCTAGAGTTTAATTGTTTTCTATTTTGAAAATTTTTTGGGCATATTTCTCATCAAATTTGTTCAAAATTTAAAATGCATTTTCAATTGAAAAAAATCATTTTTTTTGAAAAATTATTTCACTATAATCCTAAAAAGAACTTTAAAACGTAAAATAGTTAAAAATAGAATATACCACAGAAAATATTTATAATAAACATGTTAATATTGCCGATAATGTATACAATAAAATAAATAAAATTAAAATTAAAACCTAAGTTATAGATTTTTTGTGCTTTTAAAGGGTTTTCTTGGTGCTTTTGTAAGTTGTTTTTGGTCTTGAAGGGTTTTCTTGGTGGTTTTTTGTGGATTTCATGGTGATTTTCATTATTGTTTTTTGTAGTTTTTGTATGCTAGTTTTTTTTTTCAAATTAATTTATTTTATTTACAGAAAAATTAAATAAAAGAGAAAAAAAGATAAGAAACCTATCTAATCTTGAGTCTCAGGGTCAGTGGAGGGGTTGATAGGTAGCTGGATTGAGTTCCTCCATCTCGGTTGAGCTTAGAAATCTTCTGTCAAATTCCTTTTCCTCTCGCCATCCGAGAAAAATGACTTGCATAGGTTGCGGCCAGGGTATTTGAATTAGAAATAACACTTGATCGATTCATAACTCTCGATCGAGTTGTTAACTCGAGTTATAAACAACTCGATCAAGATTTTGGTTAAACACTCGATCAAGCTATTTTAAGTGCCTCAAAAGCTCCGTTGAGAACTTATAAATTGCTTGATTGAGCATCTGTTTTTTAGCAAAACACACCCTCATTTCACCAAAAAGTGTAACCCAACTCCATGCTTTGACCCACTAGCAACATGAAGTGAACTACCACAATCACTTGTTTACAACTTGCAATAATCCTTAATCAAAACTGATTCATGCATATAAGTTTTATATTTAGGCATACAATACTAACTAATCAATGCTACCAACCATCTTAAATTCAACCATGACAGGACTCAAACATATTTTAGCCATTACAGTCTTGACTTAGTGTTTATAATTGACTTCTAAAGGGATTATTTCAGTGTATTTTAAAACAACCTATTGTCCTCTTCAAGGACAACCCCCACCTTTTACATTCATGCATTCATTCTTTATAAGTAGTGCATTGTAACTTTGGTGATGTTCTTTAAATATACCCTAATCATTATTGTAATAGTATGCATGTAAGGGTTCGAAATTGATCCTCACTATCACTAGTTAGTGCTCATGATAATTTTTCATAAATGCAGTAGAAATTTTAGTATCTTTATCTGCATAAAGATTCAAATGTCATGAGTACAATTTAAAGTAGACATTATCTCTTATGATCCTTCAGTGTGGTTATTAAGATGCATCATATATATCATGTCAATGTATTCTATTGCATATATCATTATGTATTTTTGTAGGATCATACTTGAGTTGATGCCCACTAGTATCATAAATCTACTTCCTTTTCACTTACGGATTCCCAAAAGGCATCAGTGCTGCAACATTTTTCTGTGATACCATTTGGAACATCCCTTGGTAACCTTGTGTAAAAACACATAGGATTAGATTTTTTTTATAGAATTGACAAATGTGTAAGTTTCTGAATTACTATTCCATATTCCTTCATTGACCATTAGATAAAATATTCATCATTTCATAGAGTAACTTTAGTAAAAGAATAATAAGTTTCATAACATAACAACCATTTTTGTAGCATATTAACATAAGCTTCATGTTGTAACCTTTCTTCATTATCATGGTTCTTTTACTTACGTTAGTCATTCACATATTTGATATTGTAAGTGTTATTTTCATGTGAGGAAGGAATAACATTAAAATTTCACAAAAGGAAAACACATCATTAAACAGTGACATACCCTGGAAACCCTGTAGGGTGAAAACCAACAAACATTTATTTTTTATTAAATTCTCATGAGGGTGTTCACCCCTCATTAAATTGCTATAAGGGAGTCCATCCCTTAACCATTTTCATAAAATATTACAGAGGAATATCATCTTAAATACAACATAACTAGGTAGAAGCTATTACATTCATCATGAAATCATTTACCCATAAATCCTCGGACATTATGTATTTGTGGCTTGGTTCTTCCTATCAATAGATTATCTTATAGTTGAAATTCCTTCAATCTGCATGCACCACTAGTTCTTTTCCTGCCATAATGTTAGACATAATCTACCCTTTGCATAAGTCACCATCCTTCCCTACTGTTGTTACCATTATCAAACTTCGATATTATGATTAGTTAAAATATTAATCAATAAAAATCAATACTAGTTATGTTTCAAACATCTTTTCATGTGCGTAAATAAAATGTAATAAAGTGTCAAGACATGTCTTCCTCTTTTAACAACACTACACAAGTGTTAATTGAAGGTGCATAACTACGAAAAAATGTTTATTTATTTCTACATATATACGGTTATGACACATGTCTGTCCATCCATAACTTACATGTATAAGGTAAAATACATAAAGATTACCAAATCATTCTCACTTGTTCCTATTTCATATATATCATGAGAAGGGAAAACAGCTACATTCTACTTCTACCCTCAAAACATAATAATATTAAAGAACCTCCATGGTTATTAACCTCTCTTCGCATAAGAAGAGGAAAATATTTCCAAGATAAATAGCACATTAACTATTATTCTCCTCGCACAAGCACACATTCTTTTCCAAAGGAAAACCACTAAAATTGTTTATATTCTTTTGAAGGAAACTAACACTTTAGTTAGGAATTCGTGTATGCAATTACATAAGGAACTAGCCCCTCATCTATTACTTTTGTTGCATGCAAATATGTAAAAGAAAGATAACACAATCGATGTTATTCCTATGCATGCAAATGCATATGTTTTTCCAAAAGAAAACATAACAAAATAGAGCATGTAACAACATGTTTCTTTTCCATGAATTTATCACATTCAACTATTACTTTCGTAAATATAAATACTCATTTCCCTTTTCAAAATAAAACTAACTTAATAGTTATTCTTTTCATGAAACTATGTATTCTTGTTCTAAAAAGAAGTTATCATAATGGTTATTATTTTTTTGTATATAAAATACACATTCTCTTCAAGAAAATTAGTAATCTAATGATTATCTATGTGCACAAAAACACATGTTATTTTCAAGAAAAATAGAAATAATCATATATTCTTTGAAGAAAATCTATCTCAATAGCTATTTGTCTAATACATGCAATACATATTTCTTTCACAAGATACCTAGAACAATAATTATTCATTTTATGCATGAAAATATGTATTTATTCAGTAAAGTCTATCATAATTAACTATTATTTCATCCATGAAATTCCTATCTCTTCCTCAATAAGTCTATAAAAAATAATCATATATTCTTCTCAAGGAATTTAACAGCATAGCTATTGTTTCTGTGCTTAAAACATATATTTCTTTTCAAGTAAAACTAGCATAATAAATGCATATTCTTATTCAATAAAATTGGCAAAAGATACTTATTTTTCTTGCCCTAAATATTGGCCATGATAAAGGTGCAACAAAACTGAAAGTTTAAGAAAAATGGATGCTTAATTTCACTTCTTGTCTCCACCAATCTCAAAATGTTGCAAGGCTTGATTACAGGTTGAGAATAACCCTTGCAAGACTAACATTGCAACTTCAACACAAGTTTCTTTGTTGTTTTTTACTTCTTGTGAGACACATATTTTGTTTGTATTCCATATATGATGGTATACTATCATTTCCTTTTTGTAGAGAAGCTTACCATCCATTTCTTATTCTGAGTAACTTGTACACAATGCACTTTTTGCAAACTTTTTTCTTGCAAACATTCTCTTGGTCTTTGGAAACATTTACCATTGTGATTGAAGGATATACACAACAAAACTCTTAGGGAATTCCCTTCTTTCCATTACCATTGTTGAAATTTAAATTCACATCGATCATAGTCGGCAGTCATGCAAGAAACACTAATACTACGACTTCATCCTTAAAACATAAAAATATTACTAGTGTGGGCTGTTACAGGTCAACAAGCTAAAAATGGGTAGATTTTTGTTGGAATGACAAAAGGTGCTAAGGATATAGGTGGGCTAGTGGCCTCTTGATATCTCATAACCACACTCCCTCCCTTCAGAGAATAGATCTATCAAATAAAGAATGACAAGGGGTGGTTATCGAGAATCTGTTTAATTTCAAGTGATTTTTGATACTCATTACATGTAATATTTAACTTTGTAAATATATGAGCTTTACGTAAGCTTTTATGGTAGGGATGCTACATACTCTCGTCCTTAAAGACAACATCGTCCTCAATTTTCATCATTAAATTTTACTTATGACATCTATCTAGAACCACCAAAAGGGGTCATTCCCTTTCAAAATAAAGGATTTTTATGTTCAATAAGTAAAATCAAGATTTTTTTATCAATATTAATAAGCATTTACAACTGCGAAATAAGAAATTTATACTTTTCAACACTTTACCATTATTCAAATTTATAGAAACAAAAATAAAGTTTCTATATCAACTTATAGTTACTTGCTAATTACTCTTGGAAATCATGGTCACTTTACGCAACTAATTTTGATTACAGGTGGTTTATTAGCTATGGAAATCACTCGAAGAGTGGTTTGAAATCCCAAAAACAAGCACCTATTGTGGTTTCACAACCTCCATGGAAAGCACCCTATAACGTATGACCAAGAAATCCAACATAATCATATTATTAGATCTAACACTTTTGTGATCCATAATGTAGATATAAGTATTTCGGATTAATCACATCGTTAGGATTTGGTCGACGTTTCAAACCAACTAATGTGGTTCATCCTCACGACAAGGTGAGAGATAAATAGATTTGAGGGAATATATAGAAAGGGTGCATCAATGATGCGGCACTGCCCAAAGTTAGCCATTGAAAATTAGTCGTTAGGTAATTGGTTAAATTGTTTAATGAATTAGTTAGAAGTTAGTTGTTATGTAATATATAAATATTTCAATCATTGATAATTTATGCAATGTTAGGTGATATTTTAATCACATTACTTTAAAAATCATTCAGAGAGCACCTATCTCTTTAATAATAAAAGTGATTAATAAAATCCACCAACCACATACTGTCTTAGCCCCTGCTAAGGCATTCATAATATTGGTAATATAGTAAAGTAAATTACACTTCCAGTAATTCCTTTCCGAGCACTAGGCTCCTTTCCTATCAAGATGCACATAAAATTCTTACACAATAATATAGAAAGCTAATTTTTAACACATCATATATCATATTAGTTAACTTGCTCAGCTATGAGAACCACAATGGGAAAAAGAGTGTTGCTCCCAACCAGTGGAAACTAGCTTCGACAACCAAATCGAGCCAATTTCACATCCTAGATAGTTCTTTGATAGTGACCACATAGAGTCCAACATAGGATTACTCATAGAAGCATCTTTCATATCCCTCTGACAATGTAATGTCCTGAAAAATTTAGATCTCAACATCTCACTTTTTGGGCCTCATCCAACAGGATCCAAAACCAACATAATTTCCTCAATATTTTCCCTCTCACCATCTTGGCTAACTCTTTTCCCTTACTGAGATCATCTATCTCTAGGGAGAGGAAATCCAGGCAGACAAAAACCTATAACCCAACGCCTCCTGACCTTTCACAATTGTCCCATAATTGTCTACCATGTGAAATTCTCTTTTAGCACCTTTTCCCACTATAATTTACATAACTAACCATATTCATATTAATAGTAAAGAAAAAAAATGTTTATGTACATCATGCATTCATACTTGACCCTCAACATGGGTCACATATTCTATAAAAGTAAATTGGCAGGTATTCATAACTTAAATTACTTGTCATAAAAGGGCATTCATTTCAAATTTTCCACATAATAACCATTATGCAATTTATAAAAACCATTACCATATCTTAGTAGTCACAATATTTCAATCATTGATAATTTATGCAATGTTAGGTGATATTTTAATCACATTACTTTAACAAGCATTCGGAGAGCACCTAGCTCTCTAATAATAAAAGCGACCAATAAATCCACCAACCACATACTATCTTAGCCCCTGCTAAGACATTGATAATATTGGTAATATAATAAAGTAAATTATACTTCCAGTAATTCCTTTCTGAGCACTAGGCTCCTTTCCTATCAAGATGCACATAAAATTCTTACACAATAATATAGAAAACTAATTTTTAACACATCATATATCAGATTAGTTAACTTTCTCAGCTATGAGAACCACAATGGGAAAAAGAGTGCTCCTCCCAACCAATGGAAACTACCTTCCACAACCAAATCAAGCCAATTTCACATCCTACATAGTTCTCTAATAGTGACCACACCGACTCCAACATAGGATTACTCATGGAAGCATATTTCCTATTCCTCTAACAACATCCTATCCTGAAAAATTTAGATCTCAACAACTCACTTTTTGGGCCTCATCCAACAGGATCCAAAACCAACATAGTTTCCTCATTCTTTTCCCCTCCCATCATCTTGGCTAACTATTTTCCCTTACTGAGATCATCTATCTCTACGGAGAGCAAATCCAAGTAGACAACTACCTACAACCAAAGGCCTCCTAGCCTTTCACAACTATCCCATAATTGTCTGTGATGTGAAATTCTCTTTTAGCACCTTTTCCCACTATAATTTACATAACTAACCATATGCATATTAACATTAAAGAAAAAAAAATGTTTATATACATCATGCATTCATACTTGACCCTCCACATGGGTCACATATTATATAAAAGTAAATTAGAAGGAATTCATAACTTACATAACTTGTCATAAATGTGGCATTCATTTCAAATTTTCCACATAATAACCATTATGCAATTTAGAAAAAACATTACCATATTTTGCATATCATAACATTATACCTTCTCATTTGAAATTGCAAGTCACATTTCAATGTTTTACCTTCCAGAGGTTCTTATGTTCCATGTTACTAGAACGTCACTATGCTGCCATTAATCTACCCCTACTTAATCGCACTATAGATATTAGCCATAAATTCTTTTGATAAAAAGATACTTTCTACAAAATATTTTTATTTACAAAATATCTTGTCAATTGAATATTTCAAAAATGTAGAAAGGTATTGGTCATGTTACTTTTATAAACCATTTTCATGCATTAAAAGTAAGAAAAATAAGGATACATCTTTTAGATGATACATCGAAGAAACTTTAAAACAATCATTTCATGTAGTTATTTTTCCAAAACAATAGTTAATCATTGATATTCCCATAGTTCTAACTCATGAAACATGTCATTTCATTTATGCATATGCATCTAATCAATAATCATTATGAAACATTACCAAATTCAAGTCAATCACACATAATTTTTTTGATTCAACAAACCAGAAATGCTAATAGATTTACATGCAATCCATATTTCGTTTAGCGGTGATAATGAAAATACCAAGTTTCCAGAACATGATGGAATTATTTTATTATATTTAGTATGTATTTTCATCATTATATTCACACACATTTGATGGATTCATAAAATATGTAATTAACATATTTGTCAAATATAAGATGCACACCAGCTAATCTCATCATGGAATCATTAATTTGTAAAATTGTGAAGTTTGAAAAAAAACAAGGTAATCAAAATCATTAGATTAATAGTAGTTTGGTAGATCCATTAAATTAGTCACTTTAACGAAACTATTTTATTATGATCAAAGTTTTTTGTCACCTTCAAGAACTTGTAGTCATATGTATGCATTTCTAAACAAGTATCCACTTTCGCAATCATTGCAGCTTCTTGCATACAATATTGTTATGAATGAAAGCATATACAAAGTTTTATTCATATAAAAAGTTAATTTATCATTAATGTGTAAGTGTCAATAATAATTGTGCTAACAATATAGACAACCCTAATTCAACAATGTATTGTTACCAACATACCAACAACATGAAGTAAACTACCACAATCACTTTTTTACGACTTGCAAAAAGCTTAAACAAAACTGATTCTTGCATATAAGTTTTAATAGTTAGTCATTCAATACTAACTAATCAATACTACCAACCATCTTAAATTCGACCATGACAAGACTCAAACATATTTTAACCATTACATTCTTGAATTATTGTTTATATTTAACTTCTAAAGGGGTTATTTCAATGTCTTTTAAAACATCCTACTATCGTCTTAAAGGACAACCCCCACCTTTTATGGTCGTTTATTCATTCTTCATATGCCGTGCATTGTAACTTTATTCATGTTTCTTAAATGCACCTTAATTATTATTGTAATAGTATGCATGTAAGGGTTGGTAGTTAATCTTCGCAATCACTTGTGAGTGCTAAGGAATTTTTTTTCATAAATGCAATAGAATTTTTATTTTCTTTTATGCACATAAAGGTTCAAATGTCGTGAACATAATTAAAGTAGAAATTATCACTTACTGTCCTTCAATGTGGTTATTAACATGCATCATGCATCTCATGTCAAATTAGTCTACTACATATATCATTATGTAGTTTTGTTAGGATTGTATCTGGGTTGATTCCCACCAGCATCATACCTCCACTTCTTTTACACTTACTAATTCCCAAAAGGTGCTAGTAATGCAACTTTTTTCTTTGATACCACTCGGAACATCCCCTAGTAACCTCATGTAAAAACACATAGGATTAGAATTGTTTTACAGAATTTACAAATGTGTAACTTTCCAAATTAGTATTCCATATTCCTTCATTTACCATTAGATAAAATCTTCATCATTTCATAGAGTAACTTTAGTAAAGAAATAATAAGTTTCATAACATAACAATCATTGTTATATCATATTAACATAAGTTTCATGTTCTAACCTTGCATCATTATCAAGGTTCTTTTACTTAGGTTAGTCAATCACATATTTGATAATGTAAGAATTAATGTCAAGTAAGGAAGAAACAACATTAAAATGGCACAAAAATGAAAGACATCATTGGACACTAATATACCTTGGAAACCCTATAGAGTGAAAAGCAACAAATTTTTAATTTTTATTAAATGATCGTGAGGGTTTTCAACACTCATTCAATGGATATAAGGGAGTTCATCCCTTGACAATTGGTGGATTGTCCTACAGTTGGCGTTCCTTTAATCTACATGAACCACTAGTTATTTTCTTTCCATAATGTTAAACATGATCTATCCTTTGCATAAGTCAACATCCTTCCTTGCCATTGCTAGAATCAATAGAATTTGATATCATGATTAGTTAAAATACAATCAATAAAAATCCATACTATTGATGTTTCAAGTATCTTTTCATGTGCATCAATAAATTGTAACAAAGTATTGAGACATGCCTTGCTCTTTTAACAACACTACAAATGCATTAATTAAAGGTACTTAACTACCATAACATGTATATTTATTTCTACATATGTATGGTTATGACACATGTATGTCCATCAATAACTCAAATGTGTAAGGTAAAGTATATAAAGATTACCACGGCATGCTCACTTTGATCGAGGTGGATGTTGGTGGCCACCCGCTTATTCCACTTGAACCGCCACCAATGTCTCTTTCATTTTTTTAGTTTCCTTAATTATAGCACTGTTTACTATTTTTGGTATTTTCTCAGGCCCTGAACTTCTGCAATCATTTTGAGGCCCTAAACGACATTTTTTGGGAAACCTAGTGCATACATGGGTCTTTAATTGACTCTTTCCTCTTAAAGGTTGTATTCCTCAGGTAGATCTTTCTAACAAGGTATTATGCATATCAAACAAAGATTGTTTGCCAAATTAGCTACAACCACGAGAAGTTGATGTACCAATTTACCCAAAAAGGGCCCATAGTTTTGGCACTTCATCTCCTAGGTTAGGTTTTTGGATGTTTAGAGTTTTGAATTATTTTTCAATAATAAATAGGCCTTCAAGCCTCATTATAACACAATTCAGAGGCATGTAGCCACGACATCTCTTCTCATAGATAAGCTACCATTACTTGAACTCGTTTATTTCCATTCTATGTGTAAGAATATTTTAGTATTTGATATTAATAAAATGAAGTGTTATTTTTGTTGCATCTTTGTATTTCTGGTTATATCTATGATTTGTTGCATTCCTATTTAAGTTTGGATGAGTGATATTGGAGGGGATTTCTATTTCTCCTTTTTCTCTGCATGTCCCCAACGAGGTCGGGATATTTAAAGGAGTTAGGGATCGAACTGGTCGAACCTTTGCAAGACGAGCCTCACAAATCCCAATGGCCTCCCATGGAAGAAAAGAATAAATATGAGGGGGTCAAAGATCCTTTCAAAATCTTGCTTGAAGAATCCCTTGAGCGATAAAGGAAAGCTATGATGGACAAATTTTCCGAGATCCTTTAGTGGTTACCCAAAGGCGACACATCTTCTTCTAGTAGCTAATTTGGAAGTGCCACGCCGTTTAAGGTACAAGTTAACTTTGACATCCCCATATTTGAAGGTCATATAGATGCGGACGATGTAGATAAATGGTTAAATCTGGTAAAAGGATGTTTTTCTATTCATGATTTTTCCAGCCAAGAAAATATTACTTTTTCATTTCTCAAAGATGCCCCCCATGTCAAGGACTGGTGGGAAACCTATTGTGAGAAGAAGGACGAAAGTACACCCTCACTATTTTTAGTCATACCCACTTAGAATATGTTATGGGATGCTATCAATGAGTAGTACTACCCTATCGGGAGCTATGGGGATAGATACATAAAGTGGACCATGTTGCGGTAGGGAAAGGACCAAGACGTGTTAGATTTTACCAATGTTTTCCATGCCCTTCGCATGAATTTGGGTATCAAGCATTCTGAGTGACTTTTGCTACTTAAGTACCACGATTGTCTACATGGATACATCTAGGATGAGATGGAGTTCCTGGAACCTTGCTTGGCACAATGTAACAATATGCTGTCAAGATTTAGAAGAAGTTTAAATAGAAGAAGCAATACTTTGGATCTATGAATTTGAAGCAAGGCAAAGGCACCCCCAAACCACAGAGAAAAGGACAAATCCAAGGTGGGGTGACCTAGGAAAAATCGTTGAAGCCGCGTGCAAAGAGAAACACCTCGAAGAAAATGAAGGACACAGGAAAATGGTGTGATTTCCATAAGAGCTCCACTCACAACACAAGTGAGTGTCGGGCTAGGTAGTCACTAGTGGCTGAGCTAAAGTTTTTTGAGTCAAATGCATGTTCTGACTCTGAGTCAGAACTCGACAATGGGAATGACAAAGGGAAGCAGAACATTAATGGGGATCCCTATGCCACCGTGGCCACCATCAAGATCCAAAAGAATGAGCTTGAAGATCCAAAGGAGGGGGAACGCCTCTTCCACTCATAGATGTGGGTGAATGGTTCTTCCATGTAGTTCATTGTCGAGATTGGGAGCCAAAAGAACCTCATTTCAGTAGTGGTCGTGAAGTGGTTGGGTTTACCAACTAAATCACATTTGCAATCATACACCATCGAGTGGCTTCACCAAGGATGAGATCTCTACGTCAGCCAATAGTGTCGCATTCCCTACAATATCAAGCCCTTCACTGATGAGGTACTGTGTGATGTTGCTCCTCTTGAAGTTTGTGATGTATTATTAGGACAACCATACTTGTGGAAGTGGCATGTTGTATATGGGTCTAGACCTTGCTCTATGATTGTTATTTTGGGCAATAAGTTGTACATGATACTGGAGGTAGCCCCGCCTACCGCCATCTCTTTGATCTCTGCAAATAAATGCAGTAAGATCATTTCCTAGACTAGGAAAATTATTTTCTTTATGATTCTCCCTCAAGGAAAGAAGAATATTGTGGCCACCAATTCCAAACAAGGCTCCTCTGTACAACAACAACATATGGATATGTTCATGGAGGAGTATAGGGAATTTTCTCCTCATCTACAGGGGTACATTTGCACTGTTAGGTCAATCACTCCATCGATCTAACCCTGGGGGTGCTGCTACCCAATAGACTGATCTAGCAATGCTTTTTCATGGATAATGATGAGATCAAGATGTTGAAAATATCAACAAGAAATGCTAAATATAGAAGTGCTATAATAGCATTTCTAGATACATTGCAATTTTAGTTAGTCCCTGAACTAAAATTGAGAATTAAAATTCGAATTTAATCTTAGCAGTTGTTTGAAAAATAATTAATTTATTCATATTGAGTTAATTAGTTGGAGAAAATCAAACATGAAGTCTATGTGAAGACATGCAATAGTTTTCCCTTTGATTGAGGAAGTTATCCCTTAATTAAAGTGATCAGGATGAGTTTTACTTTGAGTTGTAATTAGTTAGCTTAGTTAACTGAGTTAAGTCCAGTTAGATTAGTTCCAACAGTTTGTGGAATTGATTGTGAGTTCAAATAGTTAATGCATGCATGCATGTAACTACTGTACTTCAGATAAATAAATATTCTCTCATAAATAACTCATGCATGTCAGTTCAGTCAGAGACCCAGTTGAGATCAAAGGATGGGACAGTGTACTATTAGTTGTAGGAATATTCCATTGAGGATGTCTCTTGCATGTAGAAGGAATTCATTCCTTGGAGATTGCATAGTTACTTCTGAGTTTGGTTAGTTGTGTGAGATGCAAATTCAGACAAGTGGCAGCCAGAGGACCCAAGAGAAACTGCGCAAGGAAATAGGAAGTTTGGAGGACTAAGGGATGGCATATGTTGTGTCTATTCAGTCTATGAGAAGCATTGAAGGATTGTACTGAGATCTGGATATCTTGTGAGCTAAAGCTTTGTGTAATCTGGACATATTTCCACATGTATGATAATACAGAGATTGGGGTTTTTAGCTGAGGCTTTCCCCAGAGTATTATTCTGTGTTCATGTGTGATTGATTTCTCATTCTATGTTATATGTGTTCTATTTTATCTTGCTCAAAATCGATTAAGCTTTCGCAAGTTTGTTTGTAGAAGTAGATCAAGTATTTTTCTTTAGTATATTGCATAATCTGGTGATCTACAGTGGGAAATTCTAAATAAGAGGTAGATTCAAGAGTTGTTGTAGAAAGGTCACATCAGACCAAGCTCAACACCATGTGGGAGTCTGATTGTATTGGTATAAAAGAAGGATGGGACATGGAGACTCTATATTGACTACTGGGGGCTGAACAATATCATTGTCTGGAATAGGTACCCAATCCCAAGGATTGATGACCTTCTGGACTAGATCAAGGGGGGGAAATATTTTAGAAAGATTGACCTGAATTCCGGTTATCACCAGGTGCCTATTGAACCCTTCGATGTGTGGAAGTCTGACTTCAAATCAATGGAGGGCCTTTTCAAATGGTTGGTCATGCCTTTCGGGTTGACATATGCCCCCCCAACCTTCATGATATTCATGGACGACATCGTGCAAACCTTCATCAATGCATTCGTAGTGGTGTATTTAGATGAAATCTTTATCTTCAACTAGAGTTTGGAAGAGAACTTCCACCATATTTGATATGTCCTCCAAACCTTGTGACAACACAAATTGTGTTCCAATATGGAGAAATGCACTTTTGCCATGACCCAGGTTCAATATTTGGGGTACATCATTGATGAGAAGGGTGTGCATGTGGACTCGGCCAAGATACAAGTCATTCATGCTTGGCCAGCCCCGACCACTTTAACGAAGCTCCATAGCTTTCTGGGCCTTGCCAATTTCTATCAAAGGTTCGTTTTGGGGTTCTCTCATACCCCTTGGCCTTTAAGTCAAGTTAGTAAGGGTGGAGTGAAAGAAAAGTTCTTTTGGTTTGAAACCCAACAGAAGGCGTTTGCTGAGTTGAAGCAATGCCTCTTCTTTGCACCTGTGCTCACATTACCATACTTGCAACAACCATTTGAGATTGAGACATATGCCTTTGACTATGTTGTTGATGCAGTTATTACTCAATAGGGGCATCCAATGGCTTACCATATTGAGACACTTTCAGATATAGTCTAAAAGTATCCCACCTATTACAAATAAATGTATTCCATTGTGTAGGCCTGCCATTAATAGAAACATTACATTTTGGGGAAGGAAACAATTATCCACATAGACCACCAACCCCTATAGTTCATATAGATGCAGGGGAAGTTGCAGAACAATTGCCATAAAAAATGGTCCACATACCTACAACAATTCCATTTGAACATTGGCTACAAGAAGGGAAACACCAATAATGTTGCAAACTACCTTAGCAGACCACCAATCATGGTGTTGATCACTGTGCTTGACTCCTATGGGAACTAGACTTCGGGGTGGTCACATCTTTACGAGAGTGATCCAAAATTCCACAGCACATACTAGAAACTCCTGGAAGGTAAGAAAGTTCCAAATTTTCACCTCCAAGATGAATTGTTATGCCACCTGGAACAAATTTTTGTTCCTTCAAGTGAGCGTGCCAAGATGATTTGGGAGGCACACTACAGTCAGGCCATTGGACATTTCAAAGTAGAGAAAACAATGGAAATATTGTCGAAGTATTTTTATTGGTTGAACCTTCGTCAAGATGTTGGGAGTTAAATTAAATCCTACACTTCTTATGTCATTGCCAAACCAACCATCAAGAAAAAAGGCCTATATACTCCTCTGCCTTCTCCTAGCTAACCTTGGGAATCCATCTCCATGGATTACATGTCAGGCCTTCCTTCTACTGAGCACAACAACGACTGTGTTTTCGTGTTCGTTGAAAAATTATATAAGATGAAAATTATTGTAGTCTACAAGAAGATTATCACAACAGAGGCCACTTCTAAGCTATTCTTTGAGTGAGTTTGGGTAAATGTTGGGATCCCACAATCCATTTCTTCATATCAGGACAACAGATTCTTAAGTGCATTTTGGCCAAGTCTCTGGTCGATGCTGGATACCAAACTCACTAAATCCCCAACTTTCCATCCCGAAACGGATGGCCAAACAGAGGTCATCAATAGGATTATCATGAAAATTTTGCACATGTACAACTCTAAGCATCCATGCACATTGGATGAAAGCCTCTCCTATGTATAGCACAGCTATAATAGAGCTCTCTAGAGCTCAACGGGCCACAACCCATTTCAGGTAGGGCTGATATTTCATCCATTATGTCTCATTGATGTGGCCATACCATTTGCAGGTACTCAAGCAAATTTAGCTCATGTCTAGTCTTAATCTGACAAGGCTAACAACTTCATTGAGCGTATTAAACACATCCTCCAGTAGGCCCATGATATATTTGACAGAGCCAATGCTAAGTATAAGAAACGCCATTATCAACATTAGGTTCCACACAAGTTCTAGTTGGGCGACAATGTTTGCATACATTTGCAGAAGGAGCACCTCAATGGACCCCACCGCAATCTTCGCCCGCTCTGATATGGGTTGTATACTAGCACCAAGGTTGTCGTGGACAATGCCTTCAAGCTCATCATTCCACTGTTCCTTAGTTTTCACCCAGTGTTCAATGTAGATCACCTTCAGCCATACTTTCCACCTTTGCTAAACACATCCAACATTGCAGAACAACTCAGACCAACAGAGTTGAACCCAGACTACATGGAACATGCCACAACTGATAAGATCATGGACACATAGATCAATAACACTTTCTAGCATAATATCCAACTATATCGGGTTGTCAAAGCTGGCCAACTCCTGCACCAAGGCAAGTGGCTCACTAGGGACCAAGTTCAACAGAAGTTTCCCCATCTCATGGAGGCACTCAACGCAATGGGGACCATTGCTTCCTAAGGGGTGAGGAATGATCTAGGTGGATGTTTGTGGCCACTTGCCTATTCCAATTAGACCCCCACCCCTGTCTCTTTCATTTTTTTATTTTCCTTAATTGTAGCATAGTTTACTATTTTTGGCAATTTTTCAGGTCCTGAACTCCTAAAGCCGTTTTGAGGTCCTATACGACCTTTTTTTGGGAAAACCAGTGCAAACATGGGGTATTTGACTGATTCTTTCCACTCAAAATTTTTATTCCTTGGATAGATATTTCTAACGAGGTATTTTATGTATCAAAAAGAGATCATATGCCAAAGTTACATCCCCAGGAAGTTGATGTACCAATTTACACATACAGGGCCCATAGTTTCGGTGCTTCATCTCCTAGGGTTAGGTTTTTGGATGTTTAGGGTTTTCCATTGTTTCTCAATAATAAAGAAGCCTTCAAGCCTCATTGTAACAAAGTTCAGATGCATGTATCCCCCACATCTCTTCTCACAGATAAGCTACCATCGCCTGAGCTAGTTTATTTCCATTCTATTTGTAAGCATATTTCAATTTTTGATATTAATGAAATGAAGTGTTATTTCTACTACATATCTGTATTTATGGTTATATCTATGATTTGTTGCATTGTTGTTTACGTTCACACCACACTTGTCCCTATTTGATATATATCATGGGATGGGAAAACAACTACATTCTAGTTCTACCCTCAAAGCACAATAATATTAAAGAATCTCCATGGTTATTACCTTCTCTTTGCATAAGAAGAGGAAATATTTTTCCAAGATACTATTATTCCCCTTGCAAAAGCACACATTCTCTTCCAAAGGAAAACCACTACAACTCTCCATATTATTTCAAAAGAAACTAACACTTTAGTTAGGATCTTCATGTATGCAATTAGATAAACTTTACCAAAAGGAACTAGCCCCTCAACTATTACTTTTGGTGCATGCAAATATGTAAAAGAAATCTAATACTGTGGATATTATTGTTATGCATGAAAATGCATATGTTTTCTGAAAAGAATCTTTCCAAAGGAAAACATAACATAATAGAGCATGAAAATAATCTTATAAACAATGGAAACTATGACACTACTGAGAGGGGGCACGAATCAATAGTGTGGCCAAATTATACAATTCTTGAAAAAATACACTTTTAAATCACTTTAATAATTATTCATAACATAATAAAAATCAAGCACATGAGAAGCATATGCACAAGACACCAATATTATTTTTATTACAAGCTTCATCTTGATTACATCATTTCCCCACAGGCTACCTATTGTAGGTTTTGTCAGCTGCTACTGAAAGGAACTTCTATCTTTGCTCCTTTATCAACTAGCACTGAAAGGGACTGCTTCCCCTGCTCATTTACCAGTACCCAAAAGGAAGGGACCATTTCCCCTAGCCATTTATCAGTCTTTGGTGAAAGGGGTTGCTTTCCCTGAACATTTACTAGCACCCACTAGAAGGAGTTGCTACCCCTAATCTGCAAGCTACCCCTTTCCATACCTGCTAATCCACCTTTCATCTATTTTCAAAATTAGATCAATAGCTATTATCTACTTTTAGAATAATTAAATTCCTAAATCATCAACACCTTCAACAATCTATAATTACTAATGCAAACACCTTCAACAATATCTAGTTACTGAATCAAACACCTTCAATAATTTTTGGTTGCTGAAGCAAATCACCATAACCTTCAACAATTTATGATTGCTAATAAAAACACCATGCTCTTATTTACCAATAAAATAAATGCCTTAGCATCATTCTACTACTCTTACAATTCTAGTGTGCACACCAACAACAACTCTTTGCTTCTCTCGACCATAACCACTAACTGCTCCATCTCCAATAATCCTCCACAGTGCACACCTATCCAACAATCAACAACTCACACACAATCTGTTGCATTCCACCTCTCATACATCTCTCCTCTACTCGAGCTCTGCATTCTAGGATTCTTCATTGATATTTTTAAATTGGATAGTTGTTATCTTTGTCTTCGATCTGCTACATGAATTAATATTTTTTTTCCTTTGTCTTGTTTGGATTTGTCTTTTAATTCTTCTCTTCAAGCCTTCTTCTTCTTCTCACCTGTTACTTCAAGAAATTATGATTTTAACCATTGTTTTCTTTAATTCTATGTTTGTTACAACATTTAGCACTGCACATGCTATTTTTAGATACTACTAAGAATGGCTTAATGTTATGAAACCAGCTCAAGCAAAGATAGAAAAGATAAATCCACGCCTTAGAATTCAGCCTCTTTGAGGGGGCAACCTCCTTTACATTACATAAATGAACAATTCTTGGATGATACAAATGAAAACACCTCCTTTCTATATATAGGAGTCTAAGGGGTTATAACATAATCAGAGCCGACATAACAATAATAATGTAAGGGCACAATAATAACAATAGTGGGCTTCTATGGGGCACAATAGTAACAATATGGGCACTACATGGGTACATCAATATAATAAGTGGGTTATACTAATAACAATAAGGGGTTACACTAGTAGTATAGGGGCCTAACATGCCCCTCTCCTTCAAAAAGCGTTGTCCTCAACGCTTGAGTAGTTCTTGATGCTTCTGTATAAAATTATTGTCCTCCCATGTGGAATATTCAGTGGGTAATTTCTTCCACTTGATGAGATACTCTGAAATTGATCGATTTCGTAGCTGTAGGGTTCTTGTTTTTGTGGCTGCTCCAGGTTCCAATATGATTTTTCCTTCCTCTTCAATTTCTGGCAATATTGCTTGAATAGGGATCTTTTGAAACTTTTGAATAAGTGGCCATACTTCTTCGTCCTTCTTCCATTCATCCCTTGCTTCGTTTATCCAATCTGGTTGGATAATATAAATAGCACAAAACAATGCTTCCACATCCTCATCCTTGAAGAGTCTTCCCATTTGGTAAGGTCGCCATTTTTTAAGTGCATGTAGTATTACCAACATTTCCTTCTCATAAATAGCTTGCTTGAGATGTAGCAGTAAAAATACCCAATCACCTACATCAAAACATTTTTCACTACGATGTTGATCTACCTGTTGTTTCGTTTGATTTTTCACTGAAGTGGCATTATCCTTTAAAAGTTGGAGAACTTGTTGTTGATGCTCGATGTGAACTTTCTCTTCTTGAACCTTTTTCTTCTTGATATGTCCTTCTATCTTTTGAGGAGTGGTAATTTCTTCCAGTCCTTTACAAGATATGGTCAGATTCATTTCTTGATGCTCGATGTGATCTTTCACTTCTTGAACATTTTTCTTCTTGATGTATCCTTCTATCTTGATAGTTTGAGGAGTGGTAATTTTGTCCATTGAATTACAAGATATGGTTGGATTCATTTCTTCTTTCTCGATGTGATCTTTCACTTCTTACACCTTTTTCTTCTTGATATGTTATTCTATCTTGAGAGTTTGAGGAGTGGTAATTCTTGCCAATGCTTTACAAGGTATGGTCTGATTCATTTCTTCTTTCTCTAGGGTGGTGTACAGGTGTATATCCTCTTATTTTGATGTTTCTTGATCCTTTTCTTCCTCCTCTTCATATTCTATGTAAAATAATTTCTTCTTAGCACACCTATGACCTTTAATGCATTTGTTATCACAATTGTAACAAAGCCCTTTTTCTCTTTTTTCTTCCAATTGTTGTGGTGTAACCCTTGTAGGTTGTGGAAGGCTGGGAGAAACAACACTTCCATCTTTATAGTTGTGTGGGGTATGCTTCCTGGTTTCCATAATTTTTCTTTCCATTATGTCACAAAGCCCTTTTACTCTTTCCAATTGTTGTGGTGTTGCTCTAAAGAAGGTGTTGCTCTTTGTATCCTCATAATGTGCTATCATTTCCTCCGTGAAAATTGACCACGTAACAAGTTTTTTACAAGAACAAAGCCCTTCATACCATAAAAATTGATCTAGCTCTAAATATGAAGATGCAATACATACCTTTTGTAACAGTTGTACACCATGTAGATCAAAATATTGCTCCATCTGAAGTATCCAACTTACCGGATCCTTGCCATCAAACTTCCTCATCTTTCTTTTTCTTGATTTTAGGAGCTTGACCTTGAAACAACTGTAACTCTGTCCTTTCAGATCTTTAAGTTCTAAAATTGTGAACTATAGTAGCCCTCTGTTTCCTCTTTCCAATTCCACCAGTCTGATCCAAATTGGATTCTCTAAGAAAGAGTTATGCACAATCTCCCAAGATGACCTGATTATAAACCTTTCCAAAAGAGCGAAATTGTATGAAGTGCCACGTGTCACTCTTTCAACCTTTGGATCTGGAAAATGCATACAAGAAACTACAGTCTGTCCTCTTTCTGTACCTTCTTACGAAATTTCAATCCGATCCCCAGAGAGAAAGTTATGATGATTTTGCCCAGGTCACCTGTTTTGAATGTAATTCAAGAGTCTGCAAAAAGACCAACTTCCTCAGATCATATCTCCGCAAATATCGCGTGAAAAGCTCTGCAATTTGGACCCAAGGTTCAGCGCGATTTCTTCTCAAATGGGATTTTTTTGCGATTCTGAAATGTCACAGAAAAAAAGTCATAGCGAAAATGCCACGATGACCTGTTTGGAGCAACAAAACCCTAGAATCCAAAGCTCTGATACCAAATGTTATGAAACCAGCTCAAGAAAAGATAGAAAAGATAAATCCACGCCTTAGAATTCAGCCTCTTCGAGGGGGCAACCTCCTTTACATTACATAAATGAACAATTCTTGGATGATACAAATGAAAATACCTCCTTTCTATATATAGGAGTCTAAGGGGTTATAACATAATCAGAGCCGACATAACAATAATAATGTAAGGGCACAATAATAACAATAGTGGGCTTCTATGGGGCACAATAGTAACAATATGGGCACTACATGGGTACATCAATATAATAAGTGGGCTATACTAATAACAATAAGGGGTTACACTCGTAGTATAGGGGCCTAACACTTAACTACCAAATATTTCTGCTACAATTGATAGTTCTACCAAATTTTCCTTTGTTATGTTTGGCTTCGACTGCCAAACAACACCACTTAAATTTTGTCAAATCGTTCATGCTATTTATAACTCTGCTAAGTTTTGTGCCACTTAATTGTTACTTACTTTTGCCACCAAATAAAGATGCCAAGTCATTCATGCCACCATTAGGATTTAATCTCTACCATGAATACTAGCTTCCAAATGTTCTTTCCATGCACAGTACTTTGCTGTAGCCCAAAATTCCTTCGCCCCCCTTTTTAATTTTAAAAACAAAACACTACCAAATTTTTTGAATTGACCATTAGGACCTTTGCCACTAACACCTTCCTCATTATCTTCCATAGGATTGGTCTCCACAACCATTGGCTAAGGCCCTGGGGACTAAGCCCTTTGAAGTCCTATCAGGAGCCTTTTCCTTTTGTTAACAACTCTACATCATTGGTCATGCCTCTACGCGAGGTGACCACCCATCAACCCAAGGGCTAGCACTTAGTTTTGCCAAGAGCCTCCATGACTCATTTATTTCCTTTGTGCCCTTTTCTTCTATGTGAAACAAACTAGGTTTGGTTCCAGGCACTTAGCCCGAAACCCTTTATCCCAATACTTCCTATTAATTACATTTTTTTAATAGTTATGATATTCTGGGATCCAGGTTTGTCCTATATCCATTGCGTTGCTGGTCTCAACTATTACATGGAACCTATGCTTGGTGTTAAGGAAGAAGCCCCATTTAACTTCCCTGGGTCTTGATCAAGTTGACATGTCTGTGGGGACCACCATACACTCTCTCTATTAGCACTGCTTCTTCCACTGTGGCCCGAATCTCTCTGCCTGACGTTGCCACCATTTTCATTTACCAATGTTGTTGAGATAAAGGTCATGGGATGAGATGTCCTACGAGGTCCTTCCGACACTTCTCTAATTAGCTTCCATTCTATCAATGTGTCAGCGTAGCCCATCTTTGATTTCCCGAAAAATTATCCATGCATAAAAAAGAAACCTTTGGGTTTTAACCTTAGGGATGACTTCAGGGTGACATCACCCACACTATGTGTCAACCTCTGATTGGTGACACGTGTTACCTAAAAAAGAGCCACTTGGGTGCTCAAAAATTTCAAATACACTTGCCACATGTCCTACGTTGATGTCATCATTTACTATTGTTTAGGCCAATCATGAGCTACCACCTGTCCTAATGTCAAAGAGGAGACAGGAGGTTCTCTGAAGTCTTGTTTTGTATCCTTTTCCTTCGTTAATTTTATTTTTGACTTACCGACCATTTTCTCTAGGTTTCAGACTTTAGTCTTTGGCACCACTCCTGAGTGGATCGTGGTTTTTGGAGGGGTGCTTCCCAATTATCTCTCGGTCATTGATCTGTGGGATCAACTATGTGGGAAACCATTTCCAAGACCATAAAGGCTATCTAACGAACCATTTGTAGTGACCCCAGAAAGTCACCATGTAGGCCAACGCTTTCCTCCTGGCGCTTAGTCATTTACGATCTCCTACTAGGAAAAACCTATGGGCTTGCCCTCCATGCGATGAGCTGACGGAGTGAGCCTCCTCCTGCTCCCTTTACATTGGTCCATTGACTTACATGTCATGACCCAACACTTACCACTCGATTCTTAGCCATGTGATTCTCAAAACCAACCTCTATGGTTCACTTTCCAGGGTATTACTGTCGTGTGGGCTCCTCCTATGGCTATTCAAATGTGTTCCTTCTATTATCACATCTGCCGAGGTATTTGCATAGAGGCTCCACCACCCTTTCCACTAATTTTGGCATTTAATCCAACTTTGGCTATGCGCGAAAGGCTCCTCCATTCACCTTTAAGTTTTCAAACTTCGACTTGGGGTCACTAATTTTGACTGGATCTAAGTTTTGAACCAGTAGGCCATTTTTGACCTCCACATACCATTGGAAAGATTTTTCATATATCTATCCATATGAATGGGTTTCACCTTCACCTAAGTTGATTTTCTGCTCCGGAATTGGATCCAACATCTTTGAAAATTATAATTTCCTTTACCTAACACTCTTTACCATTTCCTTTTACTTTTCTTTGCTTCTACATATCTTTTCCATTGGCTTTGATTTTTCTTGTGCCACCTATTATTGCAGTTTCCATTGATCATCTTTTTCTTGGCCACCAATGACAACATATCTAACAATGTAGTTTCCTTTTCCAATCTTTTCCATCAATGAGAAAACATTTCCAACAATCTCCCCCTTTGGCATTGATGAAACACCAAGGCCAAACAACACATTGTTACCAATGATAATTACCATGTTCAAACTTCTCCCTTTTCTTTTCCACCAATCATTTACCATATCGTGTTTGATTAGCAATACTGCTTCGCCTTTGACATCAATGGAAAAGAAACTAACATGCTCCCCTTGTCAACAATCTCCCTCTATCTTCTAATCTTGTGTACATGTCAACTGTTGCTTCTTTTGTTGAAAACCTCAGGTATCTTTATGATCTAAGAAACTTCTTTCTATCCTATGAATAATATTGAATATAAGGGAAAAGAGTATTCACTCCCAATCTTTGCCTGAAACAAACAATAGGGATCTCTTGCTAAAACAACATGTGCTTGTGCAACTAACCCATGAGAAAATGATTCCTTATGGTCTGAGTCTCAGCTAGGATTACATTCATAACAGTGCCTACATAGAAACTTACACCTATCCTCTAGAAATAAGAACAACCTTTCCTATTCATGAAAACATCAAAAGTATAACACTTTGACAAACATAGATGGACTCTCGCCAATGCATGCCTAGACCAACAACTCAACCTTTTCTTCACCTGGCAGGCTTCTAATGACAACAAAATCACCATGACACATTTGAATTCTCATGAAAAACAATCATATCAATACTTTTCTATCAACACTAGAGCACATGAACACCATAATTTGATTATTCTAATGAGTGTAAATACCAATTGACAATTACCTTTGCTACCAAGTGATGCCAATTGTTGAATTGTATAGATGCAATTGTTATCAATAGTTGAGCGCTTGATGAATGAGTGTCCTTATCCTATGATCATGCTCCTGTCACCATAGATTTGATGTCTAGTACAAATTACAAATTGGAACAACATCATGACAACCAATTCATTCATATGCAGGAAACACCATTTGCCTCTGTAATGAAGCACACAACTGATACCAGTTAATGATACAAATTGTCAATTCATAATATCATACTCAAATATTGACTTGAGTATAACCCCCCTGTGGCCATACTCACTCTCTGCATTAGAAATATGTAAACAAGACTCATTGGAAGCTTGTAAATAAATCATCACCAATTTATTTGACAACAACATCACATTTCTCAATAATAAACATAAAACGACATACTTCCCTTTATCCTTTAGATGCATTCCTTGGCATGTTCGTTTCTTCTCCTTGCATATAACTTTTTTGGCTTCCCTTGAAGCCAACCTCTCCTTTACTGAAGACTTATGTCTTTGTGGAGGTGCTCTAAGCCTCAAGGCTTGGAGCACTCTGTTCCTATGACAAGAGACTAGCTCTTGCACCGAGATAGAGCTTCCTTCACCAAAGTTTCCAATTTACCTCCAAAATAATTCAAAGATGTGTTGAAAATAATTGCAATTGCAAGATAGATACTAAGATAAATTACACGTGAAAAATAATGCTTTAATTAACTGAACAATTTGGAATAATCAAAGCAGAAGTCAAGGTAATTTGCATGCATCAAACTAACTTTCGGCAATTCACTTATAACGTTTCTGTTCCTTTTTCTTAAGTCATAGAAATGCAAATGTAAAGTATGGTGTTTGTAATAACATCCTTCCGTAATTCACATAAACATTCTTAGATCCTTCAGAAGTATAACTCTTAACATTAAGAATGATTACCTGGATTAACAATCCTTTTGCTTGTAGGAATAAATGAAACTATAAGCAAGAAAAGGAATGTAACACTTGTTGTGAGGTGAATGAATAAAATGGAGTGCAGGAAACTACATGCACTGGTACAGGAAGAATCTTCTTGCGCAACCCGAGTGGAAGCAAACTACGACAAAAATTGTAGGAAGGAAATTGCAAGAAAGTAATTGTAGGAAAGAAATTGCAAGAGAGAAATAAACTTAAATAAACTTCCCAACTACGGATTGGTTCACTCTTGATTATGAAATGAATTTAACTCAGAACTTTTGAAATAAACATAAGAACAATCCAAGTCATGCAGTTTCAAATGAATAAATGTTCACACAAACCTTTTAAATGGCGAAATCACAAAGGTAAAGGAGCTAGGTTGGTTGGGCCCTAGCCAACCAGCTCGTTTCCCATTTAGGAAATGAAACAGTTCGGCACTTAATCACGCATAATATAAAATTAGACACAACATGAAGAAAACATGGCACGTTCCTTGTATTAAAATTGATCAGCAAATATACATGATAATGCGAGTCCAACCCAGAATTGAGGGCGATACAAAATTACAAAGTAAATGAAATTACAAACTCAAAGATTGCTAGCTTGGCTCTACCTACGGTCTACATTATATACAGTCTCTCAGCCTTAGCCATATTCTTCTAATTAGAGTCATTTCCTATTCAAGCCTTTTGGTTGAACGGACTAACAAACAACATTGCAAAACCAACTAATGGTTATAATAAAACACGAACTTTGCTGGCCGTAGACCATATTCTTGGAAAGTATCCCTAACTATACACTGCCAATATCCATCCTCAGATAGTTTGCAACTGAACTAGGAGTCGTAGATCAAAAACTCCCACGTGGAAGGATTCAAACTATCATGGAGATCACAGAGCAACATCGTTGGCAGTGTAGGAATCTGCCTGCACTGATCACACTAAATAATGATTAACACTTAGTTCTTCAATTACTTTTAGTAAAGTTAAACATAAGTTACAAGAGATACTAAAAGGTCTAAAATATATGTAAAGTAATTAATAAGGCACTTAATAAATCTTAATTATGAAATACAAAGTATGTGTAGGAATAGATGATTATCTTGGACTAGTACAGGAATGAGAGGGTTAAATAGAGATAAAACAGAGGTTAAGGCTTATGGGAATAGGGTAAAAATAGAGCAATTCGGGACACCAACATCTTCCCATCCCTAAGTTGTTGTGTGTCCTCACACAACATTTTACCTTCTCCAAAAAATCTTCAAAAATTGGTGGCCAGATCTCGATCCTATACTTCAATACTTATCCATGCTTTCACTACCTTTGGATTTTTACCTCGGGCTCCTTTCAGCTGATTAGTCACCTTCTTGAGGAGTTTGTAGCACTTGGAAGCTCGATACTTCCATACTTTCACTTGTTGTTTCTACTTCTTTACCTCTGCAAGAAGCTCTACCTCGCCTTCTTTTTTCAAATTTCACTCCTTCAAGACTTGGTTCAAAGCCTCCAGGTCATGAACTTGCTACTCCAATTCCACTACTCGATTGTTGAGGTAGAGCCTAGAGGGCTCCGTGCTCAAATCCTCTAGTGTAAATACCTTATCTACAATGGACTGAAAGCAAGTCCCATCATTGTCAAGATTAAGGTCATCCAATGTTTGCATTATGACATCACCAAGAATTTCTACGCCCGGGGTTTCCTTATCACCGAGGTTTTGGTGCCCTCCACAACCTTCGTGCCAGTACCTTGTGCACTTAACTCCACAAGGTTTCTAATTCCCTATTCTTCCAATTCTTCAAGAGATTCAGTACCCTATTCATTTAAACCATCAGGGGCTTCAGTACCCTGTTCATCAAAAACATTCAGGGTGTCGATGTCTTGTTCATCAAAATTGTCGAGGGTCTCCATGTGTTGCGCCTCATCATCCTTGTGACCCTCTGCCTAAGCTTCACCTGCACTCAGTGTCATATTCTTCTTTCTTAATATGTGAACAAGGGTATACAACAATATGTCATCTTCCTTTTCCATGTTTTCTTCATTTACCATGGTGTGGGCTATTGCATCTGCAAGTACTGAAAGTTTATGGTCTTTAGGAGAAAACTGACGTGATTCATCAATCTCAATCAGAGAGCTTCACTGATACTGATTTGTCCCTGGAGAGACAGTCTTGTTTTCTATCAGGGTTCTGATTTTTCTTTTCTTTGTCGAGGGATGAATGTCTTCGACAAAATTATTTTCTGCTTGCACCAGCATGCTTTTACCTTTTGTCAAGGGACAGTGTCTCTGCCTTCCTTTTTTTTCTTGCACTCATGCCAGTAGACTTCCCTACACTCCTCACCTGAAACACCTTCAGGGATGCCTTCTAGGTCACTCCCTTTTCTTCTAGCACTTTCTTGATAAGGATTGTGCTAAGCCCATGATGATATAACTTATATGCGACTTGGCTTGTGTCCCCGCACTGCACACCTTTTGCCATTTTCTCGAGACTTTGGAGCAGGTAGTAAGGAAAATTAATAAGTTTCCTCGACTCAAAGTGCAACAACAACAACCTGATATTGTACACGAACGCTAATGTGTAACATCCCTCGCAAGTCAAAAATTTCTATCGTATGTATAGGAGATCTCACCATTTTCCGAACATGGCACTCTGTGGGAAGCCCTTTCTTCCAGTAAACATTGAGCTTTCTGTCAATCACAAACTGATGCCATCATTTCTTTTCAAGCCGCTCCTTTTTGAACCACTGCTCTCCTGTAGTTGGTAAGCCTATAGTTCACGCAATGGACTTCTCCATGACTTCGAATTTTAATGAGCTAACCCTAGCTCGGCCTCCTTAAAATGCCTTCACAAACTCCAGCACCATGGCCATGTCGAAGTCATCGAACTTCTGTAAAAATGGAAGGAATCAGGATTCTTGCAATAGAGCAAGACTTTTTTGGTATTCTGCAGTCTACTCTATCTCCTTCAAGGATGATGGCTCATTCCTTACAGGTTCCATGTTCAAATTCGTCACAATTCCCTGTCACAACCTCAAAAGGATTTAAGTGAGTGATACCAACGGTTTCTGAGAATTTTATGCTGGAGGTCCATCCATCCTCCATCTTTTCAATCCCATCCAACTGATCATGTCTAATGATAAAATAATGGCTCCTCGGATCAGATGCAGATACATATCATCTTGCTACAGGTGAGCATTAATGATTGGACGTGGCAGAGGCTTATGTGGCGACAGTGTAACGGTCATAATGATCGGGTTATGAGGTAATAAAATGATGAACAAGTGATGGGATATTGTTTCAGAGGAGGTGAGTATGAGTTTTTGGACAATCTGTACTATCCCATGGTCTACCTAATAATTCAATTAAGACATATTTCAGTACTCATTAAAAAAATTAGATTTCAAAACCCAATATATCTTGCACTTTAAAAATTTTCCTAAGTCAGTAAATGATAAAACAAAGTATTAATTAAAATATATAATGCTATGATCTATCAGTGCAAGAATCACTCATGTGCAGAGTAATAAAATTTCATAAACATTCTTCATAAGGCACTCTTGGACTGTGTGAAATTCGTTTTGCACTTGCTTCCACAGTCGGTTGTGCTCCTGCACTGATCCTGCTTGCATTGCACATCTTGCACCAGGGATTTTACCAAAACAACAATTCTGATATAACACAATTTTGTAGCTGGACTTTTAAAAGAATTTTCCTCAATATACAAGAAAAAATTTATTCGCCATCCTTTGGTGTTCATGAGCATTTCTTTTGGATTGACTGCATCAACTTATGCAATCAATTTATGAGGGAACAAAGAAATGGGAAAGGGGTGATTTTCAGAATGGGAAGGAACATTACTGCATGGATTCCAAGAATAACATCACCAAGGGGGATAAACGAGAATGACATGTGGAAAAAATTCAGGGGAAAAAGAGGGATTTTACGAAATCGGGTAAGGGTAGTTTTCTTAGAAGAAAGAGGAGGGTAATTCATTGGGGATTTAGAAAAAGAAAAATAGTGGTAATTTATGAAACGGGAAATAGAAGAAAGGACAAATTTTATCTTCAAGGTATGCCTGCACTGGTGCGAGAAAAAGTAATTGTAGTGGGAATTAAGCATTTACTTGTTTAAAAATTTCCATGCTAGTTACCCCAAACTTAGGTAAGGGCTGCGTTCCTTGAACCTGCTTCTTCTTGGTGGTAACTAGCATATCTAAAAAATCAATTAACATTCCCTTTTTATTGAAATTTTGATCTTCCTACCAGCATGCTGGTTTCCAAGTTGATCCTTCTGCAATCATGACAATCAACTGATTTTCATAATTACAGGAATTTTTTTTTTTTACTTTTTTTTTTTTCATTTTTAATTTTTTTCCTTTTATTATTTTTTTTCAATGAGGAAAAGAAAGAATCAAATCTTTGATAGGTTGGTGTTACCACCTACCAACTCCTTTTCAAATTGTTGTTGGACTTGCTGCATAAAATCTCCTTTAGTAAGGGGCTGGAAATATACCTTCAATCTATGCCCATTTACCAGGAACACAGAATTCCGTCCATCAATAGTTGTAATCTCTACTGCTCCATTTTCGAACACTTTGACCGCCTCATAGGGTCCCATCTAGCATGTATGGAATTCGCCTTTAAAATATTTGAATCTAGAATCATAAAGGAGCACCCAATCAGCTGGTTGGAATTGCTTCTTCTGGATGGACTTTTCATGCCACTTCTTGCACTTCTATTGAACCAAGATGTTCTGTTGAACAACATCCCTTCGGAATTCATCTAACTCATTCAACTATAGAAGACATTGTTGTTTTGCTTTAGAGAGATCTAGCCCGCATTAGACTGTAGTCCTGAAAGACTTGATCTGGAATTCTATTGGAAAGAGGACTTGTTTCCCATACACCAACTCATATGGTGTGTGTCCTATTCTGTTGCTCCAAGTGGTTCGGTATGCCCACAATGCTTCCGGTAATTTGTCAGCCCAATCCTTTTTATGAACATTTATTGTCTTTGTGCAGATGGAATCAATCACCTTGTTTGTGGATTCCACCTGACCTTTTGCTTGCTGGTGATATGGTGTATATTTCCTGTGCTGTGTTTTTTACTGCTCCATCACACCCTGTACCAAATTAGAAATAAACTGCGATCCATTGTTAGAAAAAATTTCTCTAGGCATACCAAATATAGTAAAGATTTTAGTAAAAGTAAAATCAACAACAACTCTTTCAGTTGCAAAAGAAACAGCTTTAGCTTCTACCCATTTTGTAACGAAATCTGTACAAACCAAAATATGCTTTTTATTTAATGATGTTGGATTTATTGGTCCTACAAAATCAATGGTCCATTTTCCAAAAGGCTCAATCATAACCTGAGGACATAAAGGCATTTCATTGGTTTGATTAGGTTGGCCAATTCGCTGACAACTATCACATTGCTTGAAATATTGTTTGGCATCCTTAAACAAGGAGGGCCAAAAATAGCCAACACGTAACACTTTGTATGCAGTTCACTTATCGACAAAGTGAGCCCCGCAAGGTTCATCATGGGAAAATTTTAAAATATCAAACACTTCTTCCTCTATTACACATCTGCGAATAATGAGATCTACTTCAGTGTAAAAGAGGTCTCCTTGAATCCAATAATATGTAGCACTTTTCTGTATGATATTTCACTTTTCACGAGTGGATAAGTGAGGTAGTAATTTTCTAGTGACTAAATAGTTAGCTATGTTAGCAAACCATGGGGATTTTTCTGACATAGAAAAAAGATGTCCGTCAGGAAAATCATCATCAACAGGAATTTCTTCACCATGATTATTTAATCTTGAAATATAACTTGCTACTACATTAGATTTTCCTGGTCTATCAATAATGGTAATATTAAATTCCTGTAACAATAATAACCACCTAGTCACTCTACTGCTAGTTAATGGTTTATTCATCAAATATCTTATTACAGAATGGTCAGTATGCACAAAGAATTCATATCATGTAATATAATGTCTGTATTTATTAATGGAAAAAATTACAGCTAATAACTCTTTTTCAGTAACTGTATAATTTAGTTAAGTGGGTGACAAGTTTTTACTAATGAAATAAATAGCATAAGATCGTTTGTCTTCTTCTTGTCCTAAAGTTGTGCCAATATCAGTATCTGAGGCATCAGAGGGAATATGAAATGGTAAGGACCAATTTGGTCCTCTCAAAACTGGTGCGTGAACTAGTTTTTCCTTCAGTGTCTCAAATGACTGTTGGCAAGCTGTGGACCAAGAAAACTCACTATATTTAACCAAAAGTTGGAAAAGGGGGGTAGCTATCCTTGAGAAATTCTCAATGAATCTTCTATATTAGCGTGCATGTCCTAGAAAACCTCTCACTTCCCTTTGTATTTTGGGTATAGGAAGACTCAAAATACTTTCTATTTCTGCAGGGTCAACCTAGATAGCTTTGTGAGAAATAAGATGGCAAAGAACCACCCCCGCCTTGCACATTAATCTACATTTTTTTACACTCAAGGTGAGATGAGCTTCTTGGCAACGAAGAAGAACTTTTTCTAGATTCTTGAGGGATTCCTAACATGAATCACCAAACACAGAAAATTCATCCATATAGATTTCCATGCACTCAAGGTCAGCAAAAATAGCTAATAATGCCCTTTGAAAGGTAGCCGGGGCATTACATAGCCCAAAGGAAAGCAATCGGTAAGGAAATGTACCCCATGGACATGTAAAAGTGGTTTTTTCTTGATCCTCGGGTGCAATATGTATCTAGTTATACCTGCTAAAGCCATCTAGAAAAGAAAAGTACTTCTTACCAGCAAGGGTATTGACTACTTGATTGATGAAATGAAGGGGGAAGTAATATTTTAGAGTTGATTTGTTCAATTCTCTATAGTCAATACAAATGCACCATCTCCCATATCTTTTTCAAGACTAATACCAATGGAGAGACCCACTCGCTGTCAGAAATAGGACAAATAAAATCAACATCTAAGAGTTTTTACAATTCTTCCTTTACAACAACTCTTAGATATGGGTTCATATGCCTTTGGGGTTGTTGGATGGGTCGGGCTCCATCCTGAATATAGATATGGTGGGTACAAGTTTCAAGAGGGATGCCTTTCATATCTTCATAGCCCCATTCAAAGGCATCAAGATGGTTTCGCAACAATTTCACAAACTGCTCTTGCTGGGAAGAATCCAAGTTTGAACTGATATGCAAGGATTTACCTGGACTAATATCAACAAGAGTGGTATCAGGCCCAAGAGTACACAAAGGTCTCACTAGAGATGGTGGCGAGGGAGGTAGAGAGTCATATCTTTCCTAAACATCTAGACTAAAAATCTGACTCAATGACTCAAAATTGGGTATGGTGTCTAGATTGTTTAGGAAGTCTTGAATCTCACCCTCTTTCGAGAACTCAACATTTTGATGCATCAAGGAAACAGGCTGAGTCTCCTCATCACTACTGTAGTCTAACCATAAATTGTCTGGGAGCTTCTGAACGGATCTAGCGGGTGGATACAAGGTGACCTTCTTCCTGAAATCTACATGGGAAATATACATGTCACCAGAACGACATCCGATATAAGCATCGAACGTAGCAAGCCATGGTCATCCCAAGATCAAGGGATGTCCTCCCACAGGATTCTTTGGCTAAAGCACAATGAAGTCTGTGAGGTATTCCCACGAGTCTATAGAAATGACCACATCATCCAACACCCCTTCCGGCTTGATTTCAGATCTATCTGCTAGTTCAAGCATAGTGGGAGCAGGATGAATATGGACCAATCCAAGTTGATCAATGGTTTGCTTGGTCATAACATTAAGGGTTTCCCCCAGGTCTATAAGTACATTGGAGACAAGGACATCACCTATCTGAACAGAGGCAATAGGGTTTTCGGGGTCGGTATATTCCTCCATGTACACACACCACGTCATTAACTCTACTTCTCTACCAACAAACTGAATAGCTTGAGGTTCTAATCTTCTCCTTCCTAGATTCTTGAGACAGAGTTCCCTAATGTTTTTTGTGAAAATGGGGATCTCTTTAATAGCTTGGAGCAACGGTACCCTTATGAAAAGGTTCCTAAGCTCGAAGCTAGGCCAGACTCGGGAATGAGGTCTTTCTTCTCCATAACTAACCTCTCTAGATAGGGAGGTTAGTTGGAAGAAGATGGAAAAGGCTCATAAGGTACTGTGATAGGTTGGATGGTGTCATCTTTTTCAGAATGGTCATGAGTTTCCTCCTCACCTTTCTAGTGGATAATCACCATAGGCTGTGTTATCACTCAGATTTTCCTTAGAAGTTATTTAAAAGAAGGAAAGGATCCAAGGTAACTACAAACCAACTTTTAGACTCGGGTGCTAGCCCACCTAAGTCCAGAGAGGGCTCTCTATTTATGATTTAACTATGTTTGATAAGATTTTAGGCTAGTATTAATGTTCAAGGAGGTTGTTTTGTTTGAGAATGGTGGAGTTTTGAAACAAATGGGAAAACTAGGCTTTTAGGCCATTGGGCTATGGAGTCAATTATGGATAATTCACTGGATTAAGTCAAATTGCCGAGGTCTGAGTTCAACAGGAAGGATAACAGAGTAAAAAAAAACTTTGGGGATTGAATGGGTAATACTTCTACTCAAAACTAGAGGGAAATCAAGAATCCTAAAATTAAGATTAGAAAGAGGAAGGGAAGATAGGTCAACTAGCGGAGGGAAATTAAGAATCCTATACCAGGGAATTATTAGAGAAAAACTACAGGGATAGAGGAGCAAATAAGAATTCCTTTATCAAAATATTTTAGAAGAAAACATATAAATGGTAGATGGTTGATAGCAGAGAGCAATAAATCTAATTCTGATATACTTTGACTATTTTACCATTTAGATTTAAGATGCATGAAACATTGAAACATATAGAAAACACATCAAATCACAAGGATAGAATGCTTATTTGTAATTATATTGCACGTGAATCTGATGAAATATCCTCAACTTTCATTCCTTTTCAAGAAAAAGATCCAAATTTTAGTACAAAAGCTTTCTCAACTTGACAGCATAGATTTACAAAGATGTTATAGAATCCACCCACAAAGATTTCATATTTTAACATAAAATCATCTATGTCCTCTTGAATACTTTGACATCTTCTTTCCAGGTTAAGCATTAAGTTCTTTTTAGTGAGAACTTTCTTAATTTCAAGGATAGTACCAGTTCGATCCTCGATATCCCATTGTTCTAGCTGTTGCTTGTTTTTTCTATTCAAGAAGTTGATCAATTGGGTTGCCTCTTCAGGTTTCTCTCCCAATTCTTCCCTGGTCTTCTGTATAGCCTCTATAGCTAGTTTGACTAACTCAGTCTGTTCAAAAATGATCTGGATGGAAGACCAAATATCATTGATGGAATCAATGATATTGGTCCATAAAATATCTCTAATGTCTCTTAAAGGCTTTTCCAATGTTAAGTCCTTTTCTAATGTCTTGATTGTTTCAGTCATCCTTCTATTTTTTCTCTCTTCTTTAGTGTAATTAATCTGTGATAGCTCACACTTGTTTTCCAAGCTGGTAACCATTTCTTTCAGTTTCTTTATTTCAGTTTCTTGGATTTTCATTTCCTCCATGGACTTTATTAAATCCTCTATTTTCTTTGTTGAAGTGGTTGCTACTTTTGATGTACTTGTTGTTGTTGTTACTGGCAGAGCTATTGCTGGAGGAATGTTGGGTACCAAAGATGTTGCAATAGTAGATGGCACTTCTGTAGAAATTATGGGTATTACAGTTTGAGGCATGGTGGTTGGCTCACCCTGCTTGGACTACAAAACTTTTTCTAGTTCTTGCTCTGTTTCTTTCAACTGCTCATTTAACTTAAGGATCAAGTCCATAAGTTCTTACTCGTTTTGTTTCTTAATTACTTCTGTAGTTTGTGGATGTATGAGGGGAGGGAGTTTGAGTTGTGTCTTGAGTGCATCAATGTCATCATTCTTTTTCTTTATCAAACTTCCAACTACTTTAACATCTTTGGGATCATGTCCAAATTCGATCACCAGGTTTTCTAATGATTTTATCTTTGTGTCCTTAGCCTGAGAAGAGGCTTTTTCCAACTGTAACTATGTTGAGGTATTATTTAGAGAATTCTACAACTGATGTGCAATGATGTCTTTACTGGTCAATGTGGAATAGACCATCCCACCCGTTTGCTTATGGAGCTCGATCTGATCAATTGGGTGGATGTCTCTGGAAAGAACTTCAAAATCTGTTTTTAAATAATCAACAATGGACTTTGGTTGTTGTACTATTGGCTTCAAAAAGCTCATCTGCATCTTTCCTTCTTTGATGTCAAAGGCTGACATCAACCTTGTCTAATTTGTAGGAGCCATTTTCAGATATTTGGCATAGGTTTGAGCTTTGAGCTGCTCATTCCTAGCCTTAATCTCTTTGTACTTTTCTTTCAAATCCTGGCTTTGCTATGAAACTATCCTTAGTGATGACACTTATACACTTAGCTGCTTGTTTAGTGCTTGTGTTTGAGAGGTAGATGGTGTTTCCCCTGCTAGTGTTGATTGTACTGTGTCACTTCTTGTCTCTTCATATTCCTGCTCAGAAAGAGGATTCAATCTCTTCCTTTTCACATATACCTTGTCCAATGGCACTATAGAGGGGCTAACCTCATTCCTACTTCTTTGTTGAATTCACTCCTTATTAAGAGGAGTCTGCAATACTGGAGGGTTGCCCATGTTTGTATCAGTTTGGGTCAACTCCTCAGAAATGCTCTGTGATCCTGAATCTTTTCTCTATCCTGAGGTATCTGGTTGTCCTGATGTCTGTGCACTATTTTTCTATGTTGGTCTCTGTGAAGATTCTCTAGGCACCTGTATAAAGGAATCTAGATCAAGTTGTCTTTCCAAATATTTCATAACATTTTCTACTTCAACTTGTGTACTATCTTGTTCTCTAAGTGTTCCCTCCACCCATTCATTTTGATTTTCATACTGTTCTATCTCTAGAATTCTATGATGGATGTAGGGGGATAGATTGTGATTTTGCCTTTTTTCACTAATGAAGCTATGAGGATCATAAGGCCAGATGAAACCCTTTTTCAATCTCATTCTCTCAAGGATTTCCTCTGGCTCTTTCCCTGCTCTTCTGTTGTTGCAAATAAATGGACCTAGGTGATCCTTTATCCTTAACTGAGATTTATTCTTAGCTTTCATAAAGTGGATTTCATCAGAATTGATCATTTGCCTATAGTACTCCAGTGCAAATAATATCATGGGGAGGTATTTAGGCAGTTTAAAGGGAGGCATCTCACACCCATAAATTATGATCTCGGTATGGTTCTGGTACAAGTACCAGTCTCCAACCTTGTATTGTTTGGATAACTGAAGAATTCTCTTAATATAATCACTAATTCTAGGAGGGGGACTTCCTATCAACATAGTAGTTATTGGATGCACAAATTGATCAATAAAATCTATATAAGGATGGGGAGAAGAATGTGAATAGTGAAAAATGGAAGTCGAAAAAATGACTAACCTAGGATTCCCTCTGGTGTCAAGCTTTTGTATAGAGAAATGGAATTTATCAGTTTGGTAATAGAGGAAAAGATGATACAGGACTGAAGAATATTTAAATACCCTCTCATTCTCTAATCTCATGAATTGGTCATGCATATTATCAGCAATGAATGCAACATAGTCATATTCGCATGTAAGAGGTTGGCCAAGGGTAAAAATAGTCATGTAGGCAAAGGTCATTTCATCTACATACTCACTAGTGGTAAAACCCATAATGCAAGCAAACATGGTGACAATATCCCTACCCATACTAGTAAAGGCACATGACATGTAAGGAGGGGGGTCGTTTGATCTGTATTTTTCTTCAATGAAAGTCTGACTGACTTGGTTAATTTCGGAACTCGACAACCTTGAAGATTTATCAAGTAAATCGGCAATGGAAAGGGGAGTGAGGTTCTTGCCAGGCTGTAATTGCAACATTTCATTTATAGACTTAGTTGTAATGGTGAAAAGGACTTCCTAGTTAGGGGACATTACAGCTCTCAGATTGGGATTGTAGTTTGCATAGCATTGGTGGACAATATCTAGGAAAATATGGACTGTGGGGAACTGATATTTAGGGAGGTTTAACTCCCAAAGATCTATTTTATCAGCATTGTTCATATAATTGTCTCGATACCTGTAGTATAGCCTCAAGGGGGTTTCATAAAAAATAAGGTCCTTAATTTGAAAATCTTTATCGGCCAAGGGAAGGTAGTCCAAATCCTTGTGGGGAGTAGTCATTGGTGTGACATTTAGGGCGACAGGAGCTTCCATCCTTGATTCTTGTGTATTCAAGGAAGGCAGTTGAGGTTTTCAAGGATTTTAGATAAAACAGGTACTTGAGGAAGTCTTGGGGCTAAGAAACAACTTAATTGTACTGGATTACTTGAGTTTAGAGCAATTTTGTGGAGGCTTCAGTACAAAAACAGGGTTTCTGAGAAGGAAATGTGGTAAATACCTGTTTATGGTTGACTGTCGAGACAAATGGTTGTGGTGAAGGCTTTGCCGAGTGTGCCCAGTAGTCTGCAGTGGCCTGGAGTTCAGCAACTGATGGTGGTTGATGGTTGGGAGTAAGTTTTTGGTCTGGACGTACTCTTTGCATGGAAAGCAATAGTTTCTTTTCTCGGAAAAAAAAAGGGAAAACAATGAGTATTTTTTTTTTATGCACAAAGTCAATGACTTTTTGGAACTTGGCGAGTGAATGGAAAACGACAGTTGGAGTTAACTAACTGATGGGATACTTTGTCATTTAGCGAAAGCTGTAAGCAGGAGTAGTAATGGTTTTCATCGCAAAACTTTTGGGAGGCTGGTGGTTTTGGCAGAGGGGCGCGCGATGCCATATATTGATTGACACATAGCATCGACAAAAAGTCAAAACAACTTATATCGCATGGTTAATGTTCGACCAAAAGGCCCGTGTGATATGAGCGAGAGTCATTGGATGAGGGAAGGCAGATCGAACGGTGGTAGACATCGGAAAGTGTTATGGAGTTAATGGAGGGGGCCCGATGCATAATTGAAATAATTAAAATGACTTAATTATATTGGGGATGATATGATTGGATGAATGAAGGCTTAATAACTTTAATGATATCTAGGGTGATGGTATTGGTAAAGAGGTTATTAATTAATCCAGATGACTAATTAGTCCCTTTTTTAACACGTCGCGGGTTTTGGCTCTTATTTAATCCAACTGCATTAACTTTATTTTTCAAACCATCGGGAAGGGATATTTATTTATTTTGGGATTTTTAGTAATAATACAGGAAAGGGTAATTTGTTTCGGGAGTTAAGTAAATAATAAGGATTAAGAGTTAACATGACCATGGAAAAATAAAATGTGGTAAGTAAATGTTTCCAAAAATACATTCATCATCCAAAATATGACTTAGGCTAAAATGTGTTTGGGGGGTTTTTATAAAGAACCATTTTATATTTCCTAAGTAAAAGAGTGATTTTACCTTGGAAAAATGATTTGAAGGGAATGAATGAATTATGAAGGGGGTGAATTTTGATAAAGGGGCTTTAGCACTTAGGCCTTACAAGTTACTGGGCCAAGGGTCTGACCCCTCCAGAAGTCAAAGAAATGCTCTGAGCCCCTTTAAATTTCAGGTTGTGGTGCCTTTAGTACTTATGGGAAATTAGTAAAATTTAGGGAAAAAATGAGGGAGGAGGTTAATTAGCTTGACTTTGGTGTATGATGTAAATGTCTTCATTATCATCCATATCTTTAAGTTCTTTTGATGATGAAAGTATATGACTTGATATATGGATAATCATTCATCATACATAATTCTGCAACCAATCATCTACTTACCCTACCTACTTATCCTACCATTTTTTCTTCTTTTATTAGGGTGCACTTAAATTGGCAAACCCTTATCAAAACCTTTCCTTTTCTTTTACAATGGTATTCTAACTAAATCTAACCTTATTACATCTAAGGGCTCAGATTAAACTATTGAGCTCCTTTTATTCACTCTACCTATCTACTTATCTGCCAAGATTAAACAGTTTTGTCAGATTTTATTCTCTATCTCTAAGCATGAAATTCAAAACATAGACTAACCAAGATTAAACTTATTTGGTTACCATGGATTGTGGCATAAGTAACAAGTTGCACTCAATCATTATTGTATAGAAAGTAAAATAGTAGTGGCATTTGAACTTGCACACTTTCATGGTATTTTATTTTTGGGGTTCATTTTTCATCTTTTTTGACCTTTTTCCTTCTTTTTGTCCTTTTATTCTTTTTCTAGGGCATACCCTCTTTATATTTTTTTATTTTATTTTTTATTTTTACAAATATGGAAAAAATTTGTAGAAAGCAAAGGTATGTACATATTCAGAGCTAAACGAAGTCAATCATGATATATGACACCTATTGGTATAGGAACATAACAGGCTACTTTTCATTTTATGAGGTTACTATCTTCCCCGATCTCAATTGGAGGTCATTGAATCTAGCTAGAATCGAATGATATTTGGATGAAGAAAGCGGGTTCATAGAATGGATCATTTGTACCGCTTTGTTATTAGGGTTGGGTAAAGGTTTGGAAGGAAGTTGAGAAGGTCGAAATGGTGGAGGTAAAGGCAATGGTGGCATTGGTTGACTCAACTAACATAATGATGGTTGTGGCATTGGGTAAGGTGCATATGTAGGAGGGTATGACTGCACAGGTGAAGGATAGGAATGGTGTGAATGATGTGAATGGTTTCGCCCTCTGCATCCTTGTTTCCAAGATTGGGAGGGTTGTCCATAATGATATTGGTTCCTATGCTGCCAATGTTGAGAGTGACTAGTGTTAGGATGTAGGTTTTAACCCCATACAGAAATTACCTGCATACAAATTCTAAAACCCAGAAAATAAACAATGCAAGAGCATAACACATAAAACACATATACACAGAGATTTTCCCCTAGATCCCAAAACTGGGAGTGACAGATTTATTTTTCATTATGTACCTTTTAATGTTACAATATATATTGATAAATTGCAAAGCATCTAATACCATGGACCGAAAACCATCGCGTCCAAAACCATGGACCAAAAACCATTGCATCCAAAACCATGTGTGAAAACCATGCAAAAAACCATAGGTAGGTCTACCCAACCTAATATAGGGTCCAAAAAAAAATTTCCCCATAGAGGGGGGCTACCTGCCCCCCTCAAACCCCCTGGACAAGTGGGGCTGCCACCCCCTCTATGACCCCCACGCTGCGTAATCGATGCAATGAAGAGGGGGCTCTGCCCCCCCTCTGACCCCCCTATTGCAAAATCAGTGAAACGAAGAGGGGGATCCACCCCCCCGCTATGAAATTGGTGCAAAGAAGGGGGGGCTTCGCCTCCCCTCTAACCCCCTAGATAACTATGTAGGCTAGTCGTGGAAAGAATATAACACAACCCAACATTCTCCCACTTGTTGTTTTCTTTCCACAAGGGGCCACAGGAGAGCTTAGTCATTTATCCATCCCTATAATGCCCACTGTTTCTCTACACCAAGAGAAATTCTTAAAGATAACGAATTTTGGCAATGCATATGCAGTATTCTTCAAATTGTCCACCTTTACCAGCAACACCTTTTTGTCTTCTATCATATCCCTCACAATGTGATATTGAACATCAATATGCTTTGTCTTTGAATGATAAGCAGGGTTCTTTGCCAAGAAAATTGCACTTTGGCTGTCACAGTCTATCCTTATAGCTCCCTATACTAACCCCATACTTGAACACAATCTCTACTACCAAACTACTTCCTTGCTTGCATGAGTGGTTGCCATGTATTCTACCTTTGTAGTTGATAGTGCCACTACAGATTGTTTCTTACTCATCCAGCTAACTGCACCTCCAAATAGGTTAAACACATACCCACTTGTAGATCTTCTCTGATCCAGATCTCCAGCTCAATCTGCATCAACAAATCCTGGAATATCCAACACTCTATCCAATCTTGCTCTTTGTTGGTAGCACAAGCCATAATCACTAGTGCTACGCAAATACCTGAAAACCCACTTCACTATTGTCCAATGCTCCTTCCCTGGTTTTGACATAAACCTACTCAATACTCCCACTACATGTGCAATGTCTGGTCTAGTACAAACCATCGCATACATTAGGTTACTGACTGCACTTGCATATGGAACACGGGATGTGTCCTCTTCCTCTTCTTGTGTCTTGGGACATTGTTCAATGGATAACTTTACACCTACAAGAATAGGAACCTTGGTTTACTATCCTACATATTAAACATTTGCAATATTGTCTCGACATACTTCCTCTGGTTTAACCATAACTTCCTATTTGCCTGATCTCTTTTAACTTCCATGCCCAAAATATAGTTTGTGGCACCAAGATATTTCATGTCAAATTTGGAGGACAATTGGGTCTTCAAATCCTGGATAATTTCTTTGTCATTTCCAACCAGCAACATCTCATCCACATACAAGACCAGATAAATAACATAGTCACGAATTAATTTAAAATACACACAGTGATTTTCTTTGCTTATGATGAAGCCAAGTCCGCGTATAAATGTATCAAATATCTGATACCACATCCTTGGTGAGTGTTTTAACCCATACAGAGACTTATTTAACTTGCATACTAGTTCTTTCTTACCCTTCACTGCAAAGCCTTCAGGTTGCTTCATGTAGATCTTGTTGGGTCCCTATAATACTAGTGATTACCCCATTACTATTGTAGTTATACCCCTTATTTATATTGTTGTGCCCCTATTACCCCCATGTTGTTATTTCTGTGCCCCATAGAATCCTTCTATTGTTATTTTTGTGGCTTTATATTATTATTGTTAGGTCGGCTGGATTATATTGTGACTCCTTAGACTCCTATATATAGAAAGGAGGTTTTGTCATTTGTATCATCCAAGAATTGCTCATTTATGTAATGTAAAGGAGGTTTCCCCCTCGAAGAGGCTGAATTCTAAGGCGTTGATCTATCTTTTCTATCTTTTCTTGAGCTGGTTTCATAACATTTGGTATCAGAGCTTTGGATTCTAGGGTTTCGCTGCTCCAAAAAGGTCATCGTGGCATTTTCGCTATAAATTGTTTTCTGTGACATTTCAAAAGTCACAAAAAAAACCCATTTGAGAAGAAATCGTGCTAAACCTTGGGTCCTAATTTCCGATCTTTTCACACGATATTTGAGGAGATATGATCTGAGGAAGTTGGTCTTTTTGCATACTCTTGAATTACATTAAAAACAGGTGACCTGGGGAAAATCGTCATAACTTTCTCTCTAGGGATTGGATTGAAATTTCATAAGAAGGTATAGTAAGAAGACGGACTTTAGTTTCTTGTATGCATGTTTCAAATCCAAAGGTTGAAACAGTGACTCGTGGCACGTCGTACAAGTTTGCTCTACTGAACTAGTCTAAAAGCAAGTCACTGTGGGAGATTTCACATAACTCTTCCTTGGAGAATCCAATTTGGGTCAGACTTGTGGCATTGGAAAGAGGATGCAGAAGGCTACTACAGGTTGCAATTTAAGAACTGGATGATCCGAAATTATAGAGATACATCAGATTCAATATCAGGCTTCTATAAAGTGAAAAAAGGTGTGTAGTTTTTATTAAATTTTTGTGTAAGCTTGGTTTAACGGAATTCAAAGGGCATAGTAAAGCATTATTATCGGTAACTGATGCCCCGAGGAAAGAAAATGCAAACACCTAGTAAGGAACCTGAAAGCTCTAGCATGACTCATGAAGAAGAGGAAGAAATGCTACATGATATATCAAAATTACAAGAACAAGTGCAACAAATGTCACGCTCACAAAAGCTAACAGAAGCTAAGATAAATGGCATGGAATCTAAGATAAATGGTGTGGAATCTAAGATAAAGGGCATGGAAGCTAAGATGGATGATTCGAAGACAGATTTGAAGAGAGACATGGCAGATTTGAAGACAGACATGGCAGATTTGAAGACAGATTTGACAAATGTTCTACAAGAAATACTTACTAATGGTGAAAAGGTTGTAAAGGAAACTCATGATGTGAACAAAAGAAATGTTAATCATGATTCCATAGACTCTAATGTTGGATCGAAGACCCACCATATTCCAAAAATCGATATGAGGAAGTTTGATGGCAAGGATCCCGCCACATGGATATTACAGATGGAGCAGTTCTTCGATCTCAATAATGTGCAAAACACACAAAAGGTACGTATGGCAACTGTATATTTGGAACCAAATCAGTTTGTATGGTATCAATGGCTTTGCTCTCGTAAACAATTTATCACTTGGGCAATTTTTACGGAAGAATTGATAGCACATTATGAAGATACAAAAAGCAACACTTTTTTTAGCCAATTGATAAGTCTCAAACAAAAGGGTTCAGTAATGGAGCACATTGAGGAGTTCCAAAAATTGAACATAAGGGTAAAAGATATTCCAGAGGAGCATAGGATTGATGTGTTCATAGGGTCTTTAAAGGATAATATCCAACATGATGTTCGCCTTTGGGAACCTGATTCATTAGAGAAGGCATTCAGGTTAGCAAGAAAAATGGAAAGCAAAATTATGGCAACCAGGAAGCATACCACTCACAACTATAAAGACGGAAGTGTTGTTGCCCCTAGTCTTCCACAACCTATAAGGTTGACACCACAACAATTGGAAGAAAAAAGAGCAAAAGGGCTTTGTTACAGTTGTGATAGCAAATACACTAAAGGTCATAAGTGTGCTGAGAAGAAATTATTCTACATAGATTGTGAAGAGGAAGAAGAAAAGGAGCAAGAAAGGTCAAAAGAAGAAGATATACTCCAGGAACAAAGCCTAGATGAAGAAAAAATAAATCCGACCATATCTTGTAATGCATTGGCAGGAATTACCACTCCTCAAACCATCAAGATAGAAGGACAAATCAAGAAGAAAAAGGTAATAGTGTTGATTGATTCAGGAAGCACCCACAATTTTATTCATTGTAGGGTAGCAAAAGAATTGAATTGCTTCCTATATCCAGCACCAGAGTGTCAAGTGATGATTGCAAATGGAGGAACAATAAATTGCTCTGGAAAGTGCCATAATATCAAGCTATCCATGGGAGAATATGTATTGACTAGCCCAATGCTTTCCATTCCAATGGGAGGTGCTGATGTTGTACTAGGAGTCCAATGGCTACAATCCTTGGGTACAATAGCTTTTAATTTTCAAGAACTTTTCATCAAATTTTCTACGAAAGGAAAGGAAGTTGAATTAAGGGGTATTGCAGGGAAACCAGGAAAGATAATCAGCTCTAATGGTATGACAAAGCTTCTAAAAAAGGAGCAAAGAGGTGTAATTGCACAATTATGTTCGCTAGATGTTTCCACATCGGAATCATCTATTTCTCCAGATCTCCAAAAAGTCCTGGACAATCATTCCAAGGTATTTGAGACTCCCAAAGGTCTCCCACCTATGCGTGATCATGATCATGCTATTCATCTGATTCCAGGAAGTGTTCCTCCAAACATCAGGCCGTACAGATATCCCTATGTCCAAAAGCATGAAATTGAACGTATGGTTGCAGAAATGCTAGAGGCTGGTATAATTCAACCAAGTCAAAGTTCTTTCTCTGCTCCAGTAGTATTGGTGCACAAGAAGGATGGATCATGGCGCATGTGTCTGGATTATAGGGAGCTCAACAAGCTCACTATTAAAGATAAGTTCCCCATTCCTGTCATTGATGAATTACTGGATGAATTGCATGGATCAATTTACTTCACCAAGTTGGATCTTCGTTCGGGATATCATCAAATCAGAATGAAGATTGAAGACATTCCGAAAACAGCATTTAGAACTCATGAGGGTCATTATGAATTTTTGGTCATGCCTTTTGGCCTTACCAATGCACCTTCAACATTTCAAGGTTTGATGAATTCAATTTTCAAACCATTCCTTAGAAAATTTGTGTTAGTATTTTTTGATGATATACTAATCTACAGCAAGTCTTGGAAGGATCATGTTGAACATGTTGACAGGGTGCTACAACTATTGGAGGAGAAACAATTATATGCAAAAAGATCCAAATGTTTCTTTGGAGTCCAGGAGGTGGAATATTTGGGTCATATTGTATCTCATGAAGGAGTTAAGGTAGACCCTAGCAAAATTAAAGCCATTAAGGAATGGAAAATCCCCACATCCATAAAGCATCTGCGAGGATTTCTTGGGTTGACAGGGTATTATCGCAAGTTTGTTAAGAATTATGGGAGAATAGCAGCACCTCTAACAACATTATTGAAGAAAGATGCATTTTCATGGACTCCGGAAGCAACAAAGGCCTTTGAACATCTTAAAGAGGCAATGTGCCAAGCACCGGTCTTAGCTACACCGGACTTCACAAAAACCTTTATTGTGGAATGTGATGCTTCAGGAAATGGAATTGGTGTTGTTCTAATGCAAGATGAAAGACCCATTGCTTTTGAAAGTCGTCCAATCAAGGGAAAGTTTTTAAGCAAAGCTATTTATGAGAAGGAAATGTTGGCAATACTCCATGCACTTAAGAAATGGCGACCCTACCTAATGGGAAGACACTTCAAGGTAAAAACGGATCATGATAGCCTTAAATACTTTTTAGAACAAAGATTATCCTCTGAAGAGCAACAAAAGTGGGTCACAAAGATGTTGGGTTATGACTTTGAAATCATCTACAAAAAAGGGAAGCAAAATGTGGTGGCAGATGCACTCTCAAGAAAGGATGAGGATGTGGAAGCATTGTTGTGCGCCATTTCTATTATCCAACCAGATTGGATAAATGAAGCAAGGGAGGAATGGAAGAATGACGAAGAAGTGTGGGCACTTATTCGAAAGCTACAACAAGATTCCAGTACATCTGATACATTTAGCTGGCAAAATGATTCATTATGGTACAAAGATCGCTTATACCTCTGTAAGAATTCCCAGCTAAAACAAAAGATTCTTATGGAATTGCACACTTCTCCCTTAGGAGGGCACTCAGGATTTTTAAAAACTTACCACAGGGTTAAGAAGGAATTTTTTTGGGATGGCCTTAAATCAGATATTCAAAAGTTTGTGGCGGAATGTTTGGTTTGCCAACAAAATAAAGTTGAAACAATTAAGACACCGGGTCTATTACAACCTTTATCCATTCCAAGCCAACGTTGGGAGGAGGTTTCAATGGATTTTATCACAGGTTTACCCAAGTCTGAGGGAAAGAGTGTCATCATGGTGGTAGTTGACAGACTTACCAAGTATGCACACTTTTGTGCATTATCACATCCATTTAAAGCCAGTACAGTTTCTACTGCATTTATGGAAACAATTCAAAAGCTACATGGAAACCCAAAGATTATTGTAAGTGACAGAGATCCCATTTTCACTGGAAATTTTTGGACAGAATTATTTTCTTGTCTTGGTACTCAGTTAGCTCATAGCTCATCTCCTCAATCTGATGGGCAAACTGAGATAGTAAACAAATGTTTGGAAGGATATCTTCGTTGCTTTGTATCTGATAAACAGACACAATGGGTCAAATGGTTGCCTCTGGCTGAATGGTGGTATAACACTTCCTTCCATACAGCAACAAAAATGACCCCATTTATGGCACTTTATGGGTATCAACCACCATCCATCACATCATATTTAAGAGAAAATTCTAAGGTTCAGGCAGTGGAACATCACATCGAACATCAACAACAAGTCCTCCAACTCTTAAAGGATAACCTCGTGTTGGCACAAATAGAATGAAACAACAGGCAGATCAACATCGCAGTGAAAGAAGTTTTGATGTAGGTGATTGGGTATTCCTACGGCTACAACCATATAAGCAAATGTCCCTAAAGCAAGCTAAGAAGGATAATAAATTATCACCAAAGTATTATGGTCCGTACAAGGTGTTGCAAAAGATTGGTACTATGGCATACAAATTGGAGCTTCCTGCAGCTTCTCGATTGCACCCAGTTTTCCATGTTTCATGTTTAAAGAAGGTTATAGGCAACAAGCTCCCAGTTCAAACAATATTGCCAGAACTTGATGAGGAAGGAAAAATTATATTGGAACCGGAAGCAGTCACAGAAACAAGAACTCGACAGCTACGAAATCGATCAATTTCAGAGTATCTTATCAAGTGGAAGAACTTATCCGCTGAAGATTCCACATGGGAGGATGAGAATTTTATGCAGAAGTATCCAGAACTACTCAAGCGTTGAGGAAAACACTTTTTTGAAGGAGAGGGGCATGTTGGGTCCCTATAATACTAGTGATTACCCCATTACTATTGTATTTATACCCCTTATTTATATTGTTGTGCCCCTATTATCCCCATGTTGTTATTTTTGTGCCCCATAGAATCCCTCTATTGTTATTTTTGTGGCTTTATATTATTATTGTTAGGTCAGCTGGATTATATTGTGACTCCTTAGACTCCTATATATAGAAAGGAGGTTTTGTCATTTGTATCATCCAAGAATTGTTCATTTATGTAATGTAAAGGAGGTTGCCCCCTCGAAGAGGCTGAATTCTAAGGCGTCGATCTATCTTTTCTATCTTTTCTTGAGCTAGTTTCATAACAGATCTCCTCTTCCAGATCTTCGTGAAGAAATGTTGTCTTCACAGCCATCTGTTATACCTCAAAATCAAAAGTAGCAGCAACATAGAAAATTAATATAATAGAAGCTACCTTGGCAACAAGAGAAAAAATATCACCAAAATCAATTCCTGACACCTAGGAATAACCTTTTACTACCAACCGAGCTTTGTAGTTCTCCACCTTTCCTTCTGCATTTGTATTTTTATTGAACACCCATTTACTGCCAATGGGTTTCCTTCCAGCCGGCAACTCCACCAGATCTTAAGCCTAATTTTTGTGCAAAGATGCCATTTCATTAACCATGGCCTCTTTCCATAGTTTGCCATCCTTTGAATCTACTGCTTCCTTCATAGTTTTGGGATCATCATCAGTAACAAATAAAGCAAAATTTGAACAGAAAGCAGATGGACTATACCTTTCTGGCTACCTTCTTTCTCTAACTAATCTTCTCACACCTGGAGTTTGTGGCTCTTCATCTTCTGATTCCTCCTTTGCTGTAGAGTCTGATTCTTCCTCATTATGCACAAACTCTATCCTCTCAGGTTCCCTTGGTTGGACTTCATGTTTAATAACATCTTTCACCTCTCTGAACACCACATCTTGGCTGTACACAAACTTCCTTGTTACTGGGTTACAAAGCTTATAACCCTTTAAACCATCCTTATACCCAATAAAGATGCACTTTTCAGATTTACTATCCAACTTGGTTCTTTTCTCCTTTGGAACACGTATATATGCATCACATACAAATACCCTCAAATGTGAAAGAGAGGGTTTATTACCAATCCATACCTCTTGTGGACTCTTATCCTCCAACATTGATGAAGGTGATCTGTTGACCAGGTAACATGCTGTCTCCACCGCCTCTGCCCAGAATTCTTATCCTAACCTGGCACCACTGAGCATGCTTCTTACCCTTTCCATCAACGTCTTGTTCATTCTTTCTGCAACTCCATTTTTCTCAGGTGTGTATGGAGTAGTCTTTTGCCATGCTATACCAAACTTCTTATAGAATTCTTCAAATTCCTTGCTGCAAAACTCTCCACCGTTATCTAACCTCAACACCTTTATCTTCTTCTCTCTCTGGTTTTCCACGAGAGCCTTAAATTCTTTAAACCTGTCAAAGACTTCATATTTGTTCTTAAGGAAATATATCCATGTATTCCTTGATAAATCATCTATAAATGATACATAGCACACAGACTTACCCAGTGATGGAACCTTCACAGGTCCAAACACATCACTTTGCACAAGCTATAATATCTTTTTTTCCCTCTTACGACCAGAGGGGAAACTCACCCGATTCTGTTTCCCATATACATAATTTTCACAGAAATCAAAATCCAGAGAGCTATTACTCATAACCTCTACCATACCTTTACCATGAAGTATTCGAAGGCCCTTCTCTCTAATATGTCCAAGCCTTTGATGCCATAGTTTGGTCTTCTCTCCAGAGACCACTAGATTTTCTGCTCCACTTTCAGGAACCACAAAGCTGTTGCACCCATCAACAACAGTGCTACCTTCTATCTTGTATAGAGTTCCAATCCAAACTCCCCACATCAATACTAGTGCTCCCCGAACCATCTTGCAGGTATCCTCCTTAAACACTGTTTTTACACCTACATCATCCAGCTTGCTTACAAAAATCAAATTCCTATCCAATGCAGGAATATGCAGAACACCCGGAAGTGTTCTAACCATTCCACCTTGCAACTTCAACTTTACTTTTCCATGACCAATGATTCTAGCCTTCCTATCATCCCCTAAGAAGATATCACCACCATCATATTTCTCATACTCGCAGAACCACTCTCTATGGGGAGTGAAGTGAAAGGATGCACCTGAGTCAATCAACCATGCATCATGATCTACATGTGTACTTGAAGAAGCCAAGTACACATCCCCACCTTCATCTGAGGTGATTTTCGCCTCTGCAGAAGGAGCATCATCATATCCCTTTCCTTTATCAGGAGCTTTAGATTTATAGTCCTTTTGTAGTGCACTTCCTTTCTGCATTTCCAACACACCACCTTTATAGGTTTTCCTGGAGATTTAGATCTCCCTCTAGATTTAGATCTCCCACTCGATGACTTATTTTTGTTTCTATTCTGGGACCGTCCTCATACAGACAAGGCATCACCATTCTGGCTCTCCATATTTTTTCGTCTCATCTCCTTCGTCAGCAAGGATGAGACTATTTCATCAAACTGCAAGGCAATTGCATTGCTACCTATTGCAATAACCAGAGTATCCAATGAATCTGGTATAGAACACAACAAACTAATGCACTTATCTTCATCTAAAATTTTAATATCAATAGATAATAACTGACTTACCATAGTATTAAATGTGTTAAGATGCTTTGTCACCGAGTCTCCATCTTTCATGCTCAAGTTATAAAGATTTTTCTATAGGAATAGTTTATTCAGTAGAGACTTAGATTGGTACAAAGTCCCTAACTTGTCCCACAAAACCTTAGCCGTAGCTTCCCCTGATACATTCAACAATAATGAATCTGAGACACGCAATCGTATTGTGCTCTTTGCCTTCAGATCCAACTTCTTCCATTCTTCATCGGACACTCCTGTTGGTTTAGTACCCAGATATACCGCAATCCACTAATCTTTATCCACCAAAAAATCCTCCACCTTGAGTTTCCACAACTCAAAACTTTGACCATTAAATTTCTCGATCTCTATCTTTCCACTGCTCGCCATCTTCTTTCACCACTAGAATTGATCCCACAGATCTCCCACTGAATAAGGTCTACCACAGGCCCGAGTGAAAGCCCTCAGCAACAAAGGTGTCCCCTTGAAGCCAAAACAACTCTGATACCAAATTGTTAGGACTCCATATTGTCTACTTTTGACCTTGTATTTTGTCATTATGTTACCCTCTTTAGCCCATAAGTTGAAGTCTTGATAACATTTTGACCTAATTATTCCAAAGGTATGAAGTAACTCTCCTCATTTCTATATATTTAATTATTCAACACATATTCATGTTATCTTTATATTAATCTTTGGAAGTTGACTAAGTCGCTGACAATTGATGAAATTGTTCAAAGTCTGCAGAATTATAATTCACAGTTGTTGGAACACCAGAAACAGCAACTGTGCAGTTGCTGCAATACCAGAAACAACAACTGACTAAAGCGGGTAAAACCTCATTTTGTAATGGCTGAAACATCCGAAATAGCAATTGCCTAGTAGGAGCAGTAACCGTCTGAAGTTGCCAGAACTATACGTTGCAGATGCTGACATAGCATGATCAGCCACTGTCCAAAATTGGCAAAACACAGTCGCAGATGTTGGAACACCAGGAGCAGCACAAGAACTTCAAGGGAACAGTTGAGATTTACCAAATCGGCAACAATGGTGAAACAACCAAGGACAGTACGAGGATCTCAAAGAGACGGTTGAGGTTTACCAGCTTTGCAACAACAAAAGGATCCGATTAACGAAGGATGACAAAGTTACACACTGTTGTAACAGCATGCTGTAAACAGGAATTGATTTCCTATTTTTGTACAAAAGGGTCAACTAAATGAGTAATGACAATCTATTGTAATAGATGTCTCCTCTATAAAGAGGAGACATCTACATTAGAAAGGGGGAGAACAAGTGGTAACAAGAGTATTGTAGTGCAGAGCAAGTCTGAATCCTTATTGTAATTTGACATTTTGGCAGATGAATAAAGAACTGCTATGAGCATTTTAACTTAGTATCTGTGTCCTGGGGAATCTTGTGAGAGGGACAGGGCCCACCTTCTTCACAAGATTCACCCATTCCTTTTCTGTTGAGTGTGTGTGTGATTTCTGTGTAGCATTGCTTCTGATATTTTTCCCTTGCTGATACTCTGTTTTCTTAATCAATTGGCACTGTAAGAGAGTGTGTCACCGGTGATTAGGATTTGCAGTGTGCATTGGAAATTTGATCACAGGGGTAGGTGCTGAACATCCTTACCCTGAGGATAGGGTCTTGATCCTCTGTTACAAGAAAACCATCATTTCTTTTTGCAGATTTTTTACCTTTAGTTAACTGTTTTTCATTTCATTTCTGCAATAGATCAAAACTGTTGTAACACAGAGTAAGGGTTTGATAGAAAGTAGATTTGTTTATACTACAGCCTTTAATGCTTTTAGAATTAAGTGCATACAGTACGATGTCACCATTGAAACAAAAGGACTTTCCCGGGTTGACAATTTAATGTGGTGCTCGACTGTTTAGTTAATAAACAATTCGAGTAGCCAACATTTTGGCGCCGTTTCTAGGGAAGGCGACTAAAGATTTTAAAGGTATTAACATTTCTTTTCTTTTCTTTATTTAGAAAGGCAGGATGCATGAGAGGACGCAAGAAGGTTAACCATTTAGGCGGCAAAGGCAAAGGAGGAGGAAGAAAAACTTTTATTGACGATATTATTTCAAAAGCTGAGACATCCCAGAGGTTAAGCTCTCGGAGGCCACAGACCCAACACTCTTCCCAGACAGATTTTCAGACAGAGGAAGTAGTGGGGCCGGAGAGGGTTTTAGAACCATCATAATATACTGAGGAACTGGTGGAAGAATACGAATGACCAGTAGAAGAAGTTAAGGTGGAGGAACCAGTGGAGGACATCGAAATCCCAACAAAAAATTCCGAAGACCGGGCAAGTGCATCGGGAAAACAACCAATGGAGGATAACAATGAAGGACTTTTCAGTGGAGGACGCAGAATAGAGGGAAGGGGGGAAAATTCTCTCTCCAACCTATAATTCCCCATTGGAGATCTCCCTAGAGGAGCAACTCCTATGAAGAATATCCCACTTTCAGCATTACCCAACTTCCATGGGTTATCCATAGAAGATCCTAATGAATTTCTTTTTGAATTTGATATACTGTGTAGAAGCTATGACTATATTATTTCTGCTCAAAAATTAAAGTTGTTTCCAGCTACATTAAAAGGGAATTCATTAAGATGGTTCATGAGCCTGGGAGCTCATGTGATTACAACATGGGACTAGATGAAGGAGAAATTTTTGGCTAAATACCAAGATTATTGTCGAGCAAGAGAAAGAAAGGAGGAATTATTCAAGATGACTCAAAAAGAGGACGAAAGTCTAGAAGACTTCATGGAAAGGCTACAATATAACTTACAGCGATCTGATCATCCTTATATGAGTAAGGATATTCTCAAGTCAATACTGCTAAGAGGGGTACGAGATGATTGTTTAGATATGTTAAACATGCTTGGAAAAGGAGACATATCTAAGGAATCCTATGATGACATTATTAATCTCTGTAAAAGATGTTAAAGAGGAGCAGCAAGTAGACCAAAGAGCAAAGATAGTACATACTCAAGAGTCTAGAAATCAGCAAGTGGAGGAGCAACACGGGCCGAAATAGGTAACTTACTTGAAGAATTTAAAACTGAAATGTTAAGCTCTTTTTATTCACAAATTGATACCTTGCAGGTTAAAAAGAAGCAGGCAGAAGCAGAAGCTACCCTGGCTATTTTCTACTCTAGATGTAGGGAGAAACACCCACTAAGGGAATGTCCCCTAGACAAGGTACCAATTTGCACTATCTGTGAAAAGGACCATGAGACCCAACAATGCCCTTCTTTGCCAGGAATAAAAGCAGCACTGCAGCCAACTGAAGAAGAAGCTGAAGTAGTGTACCTCCTCACACAGAGAAGGCAATGGCAACCACGAGGACAAGGTATGAATTCTAACATGCCATTTAATCGTTGGAATAATCATCCTCCTTTTCAAGCAAATTACCCAACCTTCAATCAAATGCAGTACCCACCCTTTAATCAAATGAATTTCCCACCCATGCAGCAACCGAATCCTCCTTTTGTTGACCCTACAATGTGGAATCCCTGGGCTTTACAGCAACCCTATCAATGGAACCCGAATTGGACAGCTCCACAGATCCCATTTCCAAACCAATTACCTCAGTATCAACAATCTCTCTCCTTACCATCAAATGCCCCACCTAATAATCAGACAATAAGACCTCAGCTGCCTGTACAACCTAACCCCAACCCGAATAATAATAAAGCTTTGCAAGTAATTGATGTTCAAAACCAACTAGTCTCCCCTCTGTAATGCAATGACATTCATTTACGCTCAGGAATAATACTTGAACCCATTATTGATGACATCACTTCTGATTTTGATAAAGAAGAAATCGGAAAAGAAAAGTCATCTAATGCTGAAACAGTTGGATCATCCTCTAATAATAATGCTGAAACAGTTGAAACATCCTCTAAAAAGACTGCTGAAGCAGTAGATCAACCATTCCCTGAATGATTGGCTCTTACCAAGACACTTGAGCCACCTGCTTTTAATTTTTTAGGAGAACTGCAGAATTTATATGTTAAAATTCCACTTTTACAAGCACTAAGAGATGTACCAATTTATGCTAGAACTGTTAGAGATATTTTTATTAAGAAACCTGGAAGAAAAGCTAAGGACCCCCTCACAGTTCATGTGATGGGTGATCTAGCTGCTCTAATGTCAGAAAAAACCCCTCCTGTAAAATATGGTGACCCTGGTCACCCTACAATTACAGTTCAGGTTGGTAAAACGTTGGTTTCTAGAGTTCTGGTAGATCTCGGTGCTGCAATAAACATCATGACACTCAAAACAGCACAGTTATTGCAGTTAAAATTTTTTATTAGGGAAACCCCAACCATTCTAGAGCTGGCTGACCGCTCCACAATCAAACCTGAAGGAGTCATTGAAGACCTGATAATTTCAGTCGAATCTTGGAACTACCCAGCTGATTTTGTAGTGTTACAGACCAAAAATAAGTTGGGGGGTCATCCATTGATTTTAGGGAGGCCTTGGCTGGCTACAACAGATGCCTTCATTAGCTGTAGGTCAGGTTCAATGACAATTTCTAATGGATCTGAAACCAAGCAACTTACTTTGTACCCTCATGCCACACCTATGATTAACAATGATAATTCAGTATGGTTAGATTATGAGGATGATGAGACTCAACCCATTTTGACTGTCGGACAAGCCCTAACTTTTAAAGATTCAACCGAAGATGAAGTAATTAGTAGTTTTATTTCTGAACCTTCTTCGGTTAACTTTGAAATACATGATCACTTGACTTCAATATTGGAATCTGAATCACAGTAGAATCTTAAAACTGAAGACTTATCTCAAACATCAGCTGACACCCCCTCCAAAAGTATAGCAGTCGAAATCGAGCCTGGCAAAACATTAAATATAAACCCTAACTTAACAGATGCTAAAACACAACAGTTAATGAAGTTACTCCACGAAAATAAACAAGCATTTGCATGGGATTACACAGATATGAAGGGAATTTCTTCTGAATTATGTACTCATCGAATTTATATTAAAGAAGGATCCTGCCCAGTCTGCCAACCCCAACGACGAATGAATCCCAATTTAAGGGAAATTGTGAAAGAGGAACTTCAAAAACTATTGAATGTAGGATTCATATATCCTATATCTGATAGCGAATGGGTTTCACCATTAGTGATAGTACCTAAGAAAAATGGAAAATGGAGAGTGTGTGTGGACTACAGAGCTCTGACTAAGGCTACTCAGAAAGACCATTTTCCCTTACCATTTATTGATCAGGTGCTAGATAATTTGGTAGGTAAGAGATTCTTTTCCTTTTTGGACGGGTTTAGTGGTTATAATCATATCAAGATTGCACCCCAAGATCAAGACAAGACCACTTTTACTAGTCCATGGGGAACTTTTGCCTATAAATTTCTTCCATTTGGACTATGTAATGCCCCAGCAACATTTCAAAGGGCGGTGATAGGAATTTTTTCTGATATGCTTAATGATTCCTTAGAAATATTTATGGATGACTTTACTCCTTATGGTGTGACTTTTGAAGATGCCTTACAAAATCTTGAAAAAGTACTTAAATGGTGTATAGAAGCACATCTTGCCTTAAGTACTGAAAAATGTCATATGATGATGAATCAAGGTATTGTTTTGGGACACTTCATTTCATTCCTAGGAATTCAAGTTGATCCAGCTAAGGTACAAGTAATTCATACACTCCCTATCCCGAAAACACAAACTGATGTAAGAAGTTTTTTAGGACATGCTGGATATTACATAAGATTTATTAAGGATTTTTCTAAAATAGCTTCTCCCTTGTTTGTGTTACTTGTGAAAAATGCTGAATTTAAGTGGACTGATGGTTGTCAAAAAGCATTTAATGAACTTAAACATCAATTGTCTATAGCTCCTATTTTAAGAGGACCTGATTGGGCACTCCCCTTTCATATATCCTCTGATGGTTCAGACACTACAATAGGAGCTGTCTTGGGTCAAGAAGAAAACAATCTTCCCTATGTTATCTATTTTATTAGTAAAAATATCACCCTTGCTGAACTTAATTATACAGTCACCGAAAAAGAATTCTTAGCAGTTATTTATGCTATTAACAAGTTTCGGCATTATATTACTGGTTACACTACTTTTGTGCATACTGATCACTCGACCATTAAATATTTAATGAACAAATCAGTTACAAATGTTCGAGTTACCAGATGGTTATTATTATTACAAGAATTTGATATCACAATTGTAGATCGGCCAGGTAAATAAAATGTAGTTGCTGATTTTCTTTCTCGGTTAAAGACTGATGAAAATATTCCAGTAGATGATTCTTTTCCTTATGAATATTTATTTGCAGTATCTGCTCACTCACCTTGGTATGCAGACATTGCCAATTACTTAGTTGCAGGGAAACTACCATCACACCTATCGCACAGAGAGAAAAGAAGGATCGTTCAGCAAAGTGCTAGGTACAGCTGGATAAGTGGGTGTCTCTTTCACACAGGACTCGATCAGGAAATTCGAAGATACATTAGAGAATATGAAGCTTATGATATATTGAAGGCTTGCCACGATGGCCCTTGTGGAGGGAATTTTGCAGATAAAAGAACAGCACACAGAGTTCTCATAATGGGTTACTATTGGCCCTCACCTTTTAAGGATGCAAAGAAATATGTTAGGGCTTGTGATAGCTGTCAGAGAATGGGCCAGCCTAATCACAGGGATGAAATGCCACTTAACCCCCAGGTAATACTTGAACCTTTTGAAAGATGGGCACTAGATTTTGTAGGTCCGATCAATCCTCCATCCAATCAAAGAGTTTATATACTGGTTTGCACAGATTATATGACTAAGTGGCTAGAAGCTAAGGCACTTATCAAAGCTAATGAAGAATCTGTGTTAACTTTTCTATTTGAAGAAATCTTTATTAGGTTTGGTTTGCCTAGAGAACTAGTCACAGATGGAGGGCCTCCTTTTAATTCTCATGGCTTCAAAGATATGCTCCAGAAATATCACATTAAGCATAACATGACTACACCTTATCACCCCCAAGAAAATGGGCAAGTGGAAAGTACAAATAAAGTCATAGAAGCCATTTTAACAAAGACAGTTAAGGAGAATAGAAGGGATTGGTTTCAAAGGTTGCCTGAAGCATTATGGGCTTATAGAAATACTTGAAGGAACACTACCGGTTTTTCACCTTATGAATTAGTCTATGGTAAAAATGTTGTTTTTCCTGTGGAATTTGAGATCAAAACCTTAAGGAATGCTTTATCTGTTAACCTTGATTTGACTGATGCACAGATAGCCAGGTTGCAACAGCTTCAGGAATTGGATGAAAAAAGGTTGGATGCCATCCATCAAACAACCATGATACAACAGCAAAGAACTAGGTGGCATGACAAAACTATTAAGCACAAGCAGTTCCAAAAAGGAAATTGGGCCTTACTGTATGACTCCCGTTTTGAAAATTTTCAAGGGAAATTAAGGACATGGTGGCTAGGACCTTTTGAAGTAGATGCTGTTTTTCCAAATGGAACAGTCAGACTCCTAATGATTGATGATAGCAGGACACCATTATTAGTGAATGGGTATCGACTCCATTTGTATCAACAACCTATTTCTAAAGAGGATTTCAAAGCTACTTGCATGACAGACATACACTATACCTTTTTGGGGGAATCTGCTGTCCCTCAATGCACTTAAATTTCTATTTGTTTATTTATTTCTAGAGTAAGATTTCTTAACTGTTGTTGGGAAAAGTATCCAATACGGAATGACCCTATCCCACTCTAAGGGTGATAGTACCTCAGCAATAACTGAATACAAAGCTATTCAAGATTACTTCTTTATGAGATGAGAGAGAGAAGAGAAAAGGGATCCACTAACCGTTATCTTCCACTAATGGTTGATCCAATCTTCCCTCTTGCTGCTTGCTCCTAGCTCCTTGCTCTTTCACCGGCCCAGCTACACAAAGATCCTGTAAAAGCACAAAGAAAGGAGACTACAAGAAGCATACACCCATAACTAATTCAAGGATTAGAATAAATCAAATATACAAGCATCAATTCACCATAGAGACACATGCATATAGAAGAACCTCAAATACTTTATTAATGGAAGAAGTAAAGTTCTGAGAGTGTTACAACCATAATAGGCCCAATCCAGCAACACCTCCCAGCAGAAAGAAATCTCCTCTTCACCTCCTTCAAAGCAATCACCTAATAGTTCTATACACAAACCAACAGCACTTCCTTACTTGCACAAAATTCCAGCCTCCATAGACCTCATGACAGAGCTCTATATATAGGAGATTTGGAGAAAGGATGAGTCAGCTTGAGACTGACATGAAGCTGACTCGTGTCCTCTCCCACTTTAGTTAAACTTCAGTTCTTGAGTCCACTTGGAGATTCTTGCTTCCACTTGGAGATCAAGACCCTCTTACTCATCACAAGGTGAATTCCTTGACCCAAGTGTTAGTTTGGAAGCTTCCTGGGCAATTGACACCTTGCAGAATGACTGTGCCACTTGGCCAATCTCGCCCAGCGCAGGTAGCCTTCATTAGATTTGACATTCAGCGCAGGTACAGAGTGGAGCAGTTGACATTCAGTGCAGATGCTCAGTGGAGCAGCTGACATGATCCAGAAATAGCTTGTTTTTGAGTGTTTTCAGGTGGAGAACTGATTTTCGGTGCTGTGGTTTGCTGACCTTGTTCCTCTAGGGGTAGGAACAACATGTTTAGGGACTTTGGATCCCTTAGATTATTGACATTTCATGCTTCATGCTGTTAGGCACAAAAATGTCTATAACAGTTGCCCCCTAAAGTATGAGGTCGTTTATCGGGTGAAATGCTTTATCAGGAGGATCCGAAGTTCATTCAATCGCTGAGAGGTGCCCTGTAATAAAATACAATACAATACATTATTTTTCATTCTGCTTTCATGATCTAGCTGAGGCGGGCATTCCCATGCTCAGCTTTATAAATTCATTTTGGTACATAGAACAGACGATCGTCTGGTGGTAGACTGATAATTCTCTGCTGAAATTATCATCCTTTGAGTAGGATGATCATCTGTTGCAATGATGTACATAACAAATGTCTTTATATCCTGAATATATATATCGCAGCCCGGATGGATGAAACTAGATCCGGGGTCTTCAAACTTGTTCGATCTTCACTCTAAGTACAAGTCGATCCATGTGAGAATTGCTCTGAAGTCGAACATGGAAAGACATCGCTTGATTACCGGTCAATAATGTAAACCGTTAACAAGCGCGAGAGGAATCACCAATAATGACAATGACCCTAAAGGTACTGCAGTACAATTCACGTGGTGTGAATAAAGGACTTGGCGTTGAACACCACGCAAAATCTTCTGGTCGAAGGTCATTGATGTATACCTGTCGCCGGAAGTGAGAAACTTGCCATTGAGGCATGCAAGCTTCAAAGTACTGGGGGGGTTGTTCCTAGATCAACTTCTCGGATAATGAGCTGAAGTCGACAAGAAGCGATCCGTCAAAGGAGGGCCTTAATGAATCCCACATCAGTGACACAGAACGGAGCTGATGATTTTAGTGGAGGTGAAAACAATCTGTGAAATATGATTCAGGGTGGCGATCATGGGTGGATGAAGGATAATGTATGGCAGTGGATGGGACACGGTTGACTTTTTCTGAACACATCTCTTGAACATATAACGACACTGATGTGATGGATCGGTAGCATTACCCCAAATGTGGATGGTTTGGCGAGGACCATGGTGATGAGACCGGTGAATGAAACAACCCAACCCGATGTGATACGGAGGACAAAGTGTCATGTTCAAGAGCGACTTGCTACCATTAAAGCTTTGAGGTTCTCCCAATTTTTCCCCAGTCATTTCTGACCAGTACCTCTTTATTTTTGTCAAGCTTGAGGAGGATAACATATGCTTGTTCTATAACCTGCCCTTCGGGCAAGCCCATCGCTATGTTTTAACGAGTCTAGCGATAGGGAAACTCGTTCTCGTCTAAAGACAAGTTTGTCGCTATTTAATCATTTTAACGAGTCTAACGACAAGGAAAACTCAGTCCTTTTCATTTTTAGAGAGTCTGAAAAGGTACAGAAAGTTAACTCCAAAATTCCTTTTTCGTCATCTAATCCCTTAAGTCTGAAAAAGTATAAAACAATACAGAAGGGATGAGTTTTCGATAACTTTAACGAGCCGAATAAAACAAGCGCTCGACCTTTTTGTGCAATAATCCCTCAGGTCCAAAAAGATTAAAATCTAGAGGAGGGATAGCCCTTCCGGTCATTTTAACGAGCTGGAAGGCCAAAACTCGGCAAACTTTTCATATTTTACGAGTCAGGAGAAAAGAGCTCAAAGAAGACTCGTCTTTTGAGGAACGAGTGATAAACAGGGATAGCAGCGGATTCCAGGTACAGGTTGGAATTTTCCAATCACGGCAGTGTCACAAGGATGGCTAAGTGAAATCACTCTTCGCAGCTGTTCCTCAAAATGGGTAAACAATCATATGGAGGTGAACAATTGGCCAAATGAAATGGAGGTGGCGGGTGCAAACACGACCAAGGCTTTTATGGCTAATAAATTTACGATCACAATGGTTATTTACCAGTACTGGGTTCAATTTTTAAAGAGCTTGAATGCGCCAAAACACTGCTCAAAAGCTTATGTTTATTTTTTAACGAGCATGAACTATGACGCTAAAACTGCTTGGATCTCGCTTTTCTATTTTTTAACGAGCATAAATTCCGCGGTAAAACTGCTCGAAATACCAGTCATAAGATAAGAAATGTCTCCTGTGAGATAGCTATTTTTTATGGAGCTTTATCTCACGAAGCTATGCTCCTCATTTGGAAAATTTTGACCTTTGCCCCACATCCTTTCTTTATGCAAGTTCGGAAACGACTAATCCAAAAAACAGATAAATAACCGCTCTTTGCTTGCACTCTAAAAAGGTTCGCATGCCCCCAGGTATAAAATACAATTTCAAGGCTGCCCCTCCTCTCTCCCACCTTTGTTTTTCTTTGGGTTTTCACAGCTACTTGTCGTCTTGCTAGTCGTTAACGATACTTGTCTTCTCGTTATTTTTAACGGGTCTTACGCGGTACTTGTCTTCTCGTCAGCCCCACTTTTAACAGATCTTTTGCAAGATCGCAAGAGAACAGCTACTTGCGACAAGAGAGCAGCTACTTGCGACAAGAGAAGAACACAACTCAAAGACAAAACATTAATGTTATTGAGGGAGGCTTGCCTCTTTCTGGTTACCCAAAGAATGGTTTTATTTGTTGCCGTAAATGAAACTCTTTCTTCGGTGATGTCTATCATTAGGTTACTCAAAGATGGTTACAATTTGTTGCAGCAAAGGAATCTCTTTCTTTGGAGGCTGCCCCTACTTATCGTTTAAAACATTTGTTTTAACGGGTGAGGCTTGCCTTTTACCCAAAGATGGTTACAATTTGCTGCCGCAAAGTAATCTCTTTCTTTGGTATTGCCTACTTATTTAGACAAAGGTGAATGACCTTTGTCAAACAAGTAACCTTGACAAAAGAATCCTGTTCCAGAACAACCCCTCTTCCTTCTTTCGGACGGGGTACGGACTAGTCATATTCTTTCGCGGAAATTCTACCTTATACCTAGGGTTTCTTCTGCCCGAAGCATACCAGGGTGCATGCCCCCTGGGTTCCAATCTCATCTTTCCGAATCACTCGCACTCATCGGGAAGGAGGACTGGGGGTGGAGACATTTCTTGGGTGAATAGACCATTGAGGGTTGGTATTTGACTATTTGCGATGCGTGATCCCGGAAATGAAAGTTGGTCTACGAGCTTGACCATTCTTCCTTCGTGTGGAAAACACATTACTCTAAAGAGTGAGGAGACTATAGCTCCCATGCAATATATATAGTCTCGTCCAAGGAGTAGGTTATAATCCAAGGGTCCTTGAACGACCATCACGTTCATTTGAACGGTCTTCCCTTTCAATGTAACAGGCACATTGGGGAGGATCCCTGACGGTCGACTGGTTCCTTTATCAAAACCCGAGAGATTTCTTATCTCAGGTAAAAGCTCTAGGGAACCCAGTGCTTTCCAAGCAATAGAGGAAAGGATACTCATAGATGCCCCTTCATCAATGATAGTTCCAGCCATTACCATTCTGTAAATTTGGACTATGATTCTGAATGGTATATTGGCTGGTAACCGGGGTCTGCCTAGTTGGTTCCAATCAAAGGACACAACCAGGTTGCTTGGTGGTGGGACCGAATACACGGCCGGATACGATCCTGACGATGTTCCTTCCTGCGATAAAGGAATGGGCGCATTGCCCTGATGCTCATCAGAATCTGTGTTGATGAAAAGAATCTGGATGGTGTCATCCTTATTCTCTCCAGTGAGGGTGTCATTTGAAGATGAATCTTCAGTGACGGTGTCATTTGAGGATGAAACCTCTAAAGGAAGAACCGGGTCAACTGCCGTATCGACCTTTAGACTTTCGTCTGGTCTGGATTCAGTGGGTTCATTTTCAATGACTTACGCTTCAGCTGACCACTTGAGCAGGCCAGCTGTATTTTCAACCAACGAAGGACTCGGCACGAGTTTTTTGTATCCAGGAGGAAGTATTACCGGTGAAATCGGACGATCTTCCAAAACTCTCTTCGCTTCGTCTAAGAAGGGACAACAGTGGATGGTGTGATCGCCTTCACACAGTCTACAGGGGGATCTTGCTCCCCCTCTTCGTCTTGAACCTTCACTTTCGCTGGTTGACGGTAAGCAATCAACATGGCTATCAGAGGTTGATGCTCCCGAATTGTGCAAACGAGGTGACCAGTCCCTTAGTATCCGGGGAATACAGGGACAATCTCGATGGAAATGGTCTCCTCTACATATGACACATGGCGATTTAGGCCCGGTCTGTGCTGTGTGTGGGTTTTTGTCAGATGTCTTTTGCTTGCCCCCAGTCGCCTTAGGCTCCTTCTTCTTCTTCTCTTTCTTCTTCTTCTCCTTCTTCTCCATGGGAGCTTGGCTTTTGCCGGCTCTACCTTTCGAAGATGAAGGATTGGAGGAAGAGTTATAGGAAGTTGAAGGCTGGTGGGCAGCTCTAGACTCATCTAACTGTTGACTCGACTGTTCAGGAACCATGGTGGTCTGAACTACATTAGTTGAGAATAGCCAAATAGGCAGGCCAATTGTCAGTCCTGGAAGCGACAATGTGGCCATGTGGGGCGCACCAACTTCTCCCCAAGAGGAGAATGGACTAGGATTTCCATCATGTGGAATTCCTTGGTTGGGGCGTTCCATGTTCTCAACTTTAAGATCAACGCGGGAATAGGAGGTGATTATGTTCCGTTTAAAATAAATTTTATAACGACGCTTAGACACAACTTGCTTTTTCACTTTTTAAGAGTCGAGAAAAAGCTAAAGATGACTCTAGTCTCCTTCGATGTTTTAACGAGCCCGAAGTGACAAATGCTCGGGTGGACTTTTTCAGTTATAGAGTTTGAAAAAGGCCAAAAGAAACTGCTCTGGAGTTCTAGGCAGAGGGTGTGCCAAACTTTTTGCAAAACCACAGAATACGTTTTACGGTACGAGTGGTCGATCTTCGTGAATGTTGTGTTCACTGCATTGCGATCAGTAGGGCGGCCGACACGGTTTCCTATTGGATAAAGGCTTTATTCCTATAGGGGTCTCCCAATATATACGCGACGGTACGTGGGAGCACAAGTCCGTATTGATACTTATCGCTTCACCGTGGAGGAATCACCCAACCACTCAACGCTAAGATATCACGTTTAACGACGCCGGAACACGTCTCTAGCTTAGACCTCTATGTGTTTGCGTTATGTTTCAATGCGTTGTTATGTAAATTCAATTTATTTTAAGGTTGATCTTATTTAGTAGTTTGCCTTTATGGATCACCACAAGATGTATGATAACACTCCTAAATGCAGTCTAAGATGATAAGCAAGCTTTTCAATCTTTCAACTTTGAAAACCTTAACTACTGAGGGAAAAGAAAGATAACACCTTTTCACATAGATCATAGAGCACACACTAATGCATTTTCCCCTAAATCAACATGCAGACTGTCATAATGTATATGCACAATGCAAGTATTTCTTTTCTCTTTCTTAATGTTGGTGTAATGCAAAAAGAAAGCTGTTGTATAATTTTGAATTCAATTTCAAGTGAAAGCAAACAAGCTTGTCCAAAATCAAAAGACACCTTAAGATTTACTTGTTTCGACGCTAGAAATATATAAATTCAAACCAAATGATGAAAGCAAAATCTCAATCAGCTATGAACAGCAAACAAACTAACTCTTAAGATCAAAACGACACTTTATCACAGGTCTAGATCTAAGAGGCCACAGCAAGACTAGTTCACTTTCATTATGGGAAACTGTAAATGTACAAGAAATACACAAAGAACAAACACAGTTTCTTTATACAACTGAGGCGGAATAGTGACAAGGAAAGTTGGTTTCAGATAGGCCCACTGACTGGTAACAAACAGCAAAAAACAAGAGTGAAAACAGGGCAAGAAACAGCAGGAAACCCCAGCAGCACAAGGCAGGACTGGTCCAGCGCAGGTGGAACACTGCCTGTTTGACCTTCAGCACAGGTAGCCCCTTCGGGAACTGCGCTGAAATGCAAACAGCCTTTGTACAGCCTGCACTGAAGAACGAAACTTTCGTTTCTGGTGGTTTCCGGGTCACAGATTGCTCAAAAATTCACAGTTTTTGCTCAAATCAGAAGCTATCAGTCAAGGACACACTAAGGGATGACAAGGAGGATGAAAAGCTATCACTAAGAGCTTATTAGAGTCCTTGTGGATCAGCTATTCAAATCATAAACTTGCCCAGAAACTGAGCTAGAGTAGCTGCCCTCTACTTTGTATTTGAAAGATTCAAACACAGTTCGATTCGGTACTCCCTTTGTTTATGAAATGAATAGCAAAAACACAAACAACCAACAAGATACGATCCCTAGCGGAGTCGCCAATTTGTTGTTGGGAAAAGTATCCAATACGGAATGACCCTATCCCACTCTAAGGGTGATAGTACCTCAGCAACAACTGAATACAAAGCTATTCAAGATTACTTCTTTATGAGATGAGAGAGAGAAGAGAAAAGGGATCCACTAACCGTTATCTTCCGCTAATGGTTGATCCAATCTTCCCTCTTGCTGCTTGCTCCTAGCTCCTTGCTCTTTCACCGGCCCAGCTACACAAAGATCCTGTAAAAGCACAAAGAAAGGAGACTACAAGAAGCATACACCCATAACTGATTCAAGGATTAGAATAAATCAAATATACAAGCATCAATTCACCATAGAGACACATGCATATAGAAGAACCTCAAATACTTTATTAATGGAAGAAGTAAAGTTCTGAGAGTGTTACAACCATAATAGGCCCAATCCAGCAACACCTCCCAGCAGAAAGAAATCTCCTCTTCACCTCCTTCAAAGAAATCACCTAATAGTTCTATACACAAACCAACAGCACTTCCTTACTTGCACAAAATTCCAGCCTCCATAGACCTCATGACAGAGCTCTATATATAGGAGATTTGGAGAAAGGATGAGTCAGCTTGAGACTGACATGAAGCTAACTAGTGTCCTCTCCCACTTTAGTTAAACTTCAGTTCTTGAGTCCACTTGGAGATTCTTGCTTCCACTTGGAGATCAAGACCCTCTTACTCATCACAAGGCGAATTCCTTGACCCAAGTGTCAGTTTGGAAGCTTCCTGGGCAATTGACACCTTGCAGAATGACTGTGCCACTTGGCCAATCTCGCCCAGCGCAGGTAGCCTTCATTAGATTTGACATTCAGCGCAGGTACAGAGTGGATCAGTTGACATTCAACGCAGATGCTCAGTGGAGCAGTTGACATGATCCAGAAATAGCTTGTTTTTGAGTGTTTTCAGGTGGAGAACTGATTTTCGGTGCTGTGGTTTGCTGACCTTGTTCCTCTAGGGGTAGGAACAACATGTTTAGGGACTTTGGATCCCTTAGATTATTGACATTTCATGCTTCATGCTGTTAGGCACAAAAATGTCTATAACATTAACTAATAATCCCTGTCAAGGGTTGCCATGTTACAATTAATTATTTTGCAGATCTTAGTTTCGGAGGATGGCTGAGAACAAAAATTCCAAAAGAATCACTTTGCAGCTTGGGAACATCTTTCAGACCATAAATCGTTCCTTTCACCACTTCACGTTGCTACAACACCACTTCCCGTTACTGCAACACCATTTCTCATTGCTGCAACACCATTTCCCCGTTGCTGCAAGACCATTTCCCCGTTGCTGCAACACCATTTCATGTTGCTGCAACACCATTTCCTGTTGCTGCAACACCATTTCCTGTTGCCGCAACACCACTTCCCATTGCTGCAACACCACTTCCCGTTGCTACACCATTTCCCGTTGCCGCAACACCATTTCCCGTTGCTGCAACACCATTTCCCGTTGCTGAAACACCACATTCCAGCGCTTAACACCAATCTTTTTCATTCTTTTACTAAAGGGTACCAATTTCCTCATTTGTGTTCCCAAAAAATGAACCATTATTCTAATGGAACATATCATTATTCATTTAAGGAACCAGCCATGCACCCTGATAATTACATTTCTCCACTACTACTTCCTGCCAATAATAAAGATCGCCCGTATTTTCATATTTTTAGACCCTTTTTAATCATTAGTGGTTTAGCAAAAGACAAGATAAGACTTTATGGCGCAACAGCTAAAGGTAAATATAAAGGTACGCATGTTTAAGTGTGGATATTAAATTATAGTTAATGTGGAGACGTTGATACGACTACCGAAATCATTTTACTACCAATCAGATCATTCAGCCGTAGATTTGGGGGGATTACCAAAATATCGTAATTATGACATAACACGTCAATCACCGCCGTCCCTAGTTCTCGCGGTAGTATCTAAGTCACATCGACTGTACCTTACCGTGTCATAACCTCATTTGTAATGATTTACTCTGTCTCGACCTCGGCTACTCAGCTCTGCACTGCGTATTTTGTCTGAACCAGCAACTATGGGGGGAAATATGATTACACATGAACATGGCTCAACAGCATTGCTGGAACTCTACCCGGAGGCCTACCAAATCTTTCTTCAAGCAGGATGGGTAGAGTATTTCAGAAGACTGCCGGATTTTAACTCACAGCAAGTTCTGGAGTTCACATGCAACTTAAGAGAAGGATTTTCCATTGTCCAGGGAGTGAAAATTCTAATGACAAAAGAAGCCATAGCCCAAGTTTCCGGGTTATCAACCAATGGTACGCGTTGGTTTAGTACAAAACATCTTATTCTGAATGCGCAGCAAGACTTTCTACTACCAGGCGAACATGTCGAAGCCAAAGGCAGAGTGGTCGCACTTCGGTCACTGCCCTCACCATGGCCAAAGGTTACGGAGTTCGTTAAGCAATATTTGACATGCAAAGGTCGTTATCAGGTAATTTACCAACACGACTTCATTTTGTTAAATCATTTGAGGCATGGTCAGTTAATAAACATGCCTTATTATCTATTGGGTTGTCTAAAAAATATGTCACGTTATACTATAAATGCAAAGCATCAGCTCCTTTCCCTGAAACACCATCACTTAGCCCAACCTCTGATAAATAGAGGCTTTTCTCTAAACCACCCACCCCCCTCATTAATCCTTTTCAGCAAATAGAGGAAATTCCTCAGCAAGCAGAGGAAATTCCCCAACAAGTATCCCAAGAAATTCCCTAGCAAGTATCCCAGGAAATTCCCCAACAATCAGCAGCAGAAACACCCCTGCAGAGGACCCCATCCCCCAATTAAGCTTAACCATCCACCCCTGTACTTCATATTTCCACCGATGACTCCGATGATAATACCCCCATCATCTTTCGCAAAAGGAAAAAGAAGCAAAAAATTGTAACCCCACCAAATAGAAGAAGAACCAGGGCTTCAGTTAAAGAAGCTGCTATTGTTGATAGTTCTCCCATTTTAAAGGAAAGTGGCGGTAAGAGAAAAATCACTGATTTTCCTGTTTTCTTACCAAGGCGACGAACATGGTCGTTTGTAGCAACTGAACCCATTATCCCTAGTTCCCCACCCATCATCCAAAAATCCCGCATTCTAACTAGCCCTGAGCATTCACCTCCCTCACCCTCTGCTGCTGAAATGCAGAGCGTTGATAGTTTTGCGACATTATTTTCTTTAAAGGAGGCAGCTGCTACACAAGAACCAGCTGCCGAAAAATCCAAAATTAACACCCAAGATGATATTGGGCAAGTGGCTGTTACACAAGAACCAACCACTGACCCAACAGGTGTTACACAAGAACCACCTGTTGGGAAACAAGAAGATAATGACCTACATGTGGCTGATACACAAGAACCAGCCACTGACCCAACAGGTGATACACAAGAACCACCTGTTGGGGATGCCAATGATCAAATTGATGATGAACAATGACCCCTTCCTCCACTAGAATCTGCAGCTACACAAGCCCCGACCACCTTAGCCTCCCTGCAGGAAGAAATTGAGTTTTTAAAGTCTCAAATTAAGGATTATCAGCATGAGATAATAATGGTTAAAGAATCCTATCAAAACGAATTCAATCTGCATACCTTAGCAAGGGTAGCATCTGCAACCGAAAAGAGTCAATATAATGAATATATGTGCAGTGAGTGTGGTGAGCTCTACACTCAAGCGGGATACAAGATAGTCGAAGTTCCAATGACTGGAGCCAGCTCACAGACCTCTCCTATTGTAATTAAAATAGAACAACCTGCTGTTACACAAGAACTAGTAGGCTCTCCAAGAATGGCGAAAGAAGAAACAGAACAACCTGCTGTTACACAAGAACCAACAGGTTCTTCAAGAATTTTAGAGGAGGACATAAAACCACCCCGGCCTACCCAAACTATTACAGAACAGAAATCCTTTACTGATGCCTTTACACAGACTAAACCTCCCTATGTCAGCAATGCTCACACTGAGACCTCTAGTTTTCAAGAACTAAAGGACACATGGAGAACAGAATATGAGCTTTCACAGGGGAAGGCATTCCAACAGCAAAACTCAATCTTGTTCAGCTATGCATACAAAAATTGGGATGCACTTGAACAGTTTCGAGCTCAACACAAAGAAAATAGGAAATTAAAAGCTAGGCTGTCCAATATATTTGATTTGGTCCAGAGGGTACTGGCTACAAGAAAACCCTCTTTTAACTATGCAACATTTTTTAGAGAACACTTAGCATTCTTACAAATAAAGGCAATCAGAGATGGAAGACCTTATCAAGTTGCTAGACCTGATCAATTTATTGAAACATTCACAGAAGCACCAAATAATGATCAAAACTTGCTCTGTGAACTCTATCTTCACAATGAGGCCATGCCTGAAGATAGAGTGATGAATATACTCCCTATTGTTGGTGACATCCAAATAAGAGCCTTCATCTCTTTTCTAGCCAATCAACTTACGTGGAAAAATGCTTTTATGTCAGCAACACACAATGAGCAGAACTGCCTTCTCTGGATTCGAAGTGAACCACAGAACGCAACCATCTTCATTGCACAACATCAACAAAATCTGAGTAAACCAGGGATGGTTGATCATATGAGGCAACTACAAGCAGCAGTCTTGCAGGACTGCCAACATTATGTGAAAACAAAGGGAGCTCTAGCCGTCAAAGCAAACAATTTATTTTGGGAACATTGTCTGAAAGAGAGACAGGAATATCATCCTTACAATACCCTCAATCTTCCAGTAGCAATTTCATGCATACCTTATTATGTCAGATAAATGGAACAGTGTGCTGAAAAGTGGATTGGGTACTGTTTTCATTTCCCGCTCTTGTGGTTACCTGGTCAGCAATATAAGGCTCATTATAAATTGACCAAAAAGGAGGAGGTGGCAGTATGGCAGCAACTACAGAGTGTCCATGGGTTCAGAAATAGGTTGGACAACACCTTCTTTAGCTACTGTATCAGCAACTTACACTCTTCATCCCAGTATTCCGACTCCGATTCAGAGTAAACGTTGCACGAGGACATGCAACCCTTTCATTTGGGGGGGATGTTAGGACTCCATATTGTCTACTTTTGACCTTATATTTTGTCATTATGTTACCCTCTTTAGCCCATAAGTTGAAGTCTTGATAACATTTTGACCTAATTATTCCAAAGGTATGAAGTAACTCTCCTCATTGCTATATATTTAATTATTCAACACATATTCATGTTATCTTTATAATTAATCTTTGGAAGTTGACTAAGTCGCTGACAATTGATGAAACTGTTCAAAGTCTGCAGAATTATAATTCACAGTTGTTGGAACACCAGAAACAGCAACTGTGCAGTTGCTGCAATACTAGAAACAACAACTGACTAAAGCGGGTAAAACCTCATTTTGCAATGGTTGAAACATCTGAAACAACAATTGCCTAGCAGGAGCAGTAACCGTCTGAAGTTGCCAGAACTATACGTTGCAGATGCTAACATAGCATGATCAGCCACTGTCCAAAATTGGAAAGACACAGTCATAGATGTTCGAACACCAGGAGTAGCACGAGAACTTCAAGGGAACAGTTGAGATTTACCAAATCAGCAATAATGGTGAAACAGCCAAGGAAAGTACGAGGATCTCAAAGAGACAGTTGAGGTTTACCAGCTTTGCAACAACAAAAGGATCCGATTAACGAAGGATGACAAAGTTACACACTGTTGTAACAGCATGCTGTAAACAGGAATTGATTTCCTATTTTTGTACAAAAGGGTCAACTAAATGAGTAATGACAATCAATTGTAATATATGTCTCCTCTATAAAGAGGAGACATCTACATTAGAAAGGGGGAGAACAAGTGGTAACAGGAGTATTGTAGTGCAGAGCAAGTCTGAATCCTTATTGTAATTTGACATTTTGGAAGACAAATAAAGAACTGTTCTTAGCATTTTAACTTAGTATTTGTGTCCTGGGGAATCTTGTGAGAGGGACAGGGACCACCTTCTTCACAAGATTCACCCATTCCTTTTCTATTGAGTGTGTGTGTGATTTCTGTGTAGCATTGCTTCTGATATTTTTCCCTTGTTGATACTCTATTTTCTTAATCAATTGGCGTTGTGTAAGAGAGTGTGTCACTGGTGATTAGGATTTGCAGTGTGCATTGGCAATTTGATCACAGGGACAGGTGCTAAACATCCTTACCCTGAGGATAGGGTCGTGATCCTCTGTTACAAGACAACCATCATTTCTTTTTGCAGATTTGTTACCTTTAGTTAACTGTTTTTCATTTCATTTCTGCAATAGATCAAAACTGTTATAACACAGAGTAAGGGTTTGATAGAAAGTAGATTTTTTTATACTACAGCCTTTAATGCTTTTAGAATTAAGTGCATACAGTACGAGGTCACATTTGAAACAGAAGGACTTTCCTGGGTTGACAATTTAATGTGGGGTTCGACTGTTTAATTAATAAACAATTCGAGCAGCGAACACAAATGTAGGTTTTAACCTCGTACAAAAATTACCTGCATACGAATTCCAAAACACAGAAAATAAATAATGCGAGAGCATAACACATAAAACACATATACACAGATATTTTCCCCTGGATCCCAAAACCGGGACTACTAGCTTGTTTTTTCATTATGTTCCTTTCAATGTTACGATACATATTTATACATGCCAAAGCATCCAATACCATGGACCGAAAACCATCGCATCCAAAACCATGGACCAAAAACCATCGCGTCCAAAACCATGTGCACAAAACCATAGGTAGGTCCACCCTGGACCCCGTAGAGGGGGGCTACCCACCCCCATCAAACCCCCTGTGACCCCCCCGTTGTGAAACGAAGGGGGGGCTCTATGCCCCCTCTAACCCCCCGATTAACTATGTTGGCTAGTTGTGGAGAGGATATAACATAACCCAACATAGGATAGGAATATCAATGTGCATATAACCAAAAAATGTGGTGGAGGTTCAGGAACCATACCTGCACTTACCTGAGGCTAGTTTCTTCGTGCTCCCATGGCATGTAGTGATTCAACTTCAAGTTGTCCTCCTTCAAGTACAGCTTTCAGCCCAGGTATGTAGGGACATTTTTCTGTAGCATTAGTTTCTTTAATATCGAGAGGACATTCTCTTAAAAGACGCTTTCTTCTACATTTTGGACAAAAAATAGAAAATGACTCTTGTTCCTCTACAACTTTTTGTTGAAACTTCAAAGAGTGTATTTTTTTTAATAACAGTATTCATTATTTCAATTTTCATATTGTCCATTTTGTTTTCTAATCCAATAATGATAGCATGAGTAGATTCAGTTTTCTTATTTCCATTCTAAATTCCTTTATCGGATCTATCTTGGTTCTCGAGAATTTCCTGCACAAGTCACATATTTTATCAAAAGATTTTTGAGAAATATCCCCTTGCCCTAAAAAATTTAGATTATTCCTAGCATCATCAGTAAGCCCCCGTAAGAACAAGGTTCTAATGGTACTTATATCAAATTTGTGTGTTGACCTTTGGAGGATGTACAAGAGCCTCTCCAAGTAGTCCTCTAGAGTTTCATCATCATTTTGAACAATAGTAAAGATTTCATCTTCAATATCTCTAGCCTTAAAATATTCCTGATATTTTGACAAGAACAATCTCTTAATTTGTTCCCAAGAAGATATAGTGTTTCCTCCTAGTCCCATGAACCAGCAGAGTATTGTGTCCTTGACAGTTGCAGGAAACAACTTTAACTTATGGGCATCAGATGAGTAATCATAACTTCTATACAAAATATCAAATTCAAATAGAAGAGAGTCTAGGTCTTCGTGTACCTTACCATATAAATGAGGAACAACTAATGGTGAAATATTTTTCATTTGTACTTGTGTATCAGGATCCACAATTGGGAAGCCAAAAGTGGATTGTTCCTCATTTACCTGATTTTCACCAGTTCCTTCTGCATGGTCTTCCTGATCTTCCATTGTTGTTCTTCCACATGAACCACTCTCAACAGGCTGAGAAGGCTGACTATGGGTTCTAATAGTCCCCTTCTTCCCCTTTGTGGATCATGTCACACCTAGACCACTTCTGCCAGAGCCCAAGCAGATTGTTCCTGTGTGATGACTCTGAGTTTGTTTGGACTTTATCCTTGTAAAAGAAGGCCCAATATGAGATTTTCTTTCAAATTTATCAGTATTTCTTTGGCCCCTAGTGGGATTTGGACCCCTACCACTTTTAGGCACTCATTTCAAAAAAACGACAAAACAAAATTTCTATAAAAATATTGCAACTCAAAAATAATAGGACACCTATAAATTCCTTCAAGAAAATAGAAGCACACTGTAGAAAAAATAATAGCAGACTTACCCCTATTGTAAAAAACTAAAAATTCTTACCAATTCAAATCGCCTCCCAAGCAACAACGCCAAAATGTTGGGTGCAGGAATTGCACTTAAGCAAACTCCTCAATACTTAATTGTCAACCCGGGGGTTTCGTAAAATTAGAGATGACGCAAAAGCAATGCCAAAAGTGGTATGAAATTTTCTTATTCCTAATACTACTTCTTAAATGAAATGTTGCAAATTCAGATAGAAAACAATCTTAATCGCAATTGAAACCAAAGTATTTCTAGTGCTGGAATGTAAAATAATAATTTGCGAGCAAATCAAGTAAAGGAACTTTCATACAACTGGAAGCAATCTTAAATGCTGAAATGAAATACTATGTTCATCCTCAGTATAGATGGCTAACAGCTTAACAAGTGGGCCCTTGCAAAGACCTGTTTTCTAATTCATCTTCCTTCTACACCAAGCAACCTGTTCTTGTACTATTGCAATCTGCTTGCACTAGTGAAGGTACAATACTTATGTGAAAAAAGTATATTTTACCTTCTTTACTAAAGGCTTATGTCTTTGTGGAGGTTCTCTAAGCCTCAAGGCTTAGATCACTCTATTCCTATGACAAGAGACCAGCTCTTGCACCGAGACATAGCTTCCTTCACCAAATTTTCTAATTTACTTTCGAAAGAATTAAAATATGCGTTGAAAAGAATTGCCTTTAAGATTACAGTCATTCCCTATTCAAGCCTTTCGGCCGAACGAACTAACAAACAACATTGCAAAACTGGCTAATGATTATAATAAAGCACGAAATTTGTTGGTCGTAGACCATATTCTTGGCAAGTATCCCTGACTATATGCCATCAATATCCATCCTCACATAGTTTGCAACTGAACTAGGAGTCATGGATCAAAAATTCTTGCATGGAAGGGTTCGAGCTATCATAGAGATCATGGAGCAACATCGTTGGCGGTGTAGGAATCTGCCCGCACTAATCATACTAAATAATGATTAACACTTAGTTCTTCAATTACTTTTAGGAAAGTTAAACATAAGTTACAAGAGATATCGAAACATATGAAATCTATGTAAAGTAATTAATAAAGCACTTAATAAATCTTAATTATGAAATATGAAGTATATGTAGGAATAGATTATTATCTTGGACTAGTGCAGGAATGAGAGGGTTAAATAGAGATAAAACAAAGGTTAAGGCTTATGGGAATAGGGTAAAAATAGAGCAATTTGGGACACTAACAGAGGTAAAGTGCCCTACATTTCTGCAATAAAAAAATAATAAAAAAATTAGGGGATGCATACCTTCTCCTAGATGTTGCGTTCTTTTCTTTTTTGTTGCTATGCTATGGGATTTTTCGGTAACAAAGATAGTGGATCCCTTTGACTCTGGTGCATTGTTGGATCTGTTTTTTACAAAGCTTGTGGGATTTTTTAATTATTCTTCTCTATCACTGTCATCTTCCAACATTATCTCATCCTGATAAGAACACTAGCTAGTATGAATCTCCTTCAATGCTTCATAATTCTCTGCATTCAAATGAAGATTCATCAATTGCCCTTTTAATTCTCTATTCTCTTTCTCTCACTCCATATTGATAGCTTTTATTTTCTTGATCTCTTCAAGATTTGATATGAGTATCCCTTTCAAATATATATTTTCATCGAGATCTTCCAATTCATTAGAGGAGCTGCTATATTCACAACGAATTTATATTTCACTCTCAACATGTCCAAGATTTTGTGCCCTTTATGACTCTAGGGATTCCTCTTCTTTACCAGATGTGGACCCATTTTATTCTATATTTGGTATTTCTATTATGGTAATCCTTTCTCCACTAGAACTTGATGTACAACTCTCACTTTCACCAATACTTGCAACTAAGAAATTTCAAAATAAATGGCATATTGTTCTACAATAAAAATAAAATAACAACTTACTTTTAGTTTTCATCTCCTCTGGGTGTTGATCATCGACTAGGCCTATTGATTCAAAAGAATGATATTCAATGCTCTTTGAATCTTTACCTAAGTTATTGACTGCTCCATCCTCCATGGAAATCCTCTTGACATCACATGCATGTAGAAAATAGTTTGTAGATTTGCAACTTCTCATGAAGTTTTAATCAAAATTATAAGACAAAAACCTACTCTACTTCTCTGCAGACAATAATTCATAATTTAGAATTAAAATTTCAGACATGCAAGAAGAAATAACACACATGCAACAAGTATTTTTATCTAGGGAAAAGAAATTGTTAAAAATCCCAATGCTTGGTTACATTAATATAATGAATATAGATGTATTACAATTTATTTTCTCAACTAATCATGCCCTACAAGTGCATAACCTATCTCTCTACTCATTGAAGGCCTCTGACTCAAAATTAGTCAATTTCTTCCTCTACTTGAGCCCCTATTTTCTTGCACAATTCCCAAGGAAATAGACCCCTATTAATTAGGAATTTACTCCAAAATTCTTGCAAAAATCCTTAGGGTTGATCACCTGACCTCATGCAACACCTGTACACTCAACTAGTTTACAATTGTTGGTTAACTTCCTTGGAAACTCCACCACAACTGGGAAACTCGTATTCTTTGCATGCATGAGCTAATTATTATTTGATTGATCAATTAACTAGATGATCTCTGAGTTAGACTGATTTCCCACTACTTAACTGACCACCAACTAGTTCTATTAATAGTTAGAACTAGTTTAACTGATTACAACTAAAATTAACTCAACCTAGGCTCCTAAAATTTAGGAATCACTACATACAATTGAACTTCATGCCCTTAACTTGAATTAACTAAGCTAGACTCCTATTTTTTAGGAATCAACACAAGAAAACTGAACTTCAACTCATTAACTCGAATTGAGTTTTCTTAACTGAGTGACAAGAGCCATATTACCTTAATTAACTCCTCCAAGTTATCTGTTGATCTGGAATTTCGAATTTCCTCAATTTGATTAAGGAAAAATCAAAATGGAGGCTTTCTTACTGCATTTTCATCACTTTCTCTTAGAAAGAAATGGATTATCAACCACCACTATCCTACACCTGTGGAATGTACTACATGCAACACCTCTCACTATAGTTGCCTCTACTGCAACATCTGCAACTGAGAAGCATCTAAAGAAAAAGGAAACAAACTGAATCAACTATGTATCCAACTATCTACTAGAAAAAATGTGTTGTTTCTAACTCTTCTACCGAGCCTCTTGCTCTACTGTCAACACTCCTCTGCACTCCTCTGCATCTAACTGAAATTGATCCTCCTGCTATTGAATACTATGGGCCTCGGTAGCAAGGTAATGATCCATGAGGGGAATGCCTCAATGGACCCTGCCCAAATTTCTGCTACTCTTGGACTAGGGATCTACAATGCTCCACCTCACTCTTGTAAGTATAGCTGCATGTGCTCCATTTGCCCACATAGATCAAACTGTCCCCTTACTGGAGGTCTTTGATTTAGTGGATGTCTCCACAATTCTTCCTCTTTTCCTCTCCATTTGTGCTTCTCCACAACTTCTTGAGGCCCACCTTGAGGTTGCATGTTGAGAGGTCTAACATGCTCCCTCTCAACCACCATATGACTAGTCTATACCTTGCTCCTCAAGGCTTTTTATGCATATTATACCTCAAGTGCATACAATTTCTTGACTCAAACCACAGTCTTCCAAAACTGCAATAGAGATGAGATTTTTCTCTAGGCCTGGAATGAGTATGACATCCTTGAGTCTGAGAGGGGATCTTGACACCCTCTGAAAGTTGATTGTACAATTCTCGTTCGTGATATACCTTATGTCGTCTCCAAACGCAATATGCATCTGGAGATCTTTCTCCTCCAGGTCATTGAAAAAATCTATATACCCAGTCATGTGGAATGAGGCACCCAAATCCAAGTACCACGAAATCCCCATCACAATGTTGGCCATGCACGTCATAAGGGTGAAATCTAGCTTAAAATGTGAAGTCAAAGCTTCACCTACTTCTGCTACTATAGGCTCCTTCTTACTAGACATTTTATATGGACACTTAGTAGCATAATGCTCAAATTCATGATAATTGAAGCATTTAATGTTTGAAAAATATTTCTTCTTTCCCTCTCGGACGGATTCAATCTCACCTTGGGACTTCCTTCCCTTGGCCTTCATTCCTTTGTTGACTAGAAAAAATTCCTCTTCCTCTTCTTTGGATGAGGTCGCATCTCTGGTTTTCCGCCTTATTTTCCCCTGTACCAAATTATACCATAAGTGCTCCCAATTTGGTAGTTTCTCCATCTCGTTCACTGAATCTTGATAGTTATGCCAACTATTGGGAAGGCCCAAAAGGGAGAGGCTTACCAATTCTTCTTCAAGTACATTAACACCGACCCCACCAAGTTCATTATGACACTCTGTAAACTTTCTTAGATACTATGATATAGAGTCATTCTTTTGTATCTTGATACTTCAAAGTTTATCCTTGAGCGCCAACTTCTTATGGTCACTACTACTCTTGAACAATTTTGTTACTCATTTCCACATCATGAACGAATTTTCTTTCCCATTGAGATTTGAGACACTATGATCTCATACTCCCTCCAAGATTATTCTCCTTGCCTTGGCTACATATTTATTCCACTGAGGAAGGTTTTGGCATCGGATTCTAGTGGTTTTACAACATTTTTCTTGATGTATTATAGAAATCCATTTTCATCCAATACTGCCTCCATGTGATCCTTCCATGCAACAAAATTAAAGATACCTTCGAAGGTATATTGTAGCCTTATTCCATTGAATACCGTCTTCTCATCTCTGAAGAAATGATGCTACACTGATCTCCAAATTCAAACCTTTGAGAAACAACTTCGAATTTCTTTCTCTAATGTGAATCCTTCTCTGATACCATGTAGAAATTAGGTTGTATATTTGTAACTACTCATGAATTTTTAATTAAAATCATAAGACACAAACCTACTCTACTGCTCTGCAGACGTTAATTCACAATTTAGAACAAAAATTTTAGACATTCAAGAAGAAATAACACACATGCAACAAGTATTTTTATCTTGGGAAAGAAAACTACTAAAAACCCCAATGCCTTCTTGCATTAATATGATGAATAGAGATGTATTACAATTGCTTTGCTCAACTGAGCACATCCTGCAAGTGCATAACCTATCTCTCCACTCACTAAAGGCCTCTGACCCAAACTTAGTCAATTTATGTCTCTCCTTGAACCCTTATTTTATTGCACAATTCCTAAGGAAATAGGCCCATATTAATTAGGAATTTCCTCCAAAATGCTTGCAAAATTCCTCAAGGTTGATCACCCAATCTCATGCAACACCTGTACACTCAACTAGTTTACAACTTCTAGTTAACTGCCTTGAAAACTCCACCACAATTGGGAAACTCATATTATTTGCATGAATGAGCTAATTATTAGCTAATTGATCAGTTAACTAGATGATCTTTGAGTTAGACTAATGTCTCACTACTTAATTGACCACCAACTAGTTCTATTAATAGTTAGAACTAATTTAACATATTACAACTAGAATTAACTCAACCGAGGCTCCTAAAATTTAGGAATCACTACTGTTGGGTCATGGAAAAGGTATGCGTTTACTATTAACCTATTATCCTTTTCCTTTATTCTCATCTCTATGTGCTAATCTATTAAGAAATTACAGTAAGAAATACAAAAATTATTTGCAGTTATGCTTTGGCTAATTATTATCCTTCCTTATGAAGGAAAGTACGAAAAGGGACAACTGTTGTTCCCTAACTAAGGAACAGTGAACAAGCAGCAAGCTAAGGAAGGAACGCGGCAATTGCAAATGCATCAAAAAGCAAATCAATAGGATCAGCGCGAGAAGGGAATGATGTCTGAAGTTAGAAAATTGCATGAATCCCTCAAGATCAAGAGATCCTGGGGGATCACTTTTATCATCTACCTTTTTACCCCTTTCTCATTATAAAAGGCAATGATTGTAAGTAGAAAGGGGGACGACTGTTGGGTCATGGAAAAGGTATGCATTTACTATTAACTTATTATCCTTTTACTTTATTCTTATCCTTTCTATATCCCAATGCGCTAATCTATTAAGAAATTACGGTAAGAAATACAGAAATTACCTGCAGTTACACTTTGGCTAATTATTACTTTCCTTTCTATAGGAAAATCACGAAAAGGAAAAATTCTATTTCCTGTGAAGAAATGGAAAACATCGACAGACTAAGGAAGGAATGCGGCAGTTGCAGATACGCCCAAAAGAAAATCAACAGGATCAGCGCGAGAAGGGAAAGATATCTAAAGTTAGAAAATTGCGTGAATCCCTTAGGATCGAGAGATCCTGAGGGATCGCTTTTATCATTTATCTTTCTACCCCTTTCTCATTATAAAAGGCAATGATTGTAAGCAGAAAGGGGGACGAATGTTGTTATTATTATTGTAATCTCAATTACAGACTTTCGCTGTAGCGAAGAACGCAAATACATTGTAATACTCTTTAATGATTAATACATAAGAGGAATTGTTGTTCCTTTTCACTTATCTGAAGTAACCAGCAGTGTACGTTGGCGGCTAAGGGCCCAGCTTCTGGTGGAATTCACTCCTTCACCTATGTCATATATTTCTGATTCTTGCAAGTGTGACAGTTGAGAGTATTATTGATTTTTGTTATTTTATTTCTTTGTTCTTCCTTATTTATTTGCATTGACATAATAGCTCTATTTTATATAATTTATAGCATTGTTGTTTAATTAGTTTCCTTTTGCTTTGGATTGGGTTTCCTAGATGAATATCTTGCTCGATATAATCAACTTTAATGAGAATTAACTACTACTGTTAGGTTCTCATATTGATGTCATCATTGTTTTACAGAGTAGTGAATTTGATTTAAATTCAATCAGTTTCTAAGAGAAGAGTTATCACTGTTGTACTCTTAACTGATACTGCTGTTACTTGAATTGCATATTTTTGTTACCTGAATTGTTGTAGGATTTGATTTCATTAAAGAATTGAGTTTTCTTTTAATTGAAATTAGAATTTACTTGTTGCATCCATTTACTCTTGTATTTAAAAGATCTATACTGCAATTTAGAAGCATTACTCTCTGAGTTAAATAGCCGCCACATACTATGTACACTCTTGAAATAGAAAGACCTGCCCAGATTGATAATTAATGTGAAGATAATTAGGAGTTGAAAAGACACCTTTAATCAGTCAACATTTTGGCACCATTGTCGGGGAGATTGTAGACATTTCTAAGGAGTAATGTACATCTAATGATTTTTGTTGAGGAAGAATTGGGTTTTGAAAATGGAAGGTAAGAACCTACGTAACGAGCAAGTAAAGTGCTTGATCCTTCACCCACTTTTCAGCACAATTATAGAAATTTGAAGTAGGTATTTGCTGCTTATCTGTTGGGAGAGAACTTGGCTTGCTCCCCAACCTGATTTCCAACCTAATTGTTAAGAACTTAAGGTAGAGATAAACATTTGAATTGTTTGCATGAATGACTAAGAAGAAAAAACCCGAAAACAATCCAATTCCACTACCCAAACCAAATAGATCTAAGGGACTGGTGACCCTTGGACAATCAACGTTCATAGATGACATCTTAAAGAAAGCCGAATCTCAGCCATCAGTAGGTCCTAGAAACGTTGCTTCCAGACAACCTATTGTCTCCCTTCGGGCCACAGGCTCACCATCTATAGCCTATGTTGAGGTCCACAACAAAATAGTGGGAACTAAGAAAAGTTTTCAAGAGATTGAAAATTTGTGTCCAATTTCCTCACAAGAGGGGAATTCTTGTAATATTTGTGAAGGAGGAGGAGAAACAGGGGAAACAGAGGAAACAAGATTCCCTTAGGTAGTAATTCAACAAGGAACACCTAGTATCGCAGATCGAGGGGGTGCTATTAAGATCATTCCCACCCCTTCTAATCATCCTAGGAATAACTCTCTAGAGATCCCAGAAGGGTGTTGGCACATACTTGATCAAATGGCCAACAACCCACAAGCACCTCAGACCTCTACATTGTAATATCCCATCGTTGACATAGTAGTCAATGCACCCATGAAAGTTATTCCTCTCCAAAATATTTCCACTTTTCATGGATTAACATTAGAGGATACATATGCATTTCTATTTCAATTTGATGTATTATGTCGGGGTTATGATTATACCACTGACCCCCAAAAACTAAAATTGTTTCCTTCCACACTGAAAGGAGCAGCCTTGCGTTGGTTTATGGGATTAGGTGGTGGCACAATAAATGATTGGGAACAAATGAAAACTGCTTTCCTAAAAAAATATCAGGACTATTGCAGATCTAGGGAATTGAAAGACGAAATATTCCAAATGGTAGCAAGACCCAGTGAAACATTAGAAGAATATGTGGAACGATTTCAATATAACCTCCAGCAGTCTCCCTATGCAACTCTACCTTTACCTGATAATGTGCTAAAAACTACACTGATTAAAGGGATGAAAGAACAATGGATAGAAACATTAAATATTATGGGCAAAGGTGATATATATCAAGAAGAATATGCTGACATTATTAAATTGTGTATCAGGTCCTCAAGAGGTAGTACGAGATTGAAACCAGCAGAATGCGACATGACCACTAGGGACAACAAAATCTCTGGTGGAGGTATAAATCGTGCAGAAATTGGCAACCTGCTAGAGGATTTTAAAACAAATATTTTGGGAACTTTGACAACACAATTGGACATTATGCAAGCCAAACAAAAGCAGGCGGAAGCAGAACAAAACTTGGTGATATTCTGTCCTAGATGCAGGAAGAAGCATAGTCAAAAAGAATTCCCGCTGGATATGGTGCAAACCTATGCCATATGTACTAAAGATCATACCACAGAAAGCTTCCCATCACTCCCAGGGTTAAAAGTAGTCAATAAGGAGGCAGAGGAAGAAACATAACCAGTCTACCTACTAAATCAGTGTTTCTAGTGGCAACTACGACAAACAAGTACGCCTACTGATCCATCCTCTTTCTTTCAAACTTCGCAATATAATTTGCAACAATACCCAGGAGCCATGTGGAAGAATCAGCCAACTTTTTCCAATTGGTCACAACAACCATTCCTTATGCCACCTTGGCCAAACCAATCAAATCAAAATAATAATTGGCCAAATTCCTCTTACTTCCCACCGTTTTCACAGAATAATGCATATCAATCCCAATGGCCACCCTTGACTTCAAAGAACTAGAACTAGCAGTCAAACTGGCAAAGACCTACAAATCAGCCAGCAACAACAATCCCCCTACCTCAACCCACACTACCAGCACCCTACACATTGCAACAGAATGCTCAGACCAACCTATGACTGCAGCTACTAGCCCAACCCAACCCAAACCCCAATAACGGATTGGTTCAATCTGTGCAAATTATTGAAGGACCAGAGCCAGAAACCGAGTTAAGGGAGTGCAATGAGCTTCAATTAAGATCTGGGCAGATAATAGAATTAGAGGGGGATAAAAAGAAACATATTGAAGATCGGTTACCTGTAGAATAAGCACCACAAGTGGAGAACATTGTTAAACAGAAAACTCACGATCAAGCAATCACCGCTTCTCCACCATTCCCTCTAAGGAATAGTAGTTTCGCGTGTATTTTTTTTTTGTTGTTCCATCTAAGGAATAGTTGTTGTTCCCTCTAAGGAACAACAGTTTCACATGTATTTGTTTTTTTTGCTGTTCCATCTAAGGAACAGCTACTGTTCCCTAAGGAACAGCTATTGTTCCCTCTAAGGAACAACAGTTTCATTTGGATTTGTTTTCTCACTGTTCCCTCTAAGGAAAAACTACTGTTCCCTCTAAGGAATAGTTGTTGTTCCCTCTAAGGAATAGTAGTTTTGTTTGGACTTTTTTTCTCTCTGTTCCCTATAGGGAACAGTTGTTGTTCCCTATAAGGAACAATTTTTGTTCCCTATAAGGAATAACCGATGTTCCCTCTAAGGAACAATAGTTTCGTTTGCATCTGTTTTTTCGCTGTTCCATCTAAGGAACAATTGCCATTCCCTTTAAGGAACAACTATTGTTCCCTCTAAGGAACAACAATTTTGCATCCAATTATTTCTCTTTTCGTTGTTCCTTATAAGGAACAACTGCTATTCCCTCTAAGGAACAACTGTTGTTCCCTCTAAAGAACAACACTTTTGGTGTGCAATTTTTCTTCTTGTTGTTCCTCCTAAGGAACAGCTGTTGTTCCCTATAAGGAACAACATCGTCATGTATATATCCTTTTGCTGTTCCCGATATGGAACAACACCATCCGCATGTTTTTTTCATTCGTTGTTCCTTACAGGGAACAACTGTTGTTCCTTTTAACAAACAACACCTTTTTGTGTGTCTTTTCTTGTTGTTCCCTATAAGGAACAACACTCTTTGTGTGAGGTTTTATTTAGGAAATAAGCACTTTGTGAATATTATTTCACCTTTTATGACCCTCTATCAGGCACAAGGGTACAAATATATATGAAAGGATACAAATCCTAGGATTATTGGAACAAGCAATTATTGAATGTTATCATCTTTAAACAATATTGCTTTGTATTGATCGAAAAAGAAAGGACGCAACCATCTATATCACTTCAATGTTCCCATTTCCACTATAAATCAAAGTGATTGATTACTTGTACCATGCTGGTTCTTCCCTAAACCCTATAACTCTCTCTTTTCATTATCATCAAATGAGGTTAAGGGAATACCTTCTTCTATTTGATATGTTTAGACTTCTTCTGCCATTACTACTCTTAAGGAGTTTTGAACCACCCTCTATGTATAAATAGGAAGTGTTGTTCTAAGAAAATATATATCTATATCTATATATATATATATATATATATATATATACGTATGTTTACTAACAATTGTATGATTTTGTTACGGATGGAGGATAGGGGGTCTCATCACGAGCCAGCCTACCATGATCATGAGGAAGCAGGAAACTGTCATTCCCACTATGGCTACCACAATAGGGATATGATCCAATGGATGAATCAAGAAATAAAAAGTCCTTGGAACAGGAGGTCTCATCACGAGCCGGCCTGCCCACCTTTTGCTCCTTCCTAGTGAATGGAAATGTGTTCATCTGGTCACCAAGCTAGCACATTGGTCTCCACTCTGATAGCATAATGCACTTTCCCTATTTTACATAAAGGACCATGGTTCCAAAGGGTTAGAAAGCAACTCTATCGAGGCTATAGATGCATGCAGGCAACAGAAGCTCTACTGATGGTATTGAAGTCATATTTCCAACATCAATAGCTATTAAAAGTCCCTTTCCTTATTTGGTATCTTTACTATAGAGCGATTATGTTCCTAATTTATCATGAACCTTTATGCATGGATATCTTCTAAAAAATCAATCATAATAAGCTTTAAGTGGAATGATGACGGTAAAGTATATTTTTCTGTCAGATGTCCTTTTTCCATTTTCGAAATCACCTCATAGCATCTCCTCATTAATTGATAATTATCGTATATGCATTGATTTCGGCACTCCAATATCTCTTGTGATCCTTTCATAAATAGGCGTACCTTACCATTCCCATCATCCCTGTATGTCACCACCAGCATGATTTTCCTTCATTCACTCGGTCAAAGGCGACCTATCATTTCAAAGGGGGGCGAGGGTGACTCCCAAAGTACTTATTCATGCATGTTAGTCCTTTATTTTGTTATGCCGAACTATATGACATTCCATAATAGCAAGTCTTTAATGGTATTTATGCTGAAAAATATCATCCGATATAACGATCATAGCAACTTTATGTTCCATCATTGGCTCTATCTATTACTCTGTTATCTACTTATAGTGTGCATAATTCAGGCAATATGGGAGGAAGAATAGTGTGTAGGGAGCTGTTGATACTGGCTGTTTCTAATGCCACCAGAGAAATTCTAGTCCGAGCCAGGTGGGTAGCATATTTCACATGATTTCAGAAACCCAACGAAACAATCGCCATAGAATTCTTGCAGAATTTATAGAACGGCCAATCTATGGTGAGGGGCAGACAAATCACAGTCTCAGATGCTGTGATTACAGAAGTTTCTGGATTACCTGCTGAAGGACCCGTGTGGATGAATAAATGACTGAAGCTACAGGATGCCATTGAAACCTTTAAAGACGAAGGGCAAGAGCTGATCATCAAAGGAAAAGGAGTTCGACCATCATCCCTTGGAGAACACTGGGGAGAACTAGCCATAGTTGTTCAGAATTTCATTACATGTGATGGGCTCAAAGACGTGGTAAGGCCGCATCAACTTAATGTTAGAAAATCATATATTACGGAGCAATGGAACACATAAAATATTGCATAAATATAAACACATAAAACAAGAGAGACACAGATATACGTGGTTCACCCAGTTTGGGCTACTTCCACAGGGAAATAGCCAATCCTTCTTTTATTATAATATCCAGCAAACTGAAGAGATACAACCTACAACAGATCCACTGTAACACCCTCTTCGCTCTCAATCTCCTCTCTCTTCCTCACTCAGAATACAAATCTACATAGATGAAATACAATTCCCTCATATATAGGGAGGGGTTGCCTTCTAGGGAAAAAAACACTAACTTCTACCGTCAGATCATCCTCCTAATGAACGACCTAGATTGATTAGAAATTAATAGACTTTTACAAGGCAATTTTACATCTATTTTTAGCTTCGGGGGCACTACCCCTGAACCCATGCTGGGGGACCGCTGGCCCCCCGACCCCCCAATCAGGGGGGATTAGCCCCCCCGGACCCCCGCGAGGGGGACAAGTCCCCCCCGCATGGATCGGTGTATAGTCTTCCTAGGGTATACATCCGGCTCAAACCTTTGAATACAGAAGATAATCAGGCTCCACACCTAACAATATCCCACTTGGAGACTGATTATAGCAACTCCAACGTTGCTTCATTTGCTAGACAATGACTCTACTTTGTAGGAATTTTGAATAATATAACACTAATTCATAGAGATTATCTTGATTATAAACTATTTGCAGAATGCATGCATAATACATAACCTCCTCTACTATTGATCATCAATTTGCAGTATTCAGAAACAATCGCATGCGCACATTGAAGCATCAATCACACATATCAACGCAGTATATCAAGGGGAAAGCATACAGTTGAAAACCCCCAACTATCTATATATTATATTGATTGAGAACATGTAACAATACATAGTACAATACTCCTCATAGGTACTCAGTACTATCTCCACCTGCTACACACAAACTAGCTCAGATCTGAATCAATCACAGGTTCAAATCTCCTCCGCTGCTTGCTTGCCTCCACTGCGTGCAATACTGCATGAGAATAGATGAGAATGGCTGATCCAAACTCGTATTTCCCTTGGCTGAACCATGAAATCCTCATTGGCAATACTCAATCCATTTATTGTGCAAATCTTATGCACAACTATAGTCACAACTGACAGTTTTCTTGCCCTTTCACTCACCTCTAACACTTTTCTCCACTGAACTGTCCATGCACTGAGTTAACTGATGTATTCTTTAGTTTCTTTATGAGTTAATAATTAGTGAATTAATTAATAATTAATTCACACCACTCATCACTAGTGTATTTGTTAGTTAGACTAAATACAACTAGTTCAACCAAGTCAAACTGAACACAACTCCATCAACTCCTCAATCAACTCCACCAAACTCAATCACTTGAGTTCTAACTGAAGTCCATCATGCAATAGCTCAACTGACCCATAAGAAAAGCGTATTTCCTTCTGGAAGTTGCATGTGCCACATCTGTAGCTCGAACTAAAGTGCTCCAAGAGGATAAGATAATGTTTATAGTCTAAATACTATTAAGAGCTAATAATATTCGACTGTTCTATTTTTAGCCTAGCAGTCTAAAAATAGACTCCGCCCATATGTCTAAAAATAGAATTCCATCTATTTTTACCAACATGACCAATCATCCACAAATAGCATCCTGCAACTCATAGACCATGATCCATATGTCTAAAAATAGACATAGTCTAAAAATAGGCTTTGCGCCAAAAATAACCTGCAGGCCCACTTAGTGAAGGCAACTCCTTTCCACTAAGCTCCATCATCTTGTTGCATTTTAAACACACTTTGGACCTGGCTATTTCTCATCTTCTTCATCATACTTGAAGACCAATTGAAATTGAGCAGATTCTCATTTTGTCCCTGGTTACAACTTTTGTTAACATATCTGCAGGATTCTGTCTAGTGTGTATCTTTTCCAGCTTCAACTGTCCATCTTCCAATGCTGACTGTATGAAATGGTACTTGAGTTGTATATGTTTAGTCTTGGAATGAAATGCAGAGTTCTTTGCAAGATGTATGGCACTCTGGCTGTCACTGTATAACCTGCCCAACTCCTGCTTCTTGCCCAATTCATCTAGAAACCTTTGTAACCAAATCATTTCTTTACTAGCCTTTGTAGCAACAACATACTCTGCTTCTGTTGTTGAAAGTGCAACAAATCTATGGACTTTTCAAACAAAACTGACAGTTGTTCCACCTATAGTAAATACATATCCTGTAGTGCTCCTTCTGTTATCTTTGTCACCTGCCATATCTACATCAACATATCCCTGTAGAGAAATGTTTGAACCACCAAAGCATAATGCTTGATTTGTGGTACCTCTCAAATAACTAAGAATCCACTTCACTGCCATCCAATGTTCTTTTCCTAGATTGATCATGTACCTACTTACAACTCCCACTACATGTGCAATATCAGGCCTTGTGCAGACCATTGCATACATTAAGCTTCCAACTGCTGATGCATATGGAACTTTAGACATGTGAGCCATTTCTTCCTAAGTCTTGGGACATGCCTCCTTACTTAATTTGAAATGGCTAGCCAAAGGTATACTAACTGGTTTTGCATTATGCATATTAAACCTTTTCAACACCTTTTCTATGTGATCACTTTGAGACAATGTTAATTTGTGATTCTTCCTATCTCTAGTTATTCTCATACCAAGGATTTGTTTTGCAGCACCCAAGTCCTTCATTGCAAATTAGTTTGCCAATTTCCTTTTGAGCACATTTATTCCCTTCATGTTAGAACCTGCAACAAGCATGTCATCTACATACAATAACAATATAATATAGCTGCCATCATTTTGCCTTTTGAGATAAACACAATGATTAGACTGGCATCTAGTATAACCTTGTTCAGACATAAACCTATCAAATTTTAGATACCACTACCTTGGAGCCTGTTTTAAGCCATACAAACTCTTCTTCAACCTACACACTAGTTTCTCCTTCGCTTTTACCTCATATCCTTGTGGTTGGTGCATATATATCTCTTCCTCCAGATCCCCATGGAGAAAGGATTTCTTTACATCTAACTACTCAAGATGGAAATCTTCAGCTGCTACTAGACCTAAAATAGTTCTGATTGAAGTCATTTTAACAACAGGAGAAAATATTTCATCAAAATCAATACCTTTCTTCTGTGCAAACCCCTTCACCACAAGTCTAGCTTTGTACCTTTGTTTTCCTCCATCTTCTTCCTTCAGCCCGTAAACCCATTTATTCTGCAATGTTGTTTTACCTAGGCAACCTAAGTCCCAAGTCTGGTTATGTGCTAAGGAGTCCATCTCTTCTTTCATGGCTTGCTCCCACTTCTTCCTGGTTTCTACCTGCACTGCTTCTTCATAACATTCTGGTTCACCAGAATCAGTCAACAATACATAATATAATGAAGGAGAGTATCATTCAGGGGGTCTACTTATCTTGGTAGATCTTCTAACACCACTTTCAGGTGTTTGAAGTGCTTGTTGTTGTTGTAGTTGTTTTTCTATCTATTGATCATTATGATTTTCAGGCACCATCACTTTTCCTGTGATATCGCCAAGCACTGTGTATTCTCTGTTTTCTTTTTCCTGTTTCTTTTTCTGCAACTGATTCTTATGCAAGACCTTTTCATTGAATATTACATCTCTACTCATAATGATCTTGTGATTTTCATAATCATATAAGCAATAACCAAGATCATTAACACCATATCCAATAAAGGTATATTTCTTTGATTTTACCTCAATCATTGTTCTATTTTCTTTGTTAATGTGGACAAAGGTTTCACAACCAAAAGTCTTCAAAAAGGAGTAGTTTACATTTTTACCTGTCCATGCCTCCTCTAAAATACCACCATCCAAGGAACTTGAATGCCTTCTGTTTATTAGATAAACAACAGTATCTACAACATCTGCCCAAAATTGTAAAGGCAATCCTTCATGTAATCTCATGCACCTCGCACGCTCCATGATTGTCCTGTTCATCCTTTCTGACACACCATTTTCTTGTGGTGTTCTTGGAATTGTCTTCTCTTTGCGAATTCCATTCTCCGAACAATACCTATCAAACTCTTTGCTGCAATATTCACCTCCATTTTCTGATCTGAGACACTTCAACCTTTTTCCTGTCTCATTTTCAACCAAAGCTTTCCATTTTTTGAAAGTATCAAATACATCAGATTTATTTCGAATACAATAAATCCAGATTTTTCTAGTTGAATCATCAGTAAAAGTAACATAATAACGAGAGCGACCAAGACATGATACCTGAGCAGGTCCCCATACATCTGTATGCACAAGCTCTAATTTTTCGCTCTTCTTTTCTTTCCCAACTCTAAGGAATCTGACTCTCTTTTGTTTTCCATAAACACAATTCTCATAGAATTTTAAATCAACATGCTTCAAACCTGGCAACAAATTTCTTGAGTGAAGAATCTGCATCCCCTTCTCACTCATGTGCCCAAGCCTATGATGCCATAATGTTGTATCTTCTCCTGTAGAGGTTAAAGCATTAATAGAATTAGAAATACCATTGCATAAATACAATGTACCAACCTTTTCTCCTTTCACTATTACTAGGGATCCTTTAGTGACCTTCCAGGTTTTATCTGTGAAAGTAGTTACACAACCTTCACCTCCCAACTGCCCTATTGAAATCAGATTTTTCTTCAGATCTGGAACATGCCTTACCTTCTTCAATAGCCACTAATTTCCATTTTGTTGTTTTATGAAAATTGTACCCATTCCAATGATTTTATAGGGTTTATCATCACCCAATCGAACTTGTCCAAAATCTCCTTGAACATAATCATGAAAATGTTTCTTATCAGGTGTGGCATGGAATGAGGCCCCTGAATCTACCACCCAGGAATCAATGATATTTTCTAATGAAAGAATCAAAGCATCTTGCAACGCATAACCTATTACATTAGCTTCGTGATTAGTTTCTTGTTGTGCATCTCCTTCTTTTCGCTTCCGAGACTTGTAGTCTTTCTTCAAGTGTCCTTTCTTCTCGCATTTCTAGCACACTATCCCCAATCGGGACTTGGATCTGCCTTTTCTTGACTTACTGCGATATCCTAGGCTCTTTCCTCTTTCCATTTTTCTTCCCCTAGACTCTGCACTCAAAGCATTACCTGATGTCTCACCAGAGCTTTTCCATCGCATTTCCTCGCTAAGGATTTCACTGACAACATCATCAAACTTTAAAGTACTAGATCCAAAGACAGAGTTACTAACGACCATAATTAAACCATTCCAACTTTCTGGCAATGAGAACAGAAATAACAGAGCCCTAACTTCATCATCAAAATTTACCCCTACAGAACTTAACTAACTTGTAACTGTATTAAAATCATTTAAATGGTCTGCAACAGATCCACCTTCCGACATATTCATATTAAATAAATGCTTCATAAGAAATACCTTATTTGAGGCCGAGGGTTTTTCATATAGTTTGGCCAATGCTGACATTAAACCTTGTGTTCTCGTTTCCTTTGAAATATTAAATGCTACTAATGTCGCTAGGCATAGTCGTATTGTTCCAAGTGCCTTTGTATCTAGAATATCCCATTCTGTGTCTGTCATACTCATCGGATTCTTTGTCTTTCTGCTCAATGGTAGGTACAAATCTCTCTGATACAGATAATCTTCCATCTGCATCTTCCACAACTGGTAGTTTTGGCCATTGAATTTTTCGACCCTAAACCTACCATCTTCCGCCATTGCTCCCACTCGAACCAAGAACCCTTCTCTTCTGCTAGTTTATCAGCCAAATAGACCTTCGGCTCTGATACTAGTTGTTAGAAAATTATATATTATGAAGCAATGGAACACATAAAATATTGCAGAAATATAAACACAGAAAATGCATAAAACAAGAGAGACACAGATATATGTGGTTAACATAGTTTGGGCTATGTCCACGGAGAAACAACCAGTCCTTCTTTTATTATATTATCTAGCAAACTAAAGAGATACAACCTACAACAGATCCATTGTAAGACCCTCTTCTCTCTCAATCTCCTCTCTCTTCCTCACTCAGAATACAGATCTACATAGATGTAATACAATTCCCTAATATATAGTGAGGGGTTTCCTTCTAGGGAAAAAAGCCCTAAATTAAACATAACTTGTACCGACAAATCATCTGCCTAATGAACAACCCAGATTGACTAGAAATTACTAGACTTTTACAAGGCAATTTTACATCTATTTTTAGCTTCGGGGGCACTGCCCCCGAACCCCCACCGGGGGACTGCTAGCCCCCGGACCCCCCAACTGGGGGGGATTAGCCCCCCCAGACCCCCGCGGGGGGACAAGTCCCCCCCACGTGGAGGGGTGTACAATCTTCCTGGGGTATACATCCAGCTCAAACCTTTGAATACAAAAGATAATGAGGCTCCACACCCAACACTTAAACTGTTAGCAGTTTTGAAACGAAAATGTTCAGTAAATCTACCTGCATATTTGAATTTCTTACTACATGATTCTACTGAAAGAATAAGAAAATCCCGACGCATATAAATAGTCGTAATTCATCATTGCTTAATTAGGTTGATAGTTAGCTACAACCTCGCCCAACAATAAACAAGTTGGGAAGAATTAATATTTGCCATAGAAGGGGGGGTTATCTTTACCTGCTCCTAACACTGTTCCAAAAAGGAAAAGGACTACCCACACAGCAAACATTCCAAAAAAACGCAGACACTCTGCCAGAGTAAGGACAAGCTTGCGAACAGTTGAAAATCCCCAAGTTAGCAGCAGCCAAACCATAGAACTATCTAATCTAGAAAATGAGCAATATTTACAGTTGGAAGGATAGGATGACCTGGAGTCAGAACTTGAGGAGGAAATAGAACACTCTAGTGAAGAGGAAAGAAATGAAACAGAACTCCCCTCAACACCAAATACAAGTCCCCCACGAGACTTACTGCATGATATTGAATTGGCCCAGATTTTAGCCAATATGAATGAATTTATACAGCCCGAAAGCCCGCTCAACTTTAACATTGGAGCAACCCAATCGGAAGAAAACTCTGGCCACAACAGGAGCATACCAGAAAATGTAATCTATGAAGTAGAAACAGGAGCAGAAGTCACTTAGGAAGAGATGGACCAACCTGGCGATATACCTCCAGAAGAACCCAGCCAGGTAGACTTAAGTATAGAAAATATAAACCAAACAGAGGACATGGAGATAGACCAAGAAGATGATAATCAATCTTGGGACACAGTTCTTTTAGAATAGAGTCAAGATGAGCAACTAGGCCTATTAGGAGCAGAAATGACAAGCAAAACACTGGCTTCGCCTAAAAAGAATAGAGCCACAATTAAAAAGCTCAAGAAGGAATAGAAAAGGCTGCGGAAAATAATGAAGAGGCTCAAACAAAAAATAAGGGAGTTATCAGCACGAAAATTCCCAGAAAAAACCCCAGAAACAATAAATGTAGCCATCCAAACTGAATTGCATGAAACAGAAACTATGGGGTCTCAAACTGAGCCCATACTCACTGAACCTATTAGGGAATAGCACACAATTTTTGCAGAAATAGTTACCCAAACAGAGGCTATACTTTCTCATGACTTAGCCATTCAGACAGAGATGGCACCCTCCTACAGCACATCTACCCAAATAGAGGCTTAGGCCTCTGATAGCAAAGAAACACAGAAAATCAACATCCATTATCATAGCAGGAGTACACAAACAAATACCCAAGCCAAAGATATCATGATGAGCAATGACCCCAACATAGTGAATCTTCAAGTAGATTTAGCCCAAGCTCGACTTACCATAGAACGCCTTGAACTAGAAATAGTCCCCCAGCAGAAATACCAAGAATTACAGAGGCAGCTTCAGGACATGAACATCTCAGAAAGTGAGGCATTTGATAAATACCAAAAGGCAGAAGAGAGGACTGAGAAAATAAAGCTCAGATTAGAAAAGGTTAGGAGTCAAATGGATACTATTTTCTCATTATATACTAACATATTGGCATGCAGATCTCCTGCCAATAATTATGCCCTATTTTTTATGGAAAGATACTTACAGTTGAAGATCAAAGTCGTCAAAGTAGGAAAACCGATAGAGTTGAAAACAATTGAGGATTTTATAAACTGTTGCAAACATCATGGGATAAAAGTTTAGAGGTTGTTGTGCGAATTTTATTTACACAATTTTGTATTAGAGGAAGAAACTGAAAATAACCCCAGTCCTTTTGTAGAGGGTGTACAATTTCAAGCTTTTATTTCATTTGCTGTTAACCAACTGAAATGGTTCAAGGCTCATAACACGTTCCAGAGGCAGGAAAATGGACTGGACCTTTAGGTTAGAGGTGAACCAAAACACCCGTTACAAATGCTGGCCAATCACAAAAGTTTGATGAAATGGGAAGGAGTAATCAAAATTTTGGGGCCTATTCAGAAAGAAATTGTCCAAAAAGGAGTAGAGTATTTCCTCTCCATTCAGGAAAGCTCCTTGGCCGTAGCCAAGTTCAGATGGACAATTTCCAATAACAATGTACAGAATAGAGAGCCATTCAATTAAAAAATATTTAAATTGGCTGCATAATGCTTTGTCACTTATAGTAATCTCATCTTAAGGGAAGGTCCTTATTGGCTAGGTTGTCGGTTCCGTAGCCCTATTATTTGGTATCCTGATGAGGGATACAAGGCTATATATGAACTGCCTAAAGGATAGATAAGACACATCTTTGAAATCCTAGCCAAGAATCATGGTTTCCGACCGCTTTACGACATTCCTTCTCCATCTTATTCCTTGACTGCTCTGCATACAAACTATATGGTTTTCATGAGGACATGAAAAAGGGTAAGCAGTGGAGTATGTTGGGTCATGGAAAACGTATGCATTTACTATTAACTTATTATCCTTTTCCTTTATTCTCTTTTTTTTTTTTGTAAGTGAGAAGATTATATTATATAACAAGTATAATACAAAAAACTGCCGAAGCAGTGCGAGCAGGGATGTACAATATTCTTGGGCGAATCGCCTGCTCAGAGGAAGTGATACATATGGACCAAAAGAAATCCCACCACGCAGGGTGGCGAGGAGCAGAGCAAGACATTACTATAACACTGGTACTACCGAAACTAGACAAGAGAAGTAACAACAAGCCAACAGACAAACACTAAGGCCGAGATAGCATAGTGAAAAAAGAAACAGGGATAGCAAAAACCGAGACAGTAAGAGAGCCACCAGCATGTCCTTAGATGTATTTTCCCATCAGGCCGATGGTATCCAATCCTATGTCCTGGACGTGGCGATCAACCTTCGCCTGCATTTCTTCCAGGGAAGCAGGCTGGTTCGCAGCAGAAGTGGCTGGCTGAGCAGTAGGAGCTGTGTTGATGGAGTCTTTTAGTAGCCGGATGAGCAGCATTAGCATTCGGTTGAGGGTTTTGACAGCCTCATTCACAGAAGTAATCTTGCTGTCCAGGACACTATTGTAGTCTATAATCTTAGCCATTTGTTCTTCAGTGAGATTTACCTCTGTAACGATATGTTGCCTGTCCTTGTCAATGGAGTCCAGAGCCTTTGCAATCAGGGTTTTAGTGCGCCAGCTCTCCGCCTGGGTTCTCACGAATTGAGTAGCCCTCTTCGAGGGTGTGCCAGGGTCAGTCAACCAGTCAACCTCTGCAGCAATCTCCATGTTCGTTCTGCCGCCCTCCTCATGCTTAGCCTGAGATTCTAATTCCGCCATCTTGCGTTTTAATTTGGTAGCAGTCCTAGTCTCGTAACCACCTCTGGCTTCCTGAAGGTCACGTTTTGCTGCCTCGCAGCGACTGCCTCCCGCTTCCATAGCCAACCTCTCGTAACTTGCCCGAATTAAGCCAAACTTGTAAACAGAACCACTCTCAACGCACACTCGTAGAGCAATGAGGGGAACAGGGCAATAGCCCAAGCCTTTATAATGAAAACCTTGATGCTTCCTCATGAGAATGGAGTAAGTGCCTTTGAAGGTGGAGGTACTTTGCTATTGAGTGTGCTGGAGAATCGCACAAGCGAGGCTGTCGCTGGTCGAATCGGAGCACATGATGTTACTTCCAGGCTGACGAGCCAGGTGCCAGGTGTGTGGTGAATTCCTTCTGATGGGGTGGTGGTGCGTGAAGATTGATATGCCCCGTATGCTGGCATGCTTGGTTCTGTTCCTTCGAGCCTTGTTCCACCTCCTTCCACTCAGAATTGCCATTAATGGCAATGAAATCTTGCTATACGGACCCTCACCATACGTACTGATAGGACGGTATCTGATGTAATGGATCCCGTCTCTTGAATCGTGATGATCGCCCATCTGTGAGAGCAGCTGCCGCCAGGAGCTCCACCTTTTCATATGTCCAATCAACCCATAGAGAGACTTGGGCTGATAATCCCTGCCGATTTCCTTGCGATTCCGAGACCGGGGCCAAGTTCCTTCCCCGATTAAGGTTGGGTAGCCTAGATTAAATCCTTCGCTGCCAGATGTTCGCATGCTTCCTTTATGATTGGGTCGTCGATCTCCGGCCAGCACCTGTCCATGGCAATGTTTGGGTTGTCTGCTCCATAGTTTGCCAAATGGTCAGCTAGACCATTCGCCTTTCTCCTGATTGTCTGGAAGGTTAAACCTTTCATCTCCGTAATGAGCTCTGCTATGTTTTCCGTAGCTTTGGCGAGCCTCCAATGCTTGGTGGCTTTGCTGATGGGCGTTCCTGTCTGTAGGTGTTTAGCCGCCACCTTTTCCTTTATTCTCATCTCAATGCATGAATCTATTAAGAAATTACGGTAAGAAATACAGAAATTATTTGCAGTTATGCTTTGGCTAATTATTATCCTTCCTTATGCAGGAAAGTACGAAAAGGGACAAATTTTTGTTCCCTAACTAAGGAATAGAGAAAAATAAGCAAGCTAAGGAAGGAACATGGCGGTTGCAGATATGTACAAAAGCAAATCAAGAGGATCAACGCGAGAAGGGAAAGATGTCTGAAGTTAGAAAATTGCGTGAATCCCTAAGGAGAAAGAGATCCTAAGGGATCGCTTTTATCATCTATCCTTTAACCCCTTTCTCATTATAAAAGGAAATGATTGTAAGCATAAGGGGGACGACTGTTGTTATTATTATTGTAATTCTCAATTACAAACTTTTGTTGTAGTGAAGAACGCAAATACGTTGTAATACTCTTTCATGATTAATACATAAGAGGAGTTGTTGTTCCTTTTCACTTATTTGGAGTAACCAGTAGTGTACGTTGTTGGCTAAGGGCCTGGCTTCCGGTAGAATTCACTACTTCACCTATGTCATATATTTCTAATTGTTGCAAATGTGACAGTTGATAGTATTATTGCTTTCTGCTATTTTATTTTGTTGTTGTTCCTTATTTCTTTGTGCTGATAGAATAGCTTTGTTTTATATAATTTACAACATTGTTGTTTAATTAGTTTCCTTTCATTTGGGATTGAGTTTCCTAGATGAATATCCTGCTCGATGTAATCAACTATAATGAGAATTAACTACTACTGTTAGGTTCTGATATTGATGTTATCATTGTTTTACAGAGTAGTGCGTTTGATTTAAATTCATTCAGTTTCTAAGAGAAGAGTTAACACTGTTGTACTCTTAACTGATACTGCTATTACTTGAATTGCATATTATTGTTACCTGAATTGTTGTAGGATTTGATTTCACTAAAGGATTGAGTTTTCTTTTGATTGAAATTAGAATTTACTTGCTGCATCTGTTTACTCTTGTATTTAAAAGATCTATACTGCAATTTAGAAGCATTAATCTCTGAGTTAAATAGCTGCCACATACTGTGTACACTCTTGAAATAAGAAGACTTGCCCTAGTTGATAATTAATGTGGGATAAATAGGAGTTTTAAAAGGCACCTTTTATCAACCAAAAACTACATACAACTGAACTTCATGCCCTTAACTCGAATTACCTGATATAAACTCCTATTTTTTACGAATCCACACAAACAAACTAAACTTCAAATCATTAACTCAAATTGAGTGTTCTTAATTGGGTGACAAGATCCCTGTCACCTCAATTAACTCCTCCAAGTTGTCTCTTGATGTGAAATTTTGAATTTCGTCAATTTGGTTAAGGGAAAATAAAAATTGAGGTTTTCTTGCTACATTTTCAACAATGAAGCTTGCATGTCTTCTTCATATATGGATTGCGATTTGTCCCATATCTCCTTTGTAGTCTTAAAACAAATTGTTTTTTCAATGTTTTCCTTAGACAACCCTTTCATGATTTCCTTCCTGGCTTGTATATCAAACTTATCATTTATTACTCCATACTCCATAGATAGCCATACAATCAAATCAAGAGCTTGCAAGTAGATTCTCATTCTTACCTTCCAGGTTATATAATTTGATCCATTCAAGGATTGAACTCCAACTAAGGTAATCTAATCCTAGTTCTCCATGATCCCTAATCTTCGTTCCAACTATTAAACTGGTCTTGAAGGACACTAGCTCTGATATAATTTTTAGAAACAATGGAAACTAGGACACTATTAGGGTGGTGGGGGGAAGGGGGGGGTGAATCCGTAGTGTGGTAAATTTATACAATTATTCACAAATTACACATTTCAATCACTTTAACAATTATTCATAACATCACAAACATCAAGCACAGGAGAAACATATGCATAAGACACCAATCTTCTTTTTATTACAATCTTCAACTTTATTACATCATTTCCCCACAAACTACCACTTGTAGGTTTATCAGTTGCTACTAAAAGGAACTTCTATCGATATCAGCTACCACTAAAAGGGACTATTTCCCCTGCTCATTTACCAGTACCCCACTGGAATGGACTCTTTCCCTTGCTTATTTATCAGTCTCTACTGAAAGGGATTGTTTCCCCTTAACATTTACTAGCACCCACTAGGAGGAGATGCTACCCATGATCTACAAGCTACCACTTTCCAACCTTGCTGATCGATCTTTCATCTATTTTCAAAATTAGATCAATATGTCTTCTCTTCTTTCAAAATAATTGAATTCCTCAATCAAAAACCGCCTTAACCAATCTTTGATTACTGATGCAAATACCTTCAACAATCTATGGTTGTTGAACCAAATAACTACAACAATCTCTGGTTTCTAAAACAAATCACCATCACCTTAAACAATTTATGATTCTTGATAAAAACACCATGCTTTGCTTTACAAGTGGCATCAATGCCTTAGCATCATTATGCTGCTCTCACAATTTCATTGTGCACACCAACAACAACCCTTTACTACTCTCACTCATAACCACCATCATATCTAGGTCTAGCAATTATCTATTGCACACACCTATGCAACATCTAGCAGCTCACACATAGTCTGATGCATTCCATCTCTCATATATCTCTCTATTGCTCAAGATTTGCTTTATATAATTCTGCATTTTAAATTTTTGAATTGGATTGTTGTTATCTTGCTCTTTAATCTGCTGCATGAAATAATATTTTTTTTTCCTTTGTCTTATTCAAATTTGTCTTTTAATTATGCTCTTCAAGTCTTCTTTTGCTCCTTGCATGTTAATTTAATAAATTTTGAGTTTAACTATTGTTTTCTTCAATTCAGTCTTTCTTATAGGATTTAGCAGTGCACCTATTATTTTTAGCTATTGCTAACAATGTCTTAACTACCAAAGCTTGCTGCTAGAACTAATTATTATTCCAAATATGCCTTTGTTATGTTCAACTTTAAATGTTAGATAAGACCACTTCATTTTTTCCAACTCATTCATGCTATTTAGGACTCTGATGTGTTTTGTGGCACTTAACTGTTACTTACCACTGCCACTAAATCAAGTTCTTCACTCATTCATGCCACTATCGGGCTTCAATATCCACCATGAATCCTAGCTTCGAATTTTTCTTTCCATGCACAACACTTTGTTGTAGCCTAGAAATCCTTCACCACCCTTTTTAACTTTAAAATAAAATCTGCCAAATTTTTCGAATTGGACCTTAGGTCCTTTTCCACTAGCACCTTCCTCATTATCTACCATAGGACTGGTCTCCACAACCATTGGCTAAGGCCCTGGGCACTAAGCCCTTTCAAATCTTGTTAGGAGCCTTTTTATTTTGTTAACAGCTTCGCGTCATTGGTCATGCCTCTAAGCAATGTGACCACCCATATCAAAAAGATTGGCACTTAGCAATTCCAAGAGCCTCCACGCCCTTTTTTTCTACGCGCCACAAACCAAGGCTAGGTCTAGGTTCTTAGCTTGGAACCCCTTATCCCTGCACTTCCTATTAATTACAATTTTTAACAGTTATGGGATTTCAGGATTTAGGGTTGTCCTCACACTCTATAGTTGTTGTGACCCTAGTCTCAACTGCTACATGGAACCTATGCCTGATGCTAAGGTTGGAGCCCCCTTTCACCCATTGGGGTCTTTCCACAGGGTTGACATGTTTGTGGGGACCGACCAATTCTCTCTCTATTGGTTTTCACTTCTACTACCATGGCCCGACTCTTTCTTCCCAACGCTCCTACCATTTTCATATACCAATGCTGCCAAGGTAAATATCGTGGGATGAACTATCTTGTGGGGTCCTCCCAACACTTATCTAATTAAGTGTCACTTTTTCAATGTGCTAGAATGGCCTGGCTCCAGTTTCCCAACAAATTCTCAGTGCATCTAAAATAAACCGTCGAGCTCCAACCTCCAGGACGACGTCACCTACAGTATGTGTCAACCTTTGAGTGGTGACACCTGTCACCCAAAAAATGGTCACTTAGGTGGTCAAAAATGCTAAATCCAATTGCCACATGTCTTATGTTGATGTCATCATATGTTATCGTTAGGGCCAATCATGAGCTGCCACCTGTCGTGTTGTTAGAGAGGAAAGAGTAGGTCCTTTGAAGTCTTGTATTGCAGCCTTTTCCTTTGTTAATTCACTTTTCAAGTTATGGACCATTTTTACCTAGTTCGAGCCTTTAGTCTCTGGAACCACTCTTGAGTGGATTGTGGTTTTAGGATGGGTTCCCCTAAAGTAACTCTTCATTGTTGATTTGAACGATCAATTGTGCAGGAAACCACTTCCAAGATGATGGAGCCCATCTAACATGACATCTCCAATTCCCCCCTAGAAAGCCACCACATAGTCCGATGTTTTCCTCCTCGCGCTTAGTTGTTTGTGATCTCTTGTCGGGTTGGAACTCTCCTAAATTGGTTTCTCTGTTATCCTGTTGGGATAAACCTCTGGGCTCTCCCTCTGCAAGATGAGCTGGCAGAGTCAGCGTTTTCCTTCTCCCTTTACATCAACCTATTGCCTTAGTTGTCTTGTCCCAACAGTTACCTTCCAGCACTTAGCCGTGTGCTTCTCCAAACAAACCTTTGGGGTGTGCCCACTAGGGTACTACCGTCAGGTGGGCTCCACCCATGGCCAATCAAATGTTTGTCAGTTCTTGCCACATATTCATAGATCTTCACGTAGAGGCTCTATTATCCTTGGCACTGAGTTTGGAATCTAAGACAGCTTTGGCTATGCACCGAAGGCTCTTCCATTCACCTTTAACTATGAAAACTTGGACATGGGGTCAACAACTTTGTAACAAACCTAGTCAAAAATCCATGTAAAAATATATAAGACCACACTCATGGGACACGTATTCCAAGTTGAATGGTGGGAAAAAAACATCCTAGTGGGGTATCACTTCGATTTTTTATGGATAATGAAATCTAAAAAGGAAATGGAAAAGGATTTGGCAAAGGTATGAGGCATTTATTAGCATTTTATTTATGAAAATAAAGGAAATTATGAGGAAATGAAGGTGAAAGATCATAGGTTGCACGTGAAGAGGAAATTGAAGGAAAATAATGGAAAATGAAGAAAATAGATGCCCCATTGATAAAAAGGCTTCTGAGGATTAGTTGGAAAGATTTTGGATCAAGTTTTTTGTCAGTTCAGGTTTGGAGCTCTCATTCTATTCTCTCTATCTCATACATTTGGACACTTAGAGTTTTCTTGGAGCACTCTTGGAGAGTGTGGAATACTTGGATGCTTGGAACAAGAAGGAAAAGGAAGACAAGGAAAGTGCAAGAGAACATCGGGATCGGTAGCTACATTGGGTTTTGCTTGTAGGTATTGAGTTTCATGTATGTTTTCGTCACTAGTTTTGGCATGCATGGCATATGCATGTCGTTTCTTAGTTATGATCTTCCATTAGCATGGAGGGTTGCCTGGATTGACAGTGGATTTTCCTAGCCTTTCCATTTCCTGCATAGCCATGGTGTTGCAGGTTTTACTTTTGTTTTATGGTTGGTTCTCATATTCCTTTGGCTGTGGGTTGAGTTATTAGTTCCTGGAGCCTTGGTTGGACAAACGCTCTTGAATCCCTATAACGAATTTGGTTGAGTTACTAGTCCTAGATCCTTGGTTAGAAATATACTCTGAAAGCCCTATAACAACATGGGTTGAGTTACTAGCCTTGGAAGCCCTTGTTGGACAAACACTTTGGATCCCTTGGTTGGTTTGGTTACTAGTCCTACATCCTTTGTTGGACAAAACACTTTAGAGCATGACATCTTCTATGGGTTGAGTTACTAGTCCTAGATCCTTGGTTGGAAAAATGCTTTGGAGCCTAGTAGTAGCCATGGGTTGAGTTACTAGTCCTGGAAGCCGAGTTGGAAAAAATTCTATGGATCCCTATACAACTTTGGTAGAGACCTATCTGGTGATGATTTGTGATGTTCGACCATGAGGTGGAATCACTATTTGATGGGTTGATGTGGTTTGGCCTTTTCAAACCCTGGTTTAGTTTCGATGGATTTTTCCATGAGATCCCACATCGATGATTGGAATATGGGACGGGGGTGACTAGCTGAAGAGAGATTTCATTTAGCCATGTCTATGGTCGGGTGCTACATGGAAGTCCTAGACTTGGTTGCATTTTGTATATGTTAATAAGATCTCTTTTCCTCTTCTAATTGATGGGTAAGTGTACTTATTATTATGTTATCTTGATGGTTGTTTTATCATTGGTATGATGCTAGTTATATGTTGGTTATGAGCATGTTTTATGATAGTGATGATGTATGGCTCTTATCACATTTTTTATTTGTAAATGAATGAAAAATGTATCTATGGACTAATAGATGAGATTGCAGCTAATGTGTTGAGACATCAATGCTTCTTAGAAATTCTCAGATAAGTATGAGACCCCTATGCTTAGTTTTGCTACTAAGACTTGTAGATTTCATATTTGTCATATGTTTGACGAAATGCCGGTCATGGCTAGTAGGGGTCCAGCCTAGTCCTTGTTGATGTTTTTGCAAATGTATCTTTTTTCCCCTCTAAAATTTCATTTCTGAAAGTGTCATAGAGTTATGGGAAGTGACCTGGGCTCTAGGCCTCACAAAGTGGCACAAATATCGAAGATGCATGCACAACACTAGGCAAAAATGTCCTCAGAATCTCCCTTGCCTTTGTTGTGGGAGCATCCAGAGCCTCCCAGATGCACCCTTATCCATATTAAGAGAGCGTCCAAGGGTTTGATGCATTAAATCTTCAATTGGTCTTCGGGGATGGTTACTTGAGTGGTTGGGATATCTCCTAAGAGTTCTTTTGCTGATGTGGAAGGTCTATGTGATGTGTTTCACCGGTTCCACTTCCTTCATTGACACATAGGGAGTCGATGTTATAGACATTTTTGTGCCTAACAGCATGGAGCATGAAATGTCCATAATCTAAGGGATCCAAAGTCCCTAAACATGTTGTTACTACCCCTAGAGGAACAAGGCAAACCAACCACAGCAATTCACAGAAGTTCTCCACCTAAAAACACTCAAAAACAAGCCAATTCTGGATCATGTCAACTGCTCCACTGAGCATCTGCGCTGAATGTCAACTGCTCCACTGTCTACCTGCATTGAATGTCAACTCCAACAAAGGCTACCTGCGCTGAGCATAATTGGACAAGTGGTAGGCTCATTCCTCAATGTGTCAATGCCCAGGAAGCTTCCAAAATGACACTTGCATCAAGGAATTCGACTGGTGATGAGTAAGAGGTTCCAAATCTCCAAGTGGAAGCAAGAACCTCCAAGTGGACTCAAGAACTGAGAGAGGGAGAGGACACTAGTCAGATCTCAAGCTGACTCATCCTCTCTCCAAAATAACTATATATAGATTTCTCCTCCATGGGATCTAGAGGCTGGAATTTTGCTATTGCAAAGAATTGCTGTTGGTTTGGGACTGGAAACATTGGGTGCTTAATGCTTTGAAGGGAGCTGAAGAAGGAATTCCATTCTGCTGGGAAGGAGATGCTGGATTGGAGCCCTCTGGGTTGTATCTCTTCCTGAACCCTGTTATCAATCAACAAAGTTATCTTGGTTCTTTCCTATATGCTGGTGTATTTTATATGATTGCATTAGTGTATTTGATTTACTTCTAATCCTGAATCATTTCTGAATATGAATATTTGCCTTTGTGTTGTGTTCTTCTCTTGTCGCAAGTAGCTGTTCTCTTGTCACAGGTAGCTGTTCTCTTGTGATCTCGTGGGAATCAAGTAGCTGTTCTCTTGACTAAGCGAGGAGGCAAGTAGCTGTGAACACCCAAAGAGAAGAGGATCTAGATCGAGGGACAAACGGAAGACAACGGTAAGTCTATCGATCTCCCCTCTTTAACATTTCATAAAGGAAGAAACTAGTGTAGCTGTATTCGTTTGTTGCTAAGGCACCGTCACACCTTAGGTGGATAGGATCGTCCTGCATAGGCATTTTTCCCCACAACAAATTGGCGAATCCGCTGGGGATAAATTTGTTTATTCATTTCTTTTGTGTTTCTGTCATTTGTTTACTTCATAGACTTGACAACAACTATCGAACTGCATCTTTCCCGAGTGCAAAGTAGAAAGTTGCTGCTTTGATTCAGTTGCTGGACTTGTCTATGATCTAAACAATGGATCCACAAATGATTTGATGATCCTTGTGATAGTCTTTAGTACCCTCTCAAAGCATCCCTCTGTTTATACCTTGCTTGTGTTTCTGATTTGGCCTGAAACAATTGATTTTTGAGCATTTTGTGACCCAGAACCCAGGGGAAACGAGAGTTTCTCCTTCAGCGCAGGCACTGTGAAGGCAGTCTGCATTTCAACGCAGGTCCCGTGAAGGCTACCTACGCTAAATGTCAACTCCACAGTGTTGGACTTGCGCTGAACCAGTTTAGCCTTGTGCAGCTGGGGTTCTCTGCTGTCTGTTGCCCTGTTTTGATCTCTATTTTTGCAGCCTTTAACCAGCATAGGTACCAGTCTGACAACTCCTTTTCTTTGCTTAGATTCCACCTCCTTTTGTACAAAAAGACTGTGAATGTTTTTATGTGTTTGTGGCATCATTTACAGTTTTCCTTTGCATAAGTAAAGTAGTCATCCTGTAGCCTTTGATTCGGATCTGATTGTGATCTTAGAAGAGAGTTCATTGGCTGGTTTGCAGATTGATTATAGATTTACTTTTTCTTATTGGTTTGAATTTGTCTTTTTTGAAGTGTCAAAACAAGTCTTTATTTCGAAAATCATTAAGTAGTGTAATCTCTTCTACCTTCTCTGATTTCAAAAAAGTGAACTTGTTTGTATTGATCATTTTAAGAGCAAATTCAAAGTTGTGCAAAAAGCTTTCTTTGTAGGCATTTATACTAAGAAAGTGGAAAACAAACACCTGCATTGTGCATTTTGCATTTGATAGTTTTCATGTTGGATTTAGGGAAAGTGCATTAGAGTGTGTTGATTGCTCTTTGAGAAAAGATAGTGTCTTTCTTTTCCCTTAGTAGCTAGGATTTTCAAAGTTGAAAAGATAATAAAGCTTGCTTATCATCTTAGACTGCATTTAGGAATTTGTATCATACATCTTGTGGTGAACCTTGAAAGGAAAACTTTAAAAAGATCAACTTAAAATAAATTGAATGAACCTAACAACGCTTTGTAACATAACGCACAACATAGAGGTCTAGGCTAGAGACGTGTTCCGGCGTCGTTAAGCCTAGTGACTGTCGATCTCGGGGAAGGTGGGTGATTCCTCCTGAGGGACGATAGCGCTAGTACGGATTGTGCTCCCATGTACCGTCGCGTATATATTGGGAGACCCCTATAGGCATATATCTTTTATCCTTAGGAAGCCGTGTCGACCGCCCTACTGATCGCAATGCAGTGAACACAACATTCACGAAGATCGACCGCCCGTACCCTAAAAAGTATTCTGCGGTTTTGCGAAAAGTTTGGCACACCCTCTGCCTAGAACTCCAGAGTAGTTTCTTTTGGCCTTTTTCAGACTCTATAACAGAAAAAGTCCATCCGAGCATTTGTCACTTCGGGCTCGTTAAAACATCGAAGGAGACTAGAGTCATCTTTGGCTTTTTCTCGACTCTTTAAAAGTGAAAAAGCAAGTTGTGTCTAAAGCGTCGTTAACAATTTATTTTAAATGGAACAATCACCCTTTAATCCTGCGTTGATCTTTAGGTTGAAAAGATGGAGCACACCAACCAAGGAATTCCTCTTGGTGGAAATCCTAGTCCCTTCTCCTCTTGGGGAGATGTTGGGGCGCCCCACATGGCCACATTGTCGCTTCCAGGACTGACAATTGGCCTACCAGTTTGGCTCTTTTCAACCAATGTCGTTCAGAATACCACCATTCCTGAACAGTCGAGTCAACAGTTAGATCAGACAAGAGTTGCTTCCCAGCCTTCAACTTCATCTTCCTCCCCTCCTCCCTCTTCGCTTGATGGAACTGGTCGAATTAAAAACCAGGTTCCTAAGGAGAAGAAGGAGAAGAAGAAGAAAGAGAAGAAGAAGAAAGAGCCTAAGGCGACTGGGGACAAACAAGTGTCATCTAAAAAAAATCCACACACAGCACTTGTAAGGCCTAAATCGCCATGCGTCATATGCAAGGGAGACCACTTCCATAGAGATTGTCCATGTATCCCCCAGATACTAAGAGACTGGTCCCCCTGTTTGCACAATTCGATAGCATCGACCTCTGATAGCCATGTCGACTGCTCACCGTCAACTAGTGGGAGTGAAGCCCCAGGACAGAGCGGGAAAGCTAAATTTCCCTGCAGACTGTGTGAAGGCGATCACGCCATCCACCATTGTCCCTTCTTAGATGAGGCAAAAAGAGTTCTGGAAGATCGCCCGATTTTACGAGCGCATCTCCCTCCTGGATATCAAAGACTCTTGCCGAGTCCCTCACTAGTTGAAAACCCGGCTGATCCACCCAGGTGGTCAGCCGAAGTACCTGTCATTGAAGATGAACCATCTGGATCCATGCCTGACGAAAGTCAAAAGGTTGATACGGCAGTTGACCCGGTTTTGCCTTCAGAGGCTCCATCTTCGAATGACACCGTAACAGAGGAGAATAAAGACGACACCGTCCAAATTCTCTTCATCAGCACTGACTCTGATGATCAAGGGGGCAATGCCAGCATTCCTTTATCGCAGGAAGGAAGTTCATCGGAGCGATATCCGGCCGTATATTCGGTCCCACCGCCAAGCAACCTAGTTGTGTCCTTTGACTAGAACCAACTAGGCAGACCCCAGTTGCCAGCCAGTATACTATTCAGAATTATTTGTCAAATATACAGAATGGTAATGGCTGGCACTATCATTGATGAAGGGGCATCTGTGAGTATCCTTTCCTCTATTGCTTGGAAAGCGCTTGGTTCGCCAGCGCTTTTGCCTGAGATGAGAAGTCTATCAGGATTTGATAAAGGAACCAGTCGACCTTTAGGGATCCTCCCCAATGTGCCTATAACATTGAAAGGGAAGACCGTTCAAATGAACGTGATGGTCGTTCAAGGACCCTTGGATTATAACCTACTCCTTGGACGAGACTATATATATTGCATGGGAGTTGTAGTCTCCTCACTCTTTAGAGTAATGTGTTTTCCGCATGAAGGAAGAATGGTTAAGCTCGTAGACCAACTTTCGTTTCCCGGATCACACATCGCAAATAGTCATGTACCATCCCTAAATGGTCTATTCATGCAAGAAGTGGCTCAACCCATGGTTCGTCCTCCTGATGAGCGCGAGTAATCCGGGAGGATATGACTGGAACCCAGGGGGCATGCGTCCTGGTCTGCTTCGGCAGGAAAACTTTGGGTATATGGTAGGTTTCCACGGGAGAATATGACTAGTCCGTACCCCGTCCGTGGTTGGAAGAGGGGTTGTTCTAGAATAGGATTCTTTTGTCAAAGTTACGTGTTTGGCACCAGAGTCATTCACCCTTGTCTACTTCAGTAGACATTGCCGAGGAAGTGTTTTGTTTGAAAGAGTAACGAGACAATCTTTGGGTAACCTGAAAGAGGTAAGCCTCTCTCGTTAAAACAAATGTTTTGACGGAAGAGAAGTAGAGGTAACCTTGAAACTCTGTTTTATACCTGGGGGCATGCAAACCTTTTGGAGTGCAAGCAAGGGACGACTATTTATTTTTTAAATTTTAGGTCCTCCCTTTAAACCTGTAGGTCTAACCCTTTAAACTCGTAGGATTAGCTGTTTCCAAACTTGCATAAAGAAAGGATCAGGAGCAAAGCTTAGTGAGATGAAGCTCCATAAAAAATAGAATCTTGATGAGACACTCTTATCTTATGACTGGGTTATCGAGCAGTTTTAACGCGGAATTTATGCTCGTTAAAAAATAGAAAAGCAATATCGAGCAGTTTTAGCATAAAGTTCATGCTCGTTAAAAAATAAACGCAAGATCCGAGTAGTTTTAACGCGGTCTTCATGCTCGTTAAAAAATAAATATAAGCAGTGAGCAGAGTTTCCTCCAGTGTTTACGCTCATTTTTAACTAAAAAATGAACCTATCCCGGTAAATAACCACTGTGAATGTAATATCATCAGCCATTAAAGCCTTGGTCGTGTTTGCACCTGCCACCTCCACCTTTCATTTGGCCGATCGTTCACCTCCATATGATTGTTTACCCATTTTGAGGAATAGTTGCGAAGAGTGATTTCACCTAGCCATCCTTGTGACACTGCCGTGATTGGAAAATTCCAACCTGTACCTGGAATCTGCTGCTATCCCTGTTTATCACTCGTTCCTCAAAAGAGGAGTCTTCTTTAAGCTCTTTTCAATTGACTCGTAAAATGTGAAAAGATTGCCGAGTTTTGGCCTTCCAGCTCGTTAAAGGACAGGAAGAGCTATCCCTCCTTTAGATTTTAATTTTTTTGGACCTAAGGGATTATTGCACAAAAAGGTCGAGCGCTTGTTTTATTCGGCTCGTTAAAATTATCGAAAACTCATCCCTTCTGTATTGTTTTATACTTTTTGGGACTTAAGGGATTAGATGACGAAAAAGGAATTTTGGAGTTGACTTTATGTACCTTTTCAGACTCTCTACAAATGAAAAGGACCGAGTTATCCTTGTCGTTAGACTCGTTAAAATTATTAAATAGCGACAAACTTGTCTTTAGACGAGAACGAGTTTCACTATCGCTAGGCTCGTTAAAACATAGCGATGGGCTTGCCTGAAGGGTAGGTTATAGAACAAGCATATGTTATCCTCCTCAAGCTTGACAAAAATAAAGAGGTACTGGTCAGCAATGACTGGGGAAAAATTGGGAGAAAATCGAGAAAACTTTAATGGTAGCAGGTCACTCTTGAACATGACACTTTTCCTCCGTACCACAATCGGGTTGGGTTGTCTCATTCACCGGTCACATCACCATGGTCTCACCATACCATCCATATTTGGGGTAATGCTACCGATCCATCGCATCAGTGTCGCCATATGTTCAAGAGAAGTCGTTCAGAAAAGAGTCAACCGGGTCCCATCCACTGCCATACATTATCCTTCATCCATTCATGACCGCCACCCTGAATCATATGTCACAGATCGTTTTCACCTCCATTAAAATCATTAGCTCCGTTCCATGTCACTAATGTGGGATTCATCAAGGCCCTCCTTTGACAGGATCGCTTCTTGTCGACATCAGCTCATTATCCAAGAAGTTGATCTAGGAACAACCCCTTCAGTACTTTGAAGCTTGCATGCCTCAATGGCAAGTTTCTCACTTCTGGCGACAGGTATACATCAATGACCTTCGACCAGAAGATTTTGCATGGTGTTCGATGCCAAGTCCTTTATTCACACCACGTGAATTGTACTGCAGTACCTTGAGGGTCATTATCATTATCGGTGATTCCTCTCGCGCTTGTTAACGGTTTACATCATTGACCTGTAATCAAGCGATGTCTTTCCATGTTCGACTTCAGCGCAATTCTCACATGGATCGACTTGTACTTAGAGTGAATATCGAACGAGTTTGAAGACCCCGGATCTAGTTTCATCCATCCGGGCTGCGATATATATTCAGGAAAGATAAAGACATTTGACATGTACATCATTGCAGCAGATGATCATCCTACTCAAAGGATGATAATTTCTCCAAAATTATCAGTCTACCATCAGAAGATCGTCTGTTCTATGTACAAAAATGAATTTATAAAGCTGAGCATGGGAATGCCCGCCTCAGCTAGATCATGAAAGCAGTATGAATCATAATGTATTGTATTGTATCTTATTACAGGTCTCCTCCCAGCAGATGGATGAACTTCGGACCCTCCCGGATAAAGCATTTCACCCGATAAACGGCCTCATACTTTAGGGGGCAACTGTTATAGAAATTTTTGTGCCTAACAACATGGAGCATGAAATGTCCATAATCTAAGGGATCCAAAGTCCCTAAACATGTTGTTCCTACCCCTAGAGGAACAAGGAAAACCAACCACAGCAATTCACAGAAGTTCTCCACCTGAAAACACTCAAAAACAAGCCAATTCTGGATCATGTCAACTGCTCCACTGAGCATCTGCGCTGAATGTCAACTGCTCCACTATCTACCTGCGTTGAATGTCAACTCCAACAAAGGCTACCTGCGTTGAGCGTAATTGGACAAGTGGCAGGCTCATTCCTCAATGTGTCAATGCCCAGGAAGCTTCCAAAATGACACTTGCATCAAGGAATTCGACTGGTGAGGAGTAAGAGGTTCCAAATCTCCAAGTGGAAGAAAGAACCTCCAAGTGGACTCAATAACTGAGAGAGGGAGAGGACACTAGTCAGATCTCAAGCTGACTCATCCTCTCTCCAAAATAACTATCTATTGATCTCTCCTCCATGGGATCTAGAGGCTGGAATTTTGCTATTGAAAAGAATTGCTGTTGGTTTGGGACTGGAAACATTGGGTGCTTAATGCTTTGAAGGGAGCTGAAGAAGGAATTCCATTCTACTAGGAAGGAGATGCTGGATTGGAGCCCTCTGGGTTGTATCTCTTCCTGAACCCTATTATAAATCAACAAAGTTATCTTGGTTCTTTCCTATATGCTGGTGTATTTTATATGATTGCATTAGTGTATTTGATTTACTTCTAATCCTGAATCATTTATGAATATGAATATTTGCCTTTGTGTTGTGTTCTTCTCTTGTCGCAAGTAGTTGTTCTCTTGTCACAGGTAGCTGTTCTCTTGTGATCTCGTGGGAATCAAGTAGCTGTTCTCTTGACTAAGCGAGGAGGCAAGTAGTTGTGAACACCCAAAGAGAAGAGGATCTAGATCGAGGGACAAACGGAAGACAACGGTAAGTCTATCGATCTCCCCTCTTTCACATTTCATAAAGGAAGAAACCAGTGTAGCTGTATTCGTTTGTTGCTAAGGCACTGTCACACCTTAGGTGGATAGGATCATCCTGCATAGGCATTTTTCCCCACAACAGTCGAATCATATCATAGTAACTTCTCATCACATGTTTACCCCGGTTGGCCAGTTAGTTGGGTAGATGTGGGAGGAGGGTGTTACAGAGTGGTATCAGAGCATGGTTTAACACTTGGAATGGATGGGTAGAATGTGTTTGTCATGCATGCAAGTAGGTTGTATATGTGTTTGATGTGTATGTATGGTGATGATCATTTTTGCAGTTGTGTTGACATTTAGAAGTTGATGATGTTTTTGATGGGGTGTATTTTTCATGAATGCATGTCGGATGTATATGCATTTGTTATGCATGCATTTTCATGGTTATAGTTATGCATGTATAGTAGGTCAAACATGCATTGTGAGGTCATTGTATGTAGTTTATGTCATCATGATATTGTTGTTATGTTATGATGCTGATGTGTTCGCTAAGAAAGAGCAGGAGATGTAGATCATCAAAGCGAGCTTGTAGCACTAGACTTCGGGGTAAGAATCATCATATAGATTTGTATGTTGGGCATGCAGGTATGTGGTTAAGGGTTGTTATAAGAATTAGGGTTACTTATATACTTGTCATCATATTTTTGTTGTGGTTACATGCATAGTAGATGCTAGTTGATCAAACATGTGTTGCATAGTCATGCATGGTAGTAACTTGTAGTTATTTTATGTTAGTTAAATTAATTATTATGTTATATGTTGTTGATGAGTATGCTATATGTTAAACTGTTGTTGTTATATGTTAGTTACCTTTATGATTAGGGTTATTTCATTTAAGATATTGATGTTATATGTATTGTGTTAACCTGGATTGAAATATGTAGATGGCTATGGTTACGATATTTAGGTATGAGCTGACATATTTGTGATCTGGTGTTGTATTAATCTAGACTGATTGTGCATATGTGATTGCTATGCATGAATGGAAATTTTTGATGAGCTTATGACGTGAACATATTAGCTAGTTACTGTTATGGATATCATGACCTTATTCATGTTTGAGTTGATATGTTGTGAAGTTATATCATGCTAATCTAGATTGATTGTGCGGACAAGATAGCCTCCCTTGAGATACATCAAGGTATGAGTTTGCTTATGTCATATACTTGGTGCTTAAATATTTGATTATGTTGTCTATTTGGTGTTTTAGTGTTTGATTATGTAATCGATTTCAATTATCTAACTGGTATGTGTACAATCTGTTTGAATGTTTGATTAATTGCATGATATGTGTATGTATCTGTAAGATTGCATGAAGAAATGATCGCGTTTTAAGATGGTTGTACTAACACATATGTGTTGACATAGTTGATATATACTTGAGTGTAAGTAGGTGACATTTGTAGCATTATTTCTAATGACTATGAGTTGACTATGGATTATGACATGATTGTAACAACCCTAGTGAAAAATTCATGTAATAAAATTTAATAAAGGAAAAATAAGCCCATGGTTAAGGGACACATATTCCAAGCTGAATGTTGGGCAAATATATCATAGTGGGCATCACTGGATGTATTTTTGGCTAAAGGAAATGCCAAAAGCACTAAAAGGAAAAAAGGCATTTTAGGCACATTTATTTATGGAAATAAAATAAATTAGGAGAAAAGTAAGTTGAAAGGTCACAGGTTGCATGTGAGGAGGAAATTGAAGGAAAATAATTGAAAATGAAGAAAACAGAGGCCTCTTTAATAAAAATGTTTCTAACGATCAGTTGGTAACCTTTTGTCAGTTCAAGTTTTGGAGCTCTCTCATTATTCTCTCTCTCTCTCACTCTTGGTCACTTAGATTTTTCTTGGAGCACTCTAGCTTTGGATCAAGGAAGGAAAAGCAAGCAAAGGGAAAGGAAGGAAAGAAAGGATCAAAAAAGAAAGAGCAAGATCAGGCAGCTTCAGAAGGAATACTTGCACGTAACATATTTCATGTGAGATTTCCTAGCTGGTTTTCACATTCATGGATTTGAATGTTTGTGTATGGTTCTCTTGCTTTTGATGGCATAGTTTTTCAAGGTTATGACAATCATTTTCAGCCTAGCCTTTATTTTTTCAAATTTCATGGTATATTGGGATGTTTATTTCGGTTTTGAGATTTGGTTTGCTGGATTAATTTCAGAATCTAGGGCGAAGGTGGTCTCAATATTCATTCCCAAAGGCCCAGGAATAGATATACATATAAGCTAGTATATCTAAGCAGAAAGCATTTTAACCAATTTTGTCAAGTATTTTGAAAGGACCATATCTAATTAGTTTCAAATTTTTACCTTCCCCTTACAGTCTTTCTTTGCTGATGTACAACTAGACTTGATCACCAACTTGAAAACTATGCTCAACTAGATGCTTGTCATGTCACGCTTTATACTTTGCTTGGCTTCTTTCTAGCTATTCCTATACTTCTTGGTGAATTTCCTGGATTTTTTCATTGAACTTGGTTGCTTTGTCCACATCACTATGTCCATCAACTGCTATGTCTTTACCAGAGACAAAATCCAAGGGAGACTTTGGTGTATAACCAAAACAAGTCTCAAAAGGAGTTCTCTAAGTAGAAGAATGTTTTTCATGGCTGTAAGCATGCCACACGTAACACAAATGTTCATCCCAAAGTTTGGGATGCTTGCTACAATATCCTCGAAGCAACTGTATCACTATTCTGTTGACCACTTCTATCTAACCATCTGTTTGCGGATGAAATGTCGTGGTCTTCTTTAACCTTGTGTCCATTAACTCCCATAGACTTGACCAAAATTTCCCTAAAAATCAAGAATCTCGATCGAATACAATAGAAGTGGGTAACCCAAAATGAACCCATACATTTTGAAAGAACAACTTTGCAGTTTATTTAGTTGTGACCTATTTATTACATGGTGTCAAAATACACATCTTACTGAACCTATCCACAACTACATACAGATAATCATGGCCCTTTCTAGACTTTTGGCAACCCCCCAACAAAATCCATGGAAACACTTTCCCAAGGATGAGAAGGATTTGGAAATGGAGTATACAAGCCTAATTTTCTCTTAATTGGCTTGCTTGTAGGACACATAGTACATCCTTTAAGATATCTAGAAACTGTCTCATTCACTCATGGCAAATAACAGAATCTTTGTAATTGTGAAACTGTTTTACTTACACCAAAATGACCTGATATGAGAGAAGTATGTGCTCGTCGAATTATGTTAACTCTTTCAGTTTGTGGAATGCAAAACTTTCCCAAATGATATAAGATTTTGTCCCTTATTTAATAATCCAATTCTTCTACCTGCTTGCCATGACTTAAAGTTGCATACACATCCTTAAAATCAGTGTCTTCAAAATATTGTTCAATGTAACTTTCATTATTTATTGAATTATGCTTAAGTATTGTGGATGAATTTATGATTGGTCTTGATAACATGTCTGCAACCTTATAATGTATTCCCTTCTTATATCTAATAACAAGATGAAATTGCTGTAGAAAACCCATCCACCTGTAATGTCGTGATTGTTGCAATTGTAGGTTTTAACTCTGTACAGAAATTACCTGCATACTAATTCTAAAACACAGAAAATAAACAATGCAAGAGCATAACACATAAAACACATATACACAAAGATTTTCCCTTGGATCCTAAAACCGGGACTACCAGCTTGACTTTTCATTATGTTCCTTTCAGTGTTACAATACATATTTATAAATGCCGAAGCATCCAATACCATGGACCGAAAACCATAGGTAGGTCTGCCCAACCTAATATAGGGTCCAAAAAAAAATTTCCCGGAGCGCTGCCCTAGACCCTGTAGAGTGGGGCTACCCGCCCCCCCTGTGACCCCCTCGCTGCGCAATCGATGCAACAAAAGGGGGGATCCACCCCCCCTATAACCCTCCAGTTGACTACGTAGGTTAGTCGTGGAAAGAATATAACACAACCCAACAACACTTTGTTGGCATTATGATGCATGTGTTGTACTTGATGGCAACCCACTCGTAGAAGAACAACTCACTTATATATATCTAGATGAATCTACAGAAGAGATATCAGATGTGACAGAATACATGGGATGCAGGACAACTCAAAGGAATCAAATGACAGTTCTCAGTATGACAAGTTAGCTTTGCCATCAAGTCCAAAGGGGGAGATTGTTGGCATTATGATACAAGTGTTGTCCTTGATGGCAAGATGACAGATTATAGTGCAGCAGGTCAGTAGCAAAGAATTGATGATCAGACTACAAAAATGAAGAAAGAAGAGTATATACGCAGGTTCACTATATACCAAGTCACGTACATATGCATGTTATACGCAGGTTCACTATGTACCAAGTCGCATATATATGCAGGTTCGCTATATACCAAGTAGGGTATACATGCAGGTTCACTATATACAAAGATGCATATACACGTGGGATTGCTGATCAAAAGTCGCGTATGCGTATGCACGCACTTTCATGCACAGAAAAGCGCGTACATGTGGGAAAGCTTATTTTTGGGTCCGTGGTATTTAGACCTATGGTTTTGGTCCTTGGTATTGTGTCCAAAGTGTTGAACCCAGGTATTGGGTCCCTAATATTGGTTCTAAATGGTTTTGGACCATGGTATTGAGTAAGGCCTAAGACTATAAAAGGAGAAGAAGATCATTAGGCAAAGGCAATTTTGGAGAAGTGATGAATATCTGATGAAATGTGAGATCTAGTATGTTGGTTATGGGTTTGTGATGCTGTGATTGATCTGAACCAAGGATTCACCCATGTGAATGATGATGAACAATGGATCGAGATCTTAAGGCTTGGAATGTTTTATCATTATATGGTTTGGTTATGGATAGACTAGATCTGAATTATTGACGCATGTTTTATTGTATGAATGTTATGATCTAGGTATGACTGATGTCTAAAACAGTTGCAAAGTTATGAGTAAATATCTGCAGATCTGTACACGGGTTGGCTTTGGTGAAAGCGCATATGTATGCTAGTTTGATTCATCATAGTAGTGTATACATTATGAGACATGATATTTGAAGTTGTAGTTGGATCTGGTTATTGTTGCAGAGTTCTGTTGTCTGTTCTGTGTTCTAGTGATTGTGTTGTTGACAGGGTTTCAGTGTTTCAGTATTGGGTGATTCAGAGATTAATGATGCATGTGTAGTTGATGGGTGTTTTACAGTGGTGATTGATTTTGTGCTTCAATGTTGTTGATGGGTCTAGTATGAAAATTGGATGAAACGTGGCCTTCAAATTATGGTGTTGTGCTCTAGGAGTATCCAGTCTGAAAATTTATGAAACATGGTACCTGGAGGAAGAAAGAGAATGTTGTAGCCTTTTGTAGGTCGGCACCTATGTAACTAAGGGGGTTGGGAGCTCCCTTCCTGTAGTAGCTGGAAAATGAGTGAAGGTTGGAGCATTCAGTAGGCAGGCACCTACGTACTAGTAAATGGACCAGCTAGTACAAGAGCTAAGGGGGTTGTAGCTCCCTTCCAGGAGAGTCTGGAGAATGAGAGAAGGTTGTAGCCTTCTGCAGGTAGAAGCCTGTGTACTGGTGTAAGAATGCATCATTATAGAAATATTGTATAAAAAAGTTTCTTATTAAAAAGAAGATTGAGACAACTTGCAGCAGGTGGTTTTCACCCACATTAGGTTTCCACCTTACATCATGGTGTTCATGTCTGCTTCTTGTGTGTGATGATCTGTTCTATTTTACTACTCCTATTTACTGTTCATATGTTTAATAATGTTTTGATGCACTCATTAAGAATCAACTAATTGAATCATAAGTTTACTGGATATACGCTTGTTGCATTACACACAGTTGCGTATACACGCGGTTTGCCTTAACTGAAGTAGCGTATATGAATCTTAATATGGAAATGAGGAGATTTTATTGATTTAATAATTTGATTCACCCCCCTCTCAGTATTATTTCTAACAATTGGTATCAGAGCCGGTCCTTTGGTAGAAGCTTGATCGCTTGAAGGAGATCCGTAGATCAATGGGAAAGAAGCTTAAGAAGAAAGCGCCTAAGAAGAAGAAGACATCTCAGAAGAGTTATGACAGTGGGAGAATCGATTGGGGAATATGTGGAAGAAGCACTTTAGATTTAGAATCACTTCAGAATGAAGATGAACAAGCAAAAGAACTAGCATGTATGAATTTGTTATACTCTGGTGATACATTTATCCATCCTTTTGAAGATGATGAAAGTGATAGCGAAACAACTAAATTTGCTCTTATGGGTGAGCAAGAAAGATATCAAATAGAGGCAGAATTTAAAAGGCTTACAAACAAAATTAGACATCAACAAGATCTATTGAACAAAAGGGAATGTGCCTTCAAAGAAGAAGCTACCAAACCAAAAGCTCAACTAGAGGAAGGAAACAAGGTAAGGAAGTTATTCAAGGACAAGGAATATCAATGTCAAAGGTTGCAGGATGAAGTGGCATCATTAAGAAATGAAGTCAATGAAAGGAGCACAACAATAAAGAAACTCAGAGATAAATCCAGTTACTATGAATGTCTTGAAGCTACGATCCTCTCACTAAAAGAAGATCTTGAAGAATCAAAAAGGCAAAATAAAGAACTACTCCAAGCTCTTGAAAAACAAGAAAATTAAGTTCTTGAACTAAGACATAAGTTGGAAGAAGGAAGAAAAGTTGAAGAAAACATGAAGAAACAGTATCATGAAAAGGAGGAGCAACATCAGGTTGAGGTAAATATTCTTAAAGATAACTTAGAAGAAAAGGATAAGCTCTTACGATTTCAAGATAATACTAAGACCTTGGATGATATTCTTAGTAGTCAAAGGTCTCCTGCTATCAAAACGGGTCTTCGTTTTCATGAATCTATTGAAGGAGAATCTAGTTCACAAAGTAAGACAAGGGAATCTAGTGTAAAATCTGAAATTCTCAACAAGTCGATGAGAGGTCAACCCCATCAACAACCAAGGAAAGAAATTCTTCAAAGAAAATCTTTTATTCCTAACTATGTAAATAATAGTCGTAAATTCCTCAAATGAATAATGTTGAATGTTATGTATGTCATAATCTTGGACATGTTGCAGCCAGATGCAAAAGAAGAATGGTTCAAGACTATCACTTAGAAAGATCATCACGTTCCAGGTACTTTAAGGGATATTGCTTTTCTTGCAATATGTTTGGTCACAGAGATATTGATTGCTATAGAAGGAATATGAAACATGTAAGATGTTATGCATGTAACAAGCTTGGACATACAGCAAAGGAATGCAGGAACAAAGTACGGGCACCATACCAAAAGGAGAAAACATCATCACACTTGAAGATATGGAAGAAGAAGGAAGTACAGTCAGAAAGATGTGGCACAACACAATATACAGACATAACAGACTCAGAGGGACCTAAAAGTGAAAAACTTCAATGTCCTAAATCTCATATGCAAGTTTCATAAAGGGAAGTCGCATATAAACGTGAGTTGGTTACCGAACAGTCGCGTATATGTTAGTTTGAGGAAAAGTAGTGGGACAGGCTCAGGAAAAGGGGTCTGATATGATTCAGTCCATTATTTGCTCTGTTTCATAATGGTTACAATCTGTTGATGTTGTGTGGAAATGTCTTGATACTTGTAAGATGTTTAGGAATGATTTGATCTTAACTTATGGATGATGATACTTCTTGCTGATATATGCATGATCAGATCTGATAGTAAGCAAGATGGCACAGGTTCAGGGGGAGCATATGCTTTTGATAATACATTGTTAGCATTATGGTTAGTATTCCTTAGTGATGATGCTTATATGGCTAAATGATACATCTTGCTGTGATATGGTTATGAGTCGTCCATGACAAAATCTCATATGATTCTTGGGTTTACATAGTTGGTGTTCTGATCATATTTGTGGATGCATATATGGTGCTTACATGGTGATCTTCATAAGGATAAGGAGAAGTAAAAAGCTTGAATACACTTGATGATGAGTCACTCATATGCTGCTGTCATCATATGCATAAAGATCATATAATACAATTATGATGCAGGATTCCTATAGTTCTTGGCGCTCATGTGGATGAGGATTGTTGTTGTTGATGATATCAACAAGTCTTGACAAATGATCTTGAGCTCAAGATACATAGTGCTAGATACATGAATGTTTACTCAAAGTTGCATTGTTGGAGACATGATGATGATAAGTTCTTACCTATATGATGATAGGTTGATACTTAAATATGTTGATTGATGCAAATGTTCCCATGTGATGATACTTGGATCATTCAGATCTTGATGTTGATGAGATGGCTATGGTGTTCTTTACATATGATATAATGTGAATGATTCTGTATGTCATATGATTCTATTCAAAAGGATGAGTTGATGCAGAGATACCTTGTTGCTGGTCTAGATGCTGTTGTCAGATGATTATGGAGCAAATCATACATTGTGTATGATAGTTTCTGATGACTATCATGATCTTATTTAGATGTTTGGTCTCTGTCATGTAAAGGTCATATCAAGACTCATGATGTAATAGTTTGTCTCTATCTATTGTAGTCATTTGATGAATCCCTTTTGGTCATATGATGTAATTTGTACCCCCTCTATGCATGGGAAGGATGATGTAATAGTTCAGTCATGTATAAACATTTGGTATTTGGCATATCCCCACTTGGTTGGGTGGATAATTCAATATTGGTATATCCCCACTGGGTTGGGAGATGAATGTATGTATGAGTCCTTGGTGATAGGAAGTTCATTTATGATAGAGTCATGTTCTTCTTGTAGAACATCTTTTTGCATACCTTGCTTACAGTCAGGGGGAGCATGAATGGCACACTTCAGCAGAGCAGAGACTTCAACATGTACTCAGAGGGAGCATGGTCAGATTGGTACACCTTGGTATATTTAAAGGGGGATCTCATTCAGGGATTTCAGCAGATACTCAGGGGGAGTATGGACAACGGAATGTTTATCAAGGAAAGAGAATATCTTGGTCCGCCCTTTGCCCTTGATGTCAAAGGGGGAGAGTGATTTGGTATTGTTGCCATCAAGTCCAAAGGGGGAGATTGTTGGCATTATGATGCATGTGTTGTACTTGATGGCAACCCACTCGTAGAAGAAAAACTCACTTATATATATCTAGATGAATCTACAAAAGAGATATCAGATGTGACAGAATACATGGGATGCAGGACAACTCAAAGGAATCAGATGACAGTTCTCAATATGACAAGTTAGCTTTCCCATCAAGCCCAAAGGGGGAGATTGTTGGCATTATGATACAAGTGTTGTCCTTGATGGCAAGATGACATATTATAGTGCAGTAGGTTAGTAGCAAAGAATTGATGATCAGACTACAAAAATGAAGAAAGAAGAGTATACACGCAGGTTCACTATATACCAAGTCACGTACATATGCATGTTATACGCAGGTTCACTATGTACGAAGTTGCGTATATACGCAAGTTCACTATATACCAAGTAGGGTATACACGCAGGTTCACTATATACAAAGACACATATACACGCGGGATTTCTAATCAAAAGTCGTGTATGCGTATGCACGCACTTTCATGCACGGAAAAGCGTGCACATGTGGGAAAGCTTATTTTTGGGTCCGCGGTATTTAGACCTATGGTTTTGGTCCTTGGTATTGTGTCTGAAGTGTTGAACCCAGGTATTGGGTCCCTAGTATTAGTTCTAAATGGTTTTGGACCATGGTATTGAGTAAGGCCTAAGACTATAAAAGGAGAAGAAGATCATTAGGCAAAGGCAATTTTGGAGAAGTGATGAATATCTGATGAAATGTGAGATCTAGTATGCTGGTTATGGGTTTGTGATGTTGTGATTGATCTGAACCAAGGATGCACCCATGTCAATGATGATGAACGATGGATCGAGATCTTAAGGCTTGGAATGTTTTATCATTATATGGTTCGATTATGGATAGACTAGATCTAAATTATTGACGCATGTTTTATTGTATGAATGTTATGATCTGGGTATGACTGATGTCTAGAACAATTGCAAAGTTATGAGTAAATATTTGTAGATCTGTACGCGGGTTGGCTTTGGTGAAATCACATATGTACGTTGGTTTGATTCATCATAGTAGCGTATACATTATGAGACATGATATTTGAAGTTGCAGTTGGATTTGGTTATTGTTGCAGAGTTCTGTTATCTGTTCTGTGTTCTGGTGATTTTGTTGTTGATAGGATTTCAGTGTTTCAGTATTGGGTGATTCAGAGATTGATGATGCAGGTGTAGGTGATGGGTGTTTTGCAGTGGTGATTGATTTTGTGCTTCAATGTTGTTAATGGGTCCAGTATGAAAATTGGATGAAACGTGGCCTTCAGATTATGGTGTTGTGCTTCAGGAGTATCCAGTCAGAAAATTTATGAAACGTGGTACCTGGAGGAAGAAAGAGAAAGTTGTAGCCTTCTGTAGGTTGGCACCTACGTACTAGTACATCAGCCAATACAAGAACTAAGGCGGTGGCAGCTCCCTTCTAGTAGAAGTTGGAAAACGAGTGAAGGTTGGAGCATCCAGTAGGCCGGCACCTACGTATTAGTAAATGGATCAGCTAGTACAATAGCTAAGGGGGTTGTAGCTCCCTTCAAAGAGAGTCTAGAGAATGAGAAAAGGTTGTAGCCTTCTGTAGGTAGAAGCCTGTGTACTAGTATAATACTGCACCAGTACAAAACTATTGTATAAAGAATTTTCTTATTAAAAAAAAGATTGAGACAACTTGTAGCAGGTGGTTTTCACCCACATTGGGTTTCCATCTTACATCATGGTGTTCATGTGTGCTTCTTGTGTGTGATGATCTGTTCTATTTTACTGCTCCTGTTTACTGTTCATATGGTTAATAATGTTCTAATGCACTCATTAAGAATCAACTAACTGAATCATAAGTCTACTAGATATACGCTTATTGCACTACACACAGTTGCGTATACACGCATTTTCCTTAACTGAAGTAGCGTATATGAATCCTAATATGGAAATGAAAAAGTTTTATTGATTTAATAATACTGATTCACCCCCCCTCTCAATATTATTTCCAACACAATTTAGTTTGTGAGTGTAAATATTGAAGTGGTTGATGATTTGTGTGTATGATTGTTTATTTACCCATTATGTAATGTTTCCACTTTTTAACACTCTAAACTAATGAATATAACTCCTTATCATATGTAGGATAGTTAACTACTTCTGATGTGAATGTATCAGAATGAAAGCATATAGGATTTCTATGTTGCATCAACACTGCCCCCATGGCATATTCACTTGCATCTGTCTTGATCTCAAATGGATGCTAAAGATCTGGTAGTGCTAGTAATAGCACTGTACTTATCCTTTCTTTCAATGTGTGAAAGGATTTCTATTGTTTTCCTCCCCACTGAAACACCTATTTCACACTTGTCAAAGCATGTAAAGGAGCTGCAATCAAAGAAAAGGTAGCAATAAACTTTCTCCAATATTGCACTACCCCTTAGAAACTTCTAACTTCTATAGAAGTATTGGGCTTAGGCCAATTTACAATGACTTCGGCCTTAGAGGGATCTATCTTCAATTCACCACCCCCTACAATATAACCAAAATAATTCAAATATTTTCTGCCAAATTCACATTTTGATAGTTTTACATAGAGATTTTATCTTTTCAAAACATCTAAAATTTGCTTTACATGCTTAACATGTTCATCCCATGTTCTACTGAAAACAAGAATATCATCTAAATAGAATTTTACAAAATCATCAACGAATGGTCTAAATACATCATTCATGACTCGCATGAATGTAGCTAGAGCATTAGTTAAGCCAAAAGGCATAACCATCCATTCACAGAGTCCTTGCTTTGTTTTGAAAGCAGTCTTCCACACATCCTATTCTACAACTCTAATCTAATGGTAGCCGCTTTGCAAGTCCAATTTAGAGAAGTAAACTGCATCCTTTAACTGATCTAACAAATCATCAATACAAGGACGAGGATAACGATTCTTTATTGTGATTTATTTAATGCTCTACAATCAATGCACATTCTCCACGAACCATCTTTCTTTCACACTAACACAATAGGTGATCCACACGATGATGTGCTTGGTCAAATAAACCCTTGATCGAGAAACTCTTGTACTTGCTTCCTTATTTCTGCATTCTCTAGAGTTGATAACCTGTACATTCCAATCTCAGGTAGTGGAGCATCTTGCTGCAAATAAATCTCATGTTCTATCTCTCACTTGGGTGGAAGCCCTTTAGGCTCTTGAAAAATAATATCATAATCAGAAACAACTTTAACTAGATCTACTTTCTATTTAGGATTAAAACCTTTGAATGCATCGGATTTATCAATATCCTTTGCTTTTACAATCATAAGTAAAAATTGTTTACTTGCATTTACAATTCTTTTCATTTGTCCTGAATTTATGAGAGAGAAGTTATCTTTGAGTTTATGAGCCCTTACAATATATTCAATTCCATCCTTAGTGAGTTGATACTTATTTTCTGTTCGATAGAAGATAGCATTTCTATCATTTAAGTATGGACTTCCTAACACAATTCCACATATGTCCAATGGGACTATGTCTAACTCAACCTCATTTACAAACCTTGACCCAATAGAAAAACGAAGTTTACATTGTTTTGTAACTTGTAGTTTAGTTTAATCACACACCCAACCTAATGGATATGGCTTTTTATGAGGTTTTGTTTCTAGAACCAACTTCTTTACAATTGCTTCAGAAATCAAATTAACTTTTGACCCACTATCAATAAAGTATCAATTTTAGTATGCTTGGAAATGAATCTTATGTGAAATAGCCCATTTCTTTTCTTCTCATCATTATCATTATCAACAGAATTTGAAGAAGTACTTGTAGATGATTTAGAATTTTTACCTTTTTATACTTGTAGTTGTAACCGTTGTCTCGTCACCTGAATCTGATCCCACGTATTTTTGAATAGCTGCAACATTCTTTCTCTCTTTACCTCCAAACTTCTTAGGCTTCAATTCCGGATGCAATGACTAGCAGTGTACCTCATTGTTTCCTTCCTTCTTACAATGAGTGCATGAAGGTTTATCCTTCTTCACAATGTTTGCTTTCTTCTATTTCCACTTGAGTTTCTTCTTTCCTTTATTCTTGCCTTCAATGGGTTTGGATGATTTCCCAACATATTGGGTTACATTTTTACCTCTAGCTTCTAAATGAGTTTCTTGAATATATACATCATATAAGCTAGTTGGATTAAACATAAGTATGGTATGCCTTAAATAAATATGAAGACCACCTATGTATTTCAACAATGTTTCTGGTGAGTCCAATGAAATGCCTAGTGTTAAAGCTCTCTTACGGAATTCCTGAGTATAACTTTGAACACTTTGAACTTTTAATTGACATAGTGTTTGCCAACTCATCATTGCTTGTTGCATATAAGCCAATGGATAAAATTTCCTTTTAATAGTAGAAACAAATTCATTCCAAGTTGAAATGATTTTACCATGCTTTTGGAGATCTGCTTGTGTCTTGCCTTCCCACCATACAAGTGTGGTTCCTCCAAGTTGAAGGCTAGCAAGCTGGATCTTCTTCCTTTCTAAATCAACTTTCTACACCCTTCAATATACATCAATTTGCCTTATCCAGTTATCAAGATTTTCAACATTAGGTTCTCCATCATAAATTGGCAAATCAAATTTTACATCTAATTTGATCAAAGAGGCTTTCTTTTTCTTCTTCTTAGAAGAACTAGTTTTATGGGAAGAAGACGGTGATGATGATGGTGATGGTGATGATGGAGGAGATGGAGCAGGCTTCTCTCCCTTTCCTTTATCTTCTTTATTTGGAGGAGTAAAAAGAAAAGGTTCTTTTGCTCCTTTGTCTGGTTTAGGTGATGAAGTGCCTTCACCTTTACACTTTTTAAACTCATGATACATTTCTTCCACCATGGCACGTATCGTCATGAAACTATCCAAGAATTGGGATTCTAACTCAAGTGGAGTTTCCTCTACCATCCTTCTTTGTGAAAAGAGCCTTCCAATCTCTTGATTCACCTCAACAAGCTCTCCTTCGCCTCAACCTAGTAAACATCCAAATATTCACACAAACTTGTCAAACCTTAGAAACCTTGCTACTCTGGTACCACTTGATCCATAAATGAAAAAGTTATTATAGACTATGTGTGAATTCACTTATGTTACTTAATGCAGTGGATCAAAAAGATTGTGAATAACATAAACAATTAAACCATTTAAAGACACATTCAAACACATCAACACAAAAGAATTTAATAAAGGAGTTCACCAGACTTCTTGGATATGTCTCCTATTCCTTTCACTTCCAGTGTTGACCTCTTTATTTTGTCTTCAAAAATGTTGTTCTAGGCATGAGCTCAAAAATAGAGTCTGAGATGAGAAAATGGGCGTCACCACTGCGTCCAACTCGAAATTTCGAGTCAAATGAGTATAAAATCGACCATATTTGGCCACAGTGACCTCCAGACCCCCTGGAAATTCAAAAAACACCTCTGCCTGTGGCAAAACCACCTTTTTGCTGAACAAAACTGCCTCTGCTTGTGAAAAACCACTTCTGCAACTCAAATCCACCTTGGAAAGAGTGCTAGTGGTTTCGGCCTGGTTCAACACCTGCATAACAATTTAAAAGTTTTGGGTAGCTTAAATACCAAGCTCCACCATATGGCAAGTTGGCTAGCGGACTTATGTGAAAGTGTTGTTATATAATGGTTTTGGGAAGGTCGGCAGTTCAAACATCCGCCCGACCCTTCCACCTTATCCCTTGCTATACAGTAATGTTTATGGTATCTATATATCGTATATGATATATCATCGTGGCGCATGTGGGATTATATGGTTAATATGATATCACTGGTTGTATATGGTTCGGACTATGGTGAAATCCTATGGTTATACACACATTAAATGCCAAGGGACTGGTGGTCATGGGGTTGACCCTAATTGTCCGACCCTTTTTCCGATGGAGCCAACCCGAAAACAATAAATACAATATCCTTGCCTTTATGAACAAGCAGCGCGATAGCTCATCTGGTGAGCGGAATATGGTGAGATCTTAGTAATCCAGGAGGTCAGGGATTCGATCCTCCCTAAACCCCAAATTTTGGGATTTTCATGTCAATATTGGGCAAATCCAGGCTGCCATGTGTTAGCACCGATTGGCCCATGTGAACCAATAAAAAACTACCACGTCACCTTCCTTGTTGACATCATCAAAGCCATGTGGCGCATTCACAGGATGACATGTGTCCTGTTGACGTAAGCGTTGACTGTTGACTGTTGACCAATTTGACTTTGACTTTCTTTGACTTTGACTTTTTGCCCTAGTTTGCCTTGAAACTTTGACTAGCCTTAACTTCTTCATCCGAACTCGAATTTTAGTGTTGTTCATACCATTGGAATTGTCTCGTCAATAACTTCGACTTGATCCCACTTTAAACTAAATTTGAAGACTTTGATCTGGAGACAAAACTGGATCCATTTTGGATCATGGAGTCTGTAAGCAAATCTGAAGTATCAATGAAGAGACTGTTCTGGAAATATTTGTGTTTTATCCCTTTGCTTATGTTATGGATGAATGTGTTTATGATTTAATGTTGTATTGATGCAAGAATATGTATGTTTTGCATTGTTATATGAACATAGGTAATAATATCTGGTTACGTGAAGAATATCTTAATGCATGCTAAACGTATCAGACGCTTGAGCTGATCTGGTAATAACAGATTTAGGAGTGATTACAAAAGCGCGTAAGTGGTTGAGTCACCTGTTTAGGGTCTGTGAAAGACAGTTGTAGACCTTCACAAAGGTCTAGAGACTAGTAAGAGGAAGTTATATCGATAAGCATTGAGGGCTTATCGATCTGCACGAAGGCAGATAAAGGGTACAAAACAACATCATAACCATCTTTGGGTGCGGAAACTTGGTTCCAACATTCCCCCATACCACTTCGAGTGAGAATTTAGTTCACTCTCTGCGAATTGATGCTAAAAGGGCCAGTTTTGTAGGGATTTGTTTGGCTAACTTAACATTTAACCTAGGTCAGGGGCCTCTAAGCCAACAAATGGTTTCGTTGTCGGGACCGAGATTTGCATAAAGATATGTGTGATGTCACATCACTGTAATCCAACTAAGAAGGAAATTGAAGATTGGTTGGATAGAAATATCCATGAATTCACGGCGCAAGATAGCAGGAACCCTTGATTGATGAAAGAACATTGGTTGGACAAATATTTGTACATAGATATACATGAAATTTTCTTTTGTTCCTTCCTAGTCGAATTATATGAGTGGATCGGTAAATTGGTAGACGACTAAGGAAAGTGGAGGCTTGACGGTCCAATAGTGTGGACCGTGGAGTTAGTGCAGATATTGGAAGCCTTTGATGATAACATCTCACGCATTTTCGATCACTGGCTTGATCACATCATAGGAGGATTTGTGATAGAGTTCGTGATTGATACCTTAGTTAGCTACAACAAAGAAGAGCGATGCTTCTTCAAATGACTGTGAGGTAAGTATTTAAGGTCTTTGAATACTTGGATTAAAATGATCTTGCATGAAAAATGGGTTATGCAATTACCTTGATGTTTGGAGCTACGCGAAGTGGAAAGTTATTCAGGGATAGAAAAGGAATATGACCTGAATATAGCCCGATGATTGAGCCTCCTCTAAGTGATGATCAAGAAGCAGCACAGACTTCTCCGCAGAGCATTGTCCAGTTAATAAGGCAAAGGTTCCCATGAATACCACATCCACCCACACCACCTCCATCTTCACCTCCACCGCATACACCTTCGCCCACACCGCCACCACCTCCACCACTATTCAATATGGTGAATTCAATAAAATTTCCCATTTTCAAGGGCTTGGGAAATGAGGACCCAGACCAGTTTTGGTTCGTCGCGAAGGCTGTGTGGGAAGCCCAGGGAGTTACAAATGATCAGAGATGAAGAAATATATGTTGGTTACTAGTTTACAAGAATGTGCACTAACATGGTACATTAAGTACTATACTGATAACCTGATGGCTGCGTTGGTGGACATTCAGACTGTGCTGAATAAGGAATTCAATAGGCCCAAATTTGAAGTGCAATCGATCGTTGGATTCAAAGAAATCATGATGAAACCTCACGAGACACCCTGGGAGTTAGATCAAATATTGGAGTGCAAGATCCATGAAGCTAACATGAATCATATGGATGGGTAGCACCACTAATGGTTTGTGGCTTTTCTCTTGCCTCATCTGAGGGTTTCTTTATCACAGCAAAAGATTGGGACCTAGGCGGAGGCAGTGGAAATTGAAATGAGACTGCATGAGACACCAATTCAAGATGCTGCTTTGGAACTCTAGCAGATTCATGGAGAGTTGCAGAACCTTTGCCAAGAATTCCAAAGTCTGAAGAAGGATAAGTGGCTCGGCCAGAGGTGCACGAAGAGGTTTGGTGTTTGAAATGTAAGAGTCAAGGGCATGATAAGGATGATTTCCCTATCTTTGTGAATTATGTTGTAGGAGGAGGGTCGATGCCTCTAAGGCCGGAAGCTCAAGCATGGCCAAGTGCAGGGCCCATGCTGTGGTGTGCTATTTATAAAGTAGCTGGGAAACATGTGGCAGATAATTACCACTTGTTGTAGAAAGCTGTATAGACACTGCAACAACTCTTCTGCAACTTCTGTTAATTAGTAGGTCACAATGAGTGTAATTTCTGAAGTTATGAGTTAATGATGGAGAGAATTCTCATGTATTAGATGCAGACAAAAATTCAGCCTACAGATCAAGGCGCTGAGGGGCTGCAAGGAGGAAATTAGGGGCGTGGATGAGGTCGAGGCAGAGGAGGACCTGCAAGAGGTCGGGGGCAAGTTATTTGCTACAGTTGTGGAGGTCCAGGACACTATGTTTGAGAATCCACGAACCCGATGTGCCTGTAATGTCGATATTGCAATTAGTTTGACCACGCGACAGAAGACTTCCATATACTAATAGCTAAGATGTGTGAAAAGGGGACACAGCCTAGCAGCCTACACAAAACCTGTAGATTATGAGGGATGAACCCCGTGAAGAGGACCCCAATGTGAATGTTGTGCTGCAAAGTGGAACGAAAACTAGAGAAGATAAGGAAAGCGCCTGAAGAAGGTGAAGGGGTTCACAAAGCTCCAGAAAAGGAGGTCGGCTTTGATTTGGAGCACACGAAGGAAACTTTCATGGAAGCAAAGAAAACCTTCACTGAGGCTTCTACCTCAAGAAGTCAGGATAAGAAGTCTGAAGAAATGGACCCATCCATGCTTACTACCTTTCCGGAGACCTGTATGAAGCTACTATGTGATAGCAAGGCTGTAAAGGGATTACAGGAGTTGATTAATAAATGTGTTGGTAATGCTCCTGAGGGACTATGCGTGGTTAGGAAAATTGGTAAGCATAAGGTAAGAACAAGGCCTAAGATGACGCTCACCACGCAAATAGGAGAGTATGAAATGGACCAAGTTATTTTGGATCTTGGGTTAGATGCAAATTTTTTTCTGAAAAAAGACATGGGAGAGAATGGAGAGACCTGTGCTACAGTGGTCTCCTATTCAATTGATGATTGTGAATCAGCAAAATATTATCCCCATGGGAAGATTACAGGGAGTGACAGTCGATATTGAAGGTGAGATCACATTGGCAAATTTCAAAGTAATAGAGATTGTTGATGATAGAAATCCCTACCATGTGCTCCTTGGGATCGACTGGGCTATCGACATGAACAAGGTGATCAATTTGAAGAAGTGGATGATGTCATTTGAAAGAAAATCACTCTGCGTAGTAGTACCTTTAGACCCTGCAGAAGGACCGTGCTATACTGAACCAGTCCACGATTATGAAAGTGACGATGATTTGGACGAGATTTAGGAAGATAAGGGCACACTATCAAGATTGGGTGAATCCAATAGCTGATGGATGTATTGCATGGGACCATGAGAGCTACTGCACATTAGATTCAGATGAAAAATTAGATCACTGGAAGAATAGATTGTACGAAGTGTCTACGCTACAATGTAACATGATGACCAAATCATTGCATTGCATATCATCAGAGGTAAGAAGTCTACCTTATTATGATGGTTTAACTGATGTTGATAAATTTCTGGATGCATTTCAAAGGGAAGTACCAGAGAAGCATCACTTCCAAGCCTTGGAGTTGGCATTGTGTGCTACGCTTGCAAGATGGTGGGGTATGCATAAAGAAAATTTTGATGGATGGCACAACTATAAGAGAATGATGAGGGTGTGGTTTGTTCGCACAAAGGTATGATTGATAGATAAATACAATGGAAGGAGTGATCCATGTCATAACTTAACCAAATGGACCGATGCTTATGGATAAGAACCACAACTAGAGTGGGTGCATCTGTTCTGTCACACCTTGGATGTTATACCTATGAATTGACACTTGGAAATAGGGCTCCACCATGGCATAGATGAATGGGATATCTTGAGATAGGGATTCTTGATTACATTCAGCTTTGAAGATGGATTCGAGTGCATTGATGAAGCACTACAGGAGGTCACAACAGCGATCTTCTAGATCCCTTAGATTTTATTCAACCATATTGGACCACCCAACTGCGCCATGCACTGGAGTGTTACACTGCAACTACTGAAGAAGAAGAGGAGGATCCAAGGAACATTACTATCCCAGAGACATAACGTCACCGCGAAGTTGAAGTTTTGCAGATAGAGAATCCAGATATCAATGTGTTGCTGAAAACGAGACAAGTGAACATTAGAACAGAGGTGGAGCTGAAGTTTGCGAAGATAGGGGACTACTAGGATGATGCTACGGTAGATAAGGTCACTGATTTGCTCCACGAGTATCAGGATTTGTTCCCTACAAAATTTCTAGAACTGAAAGGGATTATAGGCGATTTAGGGGTGACGAGGATAAAATTGAAACCAGACGTGAAGCCTGTGAAACAGAGGCCATATTTCCTCAATCCTAATTACAAAGAAAGGGTCCGCTTAGAATTGGACAAAATGTTGGCAGTGGGAACCATTGAACTAGCGGAGGAGTCCAACTAGGTAAGTCTGATGGTTGTTCAGGAAAATAAGCAAAAGGATGAAATAAGAATATCTGTAAATATCAGGAATCTTAATGACACTTGCGTGCATGATCCTTTTCCAAATCCATTCACCGATGAAGTGTTGGATAATGTAGGAGGACAGGAAGCATATTCATTCACTGATGGGTTCTCGGGGTACCATCAGATCAAGATCGTGCCAGAAGATAGGAGTAAGATGACCTTCGTGACTGAATGGGGATTCTTTCAATATACTATAATGCCTTTTGGATTGAAGAATGCATCAGTGTTCTTTTTTCACGTAGTCATCGCGGCGTTTAAGGACTTCATTCACAAGTTCTTGGAGGTATACTTTGACAATTAGATGGTGTTTGGGATGGTAAAACACCATGTATCTAGTCTACACTTGATGCTGGATACATGTCGAAGGTATCAGATCATGCTAAATCTAAAGAAATGTTGGTTATGTGTTCCCGTGAGAATATTGCTGGGTCATGTAGTATGCAGACAAGGTTTAATGGTGGATCTAGCTAATATTGTGGTTATAATCAATTTGGAGGTGCCAAGAAGTGTCAAATAGCTACGCGCAATGCTGCGCATACTGGTTATTACCAAAAGTTCATCAAGAGTTATGCCCAAATTACCGTGCCGATGGAAAATTTTTTGAAGAAGGATGCTACATTCTAATGGAGTGAAGAATGTCAGCGAAGCCTGGATGTGTTAAAAGAAAATACAGTCACTGCACCAATCCTAGTCTTCCTGGATTCGAAGAAGGAATTTCATGTGCATGTGGATGCATCATGTATTGTGTTGGGAGTAGTACTGACATAGGGGAGAGTTGGATCACCCTATCGCGTTTGCAAATAGGAAGTTATCTAAGGCTAAGAAGAATTACTCAATGACAGAGCGTGAAGATTTGGCTATGGTGTACACACTCTAGAAGTTCAGACACTACTTGCTAGGCAGACACTTTAAGATGTGTATAGACCATTCTGCATTAAATTTCCTGGTCAAGAAGCCTGTGTTTTTTTTGGGGGGGGGGAATATGTAGATGGCTACTATTGTTTCAGGAATATGATTTCGAAGTTATTGTGAAGCCATGGCGATTGAATGCAGGACCAGATCATCTGTCATGCATTGAAACAGGTGAAGAGCCCACTAATTTTGAGGAAGGACTGCCTGTTGCATAAATCTTTATGGTGTGCATAACAGATAATCATTTTGTAGACATCATACACTTTCTGACTATAGGAACGGCTCCTGAAGGGTACACCAGCCAAAAAAAATAGGAATTGGTGGTGCGCGCAACAGATTTTTCTATTATTATAGGTCACTTGTATAAGATGGGAGTGGATGAGATATTGCGGCGTTATGTGCCTGAGTTTGAATGATAAAGCATCCTAGCCGAAGCTCATGGAGGGGCTCTGGGAGGCCATTATGTAGGAAAATCAACAACGCAAAATATTTTACATGCTGGGTTGTGGTTGCCCACAGTGCATAAGGATTCAAAAGCTTATTGTAGGGAATACGATGCATGTCAGAGGATGGGTAGGCCATCACAGAGGGATGAGCTATCTCTGAATCCGCAAGTGTCATTGCAGCCATTTGAAAAATGGGCAATTGATTTTGTAGGACCAATTCAACCTCCCAGAAAGAAGATGGGTGCACGGTATATCATCACCGCGGCTAAGTATTTGATCAGATGGGAAGAGGCACAATATATAAAGGATTGTACATGGGCAACAATGGCGAAGTTCCTATTTGAATATGTGTTGACTAGGTTTGGTTTCCCAAAGATTTTGTTGAGCGATTGCGGTACGCATTTCCTTAATGAAACGATCAGTGCACTGACAAAAGAATTCTAATTTTATCATCAAAAGAGCATGCCATATCACCCTTTAGATAATGGGATGGTGGAAGGGTTTAATAATATATTGGAGAATGCGCTAACAAAGGTTTGGAATGTGCAGAGGAATGATTGGGACATGTGCGTACCATCGGTGTTGTGGGCTTATAGAACTACTTGTAAAAAGCTGACTGGATAGACACCATTCAAGTTGGTCTATGGCATAGAATTTGTGACGTCGATGGAGTACATTGTGCCTAGTCTATGCATAGCAGAGTTCATAGGAACGGTGGACTGCGGAGCCTTAGAAGAAAGGTTCATGCAGCTGACAGAGCTAGAGGAAGACAGATTCTTGGCTGGATTCCATCAACAAGTTCAGAAGGAGTGAGAAAATGCATGGCACGATTGGCACATCAAATTGTGCACCTTCAAGGTAAATGATTTAGTTTTATTATTTTACAGCAAGTTTGATAAATTTCCAGGAAAATTTCAAATGCATTGAATGGGACAATATGTGATCAAAGAGATTACCGATGGTGGAGCAGTTTAGCTTGTGAAATTGAATGGAGATCCATTTCCCAGAAAGGTAAATGGTAGCTGATTGAAGCCATACACTAGGGATCTGGCCAGATGACTATATGACGCTAGCACAATCTTAGCACTCCAGGCAGCTGCAAGGAGGCATGGGACTATAAACTACATTGCCCAGGTTGTAGAGTTGCATGATGAGGGGCCTGCGTGGAACAGACGAGTGTCACCGAGTCAGCAGACACACGAAGGGAGCTGCGCTACAGGATGAGAGGCCATGCAGCGTAGCCAGAAAGCGATCGTTACCATCACTATTCATGATTTGACAGTGAGAAAATGGCTAATAGGAGAAGGGGGGCAACATTTAAGGCTAAATTTAAGAGCAAGATCTTTGAAAATCTACCTCTAATCTAGCATTTATGAGTAGACTTTTGGGGGAACGGTTGAATTTGAATTTGAACTTGCCTATAAATTATAGATGGCCACCCAACAAGAGACACTTTGCATTCTAAGATTTTATGTGTCACGTTGTCCAGTGTGCATGAACCGTGCATTCTTTCACGATTTAGTGGCTAGTTCTGTGTTTAACAGTTTACCTGCAAAAACTCAGTAGCTTATTAACAACTTCATGTTTGAACCCATGGAAACTGCAAGTGTTGGAGGGTCTATGGCCTCTGAAGGAGCTGCCCCTGAGGTCGTAAGTATGGAGGTGCCCACAGCAGTGCCAAAATCGCCGAGGTCACCTAGGCCGAAGCCTACTCTGGCAGGAGAGGTTCCCAAGCTGAAGAAGGATAAATAGAAGAAGATGTTGCCGGTGTGTGAGTCACCAAGGAAACATCAGAGGAAAGAAAAGCCAACCGCGCAAGAAAAGGGAAAAGTGGTTGACCTAGAGGCGATAAGGGCATAGAGGCCATTGATATTGAGGGGATAGACACTATTTTGAAGCTGCCAGGATACCTCCCTCCACGCCAGGGCAAGGTGAAGGTCACAAAGGACCCAGATGAGGGAAAGTTTCTCCTTCATACACCATTTCTACCAAAGAATATCACGTTTGAAGGTCTACACTTGGCATGCATCCCACATCTAAAGCTTGAAGATTGGGATATGGGGGACACTAAGTAGTTCCACCACCTAGCTATCGATAATTTCATGCAACTATTGTTCTACAAGGATTCAGGTGTCACTGCACTAGAGCCGGTGAAGTGGATTCATGGGGTGGAAAAGGCATTGTTGAATCTGCTATGGGTGCCACATTACCACCGTGCTCCCATAAATTTGATTCTTATCAATTAATTGTTGTTCGTGGTGCATGACGGGTTCCTGTGGTTGGAGGAGCTGATCCCTATAACTGACATGTTGATCCATAGGATTACCTTACTACCACATTCAGGACTAAATCCAAGCAAGACATTTCGCGAAAAGATGGGCGAGCATGACCTCGCCGAGCAAATGAAGGACAAGTTTAGGCTTGTTAAGAAGCTAAACGCGCATTCAATTTCAAGCATAACTGACCCTGCGGTTAACATGGCCAACCAGATTTTCAATGGCAAGATAATGGGGAAGTGTCGTATAGACACGGTGCCTACACCAGTTTTTTTACTAGTGGCCCAGTGCGCAGAGGCCATACAATTCAACTGGGCATGCTACCTGTGCAGCGAGTTCCTTGCAAACTAAAAGGAGGCACGGGACAAGAGCAAGAGGTTTCACTACTCATGGCTCTTACTTTCGATTGTGCTGGTTGCATGGCAGTTTCCAGAGGACAACCAATTTCCTCCAATCATTCCCGATTTTCCAGAAGCAGCAAAGTTTTCTTTGCTATGGGCCACAAAGGACATTAAGTGGGTTTGGGAGAGTAAGGTGTTTTGGGTATTGATGGAAATGAGCATTAATATGGCCATCAATTGGAAGCCATGGTTGTTGCCAACCATTTTTGAGCAGTTATTAGGGTACGTGGAGTTCAAAGCGAACTTCCACCAGATTTCCATTCAGGCGCTAAAGGACCCATAACAGAAGTGGTATGATTTACCATACCTCGCGAAGGATGATGCAATTTGAGCGGTCCTCGAGCGTTGGCCAATAGATTGGCACACAACATCTGATTTTTCTACTGGGTCTAGTAAGTCCGTGGAAAAGAAGAAAAAGGAAGAGGCCCGACTGAAAGTTCAGAAGCTGATTGAAAGGAGAAAGAATGAGACTAAGGAGAAGGCATGTGTACAAGCGGAGCGCGCTGCCAAGGAATAGGAGGAAGAGTGCGACTCTAACAGAAGTCAAAAATCTCCTTAGTCATAGACAAAGGAAGACGAGAAATCACAATAGGGCAGTGGAGATCTGGAAAGCACTCTCTTCTGGGTAAAGAAGAACAGGGAATGGGAAAAAGAAGGACCATGGAAGAAGACTAAGGCCACTAAGTTGTCGCTAGATGCAATCACCTCGACAGAGGGTGACTTTGATGACATTGAGGACAAGGTAAGGAATACAACAGCGGAACTGCTGCAGCAGTTTGAGCAGTAGTAGAAGTAGGCATTAAGTTCCATTCAGACGGGTCTGCACAAGCTGCAGATCCAAACAACTAGACTACAGGCAGGAGTAAGTGTTAGAGCCTAGATTTACCTCAGGCTGAAAAGGCAGGATCCAGGACCAACATCACACCACGCTCAACCTCATAGCTAGCCCTACGAGGACAGGAGAGGGCTCTCTCCGAGTCAATCTTAGCAAATGATGATCTATGGGGCTTGAGATGACTAAAATATCTTCTAATGTTAGGCTAGGTATGAAGTGCAAGGATTTGATTTGATTTTTTGGGAGTTTTGTTGGAATCAAGGGAAAGGCAATTTTGGGTCTGGGGATGAAGGCCAATTTTGTAGAATTCTGATTGGGGCAAGAAAGGCAATCGTTTTGATGCTTTGATTTGTAAAGGTGGAGGGTTCAGACCGGTGAGAAGCTGAAGAGGGCAAGAGGGTACCAAGAATCCTCTTCAAACTGAAGAAAACATTGAAAATTAAACAAAACTAATAGGCAGAGCATAGCAAGCTAATGAATTCTACCTTTTGTCACTCATTTGTTTAATTTCAGAAGAAAAAGAGAAAAGGAAATGATGCACATGAATATCAGTGAACTCACAAATTACATAGAGAGGAACACTAGAAAAACACAGAGCCACAGGAATCCCAAAACCTGCTGCAAAACCCTGGTCTTTCCTTTGCCAAAAATGCAGAAATCAGATGTACAATGGAGTGCCCAGCAATCCCAAGTGTCCAACCCTGAAAATGATTGAGAAATTACATGATATAGACAAGCCTAACTCCTTCCAATGCTTCTAGGGGTCGAGCTCATCATTCTAGGAGCTGTTTCAACCATATCTAAACAAGGAACTGAAAAATAGGCAATGAAACAACTTGCCTCTAAATAAAAGGAAACTGATTCATTCACTATCTTTTCACCTTTTAGTGAATGAATCTACATGGATGAGTATCAATGTGCCAAAATTACATCAAAGTCATGAATTTACATCAATATAAGTCAAAAGTTACATGAAAAAGTGAAACTAGTCAAAACTAGGCGAAATTCTGAGCTGCTGAGTGAAAAATAGGCCAAATTCCCCTATGCGCCGCGCCTGAAACTTGTATGCATAACACAACTTTGAGGCTGATTTTGAGGGTCTTCCCGAAGTCCAAATTGAGATCAAGATAGCTCGTTGGAAATCCCTACCAGTTTACTTTCCAACCTAGGTGGAATTTCTAGATTTGGTGGCCATTTGCCCCTCCAAAAATGCAATCTCCCAACACTACTTCCTGTGGGTGCAAAAGGTGACAAAGAGGTCATTTTTTTGTGTGTTTTTGACCCTTTAGGCAACCCAGAACTTGATGAAATCCTTAGGTAATTCATGAGAATGCATAAATTTTTATAAAAAATCTAGAAATGCAAAGTTTTCCTCCAGATGATCTCCCAATTATAAGCGCACGCCAAGTGGCGCTATGCGTTGGGTAGGAAAATCTATTTTGAAGCCAAAAAAATCAAAATTGACAAAATTTTCTCCAAATTTGCTGAAATTTGGACTGAAGGTCCATCATCAAGTATCATGCTCAGTCAAAGAAGCTTCAGCCAAGATTTGGAGCCTATCATGCCTTTTGAGTCGTTTTAGTGCCCTCCTTAGTCTTGACTTCAGGATTTTCATCCTCGCTTTCCAAACATGATTTCGTGCCCAATAATGATTTTTCATGTGCCTGAGCATGTCCTTTTCTTTTCTTGCCTTCAACAACAGCATCTCAAGATGAATATTGACCCTCTCAAGCCAAGTCTCTCGATCAGCCTCTATCTCCTGCTCCAATGAAGTGAACTCTATCCTCCTCCTTTGGGCAGCTTAGTGGTTTTGCCGAATGTTTTGTAACTCCATGACTATATGTTGATCCTCCAGTTGTTTGTTTCACTGCTCCAAATAGTTGATGACCCACTGATCTCTCTACAACTTTTTGGTCAATGCATCTATCTCGGCTTTCTGCTCCTGAATGACCTCCCTCAACTTTGAGCTAGGAGAGCTCACATCATCATCGATGAGTATGAAATCAGTGTCTAGGCCTCCTGAAGGGCCCTCATGCTGCATAGGCTTCTTTCCTTTTTCTTGTACTTGTACTATTGATGACAACAATGAGACCCCTTCCACCCCAGGTGGAGATAGTACTCATCGGGCTGCTACAAAGAATCCTCGCATGCCTCTCTGATAGGTGACATATGTCGGCACCCTAGTAGTCTCTGCCTCCCAACCTCCATGCTAATGTGAAGGTTCACCTGCATGATGGACAACCTCCTGATGAGCTACTGAAGCAGTGAAGAACTCACGGGAAATGAAGTCTTCCCATGTGATACCTTGCAAGCCAAGCTGATATACAACAATGACCTTGATGGGCGCATAATGGTAAATGCTATTGTACTGCTGTTCAAGAGTCTTCTTTTGCACAAGAGTATTCATCCTCTCGATGTTTCGGCACATGAAATATGGAATGTTCATCATCTTCACTCTCGTTAAATGCACCAACAATTTGATATGGTATGCATAGAGGTGTGAGAAGCAACCACCACAACTGAAGTATCTGATAATGAGTCTCATCAACGACGCATAGGATTCTTTCAAAAACTGGAATGGGTACACCCTACTGAGCTGTTTCACATAGCTGGGCCTGATGTATGGTTCATAATGTACTTTTTCTACCTGCATTATTTTGTTCCACTCCTCACCTACATTCGATATTCCTATTGCTTGAGAAATGGTCTCTAGTGTCAAGGTGAAATTTACACCAACAAGAGTTACATGTCCATCATGCAAATGAAAAACAAATAACCGAGCCAACTCCTGATGATGTTGAATCTGAGCAATCATTTCGCAATAATAAAGCATGACTATTGTTGGAAACATGCTATGGCAAGTGGGCAGGCTTGCAGTTCAGTCAAAGAGGTGGGATCTTCTCTAGCATGTTTGCCTCCTTTACGAGGCCTTCTCGGTGCATGAAGCTCTTTGGTAGAATCACTATCTTGTTCATATGATGAATCAGTCTCCATTTCCATAATGTTTCAAGCAAGGTGTATGTTTGGTTTGTTGAGAATGACTAATTGGTGCCTTTGTTTTCAATGCCAAATGTGTGCCAAGTAGGAAAGGACTATGATAAATAGGGACAGTGGGTATAGTGGACTATGGGAAAAATATGGTTCAATCAAGTGAAGGTGAGAATAGTCACTTGACTATGTTTGGAAATTGGGATTTAAGGATTTTTTGCAAATGTCATGGAAAGTGATAGGGATGGGATATTGTAGGGTTTAGGGATAGGGATAGGAATAAATGGGGGAATAGGGGATTAGTGAATTTAGGGGATAGGGGAACTAGGGGATAAGGGAGTCAAATGGAAACAAAGGGACAAGGGAATAAACTTGGTGGCAAAACAATCATCAAAACCCTAGGCAGCAATTTTGTTTGACAATTTTGAAGAGATAGGGTTTATTCTCCTTTACACATTCATCATGTAATAAACACCATCACACAATCATCACATTTGAATGTACAGCAGTATTGGAGACTCTACCTACTTGAAACGAGGCAAATCTGTGTGTTGTTGAGCAATTTGAGCGAATTTTGACCGTTTTCAGACCTCTGGCTGTATGCGCCGCGCGGCATACCCAGTGTGCCACGCTGTCTATGTGCGCCATTCACGTTCAAAACAACACTGTGAACAACGTCTCTATGCACCGCAACCTCCTAGTGCGTCGCGACCACCTCCCAATGCGTCACGCAAGCAATTCAACACACAGTCAGCCTTCAAAATCACAATTCCACCCTTCCACAATATAACTTGACTTCTTGTTGTCTCCTTGTGTGCAAATGAATTGTTTGGACACCAAAATATCTTGTATAACCATTGGACTTAAATTTTTGATCTCAATAACCCACTTTCTAATGTTTCTACTTTGGCACTTTTCACTTTCTAATACAAACTCTGTTTTTTGTTGTTTCCTTTGACTTTTGACTGAAATGATGAAACTCTTGGTAATCTTTTGCAGGGATGATGGCCTTGGATTTCGGCAAAGGATGATCAGGGCTGCACTGAAGAACTGTAGAACTTGAAAAACCTTAAAAATTACATATTTATTACAAAAAATGAATTTAACGATTTCTTCTTCAAAATAGAGTTTTGAAGAAGAATCATTCTCAAGCATTATTGATAATGAAAATTTTGGAATGAAAACTTATTAGGGACATCCTCATGTGCCTGCTGGCATTATTGGACACTTTGAAGACAAAATTTTTGAAACCCTAGACCTAATGACTGAAATTACTCTTGGCTGACCAAAAGACCATCCATAATGACTATAAAATTGATTTGATGAACTTTGATGATCAGACATGAACTAACAGGTACATGACATGAGGGAAGTATGGAGACAAGACCCCTCCGTCAGAAGATTGATGCTCCTAGTAGAATGCAGCCGACAGGACTGAATGAGACACCTAAAATGAAATGCAAAAAAGAGGTTTTGATCTCTGACGGAGGGCTGAACAGACCGACTCTAACAACAGGGAAGAGCAGCACGGCCTCAACTAGTTTAGCGTTGGAGAAAACGGCAGTGGCGGAGTTGGTTCTGTCTTTGGATCTTCGGGTAGTTGTGCTTCCTGATGGAGTCTTGAGCGAGGAGGCAGATGATGACAAGGCTACCGTTAGCACTTTGAGGAATGTTGGAGTAAACTTGGCCATGCTCCCTAGCAAATTCCTTCACACACTCCAAATAGGTGTGATTGAAGAGCTTAAATCCTGAGAGCAGCATGCGCTGTGCACAATTAGTGAGCATAAAATCAACAACGAACAGATATTCATTGAGAAGAAATCCGTGCTAGAAGCCTGGAAGAAGGTGCAGGAGAAGAATGAGCACACCGCTATGGTAGTAGCTGAAGCATGAAAAATCATTTTGGAACTTCATATGCCAGAAGAAACACTGGTGGAAGCCAAGATTCGAAAGTTGGCTACAGGTGTGTGTGACGCAAAGATCGAGATGGAAAAGGTTTAGTTTGATTTGAACCTAAAAATTACAGAGCTTGAGTTGAAGACACAACCTTCAACTCCACCAGAATTCAAAGAACAACATGAAACTGCTGTGAGGGAGGGAGTCATTGCAGTAGATATTGCGGTGGCGAAATGCACCGTGCTCTTCGAGAAACCTATGGAGCTGATCATGAGTCTACAGGAAGATCCTAACCTATAGAGGTTGAACACATAGGGCCCGAGAACTGTAGTAGCAGTATGACGAGGGAAAGGAAACAACGCGCACCATTGTTATCACGTAGAGATTGGAAAAGCTGCAAGAGGCAAAGCAACTGCAAGAACAGGTGGAAACAGCACAGCATAAGGAGGCAGTCCTCTAGGAAAAATTGGGGCCTTGGCTGGATGAGGCCTATTTGATCACTGCCACCAATGGGGAGAAGTTGGCCAGCCTGCAGAGATCACAACAAAAGATCCAGGAAGATGGCACAGGACTAGCAACCGAGCAGCTGGTGGATCAGGTCAAGCAGGTAGCTACACAATGCACAGCTGAAATTATAGTAGCGCAAGTGGAGTTGGGAGGTCTTCGTAGTAATATCTCCATTCCAACAGAGTGACTCGGGGGAGAGTCATGATATTTTTGTATGGGGCCTGTTGGGACAGGATCCCTTAAGGTCGATTTTGGGGCAAAAGCCCAAGTTTTTGTATGTAAAGTGTAAAGTCTCTGCAATTTGTGGTCACGGAGCGTGTAGATGTAAAGTGTCATAAAATGGTTTTACCCCTTGTTTATGTAAGTTGTGTCAGATTTAGTAGACCTACCCATGGTCTGCGAGCCATGGGATTGTATAAAAAGGAGAGTCTTAGAGAGTCTAAGGCAGTTCAGAAAATTTGAAGAAAAATGTAATGGGTCAGTAGTAGTGACGAGTGAAGATTCTTAGAGTAGAAGAGAGGCTCTACAACTATGTGTGCAGAGACCTAGAGTAGAGTCTGCAACTGAGTGTGCGGACCCCTACAACGGAGTGTGCAAGGTAGTTTGGAGTCTGTAAGCAAATTTGAAGTATCAATAAAGGGACTGTTCTGGAAATATCTATGTTTTATCCCTTTACTTATGTTATGTGTTAGTATCAGTCTTTGTAGCATTCCTCCAGTGATCAAACATGCTCTTACAAAGTGATTTTAAGGTGTCGAGGTCAAATTTTGTCATTTCAGTGAGTCTTCAAGAAAAATTTGGTCACTAGGTATTAGGTCTAGTGTTTTCTTTTACTCCTTTCAAAGTTGCCCAAATTTTGGTCCATGTCACCATTCAGCTGAGTGTATCATCATTCATAGGGTTTTCATCATCATGTCAAGTTCCATTGGGTTATTTTACACCTTGTTCATGCTTCAATTGTGCCTAGGTAAGGTTCATTTCCCTCTCCTAGGGTTTTGAAGGCAATTTCTCTTGGATGGTCAAATCATCAGCTAAACTTGTATCCTGATGTTCATACACCTTCCCCTATCTTTAATGCACCTTATTAAACACTTCCTGTCACTGAGATCCCTCAAATTCCTCATTTTCGCACAAACCCTAGTTTCTTGCTACAACTTGACAATTTTCTAGACTAGGCCTGTGTTTTGCCCTTTTGGGTCCCTTCCCCTCACTCAATATTTGAAATTATACTTTCCCCTACTTCCTAGCATCCCTCCCTACTTCCAAAATTTTTCTCAAGAATTTAGAAGCCCCTTATCCCCTTCATTTCACTTCATTTCGACAAATCCCCTATTCCACACATCAGGGTAGGTTTTACTCAAATGATGTTTCTGAGAAATAAAAGATGAATTTTGGAAAACGGAGAAAGGTTTTTGTCTAGAATAGGCCAAGGAAGAAAAAAATCCTTCACCTTTTACACGGGTGTCATGGTTTTAGAGAAATGTCAAAAATACAGTTGCCTCGGCAGAATTGATGCACATCTGACGTGACCTTGGGAAAATCAAGTTTTCTCCTAGCTTGGTTGGCCAAATGACTTGTTTTATGATTCAAATGATAACTAGACACAAATATATTTCTGATGAGCTATCATGAGCTCAATTTGGAGTTGAGGAAGACTTTCAAAAGTTGACTACAACAACACTCTTCCTTGAGGCAGCCTCATTTGGCACATTTTTACCAGTCTTGGGAGATTTGATTTTTGGTAGGGAAAATGAACTCTAAATTGAAAAATTCAAATCTATTTGGAAGTTAGACTCAAATACCTTTCTAACAAGCTATCCTACGCCCAATTTTGACATCGAGAAGGCCTCCAAAACTGGTCTGCGAAAAGGCACGGCACACCTGGATAGTGGTGTGGCGCACTCAGTGGTCCGCACTTATAACAAAGAAAAAGTGCGGTCAGGTCCACTAGAGACCTGAAAAATGGGTGTGTGACCGTAGGTAATACATAGAGGAAGTGTAGAACTAGAAATTTTGAGCAAAAATAGGATTTTCTGCCCAATGTACCACGCCACCTAGCGCTCGCTTTTGATGGGAGCCTCCAAATGACAAAAACTCAACATATTTGGATTTTTCATGGAAAAATATGCTTTTCTACCAATGGCCAAGAAATTTTGGCAGGTTTCAAGCCCTCAGAGAGGTCAAAAACACCCAAAAAATGGCCTCACTGCCCCTATTTTGACACACAGGAAGCCGTGTTGGGAGAATGGACTTTTGGAGGGGCAAATGGAGGCCAAATTGAAAAAATCCACTTGGGTTAGAAAGTAGACAAGTATACCTTTCCAAAAAGCATACTTGGAGCTCATTTGGACACCAGTAAGGCCTCCAAAATTGGGTCCAAATAGGCACGATGCATAGAGAATCAGGCGCGATGCATAGAGGACAAATTGCCAGTTTGACCAAGTTTTGCTCTGTTTTTCGCCCAACTTTGCCTAGTTTGACTTTTTTACTTTCCTAATGGAAAATTTGTGATGTAATTTCATGAACATTGATGGATCATGATGTAAATATGTTAAATTTTCACTTGTAGAGGTAGATTCATTAGTTTAAAGGTTGTTTGAAACTGAATGAATCAGTTCCCTTGTTCCTAGAGGCATGCTGTTATGTTGCCTATTTTGTAGTTCTCAATTTAGAATTAGTTGGAACAGATCCTAAACTCATGAGCTCGACCCATAGAGGCTAGGATGAGTTTTTGTTTACCTATATCTTATGTTTTTTAAGTCATTAGCATGGTTGGACTCTGGAGAAACCCTTGAGCTTCATTGGACATTCATTTTCAGTATTTTGGCTAAGGAATTGAGACCAAGATTTGTAGCACTCTTTGGGATTCATGTGGCAATTTGTCTTGGTACAGTGCTTCTCCTTGTGATTGTGAATTTTTTTATGTGATTTCATTATCTATCTTATTTCTTTTGAACTAAACAAACAAGAGTGTAAGTAGAATTCATTGAAAGTGCAATTCTCTACTTGAAGTTTGCTTTAGTTGTTTGATGTTTTCAATTGTTTGGGGAGGATTCATGATTGCTCTTGCCCTCTTCAACATCTCACCTATCTTTTCCTTCCATATCACTAAAATTTAAGTGCCAAAACGATTGCCTACCTTGCCCCATCGAGATCTCTGTAGAACTAAGCCTCAATCCCCGCACCCCAAAATGTGTCTTTCCCTCTGAGCCAAAAAATCATCATTTTATCAAATCAAACTCTCTTGCACATATACCTAGCCTAAAATCAGAAGATATTTCAGTCATCTCAAGCCCCATAGATCATCATTTGCTGAGATTGACTCAGAGAGAGCCCTCTCCTGACCTGGTAGGGCTAGCTACCACGCTGAGCGTGGTTTGATGTTGGCCCTGGATCCTACCTTTTCAGCCTGACGTAAATCTAGGCACTAACATTATGAATGAATGCTTTTATGTTATGATGAATAATGGGTTTATGATTTAATGTTGTATTGATCGGCGAATCTATATGTTTTACATTTTTATATGAACACGAGTAATAATATCTGCTTAGTATACGTGAAGAATATCTTAATGCATGCTAAATATATCAAACATTTGAGCCGATCTGGGTAATAACAAACTTAGGACTGATTACAGAAGTGCGTAAGTGGTTGAATCGCTTGTTTAGTGTCTGTGAAAGATAGTCGTAGAACTTTGCGAAGGTCTAGAGACTAGTAAGAGGAAGTTATATCGATAAGCCTCAAGGTCTTATTGATCTGCACGAAGGTAGATAAAGGGTTCAAAATGACATCATAACCATATTTGGGTACGAAAACATGGTTTGATCATCCCCCCATACTGCTTTAGGTGAGACTTCATTCTGCACTCCGTGGATTGATGCCGAAAGGGAAAGTGGTGTAGGGATTTGTTTGGCTAAATTAATGTTGAACCTAGGTCAAGGCCCCTAAGAAAACAAATCCTGAGAGACTAGTGCCATTTTAGGGCCTATTGATCTGGGATTGGATTACGGTAAAGCCTAGGAGAGAAGGAGATTCAAAATTCCTCAAGATAGTGATGGATTCTGAATGGAATTCCAAGTTCAGTTCGGTTGTGATCAAAGCATCGGTTTTGGTGTGATCTTGGTTTGGTGAGGGTGGAAGTGATTTAACAGATGGATTCCCTTAGTTGTTTTTGGATTGGTTTATCCATTACATCCCACAGTCATGCTTGGAATATGGCATGAGGGTGACTGGCTAGAAGAAATATTTGGTTCAACCATGTCTATGATCAGGTGGTACATGGAAGTCCCAAACCTGGTTGGATTTTCCTATGATTAATGAAAGATAAGTTCTATTTCTTTTGCACTTTTTTATATGTGGATTTAATGGTTGTTATATATTTGTTATTTACATGTTTTGTATTGTCTATAAGCATGGTTACTTAAGTGGTCCATGTCATTGTTATTGCATGCATTTCCTTGTAATTGTTAAATGATGGTTGCAATACCTAATTGATGTCATAACAGTTCAAGGGAGAAGGTGCTGATAATTCTTGTCATGTTTCATAAGATTTTTTAGTCATTCATGTTCTATCTTGTATCTTAGACCTATAGGTTGCATTGATCCCAAGTGTTTGACATAATGTCAATCTTGATTAGGGATGGTCAGGACTAGTCCTGAGGTTTATTTTTGGTTTAGTAGTATTGTCATCATGTCTTTGTTTGCAAGGAAAAGTCTGTAGACAATGGCTTGTAGGCTTGTTAGAGAATTCAGAGGTCCCTAGACACTGGCATACCCATAGCATGAGAGCATCCAGAGTTCCTTAGATGCTAATAAGCCTATAGCATGAGAGTGTCCAAAGGTCAAGAGGTATAAAAGATCAGTGGGACCCAGGGGCAGATGTCTGAGTGGTTGCTATCTCTCCTGAGGGTATTGTTTCTCATGTGGAAGGTATGGTTGATGTTACCCATTGATTCCATTTCCTAAAGGTCACCAAGGAGGTCGAATCCATTCATAGGTGCTCTCTCATCGCATGTTTACCCCGGTTAGTCAATTACATGGGTAGATGTGGGAGGAGGGTGGTTACAGACTGGTGTCAGAGCATGGTTGCACTCTCCTTCGGTGAATGTGTTGGTTATGCATTCATGTAGGTTGTACATGTGTGAGACATGCATGTTGCTTATGTGCTTGTTTCATATTCATGGTGTTTTTCATGGTCGTAGTGATGTATCCACGGGAATAAGGATGTCGTTGTGTGAATCATATTGTCATGAGTGTATGATTGGTTACATGTTGTTATATGTCACTTACATGTGTCATTTTATATGTTTGGTTACATTATTGCATGCTTGGTTGCATTCTTGTATGTTTGGTTACATTCTTGCATGCTTGGTTACATGTATCATTCTTGTAGGTTTGGTTACAAGTATCATCGTTAATGCTTGATCATATGCATTCATGTACGTGTGTGGTAAATTAAACATTTCTTGTGCATGTTAATGTTTTCATGTGGTCAAGTATGCAGTGGGGTTATGGTTTTTGTTGTCATGCATGTGGTCATGGTATGTGTGTAGTTGATATGCTCATGTGTTGATGACCAAACTCTAGCTGGATTGATGGTTACATGGTTATATGCTTATGTATCATATGTCTATATGTTGTTATGATTATGTTATACATGTATCACGTTGATATGATGATCTTATAGATGAGATATCCTCCCCAAACTATGGTAAGGTACGTCGGTTTATTGTGATTTGGTTTAGATGACATAGTATGCCTTGCAAGAAAGATAAAAATGGCTAGCAAGATGGTAGGTTACAAATCCTCTCCCTATGAATCAAATGAGCAGCATGGTGTTAGACTCTCTTCTGATTTGGAAGTTAATTTGAGAAGATTGAAGGAATAAATCAGGAGTTGTAAGGCAGACAATGAAAAAACCATGCAGGCAAAAGAGAAACAAGGAGAGGTTAATGCAATACTACTTCAGAGTTTGTCAGAATTGCAGTGATAGGACCACTTCGGCTCAGCCATGGGTAGGAGGACAAGACTAATGGGGCATATGGTAGTAGGTCTTATTGTGGTCATAGGTTGGACAAAGATGACATGATTATATATTATAGGTGTTTTGACACTCCGGATAGGAGAGGTGATGGAAACATGTACTATTTTATTTTTGGTTTGGACATGAATCATAATCATCATATTTATCATCCTTAAAAGAAGAGCGATAAGGGATACCTTCCGGATGAGTTTAAGAAAGAAAATCCACCTACCTTTGATGGATATATGAAGAAATAATAGGATGCAAAGGCATGGTTTCTTGGTATAAGGAAGTTCTTCAGATTGCATGATTATGCAGAAAACATGAAAGCAAAGATAACCACTTTTAGTCTCAAAGGTAAAGAAAACATGAAAGCAAAGAAAAAATCAAAGGTAAGGAAGTTCTTCAGATTGCACGATTATTCAGAAAACATGAAAGCAAAGATAACCACTTTCAGTCTCAAAGGTAAAGAAAATATTTGGTGGGAATATGTCAAGAATTTTAAAGGTATACATGAGATGATTTTACTTGGCATGAGTTTGAGAGGCTCTTCAATAAATAAAAATTGTCAGATAGATACTTTGATGACAAAGCTAAGGAGTTTTATGACTTTCAAATGGGTTCCATGATAGATGATGAGTATACTAGTAGGTTCTTAGAGCTGTTGAGATGTGTGCCTTACCTCAAGGAGGAGAAGGCCAAGGTTTAGATATTCATCAGTGGACTAGTTTCATACAGAGAAAAGATTGAGTTCGATGAGCCTAGATCGTTGGAGGAGGCCATCCGAAATTCGAAACTTTTTTTGAGCAATCAAAGTGCAAAATTGACCCTAAGCGTGACTTGAAAAGAAATGAGAAATCTAAAGGAAAATGGCCACCAAAGCAAGGAAGACCTCAAGATGAAAGTGAGAAAGAAAATGTAGTTCCTTACAAGAGGTTCAATACAACTGAGAAAGGACATGGAGAGCAACAGGCTAAAGGTGGTGGTAGGGAACCATTTTAGTGTTGGTTATGTGGTAAGGATCATCATAAGAGGGATTGTCCGTAGTATCAAAGTGGTGGTAGACCTTAGATCTATAGTACTTAAGAGGAACATATAGTTGGTGATGTTGGTCATAACATTTATCATATTTTTGTATTTGTGGACAATAGGCAGGCGAATCACTAGGCATCTATCATTGATATGGGTTGTAAGCTTTGCAATCAATTTGTTTCTATTTTGATTGACCCTAGATCTAACTATAGTTATATTAATATTGACCTAGTGGATACATGTGGTTTGAGAAAATAAGTGCATGCAGAATCTTGGTTGGTGCAGTTTGCTATAGGAACAAATAAGAGAGTTCACCATTGGGTAAGAGCTTGTGCATTTGAGTTAAATGGTATGCCTATAGCAACACATTTGAATGTAATGAAATTGGGTTTGTATAGTATGATTTTGGGTATGGATTGGATGTACCTTCATAGGACCAAAGTGGATTGCTTCGACAAGGCCATTGATTGTGTGGATGATAGTGGGGAAAAGAGAAATTTTCAAGGTAAGAAGAAGCCTACATCAGTGAGGATGGTTACTGCTATGCAAGCTAAGCGTAGTTGCAGAAAAGGTTGTGTGATGTTTGCAATGCACATTTCTAGTGAAAAAGATACAGAAGTTGGGGATATATATGTTTTGAGTAGATACACAATTCTACAATAGTTTCAGGATGTATATCCTAAGGATATTACAGAGTCTCCACCTCACAAGGAGGTATACTTTTCTATTGAGTTCGTGCCAAGGGAAACTTTAACATCAAAGGAACCTTAGCAAATGAGCACACCTAAGTTGCTAGAGTTCAAATTGCAGTTAAAGGAGATGCTTGACAAGGGATACATTAGGAAAAGTGTATCACCTTGGGGTGCACCAATGTTGTTTGTAAAGAATAAATATGGTACTATTAGATTGTGCATTGATTACAGGAAGCTAAACAAGGTAACCATCAAGAACAAGTACACATTGTTGAACATCAATGATTTTCTTGATCAGTTGAAGGTTGCAGAAATGTTCTCTAGGATCAACTTGAGATTGAGATACCATCAAGTACGTGTCAAGGAATAGGATATAATCAAAACTATGTTTAGAACCAGGTGTGGGTATTATGATTTTGTTGTAGTTCCATTCAGTTTGACTAATTTTCTAGCCACATTTATGTGTTTGAAGAATCGTGTGTTGCATCCTTATCTGGACAAGTTTGTTATTATGTTCATTGATGACATATTGGTATATTCAAAAAATTATTAAGAACATGCCCTGCTGATGAATCTAATAAATGGGTAATTATATAGGCTCATTTTACCTCCTAACCTAGTCAAATCAACCATTCTCTTAGCTTATTAAATGATTTTTTGATTATATTTATGCTTATAGGGTGAGTTGAGTTAGTTATTATGCCATGTGGTCTAACATGTATTTAATGCAGATTATTGATGGATTTTGAGGTCAAAGTCAAGGATCTAGTGGAAAAACTACAACAATAACTCGAAGTAGATAGAGGAGAGGACTTATAGGAGTGAATCCCCCTCATTTATTTCTCTTCACTTCGAATTCCCCTTCATTCATCTTGGAGTACAAGTAGCCGAGTCATGCACTAGAAGGCAGCCGAGCAAGTGGCAGATGATTAAGATTTATCTCGAGTTTTGCGAGCCAAGCCTCCCTGATTTTGAGGAAGCTGTTGGTAGCTTCAGATGTATAAGTGGAGAGGCCTAGGGCCTCACTAGGGTCATATTTTTTTTTCTTGTGTAAACTCTGCTCAAATTTCAAGCTTTTTATTTTGTGACAGTTTCATGTATTCTTTCTATTTTTTGATAATGAAGATGGAATCGTTCTTGAGCTAGCACTGAGTTACCTTAGAGGGCTGAAGCTCTTGGGTTAGGGCCCAATCTAAGTAGCCAAGCTTCTATTTACTTTTATTTGTATGCTTTACTTTAGTTGGTAGAATAGTTTGTTGTTAGATGTATTTTCCTTATGGTTAAGAATAGGTTGCTTTTGATGATTTAGTAGTTTGCTTCCATTTGTGCTTTCTATAGTAGGTTAAGTAGTGATCAGAAAAGATTCAAAAGGCTAGAAATAGTGCCTTGTCCTCTCTTCCTCCCTTTGGGACCATGATTTGAGGCAAAGACTCTCTTGCTGCCCCAAAAACACAAATTTTTCTCATTCCTAGGACTTCTAGCATTTGTAGCTCTTTAGTGGGTTGATAGCCTAGTTTTGATTTTCTTTAGATATCCTTTATCATGTTCACTTCCTGATTTGCAATATTTCTCTTTCATGCTTTCCTTTCTTGCAACATTTCTCAGCATTTCCTTTCATACATCATAGTTTAGACCATTTTTATGCAAAACTCTGTTTTCCTAGGATGCACTCATTTCATTTGCTGCTTGATTTTCTTGGTTGATTGTCAGTTTCTATGCAGCAGATCTCTTCCAACAGTAGGCCAGCTTACCAAAAACCACACCCTCCATCTGATCCATGCCCTACAGGTCTCCCAAACCTCAACTCAGTTATGCCCTAGTTTCCTTTATTTTCCCTAGAAGTTCTTCCTCTCTCCTTGAGCAAACCCAATTATCTTTCTCTCTCCTATCGGTTCATGGTAGACCTTAGGTGCCCTAACACCTTATCCCAACCTTCATCCACCTTTTCTACCTACTTTAACACCCTCAAAACAATGAAAATTTCTCTCGGCCTCCTCCTGTAGGCCTCCTGTAGTTTTCTTGTCTTCCTCCTATAGTTTCCCCGTGTCCTCCTGTAGTTTTTCCTATAGGCTTTCTTTTGAAGGCTAAGTGTGGGAAAAGCCTCCAGAAGGCCACCTAAGACCTCCTAGGACCCATCCACACCATCCTACATCCTCCCAAGTTCCAAAACTGCCCTATAACGTCACCTGTTCACTGCCACACTCACACACAATAAATTAGATGCATGATTAAATTCACGTAAAAACACATAAAAATCCAAAACTGTGTTGTTTGCTTATTTACTTCTAGAAATAGCATGGTTAGATGTTGTTTACTTCCTTGAGTAGGTAATGGCATTTCTTTCATGGTTTTCATAGTGTTTTTGGCAGAAGTAGAATTGGCTTGTTAATTAGGCTTTACTAGGTTTTGCTTTACATTCCAATCTTTCTCCTTTCTGCAGTTAGAATAGCATCTGTAGAGTAATCTTTCTTTCCTTTCATCACACATAGAGCTTCTTCTGAAATCTATAGAAGTTGGCTTGAGCTCCTAGTGATCTTGTGCTGACTAACCAAGTGACAACCTCCAGTGAGAACTAGTACTTGTGCATATGACACCGATGCTTCCAAGTTTGTTACGAACTACCTGGTTGATAAAAGTAAAGTTGGCAGCCCATGAGTTGCTCAATTCTTGCTGAAATACTGGTGCTCACCACTTTCTGGTGTCGTTGCCAGGGAAGCATCAGAGTATTTTGTGATTAATGCTTTCTTCTATTTCTTTTTGCAACATTCTGCTAATATTTTATTTTAGCAAAAGTAGACTAGTCATTTCTTTTCTTTCAGTTCTGCATTTCCTTGCTTTCCTTTTCAATTCTGCAAATTTCCATTCAGCAAGTTCATTTCAGCTAGTTGCAATTTGTTTTGTTCAATAAAAATTTTAGCTTCTGCAGGTACTATCAGTGTGGGGAAAAAGAAACAAAAACCAACCAAAAAGATTTCCTTTCATGCCTCATAGGAATAGAGATAACTTAGGAAAATTTTTGCCCAACACCCCCACTGCTTCACACAGCCAACCTTCTCTCTTCTTCAGTGGCTGCAATCAAGAAGAACCCTTAGGTGAATAGCTAGACATATTTGAAGAACCTATAGGGGAAGAAGAAGAAGAAAACATTCCTCTGGAGCCAATGGCTAAAAACAGAAATGCTAGGGGAAATGGAGAGAGAATAGAGGGTACCTTCCCCATTCGGGAGACCAATGGGAAACCAAAATGAAGAATATAAGCCCTTCAACCCTATCTCACTTCCATGGTCTGACTACAGAAGATCCTGACACCTTCTTGTTTGAGTTTGCTGTCATGTGTCAAACTTATGGCTATGCAGAAGATGAGCAAAAGTTGAAACTATTCCCTTCTACTCTCAAGGACACAGCACTGCTAGTGCTGGTTCATGGGATTACCTAGCAATAGCATCACAACTTGGGCTCAGATGTAGCAAGCCTTTAATAACAAGTATCGAGACTATTGTAGGTCAAAAGACACTAAAGAAGAAATCTTCGGAATGACCATGGGAAGTGATGAGTCCCTGGAGGAATATGAAGAGAGGTTCTAGCACAATTACAAAAGGGTCGGGTGTACACTTGACCCTGAGTCTCTGAAGTTGGTCCTGCTCAGGAGAATTCGGGAAGACCTTTTAGACACCCTCGATCTACTGGCTGGGGAGACATCTACCAACTATCCTATGAGGACATAAAGACTATTTTTAGAAACCATTCTAGAGCAGGAAGAAAGAAAGGTAGGGGGAGTCAACCTATAGTCAATACCTATTCCTCCAATTCATCCATTAAAGGTGAAATTGGAAACATGCTGGAAGACTTCAAGAGTGAGATGCTGCAAACTCTTGCCAGGCAAATGGATACCTTACATATCAAAAGAAAACAAGAGGAAGCAGAGAGTGGTTTGGCCATCTTTTGTCCTAGATGCACCACGAGGTATCCTAGGAATGAATGCCCATTGAACTCTATAGAGGTTTGTTCAGTTTGTGAAGAAAATCATTCTATAGATAAGTTCCCTTCCTTTCCTGGACTTAAAGCTGTATACCAAGGGGCCGAAGGAGTCATTGAACAGATCTATTACATAAACCAAAGGAGGCCACATGGACCTAGACCATACCAGCAAGGGATGCCAGGGACATCTCAGGCATACTACAACCCCAACCAAGTCCCCTCCATACCTTCTTGGGGCCCCCCTACTCATCCTTCCTAGTCCACACCTCCTCCTTGGTCCTTCACATCTCAATATCATGCCCAACTAGCCACCCATTCATTTCAATCCTATGATCAACCACAACCTTATTGGAATGCCTCTCATCAAGGGTGGAGGCCCTAATACAACTCTCTGCCCACTCTTCTGCCTCCACCACCTGCCCAACCACAACCGTTACCTTCTGCTCCACCAAGGCAACCCCAAATGCCTGCCTAGCCAAATCCAAACCTGAACAACAGACAGGCTCAGCAAGTGTACAGTGGGGAACCATCATGCCCAACTAATGTTGTGGAGATTCAAGAAATTAACTTGCGATCTAGGAAAGTTCTCCCAGATAGCCAGCCTCCACCTAGGGAGCTTGAGGAAGATAAAGAGGAAAGAGAACCTAAAGCGAAGCCGCCCTTTCTTGAGAGGCTATCCATGACAATCCAGCCTACCCTAGAAGAGACTGAACTCCTGGGAGAATCGAAACACTTATGTGTGAAGATACCACTTCTCCAAGCCATAAAAGGTGTGCCTATCTACAATAGGTTGATCAATGAGAAGTGCTTTAGGCATCTAAGAAGGTTCAAGAGAGATGCCCCAACCATCAATGTCACAAGATAACTGTCTGACCCACTATTGGGGTAGATAATCTGTCCAAAATATCTAGATCTTGGAAGCCTAGTAGTTGATGTCCACATCAATGGTACAATGGTACCACATACCTTGATTGATTTGGGAGCTACCATTAATGTGATGAAAAAGGACACAATGCTCAAACTTAACCTCCAAGGCTCCTTGAGGAAGACCACAACAGTGTTGTAGCTAGCAAACCGCTCCACAGTGACCCCTGAGGGGATTGTGGAAGATGTGATGGTCTCCATTGATTCTTGGGAGTACCCTGCTGATTTCTTAGTTCTCCAACCAAAGGCAAAGCTCACTGGGTATCCCCTCATCTTAGGAAGACCCTAGTTGGCTACAGCTAATGCCTACATCAGCTATCAAGATGGGAACATGACCATAAAGAATGGGCACATGTCCAAGCAATTAACCCTATATCCTCCTGCCCAACCTTTGCTAGAACATGATCTACCTCTCTGGTTGGAGGAGGAGGATGAGGATGAAGTTTATTCGGTACCATTTTGTGCATTAGAAATCACCATGGGGGGGAAACCACAAGGTGAGGATGATATGATTGAAAATATGATTCAGAATCCACCTCCCAGTGTATCACCATTAGAAGACATAGTGAGAGAAACCCAAAACAACCCATGAAATGATCTTTGTGTGGCTGACCCTACTTCTCTCCGTGTCAAAAATATAGAGTTCGGCCCAGAAAGAACATTGAAAATCAATCCATCCCTATCTACTTCCTAGGAGAAGGAGCTATGCAGCCTACTGAGAAAACATCTAGATGCCTTCACCTGGAGTTATAAGGAGATGAAGTGAGTGCACCCTTCAGTATGTACTCATAATATATACATCAAGGAAGATTGCAAACTAGTTAGGCAGCCTCAAAGGAGGATGAATCCAACACTTAATGATATTGTTAAGGAAGAACTGCAGAAATTGCTTGATGCAGGATTCGTCTATCCCATCTTTGATAGTGAATGGGTCTCTCCTTTGGTGCTAGTGCCAAAGAAAAATGATAGGTTGAGAATCTGTGTCGACTATTGGGAATTGAACAAAGCCACTAAAAAGGACCATTTTCCTTTACCTTTCATAGATCAAGTGTTAGACGGTCTGGCAGGGAAAAAGTTTTTCTCTTTCCTAGATGGGTTTAGCAGGTACAATCAGATTCAAATCAGACCGAAGGACCAAGATAAGATAACTTTCACTTGTCCTTTGGATACCTTTTCATACCGGGTCCTTCCTTTTGGTTTGTGCAACACTCGAGCCACTTTCCAAAGAGCGGTATTGAGTATATTTTCTGAAATGGTTCATGATGCAGTAGAAATATACATGGATGATTTTACTCCTTATGGCTCTTACTTTCAGGAAGCTTTATCTAACCTAGGAAAAGTTCTAGATAAGTGTATTGAGATGAACCTATCCCTCAGTCTGGAAAAATCTGAATTTTCAATGACTGAAGGGACCGTGCTAGGTCATGCAATATCTCAACAAGGACTGCAGGTGGACCCCAACAAAATTGCCATCATCCAAAGGGTCCCACCTCCTCAAAAGGGGAGAGATGTCAGAAGTTTCCTAGGCTTAGCCGGATATTACAGGAGTTTCATTAAAGATTTCAACAATATAGCCTCTCCTTTGTTTGGCCTCCTAGGTAAAGATGTTGAGTTCATATGGTCGGAAAATTGTCAAGAAGCCCTAGATACCTTGAAGACCAAGCTAGTGATTGCCCCAATTCTTAGAGGCCCAAATTAGGCCCTACCCTTTCAAATTCACACAGATGCCTTGAACAAAGCAATAGTAGCAGCCTTAGGACAAATTTATAGAAAGTTTCCTTATGCCATACACTTTATAAGTAAAAACTTGTCAAAGGCAGAGCTAAACTATACAATGATTGAGAAGGAACTCCTAGCTGTCGTGCATTCCTTAAACAAATTTATACATTATATCACAGGCTATCAAACCTTTGTGCACACTCTCATGCTACAATTAGATATCTAATGAAAAAACCATATGTAAATGCTTGCATTATTAGATGGTTGCTTTTACTGCAGTAGTTTGATCTAACCATTATTAATAAGCCTGGTAAAGAAAATGTTGTTGCTGACTTTTTGTCTAGAGTAAATTTGCTTGTAGGTGAAGAAGGAATGGTGGATGACCAAATGCCATATGAACACTTATTTTCTATATCAGTACTCTCTCCATGGTTTGCTAATATGGAAATTACTTGGTTTCAGCACAGTTCCCACCACACCTATCCTCAAAGGAGAAGAGAAATATAGTAAGGAAAAGTGCCCCTTTCACCTGGATTGGAGGAAATCTCTTCAAACTTGGCCCAAATCATATCTTGAGAAGATGTGTTAGGGAGGAGGAAGTCTTTGAAATCCTCCTAACCTATCATGACGGGCCATGTGGAGGTCATTTCGCAGCAAAAAGAACCGCCTTCAAGATATTGCAAGCAGGCTACTACTGGCCCACTCTTCATTAGGATGTGAGGAGATACATGAGCCAGTGTGATCGGTGTCAGATATTGGGGAAACCCACTCCAAAGGATGAAATGCCCATGCAACCTTAGGTGACCTTTGAGCCATTTGAGAAGTGGGGCATGGACTTTGTGGGGCCTATCAATCCCACTTCAAAGCAGAAGTAGTACACCATTGTGTGCATCAACTAGCTGACAAAGTGGGCGGAGAAAAAAGCAATCAAAGCAGCGAAAAAGGAAAAAGCAGCTGAGTTTTGAGGGAAAACATATTCTACAAGTTCGGGTATCTAAGAGAGTTGGTCACAGACCAAGGCAGTGAATTCACTTCCACCCTGATTGAAGACCTACTCACACATCATAAGATCAAGCACAAGACTTCCACCCCTTACCACCCATAAGCCAATGGGCAAGTGGAGGTCACTAACAGAGCATTGGAAGGGATCCTAACTAAGGCAGTGAGCAACAGTAGAAAAGACTGGGTGGACAGATTAGTTGAGGCCACTTGGGTCTACAACACAACATGGAAGACCACCACCGAGTTCACACCCTATGATCTGGTCTATGGGAAGAAGGCTTTGTTGTCAATAGAGTTTAAATTCAGTACCCTAAGGATGGCAGCTCAGCTAGACCTAGACCTCAGCCATGCACAGAAGGAGAAATTACTTCAGCTCAATCGGTTGGATGAATACAAATTTCAATTCCTTCTCCATACAGAGGTAGTTCAGCTTCAGAGAATGATATGGCATGACAAAAATATCAGGGAGAAGCAATTCCAAGAGGGAGATTGGGCACTACTCTATGATTCAAGATACAAGGATTTCAAAGGCAAGCTAAGTACAAGATGGCTGGAATCCTAGACTGTGGAGAAATGCAATGAAAATGGTTCAGTTATGATCAGAGCCATTGATGATGAAGCTATCCCCATGCTTGTCAATGGACATCGGTTGAAAATCTACAAGAAACCCCTCCCCAAGCGAGATTTTATTGAAGATTTGAATAAAACAATGATGGTAGTGGAGCATGTCCTAGCGCCCACTTCACCCACTCACTGAAGAAAAAGAGAAAAATAAGGACTCAAGTGAAAACCTCCATGAGGCGCATAAGTCCCATCATTGGGTTGAAAACCTCTCCTGAGGCGGCCCAGTGGTGTCAAAAAAAAAAAAGAGAAAAAGAGAAAAAAAGGGAAAGAATAAGATCCCTGGGTGAAAACCTCCCTTGGGGCGCTCATGGTAGGCAATTAGGGTGAAAACCTCTCTAAGGCACCCTAGTTGTTTTCAAAAAAAAGAAAAAAAAAAGAAAATTAATTTTTATTGCATTGCAAGTTTGAAAGAGGACTACAGGGAGCAGAAGAAGGTGCCAAGGGGACCCTGACATTCACACCAGCATCCATCTCATCTCCTCCACACATTCCTCCATCATTTTTCACATCTCTTTCACCCCACTGTACCTTTTCTTTCAAAACTGTGTTTTCTACAGGAGGATCTGTGTTTTCTACAAGAGGCTCCTGTAGGAACTACAAAGAGCCAAAAGTATCTACAGGAGGCAGTTTGAGGGACAAGAACAGCTTCATGAGGAACTTATCATCCCTCTTACCACCTTCAAGCCTCCTTGCCATCATTTCCAAGCCTGCATCACACTTCAAGCATCATTATATTTTCCCCTGTCCAAGAAAAAACACAGAAAAACAGTTTTTCAGTTCAAAAAACAAAAAAATTCAAAAAATTAAAGGAGAAAAGGCACCATCAACTTCACCTAAAGCTTACCTACTATCCCTCCATCTTTATCTACACCTCTGGCCTCATTATAGAGCTCCAAACACAGGAAAAAATATGAAGTTTCAAGGGGAGAAGTAGCTATAGGAGCTCCTATAGGAGTTCCTATAGCAGCTAATCCCATAGAAGTCTAGCACGAGCAACAAAAGAGTGCACATTTGTAGGTTGAAAAGGCACATGCAGCTCAACTCCAGCAAAAGAAGAACCTACAAAAACACACAACAACATATCAGCAACCAGAGATAACATGCATAAAGGAAAATGGAGGCATGTAGCAGAGAAAGCCACAACACCTCACAGCAAATACACTCGGATCACAGGTAAGTAACTAAGTCACTCCTCTATTTGCATTTTTGTAATTAGGAGTCATACAAAGGCAACGAGATGGTTGAGATCGAACGAGGGAAAGGCGGCCATTTAACTTGGCCACCTTCATTTAGTTGACTCCACTTATCCGAGATGTCACCCACACATGTGCACAGTCAACTCAAGTAGAAGATGCCAAGGATAGGTAGTGGAAGGAAGAGTTAACTCCAATGCAATAATGAGGGATGATTACGAGGAGGGGCCATGATGACCAAGTAGGGGGGGACCAACGGTCCTAATTCGGGCAACGTACACCTTGCCATCTCAACACCCATAACCGAAAATATCCATAAAAGGTAATGAGCACTCCTCCCCACACATTCTCACCACCTTTTTCTTCATTCTCTCCTTGTAACTCAGCCACACGATAGTCTTCTTGTGCCCCCACAGCCTCATAACCACCATCCTCCACCAATTTCCTCCATATTCTTGCTCTTGGCATTTTCTACAGGAGCACCTACAAGAAATCTACAGGAGGAATAGCTGGCTTCTACAAGAGGGGCAGTGAGTCATTTTGAAGGGAGAAACCACGATTTTTGGCACGAATTTCAGTCTGAAGAGGTAGGTTTCATGAATTCCCCCTGTTGAATATCAATATATGAAGGAAGTGGTCTCAATTTGAGGATGAAATAAGTCTTTAGGAGGGTAAAAATACATAAAAGGAATTTTATTTTTTTTTAAACATAGTCTCCTCTATTTCACTATTTTTCTCAAAATTCTTTGTCTCCACCTCCATATTTGGTTTTTCAAAATAAGTACAGGTAGTATGATAGGGGGGTTTATGAGAAAAGATCCCACTAACTCCACTAGGCTCCATGCACATCCTCAAGTGGTGGAAATATTTACCAGGGAAAACTCGATGAATTTCTTTGAGAAGTTTAAAGGGTTTAATGATGAAATTGCCCAAGAATTTTCTCTCTCTCTGGTCCCTCACACAAGAACTCATGCTATTATAACCATTAGAAGCCTCTCCATTGAAATAACTTCTGAATTCATCAGTAGGGTCACTACCCTTCCTCTTGGGCTGCCTTGGAGTAAATATGAGAATCCAATTGGCCAGGCTACCAAGAAGAAACTTTTCCAAGATAATGAAACCCCTATTGAAGACAAAAATGGAATTAGGAGTGCTAGTATACCATATCCCTGGGATGAAGTTAGCTACCAGGTGATCAAATAAATTTCTTGTGAGGGGAGGCACAACATTGTCTATGGATATGATTTCAGAATCCTTCATGACTTTAGATATGGCATGGATACTCCAGCACCTCAAAAGCTCAGTATCCCTTACTTTCTCCTTCAGTCCCTCATTAACTCCAGCACCAAGGTACAAGCAGTAAATTCACAACAATTAGCTCCCCATGGCCTAATCAAAATCCTAGTAGAGGAAGCCCTCCATACCTTTACACTCCCTATAGCATGGGAAGTTTTCTGAAATATGACAGCTGAGCATGACATAAAGGCATTAACCTATGATGTTAGTCCTGCCATCAGTGAGGAGGAAGAACAGCAAGGAGAAGAAGATGAAGCCATTGGTGACATAGTAGAGCAAGAAAGGAAGGAGGAAAGAAAAGAAACAGAGGAGGGAAAAGTTGAAGAGACAGAAAAAGAGACAAAAGAGGGAGAAAAGGAGGCAGAGAGGGCAGAGCAAGGAGAAGAGTCCCCTGAAACTTTGGAAAGAGAAGCAGTAGCTGCCCTCACTGCCCTTAGTACACCAGTCAAGCCAAAGCAGAAGAGGAAAAGAAAAACCTCCATGTATTTTAGGGCAAGGAAGAGTACAAGAATTAAAACAGGCAAACCTCAGCCCTCCTCAAAGATTCCCATTACCATTGAAGATTCACCATCTACCAAGGTGAAAGAATCTCCTTCCAAGACACCTATAACCTATGAAAGGGGGACTCCAAGATCTTCTACATGGAAGGGAAAGGTAGTTCTATAGGACCCAAAACCAGACCTACAGGAAGCTGAAACAATCCTATAGGAGACACTGTCCCAACTACAGGAGACCCAAAAGCTTGAGAAAAAGGTAGGAGGACAACCAGAGATGAAAGAGGAAGCACAAGAGCTACAAGAACCTGACCCCCAGCCTAGTCTTGCCTCCTCTTACAATCTACTTTAGGGAGATAAGATAATCCCACAAAAATTTGCAATTCCACTGTTTTTCAAATTGGAGAAAGAGAGAGTGAGAACACATAGGTGGATGTAGATAGCCAAGTCCAAAGGCGTTGAGGATATTGGCCACATGGAAAACAAACTCAGGGAAATGGGCAGAGAATTGAGTGCTCTCAAAGATATAGAAGCCATCACAAGAATCCACCTTGAGAATGAGAACGAAATACTAAGGAGGTAGCTGCAAGAGAAAGAGACTCATTTGGCATACATGGCTAGCTTATCCATGGAAGCATTACAATGTAGAACACCAGCCAAATCTTATGGCCTCTATCTGAAGGATCAATGGCTCCAATTCCAAATAAAAACATTGGCACAAAGAGGCACCATGCCTTTCCAACACTACAGGTAGCTCATGGATTTGTGTGACCAAAGCACCTCAGAGGATAAGGTAATGGCCCTCACAGACATGAATGTCCATGGGATCTGCAATTAATGGCCAAGCTAGGGGATCTGCAATTAATGGCCATGGCCTCATGGATGAACCATGAAGAATTTAGGGCAGCAAAAATGAAAATATTATTGATAAAAGAGCAGAATGAACTATTAATGATAAGAGTTGAGCCATTAGATCCTATGGCCCTCATCAGCACACACGACTTGCTTGCAAATGACCCTTAGATTGCCCCTAAATATCTAGCCAATAAGGCACAATCCATTGCACACTTCGAAGATATGCAAAGCCTACCTGGGGATGACTGTGCATGCATGCATGAGAAGATGGAACACCCTACCCCACAGCTTGCAGATTAGAGAATACCATTCCCCAATGAGGCTAAGGGAGGTATTGAAAAGAGTGCCAATGTACAAGCACTCCATGCAAAGGCTGAAGGTCAATTGGATTAGCCTCAAACTGAGTCCTCCACTCCTATTAGGCATGTTGGAAGGCAGAAGAGAAGAAGAAGAGAAGGAGCAGTGGAAGGACATAGATAGAGCAATAGGATTTTATGGAGAACATGAGCAGACCACATCAGAAGCCTGGAATGCTAGGGAGGCCACCAGGGCCATAAAATATGAAGAGATTGAATAGATTGCTCAGAGGATGAGCAACACCTTTAGTAGGGGGGTGATGATGAGCCTTATAAATGAGTAATTATATGGGCTCATTTTAACTCCTAACCTAGTCAAATAAACCATTCTCTTAGCTTACTGTATGATTTTCTGATTATATTTATGCTTATAGGGTGAGTTGAGTTAGTTATTATGCCATGTGGTCTAACATGTATTTAATGCAGATTATTGATGGATTTCGAGGTCAAAGTCAAGGATCTAGTGGCCAAACTGTAGCAATCACTCGAGGTAAATAGAGGAGAGGACTTATAGGAGGGAATCTCCCTCATTTATTTCTCCTCACTTTGAATTCCCCTTCATTCAGCTCAGAGTACAAGCAGCCGAATCATGCACTAGAAGGCAGTCGAGCAAGTGGAAGATGATTAAGAGCTATCTTGAGTTTTGGGAGCTAGGCCTCCATGATTTTAAGGAAGTTGTTGGTAGCTTCAGATGTATAAGTAGAGAGGCCTAGGGCGTCACTAGGGTCATATTTTTTTTCTTGTGTAAACTCTACTCAAATTTCGAGCTTATTATTTCATGACAGTTTCATGTAATCTTGCTATTTTTTGATAATGCACTGAGTTACCTCAGAGGGCTGAAGCTCTTGGGTTAGGGCCCAATCCAAGCAGCCAAGCTTCTCTTTACTTGTATTTGTATGCTTTACTTCAGTTGGTAGAATAGTTTGCTGTTAGATGTATTTTCCTTATGGTTAAGAATAGGTTGCTTTTGATGATTTAGTAGTTTTCTTCCATTTGTGCTTTCTATAGCAGGTTAAGAAATGATTAAAAAAGATTCAAAAGTCTAGAAATAGTTCCTTGGCCTCTCTTCCTCCCTCTGGGACCATAATTTAAGGCAAATACTCTCTTGCTGCCCCAAAAACACAGATTTTCCTCATTCCTAGGACTTCTAGCATTTGCAGCTCTTTAGTAGGTTGATAGTGTTGTTGGGAAAAGTATCCAATACGGAATGACCCTATCCCACTCTAAGGGTGATAGTACCTTAGCAACAATCAAAGCAAAGCTATTTGAGATTACTTCTTTATGAGATGTAAGAGAGGGGAGAAAGAGATCCACTAACCATTGTCTTCCGCTAATGATTGATCCAATCTTCTCTCTTTGCTGCTTGCTCCCAGCTCCTTGCTCTTTCACTGGCCCAGCTACACCAAGATCCTGCAAAATGGCAAGAGAGGGAAACTACAAGAAGCATACATTCATAATTGATTCAAGGATTAGAATAAATCAAATACACAAGTATAACAATACACCATTGAGACACATGCATATAGAAGAACCTAAAATGCTTTATTAATGGAAGAAGTAAAGTTCAGGAAGTAATACAACCATAAAAGGCCCAATCCAACATCACCTCCCAGCAGAAAGAAATCTCCTCTTCACCTCCTTCAAGCAAATCACCCAATAGTTCTATCCTCAAACCAACAGCACTTCCTTACATTCACAAGATTCCAGCCTCCCTAGACCTCATGAGAGAGTTCTATATATAGGAGATTTGGAGAAAGGATGAGTCAGCTTGTAGCTGGCATGAAGCTGACTAGTGTCCTCTCCCACTTCAGTTATTCTTCAGTTCTTGAGTCCACTTGGAGGTTCTTGCTTCCACTTGGAGATCTAGACCCTCTTACTCATCACCAGTCGAATTCCTTGATCCAAGTGTCATTTTGGAAGCTTCTTGGGCATTGACACCTTGAAGAATGACTGTGCCACTTGTCCCAACTCGCCCAGCGCAGGTAGCCTTCCTTGCAGTTGACATTCAGCGCAGGTACACAGTGGAGCAGTTGAAATTCAGCGCAGATGCTCAGTGGAGCAGTTGACATGATCCAGAATTAGCTTGTTTCTGAGTGTTTTCAGGTGGAGAACTGATATTTAATGCTGTGGTTTGCTGACCTTGTTCCTCTAGGGGTAGGAACAACATGTTTAGGGACTTTGGATCCCTTAGATTATTGACATTTCATGCTTCATGTTGTAAGGCACAAAAATGTCTATAACAGTTGCCCCCTAAAGTATGAGGTCGTTTATCGGGTGAAATGCTTTATTAGGAGGATCCGAAGTTCATTCAATTGCTGAGAGGTGACCTGTAATAAAATACAATACAATACATTATTTTTCATTTTGCTTTCATGATCTAGCTGGGGCGGGCATTCCCATGCTCAGCTTTATAAATTCATTTTAGTACATAGAACAGACGATTGTCTGATGGTAGACTGATAATTCTCTGCTGAAATTATCATCCTTTGAGTAGGATGATCATCTGCTGCAATGATGTACATGTCAAATGTTTTTATATTTCCTGAATATATATCGCAGCCCGAATGGATGAAACTAGATCTGGGGTCTTCAAACTCGTTCGATCTTCACTCTAAGTACAAGTCGATCCATGTGAGAATTGCGCTGAAGTCGAACATGGAAAGACATCGCTTGATTACCGGTCAATAATGTAAACCGTTAACAAGCGCGAGAGGAATCACCGATAATGATAATGACCCTCAAGGTACTGCAGTACAATTCACGTGGTGTGAAAAAGGACTTGGCGTCGAACACCACGCAAAATCTTCTGGTCGAAGGTCATTGATGTATACCTGTCGCCGGAAGTGAGAAACTTGCCATTGAGGCATGCAAGCTTCAAAGTACTGAAGGGGGTGTTCCTAGATCTACTTCTTGGATAATGAGCTGAAGTCGACAAGAAGCGATCCGTCAAAGGAGGGCCTTAATGAATCCCACATCAGTGACACGGAACGGAGCTAATTATTTTAGTGGAGGTAAAAACAATCTGTGAAATATGATTCAGGGTGGCGATCATGGGTGGATGAAGGATAATGTATGGCAGTGGATGGGACATGGTTGACTCTTTCTGAACAACATCTCTTGAACATATAACGACACTGATGCGATGGATCGGTAACATTACCCCAAATGTGGATGGTTTGGCGAAGACCATGGTGATGAGACCGGTGAATGAAACAACCCAACCCGATGTGATACGGAGGAAAAGTGTCATGTTCAAGAGCGACTTGCTACCATTAAAGCTTTGAGGTTCTCCCAATTTTTCCCCAGTCATTTCTGACCAGTACCTCTTTATTTTGGTCAAGCTTGAGGAGGATAACATATGCTTGTTCTATAACCTGCCCTTCGGGCAAGCCCATCGCTATGTTTTAACGAGCCTAGCGATAGGGAAACTCGTTCTCATCTAAAGACAAGTTTGTCACTATTTAATCATTTTAACGAGTCTAACGACAAGGAAAACTCGGTCCTTTTCATTTTTAAAGAGTCTGAAAAGGTATAGAAAGTTAACTCCAAAATTCCTTTTTCGTCATCTAATCCCTTAAGTCCGAAAAAGTATAAAACAATACAGAAGGGATGAGTTTTCGATAACTTTAACGAGCCGAATAAAACAAGCGCTCGACCTTTTTGTGCAATAATCCCTCAGGTCCAGAAAGATTAAAATCTAAAGGAGGGATAGCTCTTCCGGTCCTTTTAACGAGCTGGAAGGCTAAAACTCGGCAAACTTTTCATATTCTACGAGTCAAATGAAAAGAGCTCAAAGAAGACTCGTCTTTTGAGGAACGAGTGATAAACAGGGATAGCAGCAGATTCCAGGTACAGGTTGGAATTTTCCAATCACGGCAGTGTCACAAGGATGGCTAAGTGAAATCACTCTTCGCAGCTGTTCCTCAAAATAGGTAAACAATCATATGGAGGTGAACGATTGGCCAAATGGAATGGAGGTGGCAGGTGCAAACACGACCAAGGCTTTTTATGGCTAATAAATTTACGATCACAGAGATTATTTACCAGGGTATGTTCATTTTTTAATGAGCTTGAATGCTCAATCTTATGTTTATTTTTTAACGAGCATGAACTATGTGTTAAAACTGCTCGGATCTCGCTTTTCTATTTTTTAACGAGCATAAATTCCGCGGTAAAACTGCTCGATATACCAGTCATAAGATAAGAATGTCTCCTGTGAGATAGCTATTTTTTATGGAGCTTTATCCCACGAAGCTATGCTCCTTCTCATCCTTTCTTTATGCAAGTTCGGAAACGGCTAATCCTACGAGTTTAAAGGGTTAGACCTACAGGTTTAAAGGGAGGACCTAAAAATTTAAAAAAATAAATAGTCGTCCCTTGCTTGCACTCCAAAAGGTTTGCATGCCCCCAGGTATAAAGTAAAATTTCAAGGCTGCCCCTACTTATCCGTCAAAACATTTATTTTGAAGGGCGAGGCTTGCCTCTTTCTGGTTACCCAAAGATTGTTTTGTTAACACCATCAAACGAAAACATCTCCTCGGCACTGTCTACCGAAGTAGACAATGGTGAATGACCTTTGTCAAACAAGTAACCTTAACAAAAGAATCCTATTCTAGAACATCCCCTCTTCCATCCACAGACGGGGTACGGACTAGTCATATTCTTTCGCGGAAATTCTGCCTTATCACCAAGGTTTCCTCTGCCCGAAGCAGACCAGGATGCATGCCCCCTGGGTTCCAGTCCCATCTTTCCGAATCACTCGCACTCATCGGGAAGGAGGACTGGGGGTGGAGACATTTCTTGAGTGAATAGACCATTGAGGGTTGGTATGTGACTATTTGCGATGCGTGATCCCGGAAATGAAAGTTGGTCTATGAGCTTGACCATTCTTCCTTCGTGTGGAAAACACATTACTCTAAAGAGTGAGGAGACTATTGCCTCCATGCAATATATATAGTCTCGTCCAAGGAGTAGGTTATAATCCAAGGGTCCTTGATTGACCATCACGTTCATTTGAACGGTCTTCCCTTTCAATGTAACAGGCACATTGGGGAGGATCCCTAATGGTCGACTGGTTCCTTTATCAAAACCCGAGAGATTTCTTATCTCAGGCAAAAGCTCCGGGGAACCCAGTGCTTTCCAAGCAATAGAGGAAAGGATACTCACATATGCCCCTTCATCAATGATAGTTCCAGCCATTACCATCCTATAAATTTGGACTATGATTCTGAATGGTACACTGGCTGGCAACCGGGGTCTGCCTAGTTGGTTCCAATCAAAGGACACAACCAGGTTGCTTGGCGGTGGGACCAAATACACGGCCGGATATGACCCTGACGATGTTCCTTCCTGCGATAAAGGAATGGGCGCATTGCCCTGATGCTCATCAGAGTCGGTGTTGATGAAAAGAATCTGGATGGTGTCATCCTTATTCTCTTCAGTGAGGGTGTCATTTGAAGATGAATCTTCAGTGACAGTGTCATTTGAGGATGAAACCTCTGAAGGAAGAACCGAGTCAACTGCCGTTTCGACCTTTGGACTTTCGTCCGGTCTGGATTCAGTAGGTTCATTCTCAATGACTGACGCTTCAGCTGACCACTTGAGCGGGCCAGCTGTATTTTCAACCAACGAAGGACTTGGCACGAGTTTTTTGTATCCAGGAGGAAGTCTCAACGGTGAAACCGGGCGATCTTCCAAAACTCTCTTTGCTTCGTCTAAGAAGGGACAACGGTGGATGGCGTGATCGCCTTCACACAGTCTGCAGGGGAATCTTGTTCCCCCTCTTTGTCTTGAACCTTCACTTTCGCTGGTTGACGGTAAGCATTCAACATGGCTATCAGAGGTTGATGCTCCCGAACTGTGCAAACGAGGGGACCAGTCCCTTAGTATCCGGGGAATAGAGGGACAATCTCTATGGAAGTGGTCTCCTCTACATATGACACATGGCGATTTAGGCCCGGTCTGTGCTGTGTGTGGATTTTTGTTAGGTGTCTTTTGCTTGCCCCCAGTCGCCTTAGGCTCCTTCTTCTTCTTCTCTTTCTTCTTCTTCTCCTTCTTCTCCATGGGAGCTTGGCTTTTGCCGGCTCTACCTTGCGAAGATGAAGGATTGGAGGAAGAGTTATAGGAAGTAGAAGGCTGGTGGGCAGCTCTAGACTGATCTAACTGTTGACTCGACTGTTCAGGAACCATGGTGTTCTGAACTACATTGGTTGAGAATAGCCAAATAGGCAGGCCAATTGTCAGTCCTGGAAGTGACAATGTGGCCATGTGGGGCGCACCAACTTCTCCCCAAGAGGAGAAAGGACTAGGATTTCCATCATGTGGAATTCCTTGGTTGGGGCGTTCCATGTTCTCAACCTATAGATCAACGCGAGAATAGGAGGTGATTATGTTCCGTTTAAAATAAATTTTATAATGACGCTTTAGACACAACTTGCTTTTTCACTTTTTAAGAGTCGAGAAAAAGCTAAAGATGACTCTAGTCTCCTTCGATGTTTTAACGAACCCGAAGTGACAAATGCTCAGATGGACTTTTTCAGTTATAGAGTTTGAAAAAGGCCAAAAGAAACTGCTCTGGAGATCTAGGCAGAGGGTGTGCCAAACCTTTCGCAAAACCACATAATATGTTTTACGGTACGAGTGGTCGATCTTCGTGAACGCTGTGTTCACTGCATTGCGATCAGTAGGGCGGCCGACACGGTTTCCTATGGATAAAGGCTTTGTTCCTATAGGGGTCTCCCAATATATACGCGACGGTACGTGGGAGCACAAGTCCGTATTGATACTTATCGCTTCACCGTGGAGGAATCACCCAACCACTCAACGCTAAGATATCACGTTTAACGACGCCGGAACATGTCTCTAGCTTAGACCTCTATGTGTTTGCGTTATGTTTCAATGCGTTGTTATGTAAATTCAATTTATTTTAAGGTTGATCTTGTTTAGCAGTTTGCCTTTATGGATCACCACGAAATGTATAGTAACACTCCTAAATGCAGTCTAAGATGATAAGCAAGCTTTTCAATCTTTCAACTTTGAAAATCTTAACTACTGAGGGAAAAGAAAGACATCATCTTTTCACACAGATCATAGAGCACACACTAATGCACTTTTCCCTAAATCAACATGCAAACTGTCAAAATGCACATGCACAATGCAGGTATTTCTTTTCTCTTTCTTAATGTTGGTGTAATACAAAAAGAAAGCTGTTGTATAATTTTGAATTTAATTTCAAGTGAAAGCAAACAAGCTTGTCCAAAATCAAAAGACACCTTAAGATTTACCTGTTTCGACACTAGAAATATATAAATTCAAACCATATGATGAAAGCAAAAGCTCAATCAGCTATGAACAGCAAATAAACTAACTCTTAAGATCAAAACGACACTTATGACAGGTCTAGATCTAAGAGGCCACAGCAAGACTAGTTCACTTTCGTTATGGGAAACTGTAAATGATATAAGAAATACACAAAGAACAAACACAGTTTCTTTATACAACCGAGGTGGAATAGTGGCAAGGAAAGTTGGTTTCAGATAGGTACATTGACTGGTAACTGGCTGCAAAAACAAGGATGAAAACAGGGCAATAAACAGGAGGGAACCCCAGTAGCACTAGGCAAAACTGGTTCAGCGCAGGTAGTACACTGGCAGTTTGACCTTCAGCGCAGGTAGCCCCTTCGGGAACTACGCTGAAATGCAGACTGCCTTCACAGTGCCTGCACTGAAGAGATAAACTTTCGTTTTTCTCAGTTTCCGGGTCACAGATTGCTCAAAAATTCACAGTTTTTGGCCAAATCAGAAGCTATCAGTCAAGTACACACTAAGGGATGAAAAGGAGGATGAAAAGCTATCACTAAGAGCTATTCAGAGTCCTTGTGGATCAGCTCTTCAAATCATAAACTTGCCCAGAAACTAAGCTAGAGTAGCCGCCCTCTACTTTGCATTTGAAAGATCCAAATGCAGTTCGATTCGGTACTCCCTGTGTTTATGAAATGAATAGCAAAAACACAAACAACCAACAAGATACGATCCCCAGCGGAGTCGCCAATTTGTTGTTGGGAAAAGTATCCAATACGGAATGACCCTATCCCACTCTAAGGGTGATAGTACCTCAGCAACAATCAAAGCAAAGCTATTCGAGATTACTTCTTTATGAGATGTAAGAGAGGGGAGAAAGAGATCCACTAACCGTTGTCTTCCGCTAATGATTGATCCAATCTTCTCTCTTTGCTGCTTGCTCCCAGCTCCTTGCTCTTTCACTGGCCCAGCTACACCAAGATCCTGCAAAATGGCAAGAGAGGGAAACTACAAGAAGCATACATTCATAATTGATTCAAGGATTAGAATAAATCAAATACACAAGTATAGCAATACACCATTGAGACACATGCATATAGAAGAACCTCAAATGCTTTATTAATGGAAGAATTAAAGTTCAGGAAGTAATACAACCATAAAAGGCCCAATCCAGCATCACCTCCCAGCAAAAAGAAATCTCCTCTTCACCTCCTTCAAGCAAATCACCCAATAGTTCTATCCTCAAACCAACAGCACTTCCTTACATTCACAAGATTCTAGCCTCCCTAGACGTCATGAGAGAGTTCTATATATAGGAGATTTGGAGAAAGGATGAGTCAGCTTGTAGCTGGCATGAAGCTGACTAGTGTCCTCTCCCACTTCAGTTATTCTTCAGTTCTTGAGTCCACTTGGAGGTTCTTGCTTCCACTTGGAGATCTAGACCCTCTTACTCATCACCAGTCGAATTCCTTGATCCAAGTGTCATTTTGGAAGCTTCCTGGGCATTGACACCTTGAAGAATGACTGTGCCACTTGTCCCAACTCGCCCAGCGCAGGTAGCCTTCCTTGCAGTTGACATTCAGCGCAGGTACACAGTGGAGCAGTTGACATTCAGCACAGATGCTCAGTGGAGCAGTTGACATGATCCAGAATTAGCTTGTTTCTGAGTGTTTTCAGGTGGAGAACTGATATTTAGTGTTGTGGTTTGCTGACCTTGTTCCTCTAGGGGTAGGAACAACATGTTTAGGGACTTTGGATCCCTTAGATTATTGACATTTCATGCTTCATGCTGTAAGGCACAAAAATGTCTATAACAGATAGTCTAGTTTTGCTTTTCTTTAGATCTCCTTTATCATGTTCACTTCCTAATTTTCAATAGTCCTCTTTCATGCTTTCCTTTCTTGTAGCATTTCCTTTCATACATCATAATTTAGATCGTTTTTTATGCAAAACTCTGTTTTCCTAGGATGCACTCATTTTATTTGTTGCTTGATTTTCTTGGTTGATTGTCAGTTTCTTTGAAGCAGATCTTTTCAATTAGTAGGCCAGCTTACTATCAATCACACCCTCCATCTGACCCATGCCCTACAGGTCTCCCAAACCTCACCTCAATTCTGCCCTAGTTTCCTCTATTTTCCATAGAACTTCTTCCTCTCTCCTTGAGCAAACCCAATTATCTTTCTCTCCCCTGGTGGTTCATGGTAGACCTTAGGAAACCTAACACCTCATCCCAACCTTCATCCACATTTTCTACCTACTCTCACACCCTCAAAATATCGAAAATTTCTCTCGGCCTCCTCCTGTAGACCTCCTGTAGTTTTCCTGTTTTCCTCCTGTAGTTTCCCTGTGTCCTCCTGTAGTTTTTCTTGTAGGCTTTATTTTGAAGGCCGAGTGTGGGAAAAGCCTCCAGAATGCAACCTAAGACCTCCTAGGACCCATCCACACCATCCTACATCCTCCCAATCTCCAAAACTGCCCTCTAACGCCACCTGTTCGCTGCCACACTCACACACAATAAATTAGATGCATGATTAAATTCACATAAAAACACATAAAAATCCAAAAATATGTTGTTTTCTTATTTACTTCCAGAAATAGCATGGTTAGATGTTTCTTACTTCCTTGAGTAGGTAATGGCATTTCTTTCATGGTTTTCATAGTGTTTTTCGCAGAAGTAGAACTGGCTTGTTAATTAGGCTTTACTAGGTTTTTCTTTACATTCCAATCTTTCTCCTTTCTGCAGTTAGAATAGCATTTGTAGAGTAATCTTTCTTTCCTTTCATCACACATAGAGCTTCTTCTGAAATCTATAGAAGTTGGCTTGAGCTCCTAGTGATCTTGCACCGGCTAACCAAGTGACAAACAACAGTGAGAACTAGTACTTGTGCATACAGCACCGATGCTTCCAAGTTTGTTATGAACTACCTGGTTGATAAATGTAAAGTTGGCAGCGCAGGAGTTGTATCATTCTTGCTGCAATATTGGTGCTCACCACCTACATTTAGCAATAGTGTTGAGATTGCTAAGAGAGTGTTAATTGTATACTAAGACTAGCAAGTGTAGCTTCTTTGAGATTGAGGTACATTACTTAGGGAATGTTGTCTCTAAGGAAGCCATAACAGTAGATCTAGAAAATATAAGGGCCATCATGTAGTGGGCAGCTCCTAAGAATGTGGATGAAGTGATATCATTCATGGGATTGGTAGGTGTTATCGGGAAAAGTGTCTATTCAGAACGACCCTATCCCACTAAGGTGTGACAGTGACCTTAGAAACAAACAGAGAAAACTACTTTTGTATTCTTCTTTATGAACTATAAACAAAGAGAAATAGGATGAACCAACCTGTGTCTTGCGCTAGTCCTTTGATCCAATCTCTCTCCTCTCTGACAGCTTCAAGCTACCTGCTCCCTTACTTGCCCAGCTTCACCAAGTACCTGCAAGATCACAGAAGAAGGAAACTATACAAAGACATGGGTTTATACTCATAAAAAGCTTAGGATCAGATTTAAGCTAAACATACAAATGTAACAAACATCAATGATACACAAGCATGTAGGAGAAACTCAAATAGTTTTATTGATATAACAAGAAGATCCAGGAGGAGTTACAACCGATGATTCCTGATCTAGCATCAACCTCCCAGCAGAGAAGCCCCTCTTCACCTCCAACAAAGCATAAACCACCCAATACTCTGATATCTATCTCAAAACCAACAACAATTCTTTGCAATGTACAAAATTCCAGCCCCTGGATCTCTAGGATGAGGGATCCATATATAGATGTATGCAAGGAGTATGAGTCAGCTTATGATTTGACTAGTGTCTTCTCTCTGTCAGTTCTTGCTTCCACTTAGAGACTGAGAGCCTCTTACTCATCCTTGGTCGAATTCAGTGAGGCAAGTGTCATTGGAGAAGATTCTGGAAGCTTCCATTATCTCTCCACCTCGTGGAATGACTCTGCCACTTATCATTTCCCGCTCAACGCACCCTGGTAGTGCATTTAGGTGCATTGCAACGCACCTAGCTAGTGGACCTCGGTGCTATGCAACGCACTTGGCTAGTGGAGCAGCTGAAATGATCCTAATTTGACTGATTCTGAGCAGTTTCTGGTGGAGAACTTTTGGGAGAAGCTGTAATTTGTTGACCTTGTTCCTTTAGGTAGAAAAACACTTTTAGGGACTTAGGAGCCCTTGGTTTATGGACTTTTCATGCTTAGAGCTGTAAGGCACAAAAATGTCTATAACAGTTGCCTCCTAAAGTATGAGGCCATTTATCGGGTGAAATGCTTTATTAGGAGGATCCGAGGTTCTTTCAATGCTGGGAGGAGACCTGTAATAAGATACAATACAAAACATTATCTTCATACTGTTTTCATGATCTAGCTGAGGCGGGAATTCCCATGCTGAGCTTTATAAATTCATTTTCATGTACATAGGACAGACAATCGTCTGATGGTAGACTGATGATGCTGATAGAGTCATCATCCTTTTGGTAGGATGATTATCTGTGCTGCAATGCTTTACATTTCAATGTATTTATTTTCCTGAATATATATCGTAGCCAGGATGGATGAAACTAGATCCGGGGTCTTCAATCTCGTCCGATCTTCACTCGAAGTACAAGTCGATCCATGTGAGAAATGTCTTGAAGTCGAACATGGAAAGACATCGCTTGATTACCAGTCAATGATGTAAACTGTTAACAAGCGCGAGAGGAATCACCGATAATGATAATGACCCTCAAGGTACTGCAGTACAATTCACGTGGTGTGAATAAAGGACTTGGCGTCGAACACCACGCAAAATCTTTCGGTCGAAGGTCATTGATGTATACCTGTCACCGGAAGTGAGAAACTTGCCATTGAGGCATGCAAGCTTCAAAGTACTGAATGGGGTGTTCCTAGATCAACTTCTTGGATAATGAGCTGATGTAGACAAGAAGCGATCCGTCAAAGGAGGGCCTTAATGAATCCCACATCAATGACACGGAACGGAGCAAATGATTTTGATGGAGGTGAAAACGATCTGATGATATATGGTTCAGGATGGCGGTCATGAAAGAATGAAGTATAATGTATGGTAGTGGATGGGACACAGGTGACTTCTCTGGATGACTTCTCTTGAACATGTCGGCGACACTTATGTGATGGATTGGTAGCATTTACCCCAAATGCGGATGGTACGGCGTGACCATGGTGATGTGACCGGTGAATGAAACAACCCAACCCGACTCGGGCACGGAGTGGAAGTGTCATGTTCAAGAGCGACTTGCTACCAATAAAGATTCTTTGAGTTTTCTTCCCAATTTTTCCCCAGTCATTGCTGACTAGTACCTCTTTATTTTTCTCAAGCTTGAGGAGGATAACATATGCTTGTTCTATAATTTGCCCTTCGGGCGAACCCATCGCTATGTTTTAATGAGGCTAGCGATAGTGAAACTTGTTCTCGTCTAAAGACAAGTTTGTCGCTATTAATCTTTTTAACGAGTCTAACGACAAAGATAACTTGGTCCTTTTCATTTTTAGAGAGTCTGAAAAGGTACGTAAAGGTAACTCCGAAATTCCTTTTTCGTCATCTAATCCCTTAAGTCTGAAAAATTATAAAACAATACAGACGGGATGAATTTTCGATTAGCTTTAACGAGTCGAACAAAACAAGCACTCGATATTTTTGTGCAATAATCCCTCAGGTCCAAAAAGATTAAAATCTAGAGGAGGGATAGCACTTCCTGTCGCTTTAACGAGCCGGAAGGCAAAAACTCGGCAATCTTTTCATATTTTACGAGTCAGTTGAAAAGAGCTTAAAGAAGACTCGTCTTTTGAGGAACGAGTGATAAAATGGGTAGCAGCTTATTCCAAGTAAGGTTTGGAATTTTCCAATCACGGCAATGTCACAAGGATGGCTAGTGAAATCACTCTTCGCAGCTGTTCCTCAAAATGGGTAAACAATCAAATGGAGGTGAATGATCAGCCAATGGAAAAGTGGAGGTGATGGTGCAAACACGACCGAGGCTTTAATGGCTGAAATGCTTCATTCATGGTGGTTATTTACCGGGGAATAGTTCATTTTTTAACGAGCTTAAACGCGGGTGGAAACATTTGCTCATGTCTTATGTTTATTTTTTAACGAGCTTGAACTATGCACTAAAACTGCTCGATAATCCAGTCATATGATAAGAATGTCTCATATAAAAACGGCAACTTTTAGATTTTTTCCCCACATCCTTTCTTTATGCAAGTTAGGAAACGACTAATCCAAAAAACAGATAAATAATCGCCCTTTGCTTGCACTCCAAAAGGTTTGCATGCCCCCAGGTATAAAATATGATTTCAAGGTTACCCCTCAATTTGCAGACAAAACATTTGTTCTATCAGGAGAGGCCTACCTCTTACAGGTTACCCAAAGATTGTTCTATTTACGGCGTAAACAAAACACTTCTTCGGCGATGTCTACCGAGATAAACAAGGGTGAGCGACGACGTCCGCCAACTCACATAACTTTGACAAGAGAATCTTATTCTAGAATAACCCCTCTTCCACCGATGGATGGGGTACAGACTAGTCATATTCTCCCGCGGAAACCTACCCTATACCCGAAGTTTTCCTGCCGAAGCAGACCAGGACGCATGCCCCCTGGGTTTCAGTCATATCCCTCCAAATTACTCGCGCTCATCGGGAGGACAGACTGGGGATTGAGACATTTCTTGCGTGAAGAGACCATTTAGGGATGGTATATGACTATTTTCTATGCGTGATCCGGGAAATGAAAGCTGGTCCACGAGCTTGACCACTCTTCCTTCGTGCGGAAAACACATTACTCTAAAGAGTGAGGAGACGATGGCTCCCATGCAATAAATATAGTCTCGTCCAAGGAGTAGGTTATAATCCAAGGGTCCTTGAACTACCATGACGTTCATGCGAACTGTCTTCCTTCTCAATGTTATGGGCACATCGGGAAGGATCCCTAAAGGTCGACTGGTTCCTTTATCAAAGCCTGTCAGATTTCTCATCTCAGGCGACAGCGATGGCGAACCAAGCGCTTTCCAAGCAATAGAGGAAAGGATACTCACAGAAGCCCCCTCATCTATGATGGTACCAGCCATGACCATTCTATATATTTGAACGATAATTCAGAATTGTACGCGTGCTGGTAGGCGGGGTCAGCCTGGTTGATTCCAGTCGAAGGAGACAACTAGGTTGCTTGGAGGTGGGACCGACTAAACGGTCGGGTATGGCTCTAACAAACTTCCTTCCTGCGGTAAATGAATGGGTAGATTGCCCCCTTGTTCGTCGGAGTCTGTGTTGATGAAGAGAATTTGGACGGTGTCATCCTTGTTCTCTTCAGTGACTATATCATCCGAAGATAAAACCTCTGAAGGCAAGACTGGGTCAACTGCTGCCTCGACCTTTTGACTTTCGTCTGGTATGGATTCAGTTGGTTTATCTTCAATGATAGGCGCTTCAGCCGACCACTTGAGCGGGCCAGATGGATACTCAACTAGTGACGGACTCGGCAAGAGTTTTTTATATCCAGGAAGAAGTCGTAACGGTGAAACCGGACGATCATCCAAAACTCTTTTAGCTTCGTCTAAGAAGGGACAACGGTGGAGGGCATGGTCGCCTTCGCATAGTTTACAAGGAAATCTAGCTTTCCCTTTTTGTCCTGGGGCTTCACTTTCACTAGTTGACGGTGTGCTTTCAACATGATCACCAGAGGTTGATGACACCGGATTGTGCAAACGAGGAGACCAGTCCCTTAGTATCCGGGGGATGCAAGGACAATCTCTGTGAAAGTGGTCTCCTTTGCAAATGACACATGGCGATTTAGGCCTGGTCGGTGCAGTGTGTGGATTTTCGTTAGACGACACTCGTTTTCCCACATTCGTCTTTGGCTCCTTCTTCTTCTTCTCTTTCTTCTTCTTTTCCTTCTTCTCCTTAGGAACTTGGCTTCTAATTTTACCAGTTCCATCAAGCGAAGAGGAAGGGGGAGAGGAAGAATTAGAGGAAGTAGAAGGCTGGTGGGCAACTCTGGACTCGTCTAATTGCTGATACGATTGTTCAGGAATGATGGTGTTCTGAACGACATTGGTTGAGAATAGCCATACTGGCAAGCCAATTGTCAGTCCTGGAAGCGACAATGTGGCCATATGGGGCGCACCAACATCTCCCCAAGAGGAGAAGGGACTAGGATTTCCACCAAGGGGAATTCATTGGTTGGTAGGCTCCATTTTCTCAACCCAAGATCAACGTAGGAAAAGGGTATGAATATTCCGATTAAAATAAATTTTAACACGCTTCGACAAAACTTGTTTTTTCAGTTTTTAAGAGTCAAGAAAAAACAAAAGATGACTCTAGTCTCCTTCGATTTTTAATGAGCCTGAAGTGACAAGTGCTCAGATGGACCTTTTCCGTTAAGGAGTCTGAAAAGGAATGAAAGGGACTGCTCTGGAGGTCTAGGTAGAGGGAGTACCAAACCAATCGCAAAACTGCAGAATACTTTTTACGGTACGGCAGTCAATCTTCCCGAATGCTGTGTTCGGTGCATTGCGATCAGTAGGGCAGCCGACACGGCTTCCTATGGATAAAAGGTTTTAAGCCTATAGGGGTCTCCCAATATATACTCGACGGTATGTGGGAGCACAAGTCCGTACTGGCACTTATCGTCTCAAAGTGGAGGAATCACCCAACCATCAGTGAGGACAACAGTTACCAGGCTTTACGACGCCGGAATACGTCTCTAGCCTAGACCTCTAAATTTTGTGCGTTAAGTTCCAAAGCGTTGTTAAGTTCATTGAGTTTATTTTAAGTTGATATTTCTTATGAAGTTTGCCTTTTGGGATCACCACGAGATGTATATGTAATTCCTAAAATGCAATCTAAAGATGATAAACAAACTTTTATCTCTTTTCAGCAATGAAAATCCTAGCTACAAGGGAAAAGAAAGACACAATCTTTTCGCAAAGAGCAAAGAGCACACTGTAAATGCACTTTTCCTAAATCAAGCCAAACAAACTGTCAATATGCAAATGCACATGCATGTGTTTTGTTTTTCACTTTCTTAATATTGATGCCTAAAAAGAAAGTTGTTGTACAAATCTGAATTCGCTTTCAAGTGAAAAACACAAACAAGCTTCTTTTCGAAATCAAAAGGTAGAGATGATTACAACACTTTATGATTTTGAAATAAATACTCGTTTCAACACTAGAAGTCACAAATTCAGACCAAAAGCAAAAGTAAAAGCATAATCGACTGTCAACAGCAAATAAACTTTCTCCTATGATCAAAATCGACACTTGCGACAGATCTGAATCAAAGGACGACAGTATGACTATTCTACTTTTGCGATGGAAAACTGTAAATGACGTAACAAACACACAAAAACATCTACAGTATTTTTGTACAAAGGAGGCGGAATTACAGCAAAGAAAAGGGGTTTTTAAACAGACACATACATTGATCACAGGCTGCAAAAATCAGAGACAAAACTGGAAAGAATGAAGAAAAGAACCTCAGCTGCACAAGGCCAGGCTGATCAGCGCACCTGTTACACAGAGAAACTGGATTGCAATGCAGGTTTCCCTCTCAGGAACTGCGCTGAAATGCAGGAACTCTTCACAGTACCTTTGCTGGGGCAGAAACAAGAATTCTATCCAGGTTTTGGGTCACGGTTTGTAGTTTAATCTATGGTTTTTGGCCGAGTAAAAGCAATCAGTAATGCACAATCAGAGGGTAGATTTAAAGAAGGTCAAAGAGCTATCACAAAGGGCAATCAGATCATTTGTGAATCAGCTATTCAAATCATAAACAGATCCAGTGAATGGATTGAAGCAGCAGATGTCTACTTTGCATTTGTTAATAGCAAAGGCAGTTTGATTTGCTACTTCTAAGTTTATGAAACAAACAACAAGAGAAACACAAACTAACTAACTACACAATCGTCCCCAACAGAGTCGCCATTTTGTTATCGGGAAAAGTGTCTATTCAGAACGACCCCATCCCACTAAGGTGTGACAGTGACCTTAGAAACAAACAGAGAAAACTACTTTTGTATTCATCTTTATGAACTATAAACAAAGAGAAATAGGATGAACCAACCTATGTCTTGCGCTAGTCCTTTGATCCAATCTCTCTCCTCTCTGACAGCTTCCAGCTACCTGCTCCCTTACTTACCCAGCTTCACCAAGTACCTGCAAGATCACAGAAGAAGGAAACTATACAAAGACATGGGTTTATACTCATAAAAAGCTTAGGATCAGATTTAAGCTAAACATACAAATGTAACAAACATCAATGATACACAAGCATGTAGGAGAAACTCAAATAGTTGTATTGATATAACAAGAAGATCCAAGAGGAGTTACAACCGATGATTCCTGATCCAGCATCAACCTCTCAGAAGAGAAGCCCCTCTTCACCTCCAACAAAGCATAAACCACCCAATACTCTGATATCTATCTCAAAACCAACAACAATTCTTTGCAATGTACAAAATTCCAACCCCTGGATCTCTGGGATGAGGGATCCATATATAGATGTATGCAAGGAGTATGAGTCAGCTTATGATTTGACTAGTGTCTTCTCTCTATCAGTTCTTGCTTCCACTTGGAGACTGAGAGCCTCTTACTCATCCTTGGTCGAATTCAGTGAGGCAAGTGTCATTGGAGAAGATTCTGGAAGCTTCCATTGTCTCTCCACCTCGTGGAATGACTCTGCCAGTTGTCATTTCCCACTCAACGCACCCTGGTAGTGCATTTAGGTGCGTTGCAACGCACCTAGCTAGTGGACCTGGGTGCTATGCAACGCACCTGGCTAGTGGAGCAGCTGAAATGATCCTGATTTGACTGATTCTGTGCAGTTTCTGGTGGAGAACTTCTGGGAGAAGCTGTAATTTGTTGACCTTGTTCCTTTAGGAGTTATAACAACACTTTTAGGGACTTAGGAGCCCTTGGTTTATGGACTTTTCATGCTTAGAGCTGTAAGGCACAAAAATGTCTATAACAGTAGGTTACTACAAAGGGTACATCAGGAACTTTTCATGCATCACATATAATATCACATCATTGTAGAGGAAAGGTAAGAATTTTGAATGGACAGAAGAATGTGTAGCTAGTTTTGAGTAGCTCAAGTAGTTTTTGACACATGCACTAGTGTTAAAGACTGCATATTTGGACAAGGAGTTTATAGTGTGTACAAATGCTTGCAAGAGAGGACTTGGTGGAGTTATCATGCAAGAAGGATAGGAAGTGTGCTATGAGTCGCGGAAATTGAATGAGCACAGCAAGAAATATCCGATGCATGATCTTGAGATAGCAGCGATCATACATGCATTAAAGATGTGGAGGCACTATATTCTTGGTAGGAGGTTTCTAATGATGAGCAACCACAATGGCTTGAGGTATTTGTTTAACTAGCCTAATCTAAATTCCATGCAAGATAGATGGTTGGCCACCCTCAGTGAGTTCAACTTTGATATTAGATACATCAAGGGAAAGGAGAACCAAGTTGCAAATTCTCTTAGCAGGAAGGTAAGCATAAATCATATAGTAACTATGAGCTGTTATGGATCTTGCAAGAATAATAGCAGGATGACAAGTACATGGAGATCATGCACATGTTACAACAGAGTACAAGTACAGTTGTAGGTATAGGTATAGGTATAGGTACCAGTAGAGGTAGAGGTAGAGGTAGAGGTATAGGTATAGTTGATATGGATGCAGACTATCATCTCATGACAGATGGTTTGGTGAAATTTAGGGATAGGATCTATGTACTGAATTTCAATGAGATCATGAAGCTTATCTTGACGGAGTTTTATGAAGCCATACTTGGGTCACCCAGGATATCAGAAGACATTGACGGTGGTCAATAAGTTCTACTATTGGCCAAATATAAAGAAGGAAGTGGCAAAGTTCGTGTCTAGATGTTTAGGTTGTAAATAGGTAAATGCATAATGTAAGCATCCAGGTGGTCTACTACATCCTATACCGATTCTAGAATGGAAATGGGAGGTAATTTCCATGGATTTCATTACAAGTCTTCTAAGGATAATGAGACAACATGATTCTATTATGGTCGTGGTTGACAGGTTGAGAAAGGTAGTTCAATTCATTATAGTTAAGACTACATATTCAGTCAGTGAGGTAGCATGGGTTTTCATCAAATACATAGTGAGATTACATGGTGTTCAGAAGAATATTGTGTCAGGTAGGGATGCAAAGTTCACTTCAAAGTTTTGGAAGGAGCTATTTGCAGGTTTGGGTACAAAATTTGCCTTCAATACAGCTTATCATTTATAGGCAGATGCACAAACATTGAGGGTCAATAGGATCTTGGAGGATATCCTGAGGATATATGTGATGCACCAACAGAGGAGATGGGAGGATTATCTTCCATTGGTTTAGTTCACATACAAAAATGATTATTAGGAGTCATTGAGGATGAGTCCTTTCGAGGCATTATATGGACAGAGTTGTAATACTCCCATCAATTGGAGTGATCTAGTCTGTTGGGTACTTATTGGACCAGATATGTTGGTAGATGTTAGCACCTAAATTTGAAGATGTAGAGCAGTGCACTGAATTCTACCTTTTTTACTTAGAAAGATTTCACTAGAAATGAATATGAATGAAAATATGAAACATAAAAAAATACATATGAAACATAAAGAAGATACATTTGCTAAACTTACGCCACAGGAAACTCATGAACCAGAGCTGCAATATTTCATTAATTCTCTGTCAAAATGTACAGTGAGTGACTGAGTTTCTCTCCCACAGTTCCCAGAAATGCCAACCATTTCCAAATAGTGTTGCATACAATAAATAGAATATGCCATTGGGAAATAGAAAGAAACATAGTTTGGGATTTTTCAAATGATTACAAACTGGAAATGGAAAGCCAACCATTAGTTACAGGTGAAGTGTTACAGAAATGACAAATGGCTTGGGTGACTACTCGCCTTCCTTTGCCACTTGGATAGGAGCCCACCTTTAGTGAAAATAATTTTTAAACATTGCATTAGTTGCTAAGAAAAATATAGTGTAAATGAGGGGGCCCACTTGGAGAAAGTTGCGAATCGAAATTTCGCGAAGCGGGTGCGATTTTGGCCTTTGGGTGTCTGTGCGCCGCGCCAAAAACTGTATGCATCGCGCTACTTTGGAGCTGTTTTTGAGGCACCTGCTTGAGTCCAAATTGTGTCCAAGTGTGCTTGTTGGAAAGCCCTGCCTGTCAACTTTCCAACCCAAGTGGAATTTCTGAATTGGGTGCTCATTTGCCCCTCCAAAACTTCATTCGCCCAAGACTGCTTCCTGTGTGTCAAAATAGGGGAAGAGAGGTCATTTTCTGAGTGTTTTTGACCTCCTGGGGACTCAAAACTTGCCCAAACTTCTTGTCCATGCACCAAAAATCATGATTTTTCATGCTGAATCCAAAAATTCAAACCATTTGTGATTTGGAGCTGCCAATCTACTGGCGCGGCGCAGAGGGAGAAAAACCCTGTTTTTTGCACAAAAATTTCCAAAAACACCAAAAATGCCCCAAATTTCTTGAAATTTGGGCTGGAGCTTCCTTACCAAGTGTTATACTAGGCCAAAGAGGCTTCCGCCAATATCTAAAGTCGATTGAGCTCCCTTTGCCTCTTTTGCTTCTTGATTGCCTTCCTCAATTTCGCCTTCAAATTCCTGATTCGGGCATTGCACACTTTGTTTCGCGCCATGTAGTGGAAAGCCATGTGTCTCAGCAATGCATGGTCCTTGTCAGCCTTGTCTAGCAACTACTCCAAGTGAACATTCACTTTCTCTAAAACATACTCCCGGTCCTCATCTCTTTGCTCCATAGGTCTACCTTGTGCTGCCATGATGTGTTGCTGGTTTTCCTTGATCAGTTGCAACTCTATCTCAGCTTGCCGGTCCTCAAGTTGTTTGTTCCTCTGCTCTAGGTATTTCATATTCCATTTGGTTCTCCAATATTAGGCATGCCGGTAGCTAATGAAATAGAGTCCGGTGTAAGTGTGAAAGTAACACCAGCCAAAGTAACTTGAGCACCATGCAAATGTAGAACAAATAGGTGAGCCAACTCATGGTGAAATTGAACATTTGCAACCTTTTCACAAAACTCATAGCATGACTGAAACTAAAAACAACACATCGCAAGAGGGCAGGCCTGCAATTCTATAAGGGTGGTAAGTTTTCCTCTAACATGTCTGCCAGTCTTATGAGGCCTCCGAGGTGCCTGTTCTTCCAAGGGAGAGTCACTTTGGGTTTCTACCTCATAGTCTGATGAATGCTCAAATGCCATGACTGCTACGCCAAATACCTTGAAGACAAGATGACTGCTGTGTATGAACTGTGCTTGAACTGCTCTTTTTGGTGTTGTATTTCAATTTCTGTCAATTTGAAGGGTTTCAAAATGATTGGTTGCAAGTTTGGCACAAATTCGAGCCTCTGTGGGTGTGCGCCGCGCAACAAACCCAGTGCGTCGCACTCGGTATATGTGTCGCGCCCATGTTAACTTTACACTACGGGGTCGCGCTCTGTGCACCGTGCTCCCTATGTGTGCTGCACCCCTCTGTGTGTGCGCTGCGCTCCTGAAAACAACTCCAAACTCACTCCAAACGCGTGCTTGTACTCTCACACTCACTTTGAAATGTTTCTCTCTTCCTTGGTGTTCACAATGACTTTGTTTCTTGTGGAAACTTGTATATAAAGGCTTTGAAGTCATGGGTTTGATTTTTTCTTCTCCAAAACCCATTTTGCTAATGTTTTGTTTTGACACTTTTCACTGATTTAATGCAACACTGAATTTCCCTTTTCCCTTCGAATTTTTAGCTAAAATGATGAAATTTTTTGGAAATTTTGTAGGGGTCGCACAACATGGCATTTGGCCAAGGAAACAATGGCTGCACCTGAAGAAATCAACTGGAGACTTTTTTGAAAATTATCACAAATGACACACTGTTTGACTTTTCTTCAAAACTGAGTTTTGAAGAACAGTCGTAATCTGTCAACATGGCGATGAAAATATCTGAATCATAACTTTGTAAGGGCCTCCCTCTGGCATGCATGGCTTTATTGGACATGTTTGAAGACCAATTTATCTAATCCCTAGACCTAATGACTGAAAATGACTGTCGTCCATTAAAATATCAAACATTGACTGTCATGGACTTTAGTGAACATTGATGAAAATACCTAAGCCAGCAGGTGCCAGACATGAGGGGAAATGACTGACATGACCTTTCCGACAGATTATGGAGTGCCCCTAGTGGAATGCAGCTGAGTGAATGAAGCGAGACACCTAAAAATGAGATGTAGAAAGAGTTTTGATCTCTGAAGGAGGACTGACAAGACCGAATCTAACATTGGCTCCAATGGGGGATGGTAGCTCCAGCTCCTTGGAGGTGCCAAGAACTATAGATCTTTGGGTGAGCAGACAGTGCCTTCATCCATTGGGCTATGGAGTCGTTATTTCGACAAACAACACAAGACTTTGACACATTTATTGACTGGAACTTGACTTAAACCGACATTAATTATGAAACCAACATGACTGAAAAAACTGACTCAATGCGAAAGGAAATGACTCATGACTGACTTAACTAAAACAAGAACTCACAAAAATTATTCAATGGCAGCCGTCCATCAAGATTCGATGGTTTCAAATTATGATGACAGCCACCTGCATATTAATGCACTATGTACAATCATGTGTAATGTGTCTTCCAATATAACCAATCAAGCAGATGCCTTCTTGATTGATTCTCTTGATCAGATCTCCTGGTCAACAACAGATACTGGTAACTGGGCATCCAAAAACATAGTCGACCATGATCTCCCTCATCATTGAATACTGCAATAATCACCTTCACTGCTGACTGCAACAGATTTGCCATTGGATCATGGAAAACATGAAGATTTACCTCCTGTTTAGGAAACAAGATGTCTTTTTCTTTTGATGCTGATTTCCTTCATAATGTTCTTCAATAAAAGTATGGTCATGGTCCTCAAAAATTTCTGAACAAGTTGATGAGTAGATTTCCTCTTCAAAAAAGATTTCAAAACATGAGACATATGAGGAAGAATCTGAAAGGGAATCCTGAATAGTCTGGTCTGCTGAAGTCTGAATATATGGTAGGTCATCTTCATACTATATGACAGCCAGATTCTCATTACATTCATCACATTCATCAATCATGAGAAAAGCAACTTCAGATGTTTTTTGAAACCTAACACTAACATTTCTATCATCTACCATAAATTCATCCAAAGGAACTTTTTTACTTGCTTGAGCAACGATCTCATCTTGTTGTTCATGAGCTGACTGGATTACCTCTTCATGAAGACTGTGTTCTGCTGACATGAGAACATTCAGATCCAAAACTCCATCTTCTTCATCCCAGATGATTTCAGTAGCAGAGTTCTCTTTCATGGGACTTAGTACAAGGTTTTCTTGGTCATCACAATCTGAATCTGAATCTGAAATGGCTGACTTGACACTATCACATTCTGGAATTAGAACTGGACTTCCTTGCATGCTGTCTTCTTCTATGGACAAATTTGAAATGACACTTTTTCTTTCATCACTTTCAGCCATATGGAACTCTTCAACCTGCTGATCTATTTCATGTAATTCATGTTGACTGTCAAGATGCAAAATTCCTTCATTTTCCACCGTACAAAGATCTTGATTTTGCTGCAACATTTCCTGAGCATCTTGATGGGACTCCTTTAGTTTCTCTTCATGTTGCTGAAATGGATTCTCGTACAAGGCTTCCATGATCTCATCATCCATAAAATTATCATCCTCATAGTATTTTTCAAGGCTTTCAATAAAAGTAGAAGCATGTTTGCAACAGTCGTGAACTAGATTTAATGATGGATAAGATTCTTAATATCTTTCAATGAACAGGGCATGAAAATCCTTTAAACAATAAATACAAGCAGGCGGAAAACTTTCATACCAAGATTGGGCTTCACCTTCCAGAGTGGCCAGGAATATCTTCATCAAGCAATCTTCAGGAAAATCAACCTTCAACTTGCGAATATGCATGTGAAATTGAACTAGATGTAAAGCGGTGTCCTTCTTACCATCATCTTTAAACGTAGGCAGATTCCTTGACCAATGTACCTTTGGAATTTTATTTGGAAAACCTGGGATGTGATCTTGGCTCATGGGAGCCTATCTTCTTGCAACCCGCTCCATTTTGAAAATCTCAAAGCTACTGATCTCTCTGCAGTGGAGTCACCATGAAGGATTGATTGCTGGATTCTTCAGTGAATGGAGTCGCCAGGTGAATGATTTCCACCTTCTTATGTATGATCGTTGTTCACCATCAACAATCGGCTTTGAGCTTGAGATATGTACTGGGGCAAAACAATCTTCAAGCAAATCATTTTCGTTCCCCAATGGAGTCACCACTATGTTAGCACCTAAATTCGCCTTAGGCTTAAGGAAGGCAAAATTCAGGGTAACCACAAACCACGCTCAGTTTGGTAGCTAGCCCTACCAGAACAGGAGAGGGTTCTCTCCTGGTCACACTGAGGAAAATAAACAATAGGGTCTAAGATGACTCAAAAATGGATACTGATTTTAGGCTAGGTAAATAAATATGATGGAGATGTTTGAAGAATAACTGAGTTTTCTGGGATGTGTGGGGCAAAGGAACAACATGAGAAGAGAATTTAACTCAAAGACGCAGGTTATTTCGTGAGGCAAGACAGGCGGAAAGTCTAGCAATCAGAGTTGAAAAAATGTGAGGTGGAGAGATTGTTTGAGAGTGTGAAAAGGGCATAAATACATTAATCCTTTTCAACAGAAGAAAACATAGAACATGAAAACTATCCCAAGGTAGAGCAGTGCACTGAATTCTGCCTTTTTTACTTAGAAAGATTTCATTGGAAATGAATATGAATGAAAATATGAAACATAACGAAATACATATGAAACATAAAGAAGATAAATTTGCTAAACTCACGCCACAGGAATATCATGAACCAGAGCTGCAATCTTTCATTAATTCTCTGTCAAAATGTACATTGAGTGACTGAGTTTCTCTCCCACAGTTCCCAGAAATGCCAACCCTTTGCAAATAGTGTTGCATACAATAAATAGACTATGTCATTGGGAAATAGAATGACCCATAGTTGGGGATTTTTTCAAATGATTACAAACTGGAAATGGAAAGCCAACCATTATTTACAGGTGCGGTGTTACAGAAATGACAAATGGCTTGGGTGACTGCTCGCCTTCCTTTGCCACTTGGATAGGAGCCCAACTTTAGTAAAAATAATTTTTAAAAATTACCTTAGTTGCCGAGAAAAATATAGTGTAAATGAGCAGGCCCACTTGGAGAAATTCGCGAATCGAAATTTCGCGAAGTGGGCGTGATTTTGGCCTTTGGGTGTCTGTGCACTGCGCCAAAAACTGTATGCGTCATGCTACTTTGAAGCTGGTTTTGAGGCACCTGCTGGAGTCCAAACTATGCCCAAGTATGCTTGTTGGAAAGCACTACCTGTCTACTTTCCAACCCAAGTGGAATTTCTGATTTGGGTGCTTATTTTCCCCTTCAAAACTTCATTCTCCCAAGACTGCTTCCCGTGTGTCAAAATAGGGGCAGAGAGGTCATTTTTTGAGTGTTTTTGACCTCCTGGGGACTCAAAACTTGCCAAAACTTCTTGTCCATGCACCAGCAGTGATGATTTTTCATGCTGAATCCAAAAATACGAACCATTTGTGATTTTGAGCTCCCAATCCTAAGCGTCGTGCCACAAGGAGAAAAACCCTGTTTTTTGCACAAAAATTTCCAAAAACACCAAAAATGCCCCAAATTTCTTGAAATTTGGGCTGGAGCTTCCTTATAAAGTGTTATGTTGGGCCAAAGAGGCTTCAGCCAATATCTGAAGTTGATCAAGCTCCCTTTGCCTCTTTTGTTTCTTGATTACCTTCCTCAATTTCCCCTTCAAATTCCTGATTCGGGCCTTGCACACTTTGTTTCGCGCCATGTAGTGGAAAGCCATGTGTCTCATAAATGCATGGTCCTTGTCGGCCTTGTCTAGAAGATGCTCCAAGTGAACGTTCACTTTCTCTAAAACGTACTCCCGGTCCTCATCTCTTTGCTCCATAGGTCTACCTTGTGCTGCCATGATGTGTTGCCGGTTTTCCTTGATCAGTTGCAACTCTATCTTAGCTTGCCGGTCCTCAAGTTGTTTGTTCCTCTGCTCCAGGTATGTCATATTCCATTTGGTACTCCAATATTAGGCATGTTGGTAGCTAATGAAATAGAGTCTGGTGTAAGTGTGAAAGTAACACCAGCCAAAGTAACTTGAGCACCATGCAAATGTAGAACAAATAGGCAAGCCAACTCATGGTGAAATTGAACATTTGCAACCTTTTCACAAAACTCATAGCATGACTAAAACTAAAAACATGACATAGCAAGAGGGCAGGCCTGCAATTCTGTAAGGGTGGTCGGTTTTTCTCTAACATGTCTGCCACTCTTATGAGGACTTTGGGATGCCTGTTCTTCTAAGGGAGATTCACTTTGGGTTTCTACCTCATAGTCTGATGATTGCTCAGATGCCATGACTGCTACACCAAATACCTTGAAGATGAGATGACTGTTGTGTATGAACTGTGTTTGAACTGCTCTTTTTGGTGTTGTATTTCAATTTCTGTCAATTTGAATGGTTTCAAAATGATTGGTTGCAAGTTTGGCACAAATTCGGGCCTCTGTGGGTGTGCGTCGTGCAACAAACCCAGTGCGCCGCGCTCGGTATATGCATCGCGCCCGTGTTAAATTTACACTGCGGGGTCACGCTCTGTGCGCCACACTCCCTATGTGCGCCTCGCCCCTCTGTGTGTGTGCCGCGCTCCTGAAAATGACTCCAAACTCACTCCAAACACGTGCTTGCACTCTCACACTCACTTTGCAATGTTTCTCTCTTCCTTGGTGTTCGCAATGACTTTGTTTCTTGTGGAAACTTGTATAAAAAGGCTTTGAAGTCATGGGTTTGATTTTTGCTTCTCCAAAACCCATTTTGCTAATGTTTTGTTTTGACACTTTTCACTGATTTAATGCAACACTGAATTTCTCTTTTCCCTTTGAATTTTTAGCTAAAATGATGAAATTTTTTGGCACTTTTGCAGGGGTCGCACAACATGGCATTTGGATAAGGAAACCATGACTGCACCTGAAGAAATCAACTGGAGACTTTTTTGAAAATTATCACAAATGACATACTATTTGACTTTTCTTCAAAATAGAGTTTTGAAGAACAGTCATAATCTGTCAACATGGCGATGAAAATCTCTGAATCATAACTTTGTAAGGGCCTCCATCTAGCCTGCATGGCTTTATTGGACATGTTTGAAGACCAATTTATCTAATCCCTAGACCTAATGACTAAAAATGACTCTCTTCCATTAAAAGATCAAACATTGACTATCATGGACTTTAGTGAACATTGATGAAAAGACCTAAGCCAGCAGGTGCCAGACATGAGGGGAAATGACTGACATGACCTTTCCGACAGATTATCTGATGCCCCGCATGGAATGCAGCTAAGTGAATGGAGCGAGACACCTAAAAACGAGATGCAGAAAGAGTTTTGATCTCTGACGGAGGACTGACAAGACCGACTCTAACAGCAGACATGGAACAGGAAAAGCAGGTTATAAAGAAAAATCTAAGGCAACGTAGGATAGACAAAAGATTTATGCAAACCAACATAGGTTATTCAAGGATTTTTAGGTTGGGGATCATGTGTATTTGCGCATCAAGCCCAAGAAGAGCCCTTTGAGGATTGGATCATGTGCCAAGTTGGCACCATAGTATTGCGGGCCTTTCGAGATCCTTGAGAGGATTGGACTAGTGGCCTATTGAGTTTCACTTCCTCCAACAGAGAAAGTCCATCATGTTTTCCATATTTCATTTCTTAAGAGGTATATAAAGGATGTTGATCATGTTATTGGTTGGTCTGTATTATAGGTGGAGCAAGAAGGAGAGTTCCAGCCGAAACCTTAGCGCATATTGTAGTGAAAGCATCTCATGCTCAGGAACAGAGCCATAGAGAAATTTAAAGTGCAATGGAAGCAATTTGGGCCCGAATAAGTTACATGGGAGATGTCAAATCATATGCGAGCCATGTATCCTTAATTGTTTGCTGGTTGAGGAAAAATAATTTTGGTTTGATGTCTGGTATATGTTTAGCATATTTTTTACTGATGTTTTGGTATATGTATATATATGTATTTCTATAGGGATTAATGCACGGGTGTTTGGCGATGTAGAAACCCTCAAGGATCTTCCCGGGATCCTTCGAAGACAGTCAGATTAGCTACAACTGTCACAAAGATACATGCATATCTATGTTTAACAAATGAATATCAAAGTGAGAAGGAATTATTACCTCGAGTCTTAGTGTGGTGTTGCTGGAGAGCACAATGCAGCTAGGCAGAAGACCCCTGAGCTGGCTCCAGATCAAAACCTGCACATAGCAAAGACAAGCATAATATCACAACATAAAACCTTGATAAATAATGCATGAACATATAAAGATATCTAGTTTCATATATCTAAGCCACTCATGCTAATGATATTGAATAAACATACAAACAAGTCATACTATCAACATCTCAGAGTGGACAACACAATTGTAGTTCTATATTGATGTAGAAAGAGTGATTACAACCATTAGTTGCATCAACCTTCCCTTACCCCTCCAGTTCCTCTCTCTCTCTCCCTTCTTAACCTCTTCTGATTCCTTAGTCTGAGACTCTGCTCGACAGTCAAATAGGCAATCCTTTCAAATGGTTCGACCCCTTTCACAATGGCCCTAGCCTTGCATATATAGCATGTGAGGTTAGGGTTGCCAATTCCTTCATGAGTTCCATTAGGCAAAAGTAGTGATGTTTCCATGGATTTGTGCTCTTTCTCATTTGCATACTCCATTAGGAATTAGTAATTCCCCCAAACAGGTCGAGTTCTGATGTTTACCTGCTTTTATGAGCTGACATAGGAGAGAATCTAGGGATATTTTCTTAGTAAACTCACTCCCTTGACCCATAGAAACTCATTAGGGTTAACTAATGCTCTTCCCAAGGTAACAAACAAAGTTACTTTGGGCACTAATGCACCCTTAGCCTTGCTAGGAATCTTTATAAAGCAGGCTGCTATTGTGTAGACAACATTAGCTTCACAATTAGTCCTGTGAACTTGGTCAGACCTTCAGTCATCATGTCTTTCTCCTTTGAGCTAATGAGGAGGTCATTTTCCTATATAACATGGATGTAAATACTGCCAATAGTTAAGTTATAAAGCTCCAATAAGCAGTATGGTTGTTATCTTGTCATGTTTTCATGATGTTTTCCTCTGAGTAGGTCTTTCATTGTAAATACTACAACAAGCTAAGTTATAAATCTCCATGGCTAGTATGTTTTCTTTTCAGTGGTTTTGCTGAGGTCTTGGTGTGGTTTAACACCAAGGACAGTGTTCCCCAAGGGGGAGGGTTCTGTAACAACCCTGGTGAAAATATCATGTAATAAAAGTTAATAAAGGAAAAATAAGACCATGGTTAAGGGACACGTATTCCGAGCTAAATGTTGGGAAAATATACCCTAGTGGGAAACACTAGATGTGGTTTTTGCTAAAGGAAATTGAAAAAGGCAAACGCAAAGGAAATAAAAGGAAATAAGGCATTTTTGGCACATTTATTTATGAAAATAAAGGAAATTAGGAGAAAAGTAAGGTGAAATCTCATGGGTTGCATGTGAGAGAAAATAATGGAAAATGAAGAAAATAGAGGCGTCATTAATAAAAAGGCTTATAAGGATCAGTTGGTAACCTTTCTTTAGTTTTAGTTTTGGAGCTCTCTCATTATTCTCTCTCTCTCTCACTCTTGGTCACTTAGAGTTTTCTTGGAGCACTCTAGCTTTCAATCAAGGAAGGAAAATGAAGAAAATGTAAAGGAAGGAAAGCAAGGATCAAGGAAGGATGAGCAAGATCACGTAGCTTCAACATGAATACTTGCAGGTAACATATTGAATGTGTGATTTCCTAGCTAGTTTTGGCATGCATGGATTTTTATGATGGTGTATGGTTCTCTTGTTGTTGGTGGCATGCTTTTGTCAGATTATGCTAGTGGTTTTCATCCTAGCCTTTCCTTTTTATGGATGCCATGGTATGTTGGGATGTTTATCTTGGTTTTGAGCATTGGTTTGCCAGATAGATTTTAGAATCCGGAGTGGAGGTCATCTCAAGATTCATTTTCAAAGGCCTAGGAATACCTTGTTCGGTTTTGGCAGGATACAGGGTAAATATTAAGGGAGAAGTCTCAGTTTAGGGCGAGTGATATGGGTTTGGATTGCGATAAATCTTGAGAGACTAGTATTAGTTTAGGGCCTAGTTGGTAAAGCTCGAGAGACAAGGAGACATAAAATTCCTCAAGGATAGTGATGGATTTCGGATGTAATTCCAAGTTCAATTCAGTTGTGATCAGAGCACCGGTTTTGGTGTGATCACGGTTTGGTGAGGGTGGAGGTGGTTTAACATTTGGATTCCCTTGGCTATTTTTGGATTGGTTTATCCATGAGATCCCACATTCATGCTTGGAATATGGCACGGGGGTGACTGGATGAAAGAAAGATTTAGTTTAGCCATGTCTATGGTCGGGTGGTATGTGGACATCTTGAACCCGGTCAGATTTTCCTATGATTAATGAAAGCTAAGTTCTCCTGCTTTTGCACTTTTTTATATGTAGATTTAATGGTTCTTATATCTCTATTATTTACATGGTTTTATGTTAGTTATAAGCATGGTTACTTGACTGGTTCATGTCATGGTTATTTCATGTATTTAATTGTAAATGTTAAAATGATTGATGCAAGACCTAATTGATGTAATAAAAATTCAAGGAAGAAGGTGGTGATCCTTCTTATCATGTTTCATAATAGTTTTCAATCATTCATGTTTTGTCTTGTATCCTAGACCTATAGGTTGCATTGATGCCAAGTGTTTGACAGAATGTCAGTCCTAGTTGGGGATGGCCAAGCCTAGTCTTGAGGTTCATTTTTGGTTTATTAGTCTTGTCATAATGTATTTGATGGATTCTAAAAGTTATAACAAGTTATAGGTAGTGTTTGGAATTATGGGCTAGAAAAGTGCCCTGAATTCCAAGGATGTTGGCACAGTCTACTGGGAAAAGTCCCTAGACACTTGCTTGCAGGCCTGTGAAAGCATCCAGATGTCCCTAGATGCTAGCATGACCATAGTATGAGAGCATCCAGAGGTCCCTACACATTGGCATGCCCATATCATGAGAGCATCTAGAGGTCAAGAGGTATAAAAGATCAATGGGGCCCATGGGTAGGATGTTTGAGTGGCTAAGATGTGTCATCGGGATGTTGTTGCTGATGTGTAAGGTATGGTTGATGTGCTCTATCGATTCCATTTCCTTAAGGTCAACAAGGAGGTTGAATCAATTCATAGTGGCCTCTCCCATCACATGTTTACCCCGGTTGCCCGATTACTTGGGTAGATGTGGGAGGAGGGTAGCTACATTTGTAGATATGTTGCCTTGATTTGTGGAACATGTAACTAACATGTGTGAATAGTTGTAGGGAAACATGCTTAGTATTAGCATGACAAGGTAATAATTGAATTTTTTATATAAATAACAACGGGGCGATGTGACAGTATATAGTAAAACTTGATTAAAGCAAGGTAAATGTTGGCATTGATGTGGTGATGAGTTGCTTGGTTGGAATTTATGTAAACCTAGTAGCATGGTGTTGGAGGAGGCTACATTGACTGTGATGAGATGATGAGTGTTGCAGTGATATTTTGGAATTGATGTCAACATGGTTAAGTATGTTGTTTGGCGATATGCGTATTCTTGTGCTATGACATATGATTGTGTTGCAGGTGCTCTGCTGGTCTTGTTAGTTTGGATGACTAGGTATCCATGCATATGAGGCTTGAGATATGTCCTTTGATGCTCTTAAGATGTCGTTTTTGTGCTCTTGAGCTGTTTTAGATGATGTCTACATTTGTTGCAAAGGCTGACATGATCACATGTACAGTTTCTCTTCATGTCAGATGTTGAGATTCATGGTTGATGGCACTTGAGCTAGTTCATGCTCCCATGGTTTAGTCCTTGCACTTATGATGAGTATATCATGTTTGGACTCTTCAAGAGGTTGCAGATATGTTTATGAGGTTTGTAATAGCTTGGAAAAATGTTACAGGTGTTGGAGGATTTCTGACAAGTATTGGAGTTGCATAATGATGGTAGGGATGTTGTAGAGAAGTTTGATGGCCCAGTTGTTGCTTGGATAGAAGTGACAATTTTGGATTGGATTTTTTGGACACATGAATATGAATCTAAAACTTTAGAGACATGGACTTTTTTGCAGAATGGACCAAATTAGGTTCCTTTATGAGCAGTTTTTCCAAATTTCGTCTAAATTGAGAGAAAATGGAGGTTCTCTGCCCTGGACTCATGCATAAAGGCTTGTGGGAGCAACTCTAGTCACTAGCACAGTGTGTCATGAGAGCGGCTAAGGACTTGGATGCTTTCACGGTGTGTCATGGGAGCGAATGAGCCTGTAGATGAGTTTTCTCTACATTTCTCGTGCTCATCAGGTGCTTAATTTTTTTTTCCAACATGTCTTGTTCGGGACTCTTCATGTAAAGGTCGGAAAAAGGTAATTGTGCTTCTAGAAGTTGGTTAAAAGGGAATATTCACTAGTAAATGAAGTTAGTGGATTGATTAAGTCAAGAAGCATTGAACCGGGCCACTTCCAACATATGAACAGAGCTCCACTACAGATTTGGAATTAATTGTGTTAATCATTTCAAAAGGTTACAAATAGATGGAGATCATGAGTCTAGTTGGTTGGTTCTTTTGAGAAGAATATGTGATAGTGGTGTGTGCTTGAGGAGAGTGTGTGAGTGAAGAGTGGAGGATGCATACTGTGTAGGAATTTATGTAGAATATCTTCAACAGATCATAGTAGTTGATGATGGCAGCAGAATTATGTTTCAGCTTGGATCTCATGCAGTGATATGGTATAGAGTAGGAAGGATTGTAGATCATTTCCTTCATGCTTGCTTATCATGTTTCTCATCAAACTTATTTTTTCATGTATTGTTGATGGGTTGTTGTAGTGATTGTGTGAGTGAGTGTTGCAGATTTGTTGGTGAGATCATTATGATGTTTTGAGCCTATATTGATAGAGTTTGTTGTGTTTTTCTAGTTGAGAAATTCAAATTGAATCCAGGCTGAAATATTGTGAAATGAGGGTCACATAGAGAAATGGGGTTGGAGCTCTGGCAAAACAAGGATTGAGAATGAAATTATTCATGAATCCAATGGGGTTGGGCAAGGCTTGTAAATCAAATAGGTGTTTGTAGAGTCATGAGTCCAATGGGGTTGGGAAAGGCTTATCATATAGGAGTTTGTAGAGTCGTGAGATGGAGATAGTAGTTCCTTTCAGATGTTTTCCATATTGTACTCTCTATGTAATAAATTGCTTGATTATGAATATAATTATCTTAGCAGCGTAGCAACAACATGGTGGTGTTTGACCTAGGAGGAGGGTTTTCAACCAAAAAAATATTGTGTTCTCTTGTGCGTTATTCTTTGGTTATTTTTCATGGTTCTTGATGAGCCCCAATTTTTGGGACAATTTGGGCTCATTTGGCCTACTTGCTTTGCTCAAACCATTCATTTTTTATTGCTTATGCATTCATTTCTTGGTTTATTCGTGTTGTTTGTAGGAAGAAGGGTAGGCATTCTATCTACGTGACTAATACATGATGATTTCAGGTTTTTGGCATTAAAAGGGAGCAAAGACCATGAGAAAGGAGACAAGGAGACAGTAAGGTGGCACTGGTGGTTTTTAGGAGAGGATGTCCACAGTCTTGGGGACCTTCCTCATGATTCCCACCATAGCTCCGAGCTCCAACCAATCTCCCCACCGAGCTTAGAGGCAGCCAACCGTTCTACAGGAACAACAGTTACAACTGTTCTACAGGATCAACAGTTTAACCTTCAGTTGGACAGCCGAGCTCCACAAATCAAGGAAACCTGTTGGATTATCATTTTGCATAAATACAGAGGCCGTAGCCTTTGATAGGAGCTTTTTGAACTTTTGCATTACTCTTGTAATTTGGAAGTACGAGCTACAGCTCGATGTTGGTTCTTTTTGTAAGCCAGTTTTGGCATGACATCAGATTTTTGGTTATGAATAAAGGAAGGCAGATTTTGATCTCATTCTGAGTTTCTAAGGGAGCTATAGCTCTCAGGTTAGGGCCCAACCTGAGAGCAATAGATCTCCTCGGTGTTTTAATGTTATTTTCCTTTCGTTCCAGCACTTCGTTTCTTTACTTTGACATGCAATTCGAATTTACAGTCTGTTGATTTAGTTTTTTTATGAGATTGAATAGGATTAGTTTATGGTGAATTTGCTTCCAGTTGTGTAGGTTAGAAGAGGATAGTTATAATTCATTGGAGCTCCAGAAAAAGGTTGTTAGAGATCACTACCATATCTGCTTAGGGATTGGGGTGCAGTCCATATCAACCACCAAAAAGAAACGCAGTTCTTCTCACGTCCATGCAAGCTGCAACAATTACTTTAGTCGTAGATCCATCCATGCACTTTGGTCTTGATCATTACTTCTCCATTCCACTTCCATGCACGAGTTTCTTTCACAAATTGCACTGTTATTCATTGGTTCAAAATAGCACAGTTAACATAGGTTAAAGAGTTCTCGTTTTTGGTGACATTCATAGACAATTTGTTTCATCTACACTACTCCACACCATTCCATTACCTTTCTCATCTTTTCAACCACACCTGAAGCCACTCAACCGACCTCTATTCAGCTCGTTTACCTTCCAGCTCTCCCATTACTCACATAGCTCCATTTACTTAACCTTTCGTTGATCCCATCCTTCCAGCCATCAACCCACTGCATGCACTCTTCCTCCATCTGACTTCTCTGCTCCTGAGCCATCACCAGTTCCATCTCCATCTCACCTATCCTCCCACACCACTCCAACACTTCACCATCTCCCAAAACTCCCACGGTCGAACATCCTGTAGAATTGCACAGACTTCCTGTAGAATCCCTGAGTTTCCTGTAGGATCCCCTGCAGACTTCCTGTAGAAGCCTGCAAACTCGGTTGCTGAGCATCTGAACGTGGTAGACTTCTGTGGATTGATGCTAGAGACCCTCTGGGACCTCCCCTAGCCATCCTGACCTTGCCCATGCTTTCCTTCCATTCAAACCGCTCCTGCACAACCAAACCCTAATCAAAAGCATCATCACAATAAATCCAACCACTTAATGAAAAAATACAAAAACATGTCTTTTCAGATGCAAGTAGCTTAGATGCATGTATTTCAGCTCACTGCAAGTAATGGCATTATTGGTAGTAGTTTCATTCACAATTTTGCATTGTAAGGGCCTAGCTAGTCAAATTAGGGTTTACTAGGGTTTTCATGCTTTGTTGGCTTTCAGTTTCTTTCTGCAAATAGACTAGTCTCCTTTGAGTTAGCTTTCGTCCATCATTCATAAAGCTTCTTCTGTGAGCATATAGAAGTTGGCTTGAGCCCTAGCGGACTTGTGTCAGCTGACCAAGTGACAGCTGCGACAAGAGCTAGTACTTGTGCATACAGCACCGTCGCTTCCAAGTTTGTACGAACTACCGGGTTGATAAAATTAGAGATAGGAAGCTCCAGGAGTTGTAGCATTATCGCTACAATACTGGAGCCCACCATCTTTTTGGCGCCGTTGCCGGGGAAGCGTCAGAGTATTAGTAATTTTTTCTTTTCTTCTACTTTCTTACTCTTGCCTTCAGCTAAGTAGTTTACTTCATTTCCATTCTGCAAAAGTAGCATAGACATTTCCTGCTTTCATAGATTAGCATTTCCTGCTTTCATAGATTAGTATTTCCTGCTTTCATAGATTAGCATTTCCTGCTTTCATAGATTAGCATTTCCTACTTTCATAGATTAGCATTTCCTTTCTGCAAGCGTAGACTAGCATTTCCATTCTTGCAATTTCATTTGAGCAAAGTAGATTAGTTCTTTCCTGCTTTCAGTTTAATTCTGCATCTTTCATAGTTAGTTGTAGATCAATCTGTTTCAGTTTTGCAGGTACCAAAAGAAAAGCAAAGAAAAAACAATCAAAAGAAAAAGAAAGTCTTTTCCATTTCATGCCTCGTAGGAACCGAGATAGATCAGGCAAATTCCTACCAAACACCCCCACCACATCACTGGGTCACCCTTCTCTCTTCTTTGGTGACAGTGACCCAGAAGAAACTATAGGTGAACATCCTGAGATATACAAAGATCCTATAGTAGAAGAAGAGTTAGAGACCACTCCATCTGAAGCTATGGCTGACAATAGAAGAGAAGATGAGAGAATAGAAGGTGCCTTCCCCATCCGAGAGACCAATGGAGAGATGAAAATGAAGAACATTAGCCCCTCCGCCTTACCTCACTTCCATGGGCTGACTACTGAAGATCCAGATACCTTCCTGTTTGAGTTTTCTGTCCTTTGTAGAACCTATGACTACACTGAAGATGAGCAAAAGCTGAAACTTTTCCCTTCCACTCTTAAGGATGCAGCATTACACTGGTTCATGGGCTTACCTGGGAATAGTATCACCACTTGGGCTCAGATGCAGCAAGCTTTCAATACCAAGTACCGGGATTACTGTAGGTCCAAGGAAACAAAGGGGGAAATCTTTCGGATGACCATGGGAAATGATGAGTCCTTAGAGGATTATGAGGAGAGGTTCCAACTAAGCTATAAGCGGGCCAGGTGCACACTTGACCTTGAATCCCTCAATTTGGTCCTGCTCTGAGGAGTCCCTGAAGACCTCTTAGATACCCTTAACATGTTAGCTGGGGGGGACATTTACCAACTTCCTTATGAGGACATCAAGACTGTGTTTAGAAACCACTCCAGGGCAGCTCGGAAACAAGGTAGAGGAAACCACCTCTCAACTAGTGTCCCTTTCTCCAAACATGAGCTTGCAAATCAATTAGAAGATCTTAAGAGTGAGGTGAGATAGACCAATGCCATTCAGCTTGACACATTCAGGATTCAGCAAAATAAAGAAGAAGCTGAGAGAGCCTTGGCTGTCTTCTGCCCTAGGTGCACAAGGAGACACCCTAAGAACGAATGTCCATTGCATTCGGTTGAAGTGTGTTTCGTTTGTGAGGAGGACCATCCCACAAATCAGTGTCCAACCTTACCTGGGTTTAAAGCCATGTACCAAGGGACAGAAGCTCCCACTGAACCTCTCTATTACCTCAACCAAAGGAGGCCACAAGGATCTAGACCTTATCAGCAGGGGATGCAAGGGGCATCTCAAGCTTATTACAGCCCCAACCAATCGACTCCTATGCCTTCCTGGGCTCCCCCTGCTCATCCTTCATGGTCCATGCCTCCTCCATGGTCTTATCCACCTCAGTACCCCACTCAACCTACTTCTCATTCATATCACTCACATGCCCAGCCATAGCCTCAATGGAATGCACCTCAGTCGGGGTGGAGGCCCCAATACAACACTCCTCCTGCCATCTTGCCTCCACCACCAGTTCAACCTCAGCCATTACCTCCTGCTCCTCCAAGGCAACCTCAAATGCCTGCTCAACCGAACCTGAACCCCAACAATAGACAGGCCCAGCAGGTATACACTGGGGAGACCTCATGCCCTACCTATGCTGTGGAGATCCAGGAGATCAATCTTCGATCTGGAAAGACTCTACCAGATCGCCAACCTCCTCCCCCAGAGGATGAGGGAGATAAACAGGAAAGTGAACCAAAGGCTATTCCACCCTTTCCTGAGAGACTAACAGCCACCACACAACCCAACTCGGAGGAGGATGAGCTTCTGGGTGAGCTCAAGCAGTTGTGTGTGAAAATACCACTTCTCCAAGCCATCAAGGATGTGCCAATATACAACAAACTGGTTAAGGAGAAGTGTTTCAAACACCCAGGCAGACGGAAGAAAGATGCTTCAACTATCAATGTCATAGGACAACTGTCTGACCTTATGTTAGGACAAGTCATCTGCCCAAAGTACCTAGATCCTGGAAGTCCTGTAGTAGATGTTCACATCAATGGCACCATTATACCTCACACCTTGATTGATCTGGGGGCTGCCATTAATGTGATGACCAGGGATACCATGCTTAAACTCAATCTTCAGGGTTCCTTGAGGAAGACCTCGACCGTACTGTAATTAGCAGATCGCTCCACCGTGACTCCCGAAGGGATTGTGGAGGATGTCTTGGTCTCTATTGACTCTTGGGAATACCCTGTAGACTTCCTGGTTCTGCAACCAAAGGCAAAGCTTACTGGGTATCCTCTCATTTTGGGAAGGCCTTGGTTAGCTACTGCAGATGCTTACATAAGTTGTCGTGCAGGAAACATGACCATCAAAAATGGTCCCATGTCCAAGCAGCTAGTCCTATACCCTCCTGCCCAACCCTCCTTAGAGCATGACTTACCACTCTGGTTGGAAGAAGGAGAAGAAGACAAGGTGTACTCAGCACCTCTGTGCACCTTAGATACCACTAGAAGAGACCCCCCAACCGAGGATGACTTGATCGAGACCTTGATCCAGAATCCACCTTCCAGTGCACTACCCTTAGAGAAATTGGTGGAGGATGCCCAAGCTAGCACCTTAGTGGATCTTTGTACAACCAACCCTGTTACTCCCCTAGTCAAGAATGTGGAGTTCGGCCCTGAGAAAGCATTGAAGATCAGCTCCTCCCTATCTCCTTCCCAGGAAAAGGAGTTGTGTAGTCTGTTGGCCAACCACCTAGATGCTTTTGCTTGGAGCTATAAGGAAATGAAAGGAGTCCATCCTTCGGTTTGTACCCATCATATATACATCAAATATGATTGTAAACCGGTTAGGCAACCTCAGAGGAGAATGAATCCAGCCCTTAAGGACATTGTCAAGGAAGAATTGCAAAAATTGTTGGATGTCGGGTTCATCTACCCCATCTCAGATAGTGAATGGGTGTCCCCTCTAGTGTTGGTTCCCAAGAAAAATGGGAAATTGAGAATCTGTGTGGACTATCGAGAACTGAACAAAGCTACCAAGAAGGACCATTTCCCTCTACCTTTCATAGATCAAGTGTTGGATGGACTGGCAGGAAAGAAGTTCTTCTCTTTCCTAGATGGGTTTAGCGGGTACAACCAAATCCAAATCAGCCCAGAAGACCAAGATAAGACCACCTTCACTTGTCCTTGGGGTACCTTTGGCTACCGAGTCCTTCCCTTTGGGCTATGCAATGCTCCTGCTACCTTCCAGAGAGCTGTCTTGAGCATCTTCTCGGAGCTGGTCCATGATGCGGTAGAAATCTATATGGATGACTTTACTCCTTATGGGGCCAACTTCCAGGAAGCATTGTCCAACCTGGGAAAAGTCCTAACCAAATGCATCGAGATGAACTTGTCCCTTAGTCCTGAAAAATGTGAATTCCTAATGACTGAAGGGACCGTGCTAGGCCATACCATTTCTTGCCAAGGGTTGCAGGTGGATCCTAACAAAATTGCTCTCATCAAGAGGGTTCCACCTCCTCAAAAGGTAAGGGATGTCTGGAGTTTCTTGGGATTAGCAAGATACTACCGGAGATTCATTAAAGATTTCAGCAAGCTAGCCTCGCCATTGTTCGTCCTGTTGGCAAAAGATGTGGAGTTTAATTGGATTGACGATTGTCAGAGGGCTTTAAATGAATTGAAGGACAAGTTGGTGTCAGCCCCAATCCTGAGAGGTCCAAACTGGGCCCTACCTTTCCACATCCAAACTGATGCCTCGAACAAAGCCATAGGTGCAGCTTTAGGACAAGTTGAGCAAAAACTTCCATATGCAATTTACTTTGTTAGCAAAAACTTGTCCAAAGCTGAGCTGAATTACACTGTAACCGAGAAAGAATTCTTGGCTGTGGTCCATGCACTGAACAAGTTCCGACATTATATTATTGGTTACCAGACCTTTGTACATACTGACCATGCTGCAATTAGATATTTAAAGAATAAACCAGATGTGAATGCTCGTATTATTAGATGGTTACTTTTATTGCAGCAGTTTGATTTGACCATCGTTGACAAACCAGGTAGAGAAAATGTTGTTGCTGACTTTTTATCTAGATTGGATTTGTCTGCAGATGAGGATGGAACAGTGGATGATCAGATGCCCGATGAACATCTGTTTGCTATTTCAGTACTCTCTCCATGGTTTGCTCATATAGCAAACTATCTTGTGTCAGCACAGTTCCCTCCGCACCTATCTTCCAGAGAGAAGAGCAGAATCATCAGAAAAAGTGCCTCATTTACTTGGATCGGGGGCAATCTGTTCAAGCTTGGCCCCGATCAGATCTTAAGGCGTTGTGTAAGGGAGGAGGAAGTCTTTGATATCCTCCTCACTTGTCATGATGGGCCTTGTGGAGGACATTTTGCAGCAAAGAGAACTGCCTTCAAAATCCTGTAGGCAGGCTACTATTGGCCCACACTTCATCAAGATGTCAGAAGATATGTCAGTCAGTGTGACCAATGCCAAAGAATGGGGAAACCGACCCAAAGGGATGAGATGCCTCTCCAACCTCAAGTGACTCTTGAGCCATTTGAGAAGTGGGGCATGGACTTTGTGGGCCCAATCAACCCCTCTTCGAGGCAAAGGACTTACATCATTGTGTGTACTGACTATTTGACAAAGTGGGCAGAGACCAAAGCAAACAAAGCAGCAACAGAAGAAAAGGTGGCCGAGTTCCTAAGAGAAAACATCTTCTATAAGTTTGGCTATCCAAGAGAGCTGGTCACCGATCAAGGGAGCCAGTTCACCTCCAACCTGGTTGAAGATCTACTAGCCCATCACAAGATCAAGCATAGGACTTCCACCCCTTATCACCCTCAAGCAAATGGGCAGGTGGAAGTCACCAATAGAGCATTAGAAGGGATCTTGACTAAGGTGGTGAGCAACAGCAGAAAGGACTGGGCAGATCGCCTGGTTGAAGCCACATGGGCTTACAACACCACTTGGAAGACCACCACCGGCTTCACACCGTATGAGCTGGTCTATGGGAAGAAAGCTTTGTTGTCCATTGAGTTTGAATACAACACTTTGAGGATGGCAGCTCAGCTGGACCTAGATCTCAGCCATGCACAACAAGAAAGGCTACTGCAGCTGAATGGCCTGGATGAGCACCGAATGCAGGCCCTCCTTCACTCAGAAGTGGTTCAACTTCAGAGAAAGGTGTGGCATGACCAACATCTCCATGACAAGCAATTTCAGCCGGGAGATTGGGCTTTGTTGTATGACTCCAGATACAAAGATTTCAAGGGGAAGCTGAGAACTAGATGGCTAGGACCATATGCAGTGGAGAAATGCCATGACAATGGATCTGTCCTCATTCGAACCATTGATGAGGAAGCCATTCCCATGCTTGTCAATGGGCATCGATTGAAGATCTACAGGAGACCTCTCTCAAGACAAGAGTTCATCAAAACTATGGAGAAATCTGTATTGGTCCTAGAGAGGGGTTCTGCCTCTGCTTTTGGCATACCCTGAGGGATATATATATAAAAAATAATAATAATAATAATAATAATAATAATAATAATAAAGATCCTTGGGTGAAAACCTCTCTGAGGCGCCCAAGGCAGGTGGTAGGGGTGAAAACCTCTTTGAGGCGCCCCTATTGTCTTTCAAAAAAAAAGAAGAGAAAAGGTTTGAAAAAGATCCTTGAGTGAAAACCTCTCTGAGGTGCTCAGGGAAGATGCCACGGGTGAAAACCTCTTTGAGGCACCCCTGTTATCGTTCAAAAAAAAAAAAAAGAGAAAAAAAAAGAAAAAAAACAATAAGCAAAATATGGTAAAATTGCATGCAGGTTGCAGATGTTCTATGGAGGAGAGGAAGCCCTTCAACTCAAAGCCAAGGGTCCTTATCAGGCTGTCAAGAGACCTCACCAGCACCTCCTCCAAGGGTACCCATTTTTTTTCAAGGTATGTGCAATTTTATCATGGTTTGAGTCTTTCTACAGGAAGATGCAGTCTTTCTACAGGAAGACGCGGATTTTCTATAGGAAAGTGCAGACTTTCTACAGGAAGCCTGAACTTTCTACAGGAAGCTCTGTGTTCTACAGGAAACTTCCTGTAGAAGTTTGGGATGGCCCAGAATTCATCTTAAAAGGAGATTTAGCGACTACGGATTGGTTTGGACGCATGCAAGCCTCTGTTGGCACCCTTGCACATTGCTGTTACCTTGCTCCACCATCCTTGTCGACATGCAACCAAGTTCCCTGCACCAACAAAGCAGATCGATGAGTTCTGAGATAAAAAAGTGCTGAGATCTCATACCACAGGCATCAAAAGCTCCGGGAATGTGATCGAAAGGCCAGATCCTCCGTCGTGCAACATGCACCCAAGGAGGAAGAACTGTTACGAGACACCCCGCGGGAATCCTGTAACAGTTAAACCTGCTAGAGTGGATACCATTCACAGCACCGCCATCTGCAATGAAACGCAGGCGCATGCAACCAAAGCATCCACTCCATCGTCGGCAGCCTGTAACCACGAGCCTCCGGGTCTGTGTAAGTTCGCATGCAGTAGGTAGATCCACTCACCATTGTCCAAAAACTGGAAAAATCACGTGCAGCCACGCAGGTAAGTGTCTCGACCCTTCCTTCCATCAAATCACATGAATTTTACTTTGAATTTTTTGCACAGCGTAAAAGTGAATGGTTGAGCGGCCGTATGGCTAGTCGACTAGCCACGTCGGCTAGTTATGGTATAATTGGATGTTTGGGTGGCGACCACGACAACGAGAATGAGCAGCACACACGTGAGAACACTCCCGTCGGAAGCAATGAGTTTAATAGAAAAAGGCGGCGGCAGATCTGTGGGAATGGATGTGGCAGCAAGTGAATACGCAGGCGAATGATGGATGATGTCGCCCAACGGTCCGGTGGGGACAGCTCACCCCCCGCGCCACGGATTGCGCCGATTCAAAATCTAATCGGCTAGATTATGCGCATGCATTTATCAACCACCACTTCAAACTCGAGTGGCTATTCTGATCTCCTCTGCACTTTGATACGCTGAGCTTTTGGCTACCAGAACGCTGGTGAAGCACACCTCGAGTGCAGGCCAACTACAGTCCTCCCCGAAATTTGCGCACTGCTCCTACAGGAACACAGTTTCTACAGGAACGCAGTCTCTACAGGAACGCAGTCTTCTACAGGGAAGCAGGTGCCTCACGAAAAAAGGTGGCCAATTAAAGAGGTAACCCTGAACTCTTCATGCAACTGGTTAGTAAGAGTGGCAAGACCATCGTCCACAGTCTGGTCATAAAGATATCAGTGAAATTGTTGTTTGTTGTGCCTATACTGTCGTTCTACAGGATGTCGGTATAATTAGACTGTGTTGAATTTTGTGGATTATGTGCATGCTCTGTCTCAATAGACCAAATCTCTTTCGCATTTGCCACCTTTAGTTAAAACAACCGTGTTCATCATGCCGGGTGGGTTTATAAGATGGGAACCCACTGATTCAACCAAATTAAGGGAAAACCCGGCAGTGGTAGAGCTCTTCACACGAGCACAATGGATGTTGTTTTGTGATAAGCTGCAAGGTTACGATGATGAAGTGGCCGAAGAATTCTTGCAGGCTCTGAGGCCGAAATCCCAGACACTAGCCACAGTGAACTTCAGAGGTCTAAGCCTCAAGCTCACCCCGCAACATATCAGTCGGATCACAGAACTTCCTATGGGTTTGCCGTGGGATAAGGAAGAAAGAAAGTTGAGCCAGCAGGCAAAGAAAGAATTCTTTCCACCTGAGGAAGAATTCTCGGAGGACAAAAATGGGGTGCAAAGAATGGGCCTGTTGCCACCATGGAATGAAGTCAGTTTGCAAATCATGAAATATATCACTTGTGAAGGCCGTTTTAGCATCGTGTATGCATATCACTTTCGGCTGCTCACTGAATTGAGGCACCGGATTGATCTTCCTGTAGAACAAAAACTGAGCATCCCTTATTTCCTATTGCAGTCTCTAATGGAGTGTGCCACAAAGCTAAAAGAGGGCATACCAGATCAGATAGCCCACCATGGGTTGATCAAGCTTCTTGTGGAGGATGCGCTGCATTCATATAAGGTTCCCCTCTCATGGGAATCCTTCCGGAATTTGACAAAAGATGGATACATTAAAATGTTGATCGAAGAAACGGGTTCCTCCAGCAGTGAGGAACAAGAAGCAGTGGCCGAGGGACAGAGAGAAGAAGGCCAGAAGACCCCGACCACAGTGTAGAAGAAAGAACAAAGGAAGAAGCATGAGGAAAAGGATGACAAGGAAAAAGGTGGCACACCTATCTTGTCAGCAAGAGAAAAGAGGCTGAAGAGCAGAATGGACAAAGCCGAGGTGGTCCACGTCAGCCCAAGTACCTCAACAGCACCTGCAACTAAAGCAAAAAGAAAAACTCAGGCAGGCAAGCAAGCAAAGGTGGGGACACCTGTGTCTACAGGAAAGCAAAAACAGGCTTCTACAGGAAGCCCAAAAACAGAGACAAAGGCTTCTACAGGAAGCCCGAAATTGCAGAAACAGCCTTCTACAGGAAGCCCGAAAATAGAGACAAGGGCTTCTACAGGAAGCCCGAAATTGGAAAAAGGGGATTCTACAGGAAGCCCGAAAATCATTGAGAAACAGGCTCCTACAGGAAGCCTGAAGACAGAGAAAGGGTCTTCTACAGGAAGCCCGAAGATTACCAAAGCAGGGGCTTCTACAGGGAGCCCGAGAGTGGCTAAAACCGGGTCTTCTACAGGAAGCCCAAAATTGGGAAAGAAAGGATCTTCTACAAGAGGCCCGGAAGTGGGCAAAGCAGGGTCTTCTACAGGAAGCCCGAAATCTGAAAAGGAGGGGCCCTCTACAAGGAGCTCTGAGAGAGCAAAATGCAAGAAAGAGAAGGCTGGTATTCTCGAAAAGGAGGCAGCAGTGGCACTGGCCGCCCTCAGTACACCTCCAAAGCCGAAGGAGAAGAGAGAGAGGGAGACCCCTCTACCATCTGAAGCCAGGAGAAGCAAGAGGATAAACACGGGCAAGCCACAGCCTCCACCCAGTAGCCAAACCATTTTAGGGGATGTCCCTACTTCACCCAGTGCAAGAACCCCCTCTAAAACATCAGCCACCCCCGAGAAGGGAAGCCCAAAAATAACTTCATGGACACGAAAAATAGGCCAATCGCCTTCCGAAGCCCGGCTCAAGGAAATGGAAAAGGGGGAAGAAGCACCACCTTCGTCACCACCAGGGGCAGCAAAGGCAGGGCTGCCAAAAATAGGAAAGGAAGAACCGCCACCCTCGATAGAAAAGGCAGGGCCGCCAAAAACAGGAAAGGAAAAGCATGCTCTGGGCTCTAGTTCTCGGCCAAAGATGAGGAGCCAGAGCAAAGTTGCTCAAGGATGAGCAAATAGTTTAGCTAGGGGGTGATGATGAGCCCCAATTTTTGGTACAATTTGGGCTCATTTGGCCTACTTGCTTTGCTCAAACCATTCATTTTTTATTGCTTATGCATTCATTTCTTGGTTTATTCGTGTTGTTTGTAGGAAGAAGGGTAGGCATTCTATCTACGTGACTAATACATGATGATTTCATGTTTTTGGCATTAAAAGGGAGCAAAGACCACGAGAAAGGAGACAAGGAGACAGTAAGGTGGCACTGCTGGTTTTTAGGAGAGGATTTCCACAGTCTTGGGGACCTTCCTCGTGATTCCCACCATAGCTCCGAGCTCCAACCAATCTCCCCACCGAGCTTAGAGGCAGCCAACCGTTCTACATGAACAGTAGTAACAATTGTTCTACAGGATCAGCAGTTTAACCTTTAGTTGGACAGCCGAGCTCCACAAATGAAGGAAACCTGTTGGATTATCATTTTTCATAAATACTGAGGCCGTAGCCTTTGATAGGAGCTTTTTGAACTTTTGCATTACTCTTGTAATTTGGAAGTACGAGCTACAGCTCGGTGTTGGTTCTTTTTGTAAGCCAGTTTTGGCATGACATCAGATTTTTGGTTATCAATAAAGGCAGGCAGATTTTGATCTCATTCTGAGTTTCTAAGGGAGCTATAGCTCTCAGGTTAGGGCCCAACCTAAGAGCAATAGATCTCCTCGGTGTTGTAATGTTATTTGCCTTTCGTTCCAGCATTTCGTTTCTTTACTTTGACATGCAATTCGAATTTACAATCTGCTGATTTAGTTTTTTTATGAGATTGAATAGGATTAGTTTATGGTGAATTTGCTTCCAATTGCGTAGGTTAGAAGAGGATAGTTATAATTCATTGGAGCTCCAGAAAAAGGTTGTTAGAGATCACTACCATCTCTGCTTAGGGATTGGGGTGCAGTCCATATCAACCACCAAAAAGAAACGCAGTTCTTCTCACGTCCATGCAAGCTGCAACAGTTACTTTAGCCGTAGATCCATCCATGCACTTTGGTCTTGATCATTACTTCTCCATTCCACTTCCATGCACGAGTTTCTTTCACAAATTGGACTGTTGTTCATTGGTTCAAAATAGCACAGTTAACATAGGTTAAAGAGTTCTCGTTTTTGGTGACATTCATAGACAATTTGTTTCATCTACACTGCTCCACACCATTCCATTACCTTCCTCATCTTTTCAACCACACCTGAAGCCACTCAACCAACCTCTGTTCAGCTCATTTACCTTCCAGCTCTCCCATTACTCACATAGCTCCATTTACTTAACCTTTCGTTGATCCCATCCTTCCAGCCATCAACCCACTGCATGCACTCTTCCTCCATCTGACTTCTCTGCTCCTGAGCCATCACCAATTCCATCTCCATCTCACCTATCCTCCCACACCACTCCAACACTTCACCATCTCCCAAAACTCCCACGGTCGAACATCCTGTAGAATTGCACAAACTTCCTGTAGAATCCCTGAGTTTCCTGTAGGATCCCCTGCAGACTTCCTGTAGAAGCCTGCAAACTCGGTTGCTGAGCATCCGAACGTGGTAGACTTCTGTGGACTGATGCTAGAGACCCTCTGGGACCTCCCCTAGCCATCCTGACCTTTCCCATGCTTTCCTTCCATTCAAACCGCTCCTGCGCAACCAAACCCTAATCAAAAGCATCATCACAATAAATCCAACCACTTAATGAAAAAATACAAAAACATGTCTTTTCAGATGCAAGTAGCTTAGATGCATGTATTTCAGCTCACTGCAAGTAATGGCATTATTGGTAGTAGTTTCATTCACAGTTTTGCATTGTAAGGGCCTAGCTAGTCAAATTAGGGTTTAGTAGGGTTTTCATGCTTTGTTGGCTTTCAGTTTCTTTCTGAAAATAGACTAGTCTCCTTTGAGTTAGCTTTCGTCTATCATTCATAAAGCTTCTTCTGTGAGTATATAGAAGTTGGCTTGAGCCCTAGCGGACTTGTGCCAGCTGACCAAGTGACAGCTGCGACAAGAGCTAGTAGTTGTGCATACAGCACCGTCGCTTCCAAGTTTGTATGAACTACCGGGTTGATAAAATTAGAGATAGGAAGCTCCAGGAGTTGTAGCATTATCGCTACAATACTGGAGCCCACCAGTTCTCACATGTTTTTCTATATAATTTAATTTAATAATGGCTTAATGAATATTGTGTTTCATTAAGTGAAAAAGGAATTAAAATTCAATATACATTCTCGCTACTAATTTAACCCCCCCCCGCTCCCTCTCAATAGCGAATGCATTTCTAACAATTGGTATCAGAGCGTGGTTCTCCCAATGAAGCTTGATTGCTTGAGAGAATATCATGGGATTATGACAAAGAATAAGAAGAAGAAAATTCAGAAAAGAAAAATTTACAAACAACACAATAATGTTGCGAAACCTAGAGAACCTATTCTGCTGGTAAAAGCTACGGCAAATAGTACTTTCAGTCACGAACATTTTTCGTGCCATTCTAGTGATAATGATTTTGGGGTTATTTAAGAAGTTTATGGTAAAATTTTTGAAGTTCATCTTGATGTGGGTACCTGTGGTACCACAAGTATGCGCACATCCCAGTCACTTCTCTGAGCATTGCAGACTTTCTTCAGTGCGCTCTCCAGTATCTTATTGAATGCTTTCATCGTCCCATTGGCCTGTGGATGATAAGGCATACTTTTATGATGATATGCCTGAAATTCTTTTGTCAACGCGCTGATTGTTTCGTTAAGAAAGTGTGTATTGCGATCGCTCATCAAGATCTTTAGACAATGAAATCTTGTCAATATGTATTCGAAAATAAACTTTTCTACTGTTGCACCTATACAGTCCTTCACAGGTTGTGCCTCTGCCCACCTGGTCAAGTACTCAGTCACGGTGAAAATGTACGATGTACCTGTATTCTTTCCTTGAGGCTGAATTGGACCCACAAAGTCAATCACCCATTTCTCGAATGGTTGTAACATCACCTACAGCATCAAAGGTAGTTCATTCGTCCGCAATGTCCTGCCAGTTCTTTGACATGTGTCACATGCCCTACAATATGCTTTCACATCCTTATGTAGGGTTGGCCACCACAACCCAGCACGCAGAACCTTCTGCGTTGTTGCTTTTCCTGCATAATGTCCTCCTGCAGCTCCTCCATGAGCCTCCACGAGAATGTTGCTTCGTTCAAAGTCAGGTACATAACGTTGCAATATTTCATCTGACCCCATTTTGTAGAAGTGCCCTACAATGAAAAAGAATTCTATCGCGCACACTACTAACTCATTCTTATGCTCACTTGTATACCCTTCTGGAGAAGTTCCCATCATTAGGAAATGTATGATATCATCAAAGTGACTATCCACAATGCACACTACAAAGAGTTGCGCGTCAGGCAACCCCTCCTCCAAGTTAGTAGGTTCCTCTCCTATTTCAATGCGTGATAGATGATCAGGTCCTACATTCAGTTGTCCTGGCTTCAGAATAACTTCAAAGTCATACTCCTGGAACAACAACAACCATCTATAGGTCTTTCCCGCCAAAACATCTTATTGAATAGGTATTTCAGAACAGAATGATCCGTATACATCTTAAAATGTCCACCTAGCAAATAGTACCTAAAATTTTGGAGTGCATACACCATGGCTAGTCCTTCGCGCTCTGTAGTGGAATAGTTCTTCTTAAGCTTGGATAGCTTCCTTCTCACAAATTTTATAGGATGGTCCAATTCCCCCTCGCCCGCCTGTGTCAACATGGCCCCCAGCAAAATACATGAGGCATCCACGTGCACATGAAATTCCTTCTTCCAGTCCGGGAAGACTAGGATTGGCATGGTGACCATTTTCTCTTTCAACACATCCACGCTCTTTTTGAATTCATCATTGTAACAGAATGTAGCATCCTTTTTCAACAACTTCTCCATGGGTGCAGTGACCTAGGCACAGCTCTTGATGAACTTCCTATAGTATCCGGTATGCCCTAGAGTTGCACGCAGCTCTTTCACATTCTTAAGCGCCTCCAAGTTGATTATCACCACAATCTTCGCAGGGTCTACTATCAATCCTTGTCTCTATACCACATGACCCAACAGGATCCCAAAAGGGACACAAAATAGACACTTCTTTAGATTGAGCACGATCTGGTATCTCCAACATGTATCTAACATCAAGCACAGACTTGCCACATGATGCTTGACCAATCCAAACGCTGTCCAATCTTCAAAGTATACCTCCAGTAACTTATGAATGAAGTCTTTGAATGTCGCAATGACTACGCACGAAAAGATTGTTGGTGAATTCTTCAACCCAAAAGGCATTACGGTGTACTGAAAACATCTCCATTTAGTCACGAAGGTCGTCCTGCTTCTATCGTCAGGCGTGATTTTAATCTGATGGTACCCAAAGAACCCATTAGTGAAATAGTATGCTTCTTGGCCACCTACATTATCCAAGACCTCGTCAATGAATGGGGTTAGGAAAGGATCATGCACACAAGTGTCATTCAGCTTCCAGAGATCCACACATATCCTTATTTCTTATTTCTGATTCTTTTCCTAAACCACTATTGGGCTTACCCAATCAGAGTCTTCCACTGGTTCAATAATTCCTGCTGCGAGCATCTTATCTAACTCAGTGTGAACCCTTTCCCCATACTTAGGATTAAGGTGGTAACGTCTTTGTTTTACAGGTTTCGCGTCCGGTTTCAGGGTGATCTTCATGAAACCTAGGTCTCCTATTACCCCTTTTAAATCAAAAAACTTTGTGGGGAACAAATCCTGATATTCGCGGAGGAGATCAGTCACCTTATCTACTGTCGCATCATCCCAATAGTCCCCAATCTTCGCAAATTTTGGTTACGCCTCTATGCCAATGTTGACCTGCCTAGTTTTTAGCGGCATACTTATGTCTAGATCCTCTATCTATGGACCTTCAACATCACAGTGACCTTCAATTTCTGGGATCCTCGTCTTCTTCTTCAGCAGTCACGTTATAGCATTCCAGCGCATGACTCAGTTGGGTAGTCCAATCAGGTTGGACCGGGTCTAAAGGATCTTGCGGTATCCTAAAGATCACTGCTTTAACCTCTTGTAGCACTATGTCAATACAGTCAAACCCATCCTTAAAGCTAAATGTCATTATAAATCCCTGGTCCAAGATGTTGCATTCTTTAGTTCCATGGCGAAGCTCTATTTCTAGGTACCAATTCATTGGTATGACATCCAGGGTATGACAAAACAAATGCACCCATTCAAGCTAGGGCTCCACTCCATAAAGCTTAGTCCATTTGGCCAGGTGATCACATGGATCATCCCTCCCATCATACTTATCTGTCATCAGCACTTTTGGCTACCAAAAATGTATTCTCATCATCCTCCTATAGTCGCGCTAATCACCGAAATTATCCTTTTGTGTACCCCGCCATCTTAAGGGCATAGCATGCAGTACCTAGTCCAAGGCTTGGAAATGATGTTTCTCTAACACTTCTCTCTCAAAGGCATCCAAAAAGTGATCAACATCAGTTAGCCCATGATATTGAGGAAGATCCCTAACTTCGGATGACATGCAATGCAATGACTTGGTCATCATATTACAATGCAGCGTAGATACTTCATGCAGCCGGTTCTTCCAATGCTCCAATTTTTCGTCCAAATCTGACATGCAGGAGCTTTCGTAGTCCCATGCAATACGTCCATCCACTATCATATTTACCTAATCTTGGTCGTGTCGCTATCTTGTAAATCTGGTCCAAATCGTCATCACTTTCATAATCTTAGACGGGTTTTGTATAGCTTGGTCCTTCCACAGGATCTAGTGGCACCACCACGTGGAGTGACTTCTTTTCAAATATCATCTTTTGCTTCTTACCCCATTCATGTGAGTGGCCCAATCAATTCTAAGGAGTGCAGGGTAGGGATTGCTATCATCCACAATCTCTATTACTTCAAAATCTGCCAGTGCGCTCACTCCCTCGATGTCAACTGTTACCCCTTGAATCCTCCCCATTGGGATAATTTTTTGTTGATTCACCATTCTTAACTGGATTGGAGACCACTAGAGTGCACGTCTCCCCATTCTTTCCCAAGTCTGTTTTGGAAAAACATTCGCGTCAGACCCCAGATCTAGGATAACTTGGTCCATTTCGTATTCTCCTATCTGTGTGGTGAGTCTCATTTCACGCTCGGTCCTTTCTTTGTTCTTGCCAAGGTTCCTGACCACGTGCGGTTCACCAGTAGCATCATTCTTACCAGTGCACTGACTGATTAGTTACTGCAAGCCCTTCATAGCCTTACTATTGTGGAGCAGTTTCATGTAGGTCGCCAAGAATGTGGTAGTCATGGATGGGTCCATTTCTTCAACTGGCTTCTCCTGACTTCCTGAGGTAGAGGCCTCAGCGAAGATTTTCTTTGCTTCCATAAATGCTTCTTTTACGCACTCCAGATCAAACCCAGTCTCTTGTTCTGGTGCTTTGCAGACCCATTCACCTTCTACAGGTTGCTTTTCTTTATCCTCCCCTATCGTAGTTCTGCTTCGTAGCATAATGTTTACCTTAGGGTCTTCCTCACAAGGCTCAACCCTCATCATCTAAAGGTTCTGCATCGGCTACGGAGGCTGCGCCCCATTTTCACAAATCTTCGCCAATAATATTGGGCAATCCTTAGTCGCATGGTCAAACTGAGTATAGTAGCAGCATGAAAATCATGTCGGATTCAGAAATTCCCTCGCGTAGTGTCCTGGGCCTCCACAATTGTAACAAATCAGCTGTCTTGGCCTCTATTGGGCCCTCCTCCAACTCGGACTCAGTCGTGCCGCTGATACTCACCTCATGTTCCCCTAATACCTTGGTTCGAAGGCCACATTTATGCCTGCACCTTGTATGTAAGTGTCATGTCCATCATTAATTCATAACTACGGCAATTGCGCTCATCGTGACCTACTGATTGATAGAAATTACAAAAGAGTTGTTGTGGTGTTTGTGCAAATTTCTGCAGCAAATGGAAATTGTCGGTCGTATGTTTCTCAGCCACCTGTCATATAGCGCACCATAGTGCGTGTTGGGCATGGAATCCCCCCAACAACATTTTTTGGGGCTCAAAACCCAACTTTTGAGTAATATTATTGTAAAGCCCCGCGAGTTGTGGGCGTGAAGTGCAAATTGTATGTTAGAATCATAGGGTTGTCCGCCCTAATTTTTGAATGTGGTGTCGGCCTACCCATGGTCCACGGACCATGGGATTGTATAAATAGAGCAAGGCTCTAAGTTGTAAAGTAACTAAGAAATCGAATTGATGGAATCTGATAGATAGAATAAGATAGTGAGCATAGAGCAAGAGTCTAAGGATCTTGGGTCATAGTAGTAGGAAGAGGCTCTACAACTGAGTGCGTAGAGGCCTAGTAGAGTCTGCAATTGAGTGCGCAGACCCCTACACCTGAGTGCACAGGGTGAAGTTGAGTCTATAATCAAGGAAGAAGAATAATAAAGAGAAGTTTTATCTAGATTCCATGTATATGTTCTTGTGTTATTACCTGTTTGATATCAATTGCAATTATAATGTTTATTTACTGCGCACTTTTGTATGAATGGTGTATATTGTTAAGTATAAATGAAAGCATATAGATAAGCTAAGTTAATCAATTGATATCATGTTACTAGTAAGGATTTGGGTAATAACACTATTCGGCCCCCGAGTAGGGCTGCGCAAAGGCAGCATCCCAAGTTGCAAGGTACTGAAAAGTGCGCATAGTGATGAACACGCAGGGTCAAACTGCGGACCACTTGGAAGCCATCAAACATCCCCAGGGTGCGGAAACTTGGTTCTAGCACCCTCCCATACTACTTCGAGTGAGACCTCAGTCCATACTCCATGGACTGTTGCCGAAAGGGCCAATAGTACTAGGATTTTTTTGGCTAAATCATCTTCGAACTTGGGTGAGGCCCCAACAAGCCAACAAATGGTTCTGTTGCCGAGACCGAGATCTGCATAAGGGATGTCTGATGTCATGTCACTGGAATCCAACAAAGAAATAAATTGAAGGGTGGTTAGATAGAAAGATTCATGAGTTCACGACGCAGGAAAATAGGAATCCGTGAGTATCAAAGGAACAGTGGTTGGAGCACTACTTATATACGGAAATCCACGAAATTTTCTTTGCATCCTTTCCCTCTGAGTTGTATGAGTGGATCATGAAGCTAGCAGACAATCAGGGAAGGTGTAGGCTTGAAAAACTAATTGTGTGGACTCCAGAATTAGTGTGCAGACTAGAAGCATCGGAAGATAAGATTGCGCGCGTTGTGGACCATTGGCTCGATCGAATTATAGGGGGGTTTATCACCGAGTTCGCGGTAGAAACAATAGTCAGCTACAGCGAGGCAAAATGACACTTCCTCAAAGGACCACGAGGTAAGTACATTAAACTTTGAACACTTAGATTAATATGTTATTGTGTGAAAAGTAGGTTATGCGAATAAATTGATGTTTTGGGCTACGTGAAGTGGGAGGATCTATAGAAATGAAGGTAGCGTAGAGATAGAAAATAGCCCCTTGATTTCGCCTCGACAGGAAAGTGAGGAAGAGCTCGCAAAAGTTTCTCCGAGAAGCGTGGTCACTCTGATAAGGTAGCGAATTCTGTGCCTACCACCTCCACCTACAGTGCCACTAGTATAACCATCTTCATCTCCATCTCTGCCCAGACCACCTCCACCACCACCACAGTTCAATATGGCGAGTGTGATAAATTTTCTGGTATTTAAAGGAGTAGGGAATGAAGATCCGTACCAATTTTGGTTCATGGTAAGGGTCATATGGGAAGCACAAGGAGTCATGGATGACAACATAAAGAAGGCAACTTTGGTGAGGACGTTGCAGGATCACATACTGACATGGTACATTAAGCATTCTAATGACCATCCAAATGCAAGGATCGCAGATATCTACGCCACGCTGAATAAGGAATTTAGCAGGCCAAAGTCAAAGACATAATTGATTATCGGGTTTAAGGAGATCGCCATGCTTCTAGGGGAGACCTCATGGGATCTGGATTAGAGGCTGAAGAGTATGATTCACAAAGCCAACATGACCTTGACCAATGGGCGACACCACACATGGTTTGTAGCATCACTAACACCACATTTAAGGATGGCATTGTCGCAACAGAAGTTATACCCCCAGGTCGAAGCTTTGGATATTGCAATGAGACTGCATGAGACACCAATACAACATCCTAGTCTGGGAGTCCAACAAATCCACGCGCAACTGCAAAATTTGTGTCTGGAAATGTAGAGTTTGAAACAGGACAGGACTCGACTAGAGGCATGCAAGGAGGTATGGTGCATAAAATGCAAAGGCTAGGGGCATGACATTGTCCAATCTTCACCAATTACTTAGCGAGAGGAGAGCCAGTGCCATTAAGACCAAAGGCACAAGTAGGATCGAGTGCGGCACCTACATTATGGTGCGCAATTTGTTAGATAGGAGGAAAACATGCTACAGATACTTGTCATCTATTGTAGACGTATACAAAGACATCCCAACAATAGTTTTGTAATTTCTATAGGTCGGTAGGCCATGATGAGCTCACCTACAGAAGTTACGAGCTGATGATGGATCAAAATCCTGCCTACAGAGTGCAGACCAAAATGCAAGCCCCCGACCCAAATGCAAGAATGGAGCGTGCTGGATTTCAGGGGCACAGATGAGATTGAGGTGGAATGGGACCAGGAAGGGGTCGCGAACAACTAATTTGTTACAATTGTGGAGGGCCAGGGCACTATGCCTGTGATTCTATGAATCTGACGAGAACATCATGTTTATACTATACTCAGTTTGATCATGAGATAGACGACTACCCTACACTGATAGCAAGGTTACGCGAGAAAGGGGTACTCCAGCCTCCCCCGACTCAGAAGTTACAGATGATGAGGTCTGAGTCACATGAAGAGGACCTGAATGTAAACATGGTGCTCAGAAGCGGTATCACAATAGGAGATGAAAAAGGTAAGTAGATTGAAGAAAGTGTGTGGGTTCGCAAGGCTCCTACAAAGGAACCTGAATTTGATTTGGAGCGTGCGAAGGAGACATTCATGAAACCTAAGAAGAGCTTCAAGGAGGCCTCCACTTTAGGTAGTAAGGATCAACTAGAACCAGGGATGGATCCTTCAATGCTCACTACCTTTCTAGATACATGCATGAAACTGCCGCGTGAAAGTAAGGTTATAAGAGGACTATAGGAACTTATCACTAGGTGCGTGGGGTCAGGAAAACTGCGCGTAGTCTGAAAACTTAGAAAGCATGCATTGTGAACAGGAAGGGAAATGCTATTGACTGTGCAAATCGGGGAGTATGAAATGGATAAAGTAATTCTAGATCTAGGATCAGACGTGAAAGTGTTGCCAAATAAAACATGGGAGTGCATGGGTAGGCCCATGTTGAAATGGTCCCCTATTCAATTATAGATGTTGAACCAGCAGAAGATCCTACCTATGGGAAGATTGCAGGGGATAACAATAGACATCGAAGGTGCGAGCGTGCTTGCAGATTTCAAGGTAATAGAGATTTGCGATGATAGCAATCCCTACCCTGTGCTACTAGGAATAGACTGGGCCACTTATATGAATGGAGTAATAAATCTAAAGAAGCACAAAATGATTTTTGAGAAAAAGTCACTACGCGTAGTGGTGCCTTTAGACCCTGTGGAAGGAGTGCGCTACAGAGAGCCAGAGCACAACGACGAGAGTGAAAACAAGCTAGACTATATGTACAAGATAACTGCTCAGGAATAGGATTGGGTGAATCGTATAGCGGATGGCCAAATTTCATGGAAGCGCGAAAGCTCCTGCACATCAAATTCCGATTAGGAAATAGAACGATGGTAGAACCGGTTGCAGGAGGTAACCACACTCGATTGCAACATAATGGTTAGATCATTGCGTTGCGTGACAATAGAGGTAAGGGATCTACCTATGTATGATCGGTTGATAGTGGTGGATGAATTCCTGAAAAAATTTGAAAGCACAGTGCCAAAACAGTAATGGTTCGATGCTCTAAAATGGGCATTGTGCACAGCACCTGAAAGGTGTTGGGGTACACGTCAGAGAAGTATTGAGAGCTGGTGCAAATGCAGAAGGGGGATGCTTATATGATTTGGAAATCCTCAGCTATGGATGAGAGCTAGTCATGAGGGGCGAAATAGCTTGTGCGCCCACATTTCCAGATGGGTACAGGAATATGGTATGCATCCCACATGAATGCGCACCACTATCATGGTAGAAAACATGAACAACAAGCAGAAGCAGGCAAGAAAAGTGCACGAACGATGAAGCATGATAAAACCTAGTGTGCCAAAAATCATACACGGGGAAGCCTTTGATAAGGTGTGTGAAGTGCTGAACAGGGTGCACCATGTGAGACGCACTGACTGGGACATGCACATACCAGCGGTTATATGGGCTTATAGGACCATGTGTAAAACTCTGACCACGCAAGCGCTTCTGAAGCTGAAGTATGAAGCAGGGGATGTAGTCCCTGTGGAGCATGCAAAGAAAATTCTATGCCTAACAACACCGGTAGATAGGATGGTATGTGCAGAACAGAATGAAGAAATCACACAGTTGTGCGAAACAGAACATATAAGACTTGAGGAAGAAATTCAACGGGGAAACTTTAGACTTCGCAAACTTGAAAAAGATTGGGTACAGGTGAGGGAGAAAAGCACTTTAATGAACGCAGAGGTCAAGAAGCTGGAAAATGAAATAATGGAAGCATTTCTCATCAAAAAATGGAGGATGGCAAGGCAAGATGCGTACAGTCATACTGACAAATTAGAAAGCTATCATCATCAATTGGTTAGTCTGCTGCCATGGATGAGACCGCATCTCGCCAAACTTAGTGACCAAGGTAGTGCAGTGCAAATAGTAGAGTGCGTGATGCTGATCACTACTATAGAAGATGGGGATTCTCCGCGAACCATGGTGGAGGACGCGATGAAGCCCCACATGGGTGGTGTGCCCACCCGACTAGCCATAGGAAGGACAGTATTAGCGCTCTAGGCAGTTGAAAGGGAGCACAGGACAATAAAGTATTATGCCCGGGGGCTACGCGATATGAGAGATGTGCGCAGGAGCAAGGCGTCACAAGTCGCAACTGCACATGGAGGGATGCATTGCCACACGGGTTGATTGGTAAGTGACCATTGGTGTCACTATTCATGACGGGATGTCCAATTTAAGGCCAAATGAAGCAGGCGGTGGGAATTTAAGACACGAGCTATGGGCAAGATTGGGGAGAATCTACCACCAAGAAAGCACTAATGGCCCGAAATTGGGGGAACAGTTGAATTTGAATTCAAAATGTGCTATAAAACGCAAAGGGCTAGCGAGCAAACAACAATTGGTCATTTGAGCATTGAGCAGTTGAGTAGAGCATAGAGTGTTGAGATCTAAGAGATAATAGAGCCCCTGAGTTCGTGACAGACAACATACAGTGTAGAGATGATGACAGCCACTAAGGATGGGTTGGGAATTGAATAAGGAATCGTCGGCAAGGCCGTACAGACCCCCATGGTATAGGATGTTCCCGAAGATGCTGGGGTGGTCACAGAAATCCCCAAATCATGCAAATGCCATGACCAAAGAAGGATAAATAGACAATGGGCCCAGTACACATGTCCTCGAGGAATCTGTGGCACAACAACTTATCAGTGGAAGAAAAAAGGAAGGCAGTCATGATTGAAACAGATGAGGAGGAAGAAGATTTATAGGCCCTGATTGCCACCACATAAGAAGAAGAAGACGTGGAGGAGAACATCCGACTGTTGCACTCTGCAATGAAACTACCCACGTATGTCCCTCCGTGGAAAGGGAAAGCCAAAGTACCGAAATATCTGGATGCAACAAAGAGTTCACTCCAGACCCCACTCCTCCTTGATGGCATTATATTTGAGGGCTTGCACCTAGGCTGCATGCCTACCATAAAATTTGAAGACTGGGACCTCGTGAACAGCGATAAGTTCCCACACCTAGAGATCGGGAATTTAATGAAATAGAACACTGAGGGGGAAGTGATAGCGTTAGAGCCGTGAAAATGGTTGCGCGATGTGGAAAAGGCTGGGTTGCTGCATTTGTTATGGATACCACATTTCCACCACACGCCCATCACCATTTTCGTCATCAGGCAGCTGCTCTACCTGGTGCATGATGGGTATCTATGGCTAGAGGAGCCTATTCCCATCACGGCAGACCTCATCCACCGAATTTCTCAGCTTCCCTGTAAGGGAAAGGACCCCGTGACGATAGCTAAAAAAAGTAGCAATTTGGCTCTCGCAGAGGCCATGAAGGCAAAGTATAAGCTGGAGAAAAAGAAGAGGGGCTACACCATCTCCAGCATCAAGGATAAGGGGGTGCGGGTAGCCACCCAACTTTTGGTCAGTAAAGTGATGAGAAAATGTCACACCGATGAGGCACTAGCACTGGTGGTCACGTTGGCCGAACAATGCACGGAGGGGGTCCAATTCAACTGGGCTAAGTTCCTTTACGATGATTTTTTGTTAAACAATCGTGAGGCCCAGGAGTAGGGTAAGACCTTCCACTACGCATGGTTTCTCTTATCCATATTACTGATAGCGGGAGAACTGTCAGAGGATAGTCAGTTCCTAACCATTGACCAAGACTTACCGGAGGCCATGAAGTACGCTTCGCTTTGGGCCACCAAGGACGCGAAATGGATTCCTGATACAAAAATTTTCTCGGTGCTCATGGAGGTGAGCATCCAAATGTGGATCAACAGGAGGCCACGCCTATCACCTACGGTGCACAATAGTCTGTAGAGTTTTGCAGACTTCAAGGCAGATATGCACAACATATACATCAGGGTGCGAAAGGATCCGGTGCAACAATGGACAAAGCTACCATTTATAGCCATTGGTGACGCAATCTTTATTGTATTGTTGACATGGCCTACCAAGTGGTGTGCCCTAGATTTGGTGGAACTGGAGAAGACAACAACACAGAAAAAGAAGGATGATGCCAAGCTGCGCGTCACCCAACTAGCCGAGAGAAGGTGGAACAAAAAAGTGGTAGCAGAGGTAAGGGCAGTTCGCTAAGTGGCACAGAAAGCTGTGGAGTAGAAGAAGGCTGCAGAAGTAGCAGCATCAATGCAGACAACAGAGGTAGCAACGGTACAGGTAGAGGAGGGCCAAGCAGCAGTACAAAAGCATCAGAGGGACTACGTAGATAGTAGTCCTTACTCAACGTCTTGCAAGGATGCAGCAAGCCAAGGCATTAAAGGAGCAGGTGGACACAGCGCACCATAAGAACACAGTTCTCAAAGCACGCATCTTGCCATGGATTGACAAAGCTTTCCCAATCACGACAGGTATTGAAGGAAAGCTTGTGCAAATTCAAGGGATGCATGCACAGATGTAGCATAGCACACCAGAAACAAAGGTCTTAGAAGAGAGAATGCAGTAGGTATAGCAAGTAGCAGCTCAGTGCGTTGTAGATATCAAGACCATTCGGGACCAACTGGAGGGACTCTGCACCACGATCGTCGCATCGACAGAGTGACTTGAGGGTGAGTCACGATGTTTGTGTTAGGGGCCTGTTGGGCATGGAATCCCCACCACAGCATGTTTTTGGGCTCAAAGCCCAATTTTTTAGTAATATTATTGTAAAGCCCCTCGAATTGTGGGCACAGAGCACGAATTGTATGTTGGAGTCATAGGGTTCTCCGCTCTAAGTTTTGAATGTTTTGTCAGCCTACCCATGGTCCGCGAATCATGGGATTGTATAAATAGAATGAGGCTCTAGGTTGTAAAGTAACTAAGAAATAGAATCAATGGACTGTGATAGATAGAATAAGATAGTGAACATAGAGCAAGATTCTAAGGATCTTGGGTCATAGTAGTAGGAAGAGGCTCTGCAGCTGAGTGCACAGAGGCCTAGTCGAGTCTATAGTTGAGTGCGTGGACGCCTGCAGCTGAGTGTGCAAAGGCCTAGTAGAGTCTGCAGTTGAGTGTGCGGATGCCTGCAGCTGAGTGCGTAGGGCGGAGTTGAGTCTATAACCAAGGAAGAAGAATAATAAAGAGAAGTTTTATTTGAATTTTGTGTATCTATTCTTGTGTTATTACCTGTTTGATATCAATTGCAATTATGTTGTTTATTTACTGCGCGCTTTTGTAGGAATGGTGAATATTGTTAAGTATAAATGAAACCATATAGATAAGCTAAGTTAATCAACTAATATCAGGTTACTAGTAAGGATTTGGGCAATAACATTGTTTGGCCCCCGAGTAGGGTTGCGCGAAGGCAACATCCTAGACTGTGAGGTATTGATAAGTGCGCATAGCGACAAAAGTGCAGGGTCAAACTGTGAACCACTTGGAACCCATCAGACATCCCCAGGGTGCGGAAACCTAGTTCTAGTACCCTCCCATACTACTTCGGGTGAGACCTCATTCCGCGCTCCATCAACTATTTCCGAAAGGGCTGGTAGTACCATAATGTTTTTGGCTAAATCATTTCCGAACCTGGGTCAAGCCCGAACAAGCCAACAGCGTGGTCCCTATACTTGGCCTTGCTGCAGCCTCCAATCGTAAAGGCATTAGTCCCCCTACTGCAACATAGTTCATGAAGACTAGGCAATGATCCTTTTCATGCCCCTAACCCTTGCATTTTAGGCACCAAACTTCTTCACACACCTCTAGCCAAGCTATTCTATCCTTCTTCAGACTTTTCATTTTGAGATAAAGGTTTTGCAACTCTACATGAATCTACTGAACCCCCAAATTAGCATCCTGCATTTGTGTCTCATGCTGCCTCATCGCAATTTCCAGAGCTTCTGCCTAGGTTCCAATCTTCTGTTGTGATAGTGCAACCCTTAGGTGGGATAGGAGCGAGGCTACGAACCACTCGCGGTGCTGCCCATCAATTAGATTCAAGTTGGCCTCGTGGATCATACAATTCAACCTTTGGTCGAAATCCCAGGGCATCTCCCCAGGCTTCATCATGATCTCCTTGAACCCCACAATCGACTGTGCTTGAGACTTAGGTCTACTGAATTCTCTATTCAGTGCAGCCTGGATATCTGCCAACATAGACGTTGGGTTATCAGTACTGTACTTAATGTACCACGTTAGTGCGCGGTCCTGCAAAGCACTGACCAGTGTAGCTTTCTTCATCTGGTCATCCGTGATACCCTGAGCTTCCCATACAGCCTTCGCAACAAACCAAAACTGGTTTGGATCTTCATTTCCTACACCCTTGAATATAGGTAGCTTTATGGAGTTTTCCATGTTGAACAGCGGTGGAGGTGGGGGTGGTGTGGGTGATGGGGTGAGAGGTGGGGGTGAGGATGGAGGCAGTGTGGATGGATGGGATGAGGATGGAGGTGGTGTAGGTATTTGCGGGAACCCTTGTCTTATTAGCTGAACAACGCTCAGTGGAGAAGATTGTGCTACTCCTTCGTCGTCACTCAAAGGAGGCTCGATCAGTGGGCTATACTCAGGACCTTTTCTTCCTCCGTCCCTGAAAGACTTTCCGCTTTGCGTAGCTCCAAACATCAAGGTAACCGCATAACCCATTGTTCACACAAGAGCATCTTAATCCAAGTATTTAGTGACTTTAAATACTTACCTCGTGGTCCTTTAAAGAAGTGGCACTCTGCTTCGCTATAACCGACAAAGGTATTGACCACGAACTCTGTCAGAAATCCTCCTATGATGCAGTCAAGAGAATGGTCAATAGTGTGTGTGATCTTATCTTCATACACTTCCAATCTCCTTACTAACTCTGGTGTCCAAACAATCAGAGTGTCAAGCCTCCACCTTCCTTGGTCGTCTGCCAACTTCGCGATCCACTTGTATAACTCAACTGGGAAGGAACAGAAGAAGATTTCATGTATTTCTGTGTATAGGTATCTGTCCAACCACTGTTCTTTCGTCAATCATGGATTCTTGTTTTCTTGTGCCACGAATTCATGGATCTTTCTATCCAACCAGTTTTTGATCTCTTTCTTAGTTGGATTCCAATGATACGACATCACACATCTCATTATGCAGATCCTGTTCCCCACAACGGAACCATTTTTGGCTTGATGGGCCCTGACCCAAGTTCAACATCAAGCAACCAAGAAAATCCCTACACTATTGGCCCTTTCGGCATCAATTTGCAAAGCGTGAATTGAAGTCTCACCTAAAGCAGTATGGGGGGATTCAGGAACCAAGTTCCCGCACCCTTAGATAGTCGTGATATCAATTTTATACCCTTAATTCTATCTTCACATAGATCAATAAGCCTTTAGCGCCTAACGATTTACTTCCTCTTCCGTTCTTCAAAACCTCTGCGAAGATACACAATTTCACTTTGCACAACCCTAGATGATGATTCAGGCACTTACGCACCCCTATAACTAGGTTACCAACTTAGTCCCCAAATTGTCTTAGGTATTAGCCAACTTTACCATACAAGTAAGATTATCCTCACATAAACATACATTATTACTTGCGTTCATGCAACATATGGAAACATATATTTTCGCGCATCAATAAAATAATGCTAAATAGATGGAAAGTACACAGTAACTTCAGAACACTTCTCTTTATTTATGATTCATATTGTCAATACAGACTCTAACCGCACTGCACACATAGCTGCAGGGGTCCGCACACTCAGCTGCAGAATTCTACCCTAGATCTTTATGCACCTAACTGCAGAGCCTCTTTCTCCGCTAATATTCTCGCTCTTAGCTCTGCCCAACCTATTAAATCAATAACTCATCACTGCTTAACTCCCCGAGACTCTCTAAGACTCTCCTTTTTATAAACTCCCCTAGACTCTCTAAGACTCTCCTTTTTATAAACTCCCCTAGACTCTCTAAGACTCTCCTTTTTATACAATCCCATGGTCCATGGACCAAGGGTGGATCTCCACAATTGACACAACCTATATAAACTAAGGGCGGAAAACCATTTTTGAATTTAGGTATCTTTGCGCTCCGCGACCAAAAAATGCAGAGACTTTACATTCTTCATACAAAATTCGGGCCTTCTGCCCCAGAACTTGGGTTTGTAACCCCAAAATTGACCCCCAGGGGACCTGTTACCAACAGGTGGTTTCACAACCTCCATGGAAAGCACCTAGGGTGGTTTCACAACCTCCATGGAAATCTCCCTGTAGCATATGATCAACAAATCCAACATAATCACAACAATTCAATCATTAATTATTTATGCAATGTCTAGTGCTATTTTAATCACAATACTTCTACAAGTACTCAGAGAGAACCTAACTCTCTTATAATCAAAATGATCAATAACTATGCCAAGTGCATGCTTTTTTATCCTTGCTAAGACTTTCACGAGATTGGTAATACAATAAAGGAACTTACACTTGTAGTAATTCCTTTCCAAGCACCAGTCTTCTTTCCTATCTGTTAGAAAATTATATATTATGGAGCAATGGAACACATAAAATATTGCAGAAATATAAACATAGAAAGCGCATAAAACAAGAGAGACACAAATATACATGGTTCACCCAGTTTGGGCTACGTCCACCCCGAATAGCCAGTCCTTCCTTTCTATTATCTAGCAAAATGAAGAGACACAACCTACAACAGATCCGCTGTAATATCCTCAGTTTTCTCGCATAGTCTCACCTCTCTATTTCCCGCTCACAGAATACACATCTATCACACAGCCTCAAAATACAATACCCTCATACAAAGAGAGGGGTTTCCTTCTAGGGCAAAAAACCCTAAACTAAACATAAGTTCTACCGTCAGATCATCCACCTAATGAACGACCCATATTGACTAGAACTTACTATACTTTTAAAAGGCAATTTTACAATTGTTTTTAGCTTCAGGGGCATTGCCCTCGAAACCCCCCTGGACCCCCCTGCAGCGAATATTTTATGGGCGGCGTTGCCGCCCCCATTTCGAACTGGGGTCCAATGTGGCGATACGTTTGAATATAGAAGATAATCAGGGTCCACACCCAACAATCTCCTACTTGGAGACTGATTGTAGAAACTCCACCGCTGCTCCATTTGCTGAACAATGACTCCTCTTTCGACCTGGCTGTTTCTCATCTTCATCGTCATCCTTGAAGACCAACTGAAACTGAGCATATTCTGAGTTTCTCCCTGGTTACAACTTTTGTTAGCATATTTGCAGGATTCTGGCTAGTGTGTATCTTTTCCAGCTTCAACTCTCCATCTTCCAACACTGATCATATGAAATGGTACTTGAGCTGTATGTGTTTAGTCCTGGAATGAAATGTTGAGTTCTTTTCAAGATGAATGGCACTTTGGCTATCACTATATAACGTGCCCATATCATGCTCCTTACCCAATTCACCCATAAACCTTTGTAACCAAATCATTTCTTTACTAGCCTCTGTAGCAGCAACATACTCTGCTTCTGTTGTTGAAAGTGCAACAACACTTTGGATTTTTGAAACCAACTGACAATTGTTCCTCCAATAGTAAATACATATCCTGTAGTGCTCCTCCTGTTATCTCTGTCACCTGCCATATCTGCAGCAACATATCCTTGTAGGGAGATGTTTGAACCACCAAAGCATAATGCTTGATCTGTGGTACCTTTCAAATATCTGAGAATCCATTTCACTGCCATCCAATGTTCCTTTCCTGGATTGTTCATGTACCTGCTTACAACCCCCACTGCATGTGCAATATCAGGCCTTGTGCAGATCATTGCATACATTAAGCTTCCAACTGCTGATGCATATGGAACTTTAGACATATAATCCATGTCTTCTTGGGTCTTTGGGCACATTTCCTTGCTAAGTTTGAAATGGATAGCAAAAGGTGTACTAACTGGTTTTGCATTGTGCATGTTAAATCTTTTCAACACCTTTTGTATGTACTGATTCTGAGACAATGTTAATTTACGATTTTTCCTGTCTCTAGTTATTCTCATACCAAGGATTTGTTTTGTAGCTCGCAAATCCTTCATTGCAAATGAATTTGCCAATTTTCTTTTGAGCACATTTATTTCCTGCATGTTAGATCCTGCAACAAGCATGTCATCTACATACAATAACAATATAATATAGCTGCCATCATTTTACTTTTTCAAATAAATACAATGATCAGAGTGACATCTAGTATAACCTTGTTCAGACATAAACTTGTCAAATTTTAGATACCACTGCCTTGGAGCCTGTTTTAAGCCATATAAGCTCTTCTTCAACTTGCACACTAGTTTCTCCTTCCCTTTCACCTCATATCCTTGTGGCTGCTGCATATATATCTCTTCCTCCAAATCCCCATGGAGAAAGGATGTCTTTACATCTAACTGCTCAAGATGCAAATCTTCAGCTGCTACAAGACTTAAAATAGTTCTGATTGAAGTCATTTTAACAACAGCAGAAAATATTTCATCAAAATCAATACCTTTCTTCTGTGCAAACCCCTTCACCACAAGTCTAGCTTTATACCTTTGTTTTCCTCCATCTTCTTCCTTCAGCCTGTAAACCCATTTATTCTTCAATGTAGTTTTTCCTACAGGCAACCTGACTAAATCCCAAGTCTCGTTATGCATTAAGGAGTCCATCTCTTCTTCCATGGCTACCTCCCACTTCTTCCTGCTTTCAACCTGCATTGCTTCTTCATAACATTCGGGTTCACCGGAATCAGTCAACAATAAATAATATAATGAAGGAGAGTATCGTTCAGGGGGTCTACTTATCCTGGTAGATCTTCTAACACCACTTTCAGGTGTTTGGGGTGCCTGTTGTTGTTGTGGTGGTTGCTATTGTTGTGGTTGTTGATTATTATTATTTTCAGGCACCTTTACTTTTTCAGTGATTTCATCAAGAACTGCATATTCCTTGTTTTCCTTTTCCTGTTTCTTTTCCTGCAACTGATTCTAAACAAGACCTTTTCATTGAATATTACATCTCTGCTCCTAATGATTTTGTGATTTTCGTAATCATATAAGCGATAACCAAAATCATTAACACCATATCCAATAAAGGTACATTTCTTTGACTTTGCCTCAAGCTTTGTTCTATTTTCTTTATCAATATGGACAAAGGCCTCACAACCAAAAGGCTTTAAAATAGAGTAGTTTACCTTTTTACCTGTCCATGCTTCCTCTGGAACACCACCATCCAAGGAACTTGAAGGCCCTCTGTTTATTAGATAAACAACAGTATCTACAGCATCTGCCCAAAACTATAAATGCAACCCTGCATGCAATCTCATGCACCTTGCACGCTCCATGATTGTTCTGTTCATCCTTTCTGACACACCATTTTCTTATGGTGTTCTTGGAACTGTCTTCTCTCTGCGAATTCCATGCTCTGAACAGTACCTATAAAACTCTTTTCTTCAATATTCACCTCCATTGTCTGATCTAAGACACTTCAATTTCATTCCTGTCTCAATCTCAACCAAAGCTTTCCATTTCTTGGAAGTATCAAATAAATCAGATTTATTCTTAATACAATAAATCCAAGTTTTTCTAGTTGCATCATCAATAAAAGTAACATAATAACGAGAGCCACCGAGAGATGATACCTGAGTAGGTCCCCATACATATGTATGCACAAGCTCTAATTTTTCATTCTTCTTTTCTTTCCCAACTCTGAGAAATCTGACTCTCTTCTGTTTTCCATAAATGCAATTCTCACAGAATTCCAAATCAATATTCTTCAAACTTGGCAACAAATTCCTTGAGTGAAGAATCTTCATCCCCTTTTCACTCATGTGCCCGAGCCTATGATGCCATAATGCTGCATCTTCTCCTTTGGAAGTTAAAGCATTAACAGAGTTAGAAATACCATTGCATAAATAAAATGTATCAACCTTTTCGCCTTTTTCTATTACCAGGGCTCCTTTGGTGACCTTCCAAGCTTTATCTATGAAAGTTATCACACAACCTTCACCACCTAACTGCCCTGTTGAAATCAGATTTTTCTTTAGATCTGGAACATGCCTTACCTCTTTTAATAGCGATTGGTTTCCATTCTGCTGTTTTACAAGAAACTTACCCATTCCAACGATTTTACAGGGTTTATCATCACCCAGACGAACTTGTCCAAAATCTCCTTGAACATAGTCATGAAAGTATTTCTTATTAGGTGTGGCATGGAATGAAGCCCCTGAATCTACCACCCAGGAATCAGTAATATTTTCGAAAGAAAGAATCAAAGCATCTTGTAACACCTCACCTGTCACATTTGCTTCATGATTGTTTTCTTGTTGTGCATCTCCTTCTTTTCCCTTCCGAGATCTACAGTCTTTCTTTAGGTGTCCTTTCTTTCCACATTTCTAGCACACTATCCCCGATCTGGACTTGGATCTGCCTTTCCTTGATTTACTGCGATATCCTGAGCTCTTTCCCCTTTCCATTTTTCTTCCTCTAGACTCTGCACTCAAATCATTTCCCGATGTCTCACCGGAGCTTTTCCATCGCATTTCCTCGCTAAGGATAGCATTGACAACATCATAAAACTTTAAAGTACTAGATCCAGAAACGAAGTTACTAATGGCCATTACCAAACCATTCCAACTTTCTGGTAATGAGCACAAGAATAACAGAGCTCTAACTTCATCATCAAAGTTTACCCCTACAGAACTTAACTGACTTGTAACTGTATTAAAATCATTTAAATGGTCTGCAACAGATCCACCTTCCGACATCTTCATATTAAATAACCGTTTCATAAGAAATACCTTGTTTGAGGCCGAGGGTTTTTCATATAGTTTTGACAGCGTCTGAATCAAACCCTCTGTCGTGGTTTCCTTAGAAATGTTGAAGGCGACTGATGCAGGAAGGCACAACCGTATTGTTCCAAGTGCCTTTCTATCGAGAAGGTTCCATTCTTTGTTTGTCATACCCGTCGGCATATTTGATTTTCTGCCCAATGGTAGGTATAGATATTTCTGATACAGATAATCTTCCATCTGCATCTTCCACAGCGAGAAGTTTTTGCCGTTAAATTTCTCGACCCTAAACTTACCATCTTCCACCATTGCTCCCACTCGAACTAGGAACCCTTCTTTCCTGCGAGTTTATTAGCCAAATAGACCTTCGGCTCTGATACCCGTTGCTAGAAAATTATATATTATGGAGCAATGGAACACATAAAATATTACAGAAATATAAACACAGAAAGCACATAAAGCAAGAGAGACACAGATATACGTGGTTCACTTAGTTTGGGCTACGTCCACCCCGAACAGCTAGTCCTTCCGTTCTATTATCTAACAAAATGAAGAGACACAACCTACAGCAGATTTGCTGTAATATCCTCAGTTTTCTCTCACAGTCTCACCTCTCTATTTCCCGCTCACAGAATACACATCTATCACACAACCTCAAAATACAATACCCTCATAGAAAGAGAAGGGTTGCCTTCTAGGAAAAAAACCCTAAACTAAACATAAGTTCTACCATCAGATCATCCGCCTAATGAATGGCCCAGATTAACTAGAAATTACTATACTTTTACAAGGCAATTTTACAACTGTTTTTAGCTTCGGGGGCACCGCCCCCGAAACCCCCCTGGACCCCCCCTGCAGTGAATATTTTACGGGTGGCATTGCCGCCCCCATTTCGAACTGGGGTCCAATGTGCCGATACCTTTGAATATAGAAGATGATTAGGCTCCACACCCAACACTATCAAGATGCACATAAGATTATTACACAATAACTTGTTTTTAACACATAAATTATTTGATTAGTTAACTTATTCAGCTATGAGAACCACAGTGGGCAAAATAATGCTCCTTCTAATCAGTGGGAATTGGTTTCCACAACCAGATCGAGCCAAATTCACATTCCAGACAGTTCTCTGACAGTGACCACACCAGTTCCAACATAGGATTCCACTTGGAAACTCCCTACATATTCTTCTAATAGTGTCCTATCCTTAGGAGTTTAGAGACCAAGAAATCACTCTTTGGGCCTCCTCCAATAGGCTCCAAAATCAATAGAGTTACCTCAGGCTTTTACTCTCTCACAATCTTAGCCAACTCTTTTCCGTTACAGAGATCATTTATCTCTAGGGAGAGGAAATCCGGGTAGGAAACCACCTCAACCCAAGGCCTCTTGGCCTTTCAAAACTATCCCTTAAATATATGACATGTGAAATTCTCTTTTAGCACCTCTTCCCACTGTAATTTACATAACTAACCATAAGCATATTAACATAAAAAAAAATAAACATTTATGTACATCATACATTCATACTTGATCATTGGCATGGGTCCCATAACCTATAAAAGTAAATTGGCATGAACTCATAACTGACATCACATGTCATACAGGTGGTATTCATTTAACATTTTCAACATAATAACCATTATGCAATTTAGAAAAGAAATTACCATATATTTCATATCATAACATTATACCTTCTCATTTGTAGTTGCAAATCACATTGCAATGGTTTACCTTCCATATATTACTGGAACATCACCATGCTTCCATTAAGATAGCCCTGCTTAATCACACTAGCAATAATAGTCACAATTTCTCTTGATAAAGACATACCTTTTACAAAATATTATTATTTACAAAATATCTTATCAATTTAATATTTCAACAATGTAGAAAGGTATTAGTTGTGTTAGTTTTCATAAATCATTTTCATGCGTTAAAAGTAATAAAAATAAGGATAAATCTTCTAGATGCTACATCCAAGAAATTGTTGGGAAAAATAATGAAAGGGGGTTGGGGCAGGGGGGCGTGGGGGGGTGGGGGGGGGGGTTGGGTGCGGGGGGGGGGGGGGGGGGGTGGGTGTGGGGGGGTGGGGATGTTGAATCAATATTTTAATTCAATTTAAAATTTTAATTTCATATTATGATTTCTATACACTACTTTCATTCATGCAACTAATGTATGTACGCGACTTCAGTGAAAGAAAACAATGTATATCCGATTAACTAACTTTTCGTATATTTCATCAACTCTTTGTCCTTAACAATTTCCTCATTAATTTCTTATTCATTCATTAAGCATAAACTATGAGAAGTAAAGAGAATATAGATCATCAATACACAAGAAACATATCAACACACATGAACACTAGGATTTTAGGGGAAGCCCAATGTGGGAGAAAACCACTGTTGTCATCGTCTCTGTCTTCTTATTTTATTGTTAAGAAAATTTTCATTACATCTTGTATTGGTGCATACTCTTACTAGCACTTAGGCACCCGCCCACACAAGGCTAACACCTTCTCTCATTCTCTAGCACCCACTAGTTGGGGGATCCAACCCACTGATCTTGTTTACTGACTCCTACCGAAAGGGAGCACCTTCCCCTTGAATTTTTTTACCAGATACCATTGGAAGGAAGCTCTGACTCACTTACTGAAGGCTCCAACCATCAACTCCTCTTGTGGACCATGTTTCATAATATTTCATACTAGATCCACATGATTCAAAACATAAAAACCTGTAGGCCACCTTTCATCATATTTTTAGAGTGGACCCACTTCCACCATTAATCCCAATACCAAGTAAGTATTATGAAACCAAACACTGTATCTCAATCAATTATTGCACCAAGATCAAACAATCCATAGAATATATAAATCATTAGATCATACTAATGCACAATCATATACCGAACCATACATTTTTCATCATCACAGAAACACAATGATGTTCATGAAAACCCTGATTAGACATATATTAGAGTGTATGAACTACTCTTCTAAAGCAAACCCATGTATATACGTGTTTCATCTACATAATACCTGGATACAAATCTCAAATATCTTATTACTGCATCATGAATCACTGCAACAATGAAGTAACCACTGAATCAAGTGTTGAACTATTCTCAGATCACTGAATAAATCACAGATCACCAAATTGTAGCATCATTAATATTCCAATAATGAACAAAAAACCTAATCAACATTGTCAAATAAAGATCAACATGATCAATACTTCATCAATAGACAACAACAAATAAACAATACATCATCAACTATAAGCATCAAGCATCAATCCAAACCCTAGTTTGTATAGGCCACTTCCACAAGAAATATCTGTGTATGTATGCACTTACCATACACACCACCAACATGCAAATCTTCACGTAATGAAAAATACTTCGTACAATATATACACGACCTTACAAAGATGAAACTGCATATGTATGAGACTATTCCCAAACACATCTAATTAAAAATCAGAAAACTTTCACTACTTACATAACTTCACATTACATAAACTTCATTATCAAAACTACAGACTTATGAATAGTTCATTTAGATCAAAACAACATTATAATTACATATTCATCAATATTAGCTACTTTGACATTTACAACAAGTAAATCAATCAAGCATAATTTCAGATCTAAGTCTTCTCCATGCTCCCTCGTGCACACTTGTTCCAAATCAGGTCACACATGTATAACCCATTAGTTGCACACCTAAGACCTTGATCTCCATCTCCTTATATAGCTTTAGCCTCATACGATACCTTAGGTCAATCCCTTAATAATTTTGTTAGTATTCTTTGACAAGATCAAATAACTATTGTCACTCCTATTACTATGGGCCAATACCATGGTAAAACCCCTAGTATCCAGATTACCATAGTGCAGATTTTGTACATGAATTTTCCTTCTAGGACTAGGGTATGTACACAATCTTTCTTCACAGGACTCACGTATACTTTCTCAATCATCACCTTTACCATCAATCTGTTTTTGAACTGTCACTTATATGTCCATACCATTAGTAGAATTTGTATCAATATATAGCATCTACATAACCATCATGTTGTCACAATGTTGACATCTTTATCAAGTAGGTTTCCATCAAGGAAAACACATTCTCCATAATGCCAACAATATCCCCCTTTGGAATTGATAGCAACCACTTTGGTTTTTGGTCATTGCCTATAAATACCTACAAGCACACCTTCAAATACCAACTTCTCATCAAGCATTCTTCTCCAAACACCAAGCTTCTCTCCCCCTTTGACATCAATGGAAAAGGGTGGAACAATGTTGAATGAAGGCTTCTCTCCCCCTTTGTAGAGAGGATCATTGTAGGTCTAAACACTTCATACTAACCATGCTCCCCTTGATCATATGTTGAACCTTCTAAAGATATTTAATAGAGTAAAATACTTGATGAATTAACCAAATATGACCTTTCCTATGAACAATGACTTTATGCTCCCTTGATTACTTCAATCACCCAACATATTGGGTTTACATTTTTGACCCAAAGTTTACATTAATGTCCCAAAATGGGATTACATACATGACATAACTTGATCCCAATAACCCATACATGAGTACATTTTACAATGATTTTCAACATGGGTCTTTACATGACCTTTACATCAATAGACATATATGACATTTATAACCAAAAATAGGACCTCAACAATGAGGTAGTAAGATCCATATAGTCATCAACAACCAACATATACCATATAGGAACCTGCAACATGAACATCTAATCGCAGCAACATAGAATCAATATGAGCATCCTCATCATCAAGAAGTTATGTAAGAAAGGTTAGTGTATCATCAAACTCACCAATATCATCAACATGTGACCAAATGTGAAATGCTTCCAAGCAACACCAAGTAACTGAAGTAGAATCATAATATAGTGCAATCAGGCTTTGTTAGCAACTCATTCTCTTGATCTTATGACATCAAGGTCAATACACTCTCTCCATAAGTATGAAGAGTCACAATCCTTAAGCAGCAATATCAGACACCATGAACATGTATCAATAAGATATGTGCAAACCAAAAGTACCTCCAGCATCGCATGCCATAGAACTGATAAGCAACATCACATCTTCAGTATACACATCTTCAAGTTTTAATGGTAACTTTACCAAACTTGAGCAATATATAGACATCATCTATATGATATAATGACAACAACATATAAATGTGAACAAGCAGTGATTGAATCATAAAGTCATCATCATCAACCAATGCTAAGAACAACCATAGCCTACACATCCATTTTATTAAGTGAAACTCAAGTAACATATAAACATCAACCATAAGTTCATCATATCCAATCCATGCCTTATTGATAACTAATGATAAACATATATATTCTCATCAATTTCAACAAAGAGTGAGAAATCCAAAAACACCAGCATGCAACAAGGAACCATCATGCCAACAATGCCAGCAAAACTGTGTCAACGATTCACCATCAACTCTGATAATATCGAACTTATAAATCGTCAAGTGCATCAAAGAACCATTTCATGAGCATAAATAGCGTTATACTTGAAAAAACTAATAGCCTCATCATTCCTAATCAACATATCACCAATAGTCTGCAACAAACTAATATCATAACCAGAAAGCCAATAGCCAACTGATAAAAACATATGAGAGGCTCCCCCTGAATCTATGCCACTATTTATTCATATCTGAGAAACATATGTGACTGTCTAGACCAAAAACCATGTATAGACACGACTGTGTTTCATAATATCTGTGTACCAAATATAAAATGTTGATTTTTCATAACTACAACACCCCTAAACGTGCCATGTTTGTTCCTATTTACTATTACTTCATCAACTGTAATGTTAGTAATATAAACATCACGAAAGGATCAATACATCACAAGGAAACATCATCTAGATACACTTGCATAGCTCCCCCTGAGATCATACACCATTGATCCTGTGGACCTGATAATTATCACCTATTATCCATGAGGTCATGTACCTCACATTCACTTTTAGAAGTATGATTTAAGAGCAATGGACTGCAATGGGGACAATTTTCTCTACATCTCTAATTATTGTTCCTTCTTCCTCCATATCTGCTTGCACTTTCTAACCATGTGTTGAAACTTATCCCACCTTTTTCTTCTATTCCAAATGTTTGACCTGCAATTAGTGACCTTATGCCCAACCTTGTTACAAGTATAACATCTTATATGACCAAACTAAGGATTAGAGGAATCATAGTACTTCTGTTTCATATTCCTCTTAATGCAATCAGTGGATTTGTGATGAAACATGTTGCAAGAAAAACAATATCCATTAAATAAATTATCCATAAACTATCATGGATATTGCACTAGATAGTTCGTCACAGTGGATCTTACAATACTATATTAAAAAATACGAAGTTCTACACTATTACAGTTTTATTTGATTTCTAGATCTATAGATTTTACTATAGTTAGTGCATGCATGCAAATGAAAATTATGTAGAAAAGTAGAGAATAACAAAATAAGCTCACACACACACATAAGACACAAAATATGCTCTAGGAAACCCTTTCGGGAGAAAACCCAGCTGGAAGGTGAGGTCGCTTTGCTATCTTTCTCTGTCTGGAAAATATGGCTATAGGTAAAAGGAAGTAATGCATATGGACCATGGGTTCCTATATTGAACATATTCTCTCTATGTGCTCTACCTACTATCTATCATGGATACCTTTTCTTAGCTATGGATACCTGGTTATAACACAACTTGATAGCCTACTAGTGGTCAATTTTGACTACATCAAATCTTAACTAGAGTTACAATATATACTCTTATAGAGAATTTTACATCACAAACACGTGGATAGCCCTTTTTCCATGAATAATGGGGGCTGATGCAACATCCTCCCAAACTATAGGTGTGAAAACAGGAAGGTCAACTTCTGAGTGGCATAACTTTTGCATACAAACTCTAATTAACACGCTTCTTGTGTCGTTGGAAATATCTACGTGTGTAGAATCACAAGAAATAGTGCAGTGCTAAAGCAATAAATTTTTACCCCCAAAAAACGTTGTTTGATGCCTCAAAATGCTCCTAGAGGGTTTCATACCTCGTTTTGCCAAACAGGGTCCCACCGGTAAACATAGTCCTGTCAGCTGATTCCACCACTTTTCCCACTCCAAATGCATCAATATGGATGAAAAATAATATAATTATCCAATGTGGATCAAGAAACCTTAGTACGTGAGATTTGATCATCTTCCTATGAATCTACTTCTACAATTGACTACAAAGTGTCCAAAGTTATGACAGATAAAACATTCAACATTATTGTGTAGAGGAGAGAATCGATTGTTACTTCTATAGTTAGGAGCAAATTATTTCCTTTGAAGATTTTCTTTCTTTGGTTGTTGGATTGGTTGACTTCTTAATTATTTATCTGGTTTTTTAGAGTTTGCTTTGATAACCTTATGATTGCTTGCACAAGCTTGTGAGCTAGATTCTCCTTTTATATTTTCATGAAAACCAAGACTATATTTAATGGAGGGAGACCTTTGATTGCTAAGAATATTGTCCAATATCTTTAAGATATCTTGAAATATCAATTGCTTATCTTTTTCTTCTAATTTACCTTTTAGAATGTTTACCTCAACATCGAGTTTTTGACATTGTTTTTTCCTTTCCTAGATACTGCTTCCTCATTCCTTCTTCAACATTTCTTCCTTCTTCCACTTGTTCTTTTAATTTAATAATCTCTTCCTTCAACCCATTCTCTTGTTCTTCAAATACTTGGAGTAGCTCTTCATTACATTTGTTTGACTTTTCAAGATTTGACTTTAGAGAGATGATCTCAACTTCAAGTCTTTCACAATATTGATTAGATTCTGCTACAATATTTACCAATCCCTACAACTTGTTCTTAAGATTGTTCATCCTTTTTGAAGCAAAAACAAATTTTCTTCTAAGATTAAGAAATGGGTCAGTAACTCCATCTGACATAACAAAGGTTTTTTTATTATCATACTCATATTTTGACATATTATTAGTTCCTTTAGAGACAAGGTTACCTGATGAGCAGTCTTCCTTTGTTTCTCCTTCATGGATTGCCTACAGATTATCCCTTTCACTTCTACCCATGAGAGCAATTTCAGTTGATTCATTGTCATCTTCACTATCATCAATATTAAATGAACATGGAAATGGATCACAAGTAGAACAAAAACTAGTACTTGATAGTTCTTTGTTATTGTCTTCTTCATTCTTGATCAATAGAAAGCGGGGTGCTCCCGAATCTGAATATTTTCTTCCATCTATTAGTGCATTTGATATATCTCTTTCACTGTCACCATTTTCTTGGGTTTCATTCTTCTTTTGCTTCTTTCCAATTGTCCCTGATCCACTCTCAAGCAGTTAAGATTCTGCTAGAGTGACCTACTCTGATACCAATTTTTCGGAAAAATACAGGGGGGTGAATCAATATTTTAATTCACTTTAAACTTTTAATTTCATATTTTGATTTCTATACACTACTGTCATTCATTCAATCATTGTATGTATGCAAATTTATTGAAAGAAAACAACATATATCGAGTTAACTAACTTTTCATATATTTCATCAATTGTTTATCCATAACTAGTGCATCATTACTTCATTATTCATTCATTAAGCAGAAACCATGAGTAGTAAAGAGAAAATAGATAATTAACACACAATAAATATATCAACACACATGAAAACCAGGATTTTAGGTGGAAACCAAATGTAGGAGAGAACTACCATTGTCATTGTCTCTGTCTTCTTATTTTATTATTAAGAAAATTTTCATTGCCTATTGTATTGGCACAGAATTTTACCAACACACAGACACCCATCTGCACAAGGCTACAACCTTCTCTCATTCTCCCCACCCACTGGAAGGGAGCTCCAACCCCCTGATCTCGTTTACCGACTCCTACCAAAAGGGAGCACCTACCCCTTCAACAAATTTACTAGCTACCACTGGAAGGAAGCTATGACTCCCTTACTAAAGACTCCAACCCTCGGCTCTTGTTATGGACCATGTTTCATAATATTTCATATTTGACCCACCTGACTGAAAACATCAAAAATTGTAGGCCATCTTTCCTCATATTTTCATAATGGAGCAACTTCCACATTAATCCCATTACCAAGTAAGTATTCTAAAACCAATCACTGAATCTGAATCAACTATTGCACCAAGTTCAAACCAATCCATAGCATATATAAATCATTAGATCATACCAATGCACAATAATATAACAAACCATACATTGTTCATGATAACATAAACATAATGTTGTTCCTGCAAACCCTGATAAGACATATATTAGAATGTATATGCTATTATTTTGAAGCACACCCATGTACACACATGTTTCCTATGCATGATACCTGCGTACAAATCTCAAATCTCTAACTACTGCATCATGAATCACTACAACACTAAAGTAACCACTTAATCAAGTACTAAACTATTCTCAGATCACTAAATCAATCATAGATCACCAAACTATAAGATGATTAATATTCCAATCATGAAAAACCATCCTAATCAACATTGTCAAACAAAGATCAACATGATCAAGACTTCATCAACAGACAACAACAAATAAACCAAACATCATCAACTATAAACATCAATCATCAGTTCAAACCCTAGTTTGTATATAATACATCCACAAGGAATATCTGCATATGTATGCACTTACCATACACATAACCCATGTAAATATCTTTACATATTGAAAAACATTTCGCATAATATATACGTGACCTTATAGAGATGAATTCGCGTATGTACATGACTATTCCTAAACACGCCTATGTATGGATCTAAAAACGTTCACTGCAAACATAACTTCACATTACACAACCTTGATTATCAAAATTTCAGACTTATGAATAGTTCATTTAGATCACAACATCATTATAATTACAGATTCATCATTATTAGCTACTTTGACATTTATAACAAATCAATCAAGCATAATTTTAGATCTTCCATATATGAGTCTTCTCCATGCTCCCTGGGGCACACCTATTTCAATTCATATGACACGTGTATAACCCATTACTTGCACACTGAACACCTTGATATCCATCTCCTTATATAGCTTTAGCCTTAGCCAATACCTTATGTCAATCCCTTAGTAATGTCATTAGTATTCTTTGACAAGATCAAATAATCGTTGTCGCTCCTATTACTATTGGCCAATACCATGGTATCTATATTACCATGGTGCATATTTTGTGCACGACTTTTCCTTATAGGACTAGTGTATGTACGCGACCTTGCTTCACAGGACTCACGCATACTTTCTCAAACATCTCCTTTACTATCCATCTGTATCTTAACTATCATTTCTTTATCCATACTAGTTTCAACATCTATGTGAATCTGTAGCATCTCCATAAACATCATGTTGTCACAAATATTGACATCTTTATCAAGTAGGTTTCCATCAAGGACAACACATTAACCATAATGCCAACAAAAAATTTAAAAAAATCCTTCATGAAGTTGTTTTTCCAAAACAACAATTAATCATTGATATTCTCATAGTTCTAACTCATGCAACATGTCATTTTATTTACACATATGAATATAATAAACAATCATTACCAAATTAAAGTCAATCAAACGAATTTTTATTCATTCAACAAATCAACCATGCTAATATTTTTGCATGCCATCCAAATTTCGTTTAGTGGTGATAATGAAAATACCAAGTTTCTAGAACATGCTGGACTTATTTTATTCAATTTACTATGTATTGTCACAACATATTCCCATGCAATCGATGGATTTCTAAAATATTTAATTAACATATTTGTAAAATGTAAGATGTATACTAGCTAACATCAACATGGAATCATCATTTTATAAAATTGTGAAGTTTGAACAAATGGGGCAATCAACATCATCTGATTACTACTAGTTCTAGCATTTTTTAGAGCCATTAAATCAGTCACTTTAATAACACTGCTATGTTATGATCCAAGTTATTTGTCACCTTCAAGAATTTGCAGCCATATTTATGCATTTCTAAAAAGTATCCACTTTCACAATCATTGTAGTTTCTTGCATACATTCTTGTTATGCATAAAATCATATGCAAAGCTTTATTCATATAAAACACCGATTTATCAATAATGTGTAAGTGTCAATAACAATTATGCTAAAAATCTAAACAACCCCAATTCAATAGTGTATTGTTACCAAAATACCAACAACATGAAGTAAACTACCACAATCACTTGTTTACAACTTGCAATAAGATTTAATCAAAATCTAATTCATGCATATAATTTTTAATGGTTAGTCATACAATACTAACTAATCAATACTATCAACCATCTTAAATTTGACCATGGTAGGATTCAATCATCTTTTAGCCATTACAATCTTGACTTATTTTTTATGTTTAACTTCTAAATGGGTTCTTTCAATGTCTTTTAAAACATCACATTTTCCTCTTTTACATTCAGGCATTCATTCTTTATAAGCAGTCTATTGTACCTTTAATCAGGCTCTTTAAAATCACCTGAGTCATTATTGTAACAGTATGCATGTAAGGGTTGGTAGTTAATCCTCACTATCACTAGTGAGTGCTCAGGATTATTTTTCCATAAATGAAATAGAATTTTTATTGTCTTTTACTTACATAAATATTCCAATGTCATGAGCATAATTTAAAGTAGACCTTATCACTTACTATTCTTCAATGCAGTTATTAGCCTGTGTCATGCATCTCATGTGAAAGTAGTTTACTACATATATCATTATGTAGTTTTGTTAGGATCATATATGAGTTGATGTCCGCTAGCATCACACCTTTACTTCTTTTCCACTTACTGGTTGCTAAAAGGCGGAAGTTCTGCAACCTTTTGCTCTCATACCACTTGGAACATCCCCTGATAAATTCATGTAAAAACACATAGGATTGGAATTTTTTTATAGAATTTACCAAAATGTATTTACTAATTACTCTTCCATATTTCTTCATTGAACATTAGATAAAATCATCATCATTTCATAGAGTGACTTTAGTAAAGGAATAGTAAGTTTCATAACATAACAACCACTATTGTAGCATATTAAAATAAGTTTCTTGTTGTAGCGTTGCATCATTATCATGGTTCTTTTACTTAGGTTAGTCATTCACATATTTGATAGTGTAAGAGCTAATGCCATGTAAGGAAGAAACAACACTAAAATGAAACAAAAGGAAAACACATCATTAGAGACTAATATACCCTGGAAACCATGTAGGGTCAAAGCCAACAAACATTTAATTTTTATTAAATGCTCGTGAGGGTGTTCACACCTTACTCAATGACTATAAGGGAGTCCATCCCTTGACCATTTTCATATAATATTACAAATAAATATCATCTTAAATACATCATAACTAGCTAGAAGCTTTTGAAATTACCGGAGAATCCATAATAAAACCATTTTTTCGTCAACGTTTCCAATCCCAACTGGGATCCATCATCAGGACTACTTGAATGCTTGATAGAAGAAGAGCTTAATTGAAGGATTTAAATAGTAATGAGGAGAAGATTAAAAATGAGATGAATGTCGGCTGTTTTAATAATATTAATTGTAGAATTTTGAATATTTAATTTTGTTTAATTATTGATATAAATCATTATAAATTATTATTATGTTAATCATTATTATAAGAATTATTTAATTAATTTTAATTAGTGATATAAATAATTATTATGTTCATAATTATTATAAAAATTAATTAATTAATTTTAATATTATCAATAATTAATTGATTTTTAATATAGTAATTATTATTATGAATTTTTAATTCATATAAGCATTTAATATTAGAGTAGTATTATTTATAAAATAGTATGTGAAATATTTAATATTGGTTTTAAATGAATAGTATATTGTATTAATATTTTTAATATATATATTATATGATAGTATAATTTTTATTATAATCACATTTATCATGGCATCATTTAACCACAAATCCTCAGAAATTATGTCTTTGTGGCCTAGTTCTTCCTGTCAAAAGATTATCCTGCAATTCAAATTCCTTCAATATGCATCGACCAATAGTTCTCTTCCTTCCATAATGTTAGACATAATCTATCCTTTGCATAAGTCACCATCGTTCCCTGCAATTGCTACCATAAGAAAAATTTGATATCACGATTAGTTAAAATATTAATCAATAAAAATATTGTTGGGTATGGAGCCTGATTAACTTCTTGATTGTGCAGAGATTTTTTGTTTCATTTGTGTTGGATCCCTGTTACTAAAAGGGTGAAAAAATCTCTCGTTTAATCACCGTCAAGGGAGTCCAGGGGGGGCAACAGTGACTTTTATGAGCACCCCTGACCAGTAGAGGTTTGGGGGAAACACCCCAAAGATTAAAAAAAATAGATGAAAAGTTTCCTTTTAAAATATTGTAATTTCATAGTCAATCTGAGATGTTCATTAGGCGAATGATCCAGTGGTAGAAGTTATATTAATTTAGGGTTTCTTTTCCTGAAAAGGTAGTCCTCGGTTATTTTCCCTAGAAGTTATGTTAATTTAGGGTTCTGCGTGAGAGAGAGAGAGAGGAGACTATGTGAGAGCGAAGAGGAAATTACAACAGATCTATTGTAGGTTGTATCTCTTCATTTAGCTTGATAATATGAAAGGAATGATTGGCTATTTCTCCATGGATGTAGCCCAAATTGGGTGAACCATGTATATCTATGTCTCTCTTGTTTTATGCGTTTTTGTATTTGTGTTTTCGCAATATTTTTTGTATTTCATTGCTCCATTAATTAATTTCTAAAAAATCCATAATAGTGATGTTTCAAACATCTTTTCATGTGCATAAATAAGCTGTAAGAAAGTATCGACACATGCATGCCTCTTTTAACAACACTAAACGTGTGTTAATTAAAGGTACATAACTACCAAAACATGTCTATTTATTTATACATATGTATGGTTATGACACATGTCTGTCAATCGATAACTTGCATGTGGAAGGTAAAATACATAAATATTACCAAGGTATGCTCACTTGTCCCTATTTCACATATATCACGAGAAGGGAAAACAACTACATCCTACATCTACCCACGAAACACAATTATATTAAAAAACCTCCATGGTTATTACCCTCTCTTCGCATAAGAAGAGGAAAAATATTTCCAAGCTAAATATCATATTAGCTATTACTCCCCTCACACAAACATACATTCTCTTCCAAAGGAAAATGACTACAATTATCTATATTATTTTAAAGGAAACTATCACATTAGTTAGGAACCTCATGCATGCAATTACATAAACTTTATCAAAAGGAACCAGCCCCTGATCTATTACTTTTGGTGTGTTGTAGCTCATAGAGACAACCTTTGGGTTGAAAGGAGACCAGTGCCTAGGAAATCTTAATGAGTGCTTTAAAGATCTATTGATATTTTCTATTACACTCATTATTTGTCATATTTGAGATGAAATTGGTTATGAACCTTCCTTAAGAGGAGAAATACAAGATTGAATACTAAATATAACTCACATAAGCATTAATTTCCGACTGTAGCAACCAACATCATATACACATGTAATTTGATAGTTCATTTGTAGTATATCAAATGAAGGAAATAAAGAGGAGAGAAAACCAACTCACAATGCCTAAACCTAAGAATCTTGTTCATTGAAGTTCAACGTGAAACATATGAGAAGGAGGTTTTAATGAAGTGTTGAGATACATGGAGTGCATTTTAAGGATAACAATGCATATCAGTTATAGGTATCTTTAATCAACATTAGACCTACATGAATCCATAATTCCATGAAAAACATATCCAACAACTTCTATTACATGTAATCTAAGAATAAGAGTGAAAACATATGGAATAAACACAAGAAGAAATACATACTTCACATTTGTATGAGCTCGAATCACCAAAAACGTTTACTAATCTTCCACAAAGCATACATTTCATGAAAAACTTGCAAAGCTTCTCTCTTGGAAAACCAAAATTCTGAACCCTTGGTTCGATATCATAAATTGTTTTTATAGGGCCTTAGAGGGAGAGCCTATTACAAAATATTCTTTCTTGATTTGGCAGTGAATCATCATAACAAAATATTAGCGTGCTTAATGACACAACTCTACAAATTGAATTCTAACTAATTGACATAGTTTCTTCTGAAATAAAATATTTACATAAAACATAAAATCAAAGTGTCATGATCGACACGATCAGCAACATCCTTAGTCATGATAAGTAGGTTCTGGAGGCATCATTGTTGGGTTGATGATCTAAAGCACAGGACGACTGAAAAATACTCACACCTTTTTCATAGTGACAAAGCTAGTAGAGGAGCATGAAATAATCGTTGATATGCGATCTTGAGATTTGTGATCCCTGTATAGTCCAATCTAGGGAAGAACAAGGTCTCTATCAAAACTAACAACTAGAATTCCTTTATGAGATATTTAACCATTGTTTTACCTTTAAGGGTGGCAGTCTTCTCATGGGAGGAATTTTCCTTGCTCTTGGCCTCCACTAACATCTGGTTCTATTGTGTCCATGGGATTAACATTCCCACAAGATCCCAAAAGCTAGGAAACCCTGTCGTGACTCTTTCATCAAACTTAGCATGGAAAGCATCCACATCTTTCTATACCACCCTTAGGCATTCCTCAGATTTGACTCTAACCTCCTCCTTCCCGAAAACTTTAGAGATCTCCATGATAGAAGACACTCTATATACTACATCAATTGGAATCAACTCAATGAGTGGCCCTTCATTCACAAACTGGATGAACTTATTTGCAATATGGGAGTTCTTTCCCCATATTCTTTGGAAGAAAGGACAAAAAACTCATAATCCTTTATCACAATCTTTTGTTCATCCATCAGAGTTATGTACTCCCAATTGCTTTTGATTTCTATTATGATTTCATCCCAGACAATTTTCTTAGCCTACAAGAGAGACATGTTTCCTTTCATCTTGCCTTTCAGCTCAATAATCTCCTGGTTTGTTTCCTGTAAGTTCTTATCAATTAGGTCTTCATTGGTCCTAGCTGTCTCACATTATTTTTCTTTCTATGCTAAGTTCCTTCGGCCAGTGTCCAAATATTTCTTCACTTTCTTAAGCTCCCCTTCCAAAAGCTAGAGTTTGGTGAGGGTCTTGGTTAGATGCATTGTGGGATTTTGGGAATTTTCAGGCACAAACACTGCATAAATGAGTGTTTATATCCTTTGTTGCAGTTCCACTGCCTGATTCTTAAGGGATACTATCTCATTTCTTTCTATAAATTATTTGGCTAGGATTTATTTCTCTTCTTCCTCCTGTGCAAGTTCCTTAGATTACACATGTTCACTACTTGACATCTTTAGTTTGTGCCTTAGATTTTGTATTTCTTCTTCTAAACTTTGGAGGAGGGCCTCAAATGCATATTTGTCTTCTAGATTTACCACCAACTTCACAATCAACTCTTTGAATATCTCATTCTACATGTGTAGAGCTCTGGAGTTAGCTCTCTCCTGTTTCAACCTTGTTGCTTCCTTCTCTAGCAACTTATCAACCTTTTTTATGGTCATTTCCTTTCTATTAATCTCATTGTACAACATTTCTCCCCAGTTTCCTATGGAAGTTCATCTTATCTGGTAGAGGGGCACTAGTCAAGTCTAATTAAATGTCCAAGGCTTTGAACTGAGAGCCCGAAGGTAGCGACTATGCTAGTGGGTGTTGTAGGGATAACTTCATTTGATTTATCTCTATGTCCATGGCAGCCAAAAGTCTAGTCTTATAGGGGACTGAGTGAGATTCCATTTGCTACTACATTTATTCCCTTACCTTCTTGTAAATTTCTTCAATGGCATTTCCAACTGGCCAACTTGGCTCAGTGATAGTTGCACTTCGTTTAGAACTTAAAATAGATACCTCTGAAGAGGATGAGGCAACAGTCTGTAATGGGTCTTCCAAGGATACCTGAAAGCCTAGTTGATCTGGTCTTGTCTCTACCAACCTAGTCTCAATTTCTTCTTCCTCTATCTCTTGGGTTCTTCCCTTTTTACTAGGGTGTACATCTTCCATCTTGACATCTTCAACTTGTTCAATGATCATTTTCTATGCCTTGTACTTTTATGCTTGAGTCTTGACCTCCATCTCTATATTAATAGGCCACGAGTCAAAGTTAGCTTACCATTCGATCTTAGGCCTATCCGCATGGTCATAAGTCGAAGCCTTTATGCTCTCTCTTCTCTTGGAAATGACACCATGGGGATCACAACGCTAGACCTCCCCTAGATCAAAATTCATCTGCTTGAGTAATTCCTCAACTGCCATGTGGGCCTACCTGGAATTGACAATAAAAGGTAACACAGGCTTGCCCAAATTAAACATATATCCCTTCTTAGTAGGGGCAAAGTGCACTTGGTCTAAGTTCAGGATTTTTCTGATGAATTCAAGAGTGAAAATACTCATGGGAATAAACATAGAAAAGTGGTAAGGAGGAATCTTGCACCCGTAGACCTTGATTTCTGTGAAGTCCTCAAATAAATACTAGTCCCCCACCCTAGAACCCTTGCTAAGATGGAGGATTTTTTTTTGATGAGGGAAACACAATGAATGATTTTGTAGGAAATGGCCATGTAGGAGGATATAAACTAGTAATAGCCCTCTGGATCTTGTCTTTTCCTAACAGCAACATCCCAGTCGAAAGAAAACTTCCTTTGTTTGTTGGAAGCCACCAAACTGAGACCCAGACACTCGAATTCATCCACATGAGTGTACAAAAACAAGTACACTAGGGAGTAAAACTTAAAATAGGAAGTGGTGGGGAAATGGTGCAACTAGAATCTTATGGCCTCGACTAGGTAAGTAAGGATGTCAAAAAAATGGCCAAGCTGCATCATTTTCCTTAGAAACCCTAGAGAGGCTTTAGAAGCTATATTTGCATCATCATCCCCAAAAAAATGACCAATTAGGGATAGGATGGGTTGAATAGGCTCTACAAAGAGGGTTATAAGGAAACTGTCAGCAATAGGCAGAGACTACAGGTCAGGTGTCAAGACCATTTGTAGGAAGGATTATTTCTCATCAACTTGAAGGGTAGTGTAGTGATATACCAATGTGGTTTCTATGAACTGTTGGGGTTCAGAGGAGCTTGGGTAAACTAGGGCCTTTCGAATTAGCTCTGGAGTCACCTCAAGGATTTTGACCTCGGTTGAGGAGATAATTTTCTTTGCCTCATCTATGTAAGCTATTGCTAGACAGGAGACAAACTCAGGAAAATAGTGTATTAAGGGTGCAATCTGGTAGTACAGGCCTGAGTCGACCACCCGAAATGGTTCATCCCCTTTGAGATGGCTACCATACAAGTTGAATCACATGTTTTCAAAGTGGTAAACACTAAAGGGGACTGTAATTTGTGCCTCAATGTCCATGAGATTCTCAACACTAGAGGAGGGTTTAGCCTCATGGGTTTTAGGAGGCTTAGGGGCCGCCTTATTCATTTTCCAATGAATAATCAAATGAATTTCAAGTGAAAGGGACTAATCAGTTACCTGTTTTCACTGGAGAAGATGAAAATGATGTTGGAAAGGGTGTTTTGGAATAGTTTAATTGATGGACGATGTTTGTAGAATAGATGGAAGGCGGGAGGCATTTTCATCGAGAAGCAGCTCAAAACTTTGAAAAAATCGAGGTGAGAAAGGTTTTTATAGGTAGAGGGGGGCCAACGGTCAGCTAATGTGGGGGTCACATTATGGGAGGACATGTGGCAGAAGGAGTTTGGGTGGTGATAGGAGACAAGTGGACATGATATGGATGAGGGCATAGATGTTACCATTTTGATTTGAATTCCCTGCTCGCTTGAATTGGTGCTAGCAGATCAACTATTGTGGCAGATAGTCCCCACCATCCTTTGGTGGGTACGAGGGTGGGACAACGGATCCATTGGTTACCCCTAGGAATTAATCCAGGTCATTGGATCAGTGGGCCCACCAAGTTAACTTGTCAACTCTAGGGGGTAGCGCATGCATATCACTCGCTCAAGTTACCCCCCCCTCCTGAAATGCTTCCGAGGGTTGGTCGGGCATAAATGGATGTTGATCCTCCCATTAACCTTCTCGTACTTTAACTAAAAGGTCATGTATACTCCAATTTTTCATTTTAGTCGACTGCGTTTACTAGTTGGGGCTTTGGGGCTCCATGAGTGCGGATTTGAACCTTGGATCTTATGCCATGGCACTAGCGCCTAATAATTTCCCCATCACCGATTTAGGTGAATTTTTTAGCTAGGGATCTTGAATTTGACCTCTCAACTCTCTTTCTCTCTACACAAATGCTAGAGGGCAACAACATGGTGCATGCAATTATGTAAAAGAAAGCTAATACAATATATATTGTTCCTATGCATGAAAATTCATATGCATTTCCAAAAGTATCTATCCAAAATAATATTGACATAATAGAGCATGAAAATACATATTTCCTTTTCGAGGAAATCTAACATAATAAAGCATGCAAAAACATGTTTTCTTTTCCAGGAAGTTAATACTATAAAGAATCCAAAAACATTCCTCTTTTCAAGGAACCTAATACAATGATACATGCAAGTACATGATTATTTTTCAAGAAACTATCACCTTCAACTATTACTTTTGTACATATGAATACTTATTTCCTTTTTCAAAAAAAAAAAACTTAATAGCCATTCTTTTCATGAAACTATGTACTATTTTTCTAAAAAGAATCTAGCTTCATGGTTATTGTTTCCGTGTATATAAAACGCACATTCTCTTCGAGAGAAATAGTAAGTAATGATATATATTTGCATATAAACACATATTATTTTCAAGAAACTAATAAAAATAATCATATATTGTTCCAAAAAATCTAGCTCAATAGTTATATATATCATGCATGCAATACATATTTCATTCATGAAAACATAGCACAATAGTTATTCTTTTTCTGCATGCAAATATGTATTTCTTTTTGGTAAATTCTATCATAATTAACTATTCTTTTTTTCATGAAATACCTATCTCTTCCTCAATAAATCTATCAAAATTAAACAAATATTCTTCTCAAGGAATTTAGCACCATAGTTATTGTTTCTATGCCTAAAACATATATTTCTTTTCAAGTAAAACTAGCATAATAAATTCATATTCTTATTCAATAAAATTGGCAAAAGATACTTATCTTTCTTTCCTATAATCTTTTCCATGATAAAGCTGCAAAAAATCTGAAAGTTTAAGGTAGTAGGGCATTCCCTTTCCCTTGTCTCCATCAATCTCAAAATGTTGGAATGCTTGATCAGAAGTTTAGAATAAAACTTCCAAGACTGACATTGCAACTTCAACACAATATTCTTTATTGTTTTTTCCTTATTTGAGACGCAAATTTTGTTTGGCCTAAATATCTGATGGTATACCATAGTTTCCCTTGCATAGAGGAACTGGCCATCCATTTATTATATTGAATAACCTTGTGCACAATGTGCTCTTTTCAAGCTTTGTTCTTGCAAAAGTTTTCTTGGCCTTTGGAAACATTGACCATTGTTATTGAAGGAAATACGTAACCCAACCCTGAGGGAATGCCCATCTTTCTATTCCCACTACTACTATTTCAATTCCCAGTGATCACAGTCAGCAACCACACAAGAAACACTAATACTACATCTCCATCCATACATGGAAGATATTGAAGCGTA